>CM037852.1:225342881-226580357 GCA_021234595.1 Delia radicum | reverse complement strand
GAAGGAACCATACCTCTAAAACGAATTCTGATGTCCCGACTTTTGACCCGTAGGGTCAAATTTTGAAAAATTCCACTTTGACCCATTTAGAGTGCCCCAATCGAATCCAACCCCAATCGAATTTCTTCCGGAGAAGAAATAGAGACCCTAATTTTGGAAAGACTCCTCCTACTTTCTGAAATATCTCTATCCCGAGATTTGTACATTTTGCTATAAAAACACGGTTAAAAAGGCTCTCTTTCAACTTAAATTTTAACCCCTTAACGGTCACCTAGAATGATAATTTATGCACTAATCTGCTAGCGCGTCTCCCGGAAAAGAGGAAGCTCCCAAAATCTTGGAGATTCCTCCTACTTTCTGAAATAAATCGAGCACTGGCAGAGCCCTTTTGGCCAGCGTTTTGAAAGCGTTGTAAACAATTGCTGTGCCACTGTTTTTATTATGTTAACGGTTGTAAATTTTGTAAATCAAGTATTGGCAAAGCACTTTTTGCCAATACTTTGGGAAAGCGTTCTAAGCCAGTGCTGTGCAAGTGCTTTTTTATTTTTACGGTTGTAAATTTTGTAAATCAAGTAAAAGCACTTTTTAATAACATAGCGTTGTAAATCAGTGCTTTGTCAGCACTTTATTTGTTGAACCTTTGGCAAACAGTGCTCTGCCAGTTCTTGATTTTTTAGACCATTGGCTGGGAAGCTTTTTATCGCATACAAGTGTCCTATTTGTATTTCCATGTCCGAATTCAACTAAAAAACTATTCTTAACTGTTACGCTAGAATATAAGATATGCTTTTTTTTGTGGAAGACTTCCAAAATATAAACGCTTGTGAAAAAATTAACAATTTTCTTAAAACTTTTTCATTCCATGCGAGGCAAAATATTTTTTGTTTTACAAAAATTAAATAACTGGATATCTCTTTTGCAAAACAAGTTTGAAAAATTTCTTGCCAGTAAAAATAAAGAATCCTTTCTTTTAAGTTCTGCTCTTGTCGTAGTTCAATAATTTATTCAGTGTGGTATTAAATTAGTATTTAAAACAAAAATTAAATGAATGTGAAAAAAAAAACATTATCGCTATAGGGCATTTTATGTTAATTTAAATACCACCTACTGTTTAGAGATTTTGTGTGATAATGATTAGAATCTATTTTGTAATAACTTATTAACGACTGACTCGTCGTCGTCGTCGTAATGTAATGAAACTAATAACAACACTAACAAAATAACCACATTTCAATTTTAATGAATATTATCAGTAAATTGGTCAATAAATTTGAAATTAATAGTTTCTATAGTAGCTTTTAATATAATAAACAGGTTTTCTTCATTTGCCTGTTATGGGGTCTTGTAATCTCAGTCAGTAATCATTCATCATAATTATGGTATTTTTATTGAACTCTGTGTGATTTTTAGCAACAATTTAAAAAAATAAAATAATAATAATAATAAAGAGCGCAAGTTAGATTGATAGTTTTGAAAATATTTGTTTGTAGTAGTTTTTTTTTTTTTTTTTTGATAACTTTATATTATGGCATAAAAAGGAGAAAGTTGAAATTGTTTTCGAATATACGATCTACGATCTAGGCGACTTTGTTATACCATATACAAATACCTTTTTTTATTTGGATTGTACTAATTAAGTACCAACAGTTTTTAATACACAGGTAGTATTCTTTTACCGGGTTAAATGTATACTATTTAGAAGTAGAAGAAGAAAGTACCCAGTTAGAAATTGGCAACAGTATAAAAAAAGTAGTACTGGGAGATTACTGTTTTTTTCGATATGCCAGTACCAGTAAAAAAACGTGCTACGCCAGTACTATTTTCTTTAAATTTTGTTCATTTCATTTTAATTACTAATTTTATTTAATTTTGCTTAGTTTTAAAGGGTCCGCCATGTAACGTTTTTTTCTCAACTAGTGCTTATTTCATGTCTGATTTGACAGATAATTAAATTTATTCTTTCGCTGAACGAATATGGTCCGTATGTTCGTTATCTTGTGAAAAAAGTGAAAGAAACTGGCATACTCGTCGATAAACCAAAGCGTGAAAAGCCAAAAACAGTGCGTACACCCGAGAATATTGCTGCTGTGGCAGAAAGTGTGCGTGAAGCGCCATAAACATCAATTCACCGTCGTTCTCAACAATTGAACATTTCGGAGACATCATTGAGACGAATTTTGCATAAAGACCTTGGTATAACGCCATACAAAGTAAAATTGGTTCAGGAGTTCAAAAAAAAATAAAGTTATTT
The DNA here is from genome assembly GCA_021234595.1 of Delia radicum. NCBI lineage: Eukaryota > Metazoa > Arthropoda > Insecta > Diptera > Anthomyiidae > Delia > Delia radicum. The sequence continues at coordinate 226,578,106 of CM037852.1, read as the reverse complement.
GGCGGACCCTTTACATATTTAATACAATTATTTGTGTAAAAGAGATATAACAATTGTTTTTTTTTTTTCAATTAATAAATTTTAAAATAAAAACTCTATAGATTATTTGTTAGAACAATATTCTAATAAAGAAATATAGAGTATGGCCTCGAACTTGAATAATTTTCATTTTCATTGCACAATTAAAGGTCGAAAAACATAATTTTTATTTTTAATAAAAATTATACCAAACTTGTAAAAAAAAAGACAAAGTACGGTCTTGTTTACTCCGCCTTTACATCTTGTTTTTAAACAAAACAAAACAAAACAAGTGTGAAAATAAAAAAAGGAGAATATAAACAAAAAGCGTGTATTGTTGATCATCAAAAAAAGGTAGAGCTTGCACATAACAAACAAGTTTTCAATTTATTGTTGATCTTTAGTTCTCATTTAGTGGGAAAACTAGGTTATATGCATGTTTGATGTTTTGCATGGGATTGTCACTTCTTTCAAAACGTGTTCCGATGATGGGAACCTAGAAAATTCCCGAAATAGATCTACCAACACATTCCTGAAAGGGTCAAATAATAAATTTGAAAACAAAAGCTCTAAAGATTATTTGTTAGGACAATATCCAAATAAAGAAATATAGAGTATGGCCTCGAACTTGAATAATTTTCATTTTCATTGCAAAATTTATTATGTTTTAATTTATATTTATCTTGTTTAAAGGGTTTTCGATGAAACAATTTCCAGATGATAAGTAATCCGAAATATTGCCTAAGACAAGTCTCTGGTTTTCAAATGCTAAAGATGGACATGAGGGGCGAAACAACCGATAGCTGAGTATTCGTTTTAGAAAAACACTTGTTCGTTAAATACATTATTATTTTTAACAATAATATTAAAAATTAAATGCAAAACCTTTGAATGGTAATCGATGAATTCAAAACATTCATTATACAAATTTAAAAGTTTTAATTAAAAAATAATGTAATTAATTAGTGATACTTTTTATAAAATCTTCTTTTATTTTATTCTTCTTAGTTTAATTTAAACGAGCTTAAGATCATTTATTTATTAATTATTTATTTCCAATATTTCGTCTCCACATTGGGTGACTTCTTCAAATTGTAATATTTGTTCCCTGAAGAAGTCACCCAATGTGGAGATGAAATATTGGACATAAATAATTAATAAATAAATTATCTTAAGCTCGTTTAAACTAAGAAGGATATTTTTTATATGTATGACATTTTTATATTATTTATTTTCAATAAAAATTAATTTAACAAAAAATTATATATATTTTTTTTATGATCGTTTACAACTACATTTTTCTTGTTTTTGTTGTACTACTAAATTTATTTATTTCAAGTACTGGAAAACAACAGAATTTTTTATAAAATGTACTGAGGAAATGCAAAATAAAAAATAAAATAAAGTCAGTGCCAACGTTGGCAAATTACTACTGCCAAGCGTATATTGGTGTTATCATTTCGATAACATGCCATGTTAATGTTAAAAATCCGACACATTGCCAGTACATATAATACAGTATCTAACATAGGGCCGACACTGGGCCGTTTGTATTTTTCTACCTGGGTAGCAATTGGCATGATAAAACTAATATGTTTTATTCAAAGGTAAAGATTATAAAAGTTTAAATCTGAATAATTGTAAGAACAGATAACATTAACAAACATTAAGTTAATTAAGTTCATTGCAATAAATAAAACTAATTAACAGAACATTTTTTTCTTCGACCATAAAACATTGTTTTAAATGTTGTAGTTTTTCCACTTGATTTCAAAAGTCTGAGCGTGTTAAACTATTTTGTATGCGCTTAGATTATTCTAAATTTTAAATATCGATTAATTTTTGAAGACAAATTTACGACTATATATAAAAAAATATTTCTGGCAAAACATTGGTCTAAAGTGTTTTACCGACATTTGAAAAAAGTGCTTTACCAGCACTTGTTTCACTTAATCTACACAAGATAAAGTGGAAAATATCTTGCAAATGGAAAATTACTTTGATATTTTATAAATTGTAAGCAAACGAAAATTTGGTTGGAATTTGTACAATTGGCCAATCCAGACTTTCAGAAAAAATCACATTTTATTAATTTTTTTTTTTAATTTGATTAAAACCTATTTCAAATAAAATGTTGGTGGAAAAATTTTTTTACTCCGGCACTTCTCAATTAAGACTAAAAATATCTCTACAAATGTCAGTTTGCTTTATTTTGAAAAAAAAAAACACTATTAAAGAACTTTTCATATTGTTTTGCCAAAGCTTCGCCACCTTTCGCAATACAAACGGCCAACCGAATATTGACGTTATAATTTCAGGGTTGGCAGAGCACTAATTTTATCATTGTTGCTAATGCTTTCCCAACGTTTCAAAAAACAAACGGCCAACCGAAGATTGACGTTATAATTTCAAGCTTGGACCAACACTTTAACTTTTGAAAAGCGGACGTTATGCCATCGCTTGTACCTCCATATAGAGTACTTTGCCAACGCTTTGTCGTTTGTATTTTTCTACCAGGCACAGTATTGTTCGAATTAATGTGAACACAAGTGAAAATTTTCAAAACACTAAACTTATTAGTAATAGTGTTTTCCGAACTTTAGAGTGGTGAACAAAAACAAAAACTAAAAAACAACTAATTTTCTGATTAAAACAAATTTCCAATACGTCCCTACCCAAATCAACATATTACATTTATAACACTATTCTTCTTTCTATAATTTAATAATTTAGAAAATAAGATACTATAAAAATTTTAAAAATTTTATTTTTTAATTAATTATATGACAACCCTGGAACAAATTTGTTAAATTTTTTTATGAATTGTATAGATAAGACCTCAATTTATCACATGCTATTTAATGCGTTATTATAAAGGTGAGTAAAACTACTTTTTTAAAAATGGAAATGTTGAAAATTTAGTAATATTTTAAAAACTGTTCCACATTTGTATTTCATTTTCGGATTCAGAGCCCGATTTTACATGGAAAATAAATGCCAAATATCGTGGATCGGACTTTTTTTTTTAAATTGTAAACCAGTGTAATAAGAGGTATATTATGAAGTCATAACTAGGTCACAAAACTTGAGCAACGAACTCAGTAATGATAAAACAAAAAAACTTTTAATAATGGATTATATATAGTTGACATTTTAATATTTATTTTGAGTTTTGTTGTTTGTTCTCGGACATCAGAGCCAAACAACAAAAAATAAATAAATTTTAATTAAAAATTTAGGTAAACATTAATAATATTTTGATACTAGCTTAGCTGATTTAATCAAAATCACAAAACGTAGGCACGCTCGTAGGTTGGGGGTGTTATCGCCTGACTTCTGTAGGAGCTGCGGGGGCGAGGAGGAGGAGGAGAGTATTGAGCACTTTCTCTGTTCATGTCCTGCGCTGGCGCTACGTAGAAGGGCGTCACTTGGATCGGCGTTCTTTCACGATCTTAGGGATATTTCAGGTGCTGGTATTCCGCACCTCAGCTTTGTAAGGAGCTCTAACTGGTTCAACGGTGGAGTCTGATCGGTAATCCGTCAGTCTCGTGGCATCACAACGGACCTCAGAGTCTAAGTGTGCTGGTGCTCACGGAGCCGGCTAGCACTCCGACCTAACCTAACCTAGGTATCGTTTTATTCAAAACGATATCGTTTTTTTAGAGAATCTGTCCTTAGGAAAAGTAGTAGTCGTTGCCCTTATTACTTAGAAATTTTGACATATCTGTCAATGTATTTAAGGCTAAACTAAAAGAGTATGCATGCTATAATGTTTTATCCTTTTTTTATTCACAAATTTATTCAATTTGTTAGTTTATGTATGATAAATATGAGAAATCCCACAACAGCGTTGGTTACCATACTATTTCGTTCCCCAGAAATCAAATTGTATTTTATACGAGAAACGCTTTGAATCTAAGAGTAGCAAGATGTCGATCGGAAACAACGAAGCAGAGAGTGGACCACGTAGGTAGTTTGGAATATAATCAACTTCCAGAAATTTTAAAAAGCACTATTTGAACGCAACTATATTCGATAAGGACAATCTTGGAAAAAGGATAAATGAGGAGTATTTATATACGTTTAAATTTTTTTTTTTTTTTTTTTATTTTTAAATATATACATTTTATTATATGTTTTTAAAATAAGTTTGTTATAATTTTTATTAAAAATAAAAATTATGTTTTTTTTTTCGACCTTTAATTGTGCAATAAAAATTATTCAAGTTCGAGGCCATACTCTATATTTCTTCATTAGGATATTGTCCTAACAAATAATCTATAGAGTTTTTTGTTTTCAAATTTATTATTTGACCCTTTCAGGAATGTGTTGATAGATCTATTTCGGGAATTTTCTAGGTTCCCATCATCAGAACACGTTTTGAAAGCGGTAACAATCCCATGACAAACATCAAACATTCATATGAACTAGTTTACTCACTACATGAGAACTAATATACATATGAGTTTGAAGTTAAAGATTATAACCATTGATCAAAAAATAAATTGATAACTTGTTTGATGTGCAAGATCCACCTCTGGTGGATATTCAATACACGTTTTTTGTTTTTCTCTCCTTTTTATATTTTGTTTAGTTTGTAAACAAAACAGGGGAAGTAAACTAGGCGGTACTTTGCCTTTTTTACAAGTTTGTTATAATTTTTATTAAAAATAAAAATTATGTTTTTTTTTTCACCTTTAATTGTGCAATGAAAATGAAAATTATTCAAGTTCGAGGCCATACTCTATATTTCTTCATTAGGATATTGTCCTAACAAAAATTGTAAATCTTGCATATATTGCAAAAACAGCAAGAGATAATAAGATTTATGCTAAATCGAATCGAGTTACGCTGTGAAGTTTTCTGCTCTGCATTCCCATTTTACATGGAATATTTAAAAATTTTCAGATTCCTAAACCAGTGTTGTTATTTAAAACACTTAAGTTAAAGCTAAAGTTAAAAGTAATAAATGGAGGGGGTTAATTATTTAGCAAATTAAATCATTTACTATAATTCAGTTAGAAACTGCAAACACAATTTAATGATCTCTAGAAGCAACCAATTCCAATTTAATCAATCAAGGCTGCAGTAATCAGCTCCATAATTTGGCAGGCTTTTTTTTTTAAAACAGAGAAATATTAAATAAACGATTTCTTTTTTGTAAAGATTTCATAAATTTCCCTATTTGATAATTTATTTTACTGCTTTATATTAAAACTTAAAATTTACACTTTTTATGAAATCTAAAACATTTCGTTCAATTTTTAGAACACACTTGAATTTTATTTCACTTTTTTTTTCTAAATCATTATAAAACGCAGATTTTGCATTTCAGAAAATAATGATAAAATGACAAATACATATTCATGTCGTTTCGACAATACGCGATTCACTTTGTCAGTGTTGACTCTCTCACTTTCACCACCCATGATTAGATACGCGTGAAGAATTATCGGTTAAAACTATCAAATTATTTACCATCTCTAAAAAAATATTTGTACTCAATGCACAGAGATAAAATTTGAATGTCGTCGTAATCATGTTTCTGGCTATGTGAGTTGCTTCCTTGGGTGTTCTTTTGATAATTTTGTGAATTGTCGCTCGTTGCTTTTCTTCCACAAAATCATTAAAAGTCGTAGACCTTTACCTTTATATAGGAGCTTTGTTTTTACGCGTTCAAGGCGTAATCCACAGATGTTCATTACCAGGATAAGGAGAACTATTTTTGAAAGATCATTCATAATCGGAATTGCTCGGTGTTGGAATCGGTTGCCCTTAGAATTACGGGTTTTCTCTCATTCAAATAACGCCTTTCGGTTAAAAATCTTGGAATATTTCAATGGTTTTTGAACTATTTTTTTTCTTTTTTGAATAATAATGTTTTTTTTTTGTGTGGTTAAGTATGCAATGTTACCACTGATATGGTCAAATGCTTTAATACTTTAATTTTTAAACTTTGTTAATAAACTTTTTATAAATATTATGGCTGGGGAGCCAATATGTTAAGCTATTAAGTGTATTTTAATTTTTTTTTTTAAGATTAATACTCAGTTTTTTATTACTATGTAATACTGTTATTTGGCCTTGTGGGCTTTAGTATTATAGATGAATTATAAATAAATAAATAAATAAATTTATCTTGTTATTCTGCCGGAGTTGATTTTGTTTGCACTTTTATTGTTGAAATTAACTAAATAATCAAAAAATTTATCAAAAAAAATTAAAAGAATTTTCATGTTTTAATGAAAAAAAAAAAAAAACAAGAATTTTCTAGTCAAACGAGCTAAAGTTGCCCGACTAACAAAAATGATGAAAACTCGCATCAAAAGCGTATTATAGAATGCATCGTTGATCAGCAAAAAATTTATGTTTTCTTCATATCAATAGTGTATTATAGAATAGCTACGGCTCATATTTGAGATGGAAGTAAAAATATGAATAGGCATTAGGGTGGGGCGATATGAACATCTTAGTGGGCGCTTGGCGTTTCTGATTCTTGGGATTGCACTGAGCAAAAAAGTCTACTAGACCATACGTCTACGGTGAAAATCGAGCTTCCAGATTTTGACTTGCAAACAGATTTTGACTTGCTTGTAACAATGTGTGGGATGGACATATCTCAGGAAGTAGGAGGAGCTTATCCAAGATTATGGTATCAATCTCTTCTTTGGAAGATTCTCTAGCAGATTAATGCATCAATCATATTTGTGGGTGGGGTTTAAGGGGTTAATTTTTAATTTCAAAATAGGGCTTTTTTGCCGTATTTTGTGAAAGTCACACTGTCCCTTTGCACTTTCACAAGGCCAAACTGCCTGAAGGAGCGTTCCAATGCTTTTGCGATGTACTAGAGAGTTCTTGGCAACAATTTTTGTCTTAGTATTGGATCGAAAATATCAATGGTTTGGCTGTTATAGGCCAAAATATCCAAAAAAAAAACGTGACAAAAGTCTAAGAAAAAACTGCAAGTCAAAATCTGGAAGCTCGATTTTCACCGTAGACGTATGGTCTAGTGGACTTTTTTGCTCAGTACAATCCCAAGAATCAGAAACGCGAAGCGCCCATTAAGATTTTTTTCCTTCCATACAAATCGCCCCACCCTAATAGCCACGTTTATTTTAAACTTAAGATTTTATAAGTATAAAAGTTATAAATTTCATATAAATTACCGGTGTTTATTTTTATGTGCTTAAAATGTATGATGTTTGTATTATTAGTCAAATAAAATATTTGATAAAACATCAATAATAATTATTGTTAAACAAACACTCTTGATCTTTCGTTTGTTTATAAATGTACTCAAGATAATTTATAATAATAAAAATAATTGAAAAAACAACTTACCTTATTTTCATCATTGCCGCTATCACACTAAAAATATAAAAGAAAACACAACATACGTTAGTTTTGATAATAAATACACCATTTTTGATTAAACTTACGATATTAAATCCTTTTCCAATATTATTAATTCTATTGTTTGCCTATTAAAATAAAAAGAAAATTAAAGTTAGATTGATCATTTCAATAATTAAATAATTATAATTTTAAATTAAAATTAAAATCCTTAGCACTAGGAAGTTTATGTAAATACCAACAAAATTACATTAGCGGTATTCATTCTTGGTAGTAAATAACCCTTGTAGATCTGGTTTATGGTGTAAGTTTGATAAATTTCTCAGAATTAACCAGAACCAACAAAAGAATGTATTGAAATAAAATTTACTACGCTGTAGCGAAATACCACACAAAAAATTGTAGTAAACACCACGCGTGTAAATTTGTCCGTCAAAAAAATTTATTTTGTGTTCACTTTTGGAAAAAATTAAAAATGAATAAAAATATCGAAAAACCCATTTTAAAACGAAAGCATTCTGCATTTTACACTAAAAAATTTGTGATTTTGAATTTTTCTGTAAATTTTGGCATTTTTCTTCAATTAAAATAATTTTTAATACAAATGTGGCGAACAACAAAAATCAGCTGATTTATAAATTTACCATACATTAAAAAAAGAAACTCACGCTTTGTTGTGATAAAATCGTAGTAAATATATCGCGAAGTAAATATAACACTAAGAATGAAAACCGCTATTGATTTCTTATGGAAAGAATCTAAGGATTTTGTTATAGGAAAACACATTTCTCATTGATTTCTTATGGAAAAAGAATTTGAGGATTTTATTATAGGAAAAAATTTTTTATTTTTTTTTTTAATTTCTGGGTTGGGGCAAAAAAGAGATAACAGAAAAACAAAATCGTAATGAAAAATTTTATGCTTTCATAGGTTTTTTTGTTTAAGCTCTGCCTATTCGGGAGGTTTTAGCTTTTCCAAAACTTCGGTTCCAAATGAGATCTTTTTACAGATCGATATAGATGTAGCAACCTAGCTAAAATAATTAATTTGGTTCATTTTTGTAAGTAGAAATAACAAAAATAATCTCGATGTATATAAAAACAAAAAAAAAAAAAAAAAACTGCAGTATTCGACTTGGTTTTGATTAGGGTTTTTCTTTTTCCCCCACTTTTGGGGAAAATTTTTTTAAATTTATTTTGCATTAACAAAAAGTGCTTAATTAAAAAGCGTAAAATAACTTGCTTACAAATTAAGTTAAAGAAACACTAAAATACTACAAAAATAAAATTTTAATTGAAACTTTTAGCTTATTATTAACGTTTATAACATACAAATTTAAGCCTTAAAATAGGTAAAATATTTCAAAACCCTAAGTTAACTTTTTTCTGTTTAAGAAATTATTATTATGCTATATTACTTCAAGAACATTGACAACTAGACTGTTGAATAATGTTGAAAGGCTATCAAAGCACCGATACGAACTCTACTAATGATTATCCAAAGCCGAAGCCTTGCCAAAGAAAGAAAATTGCAAGATTTTAAATAAGTTTATACTTATATATTATCCTGTTCTAAGGATTAACACATTATACACTAATATTTATCTTAGTCTTAGAAATGCTGTATTATAAATTTGACTTTATATGTTATATTCTAGCAATACATTCGGACTTAAAGACTTATAGTATTGTAAATAAATAATCAACAAAAATACATATTCTTTAATATACTCAAAGCGTTTACTAACTCGTTAGAAAGTACGATATATTTCTGATTTTATTAACAAATTGTCATGTTACTGAAAACACTCGATCACTTTCTAACGAATTCAAACGAATATGTAGAAAAAAGTGCGTTATCAAAAGCAGTATTCCTTTTCAAAACTTCGGTAATCTAAGTTTAAAGATAATCTACATCTTACAAACTCGGCCTTATAGTTTGCTACGCGAGTTTAAAATTGGCCTTCTTAGTGAATTTCTTTGAAAACTACTTTCAAAAGTTCGGTAATGATGGGAATATTATTTAAAAAATATATTTTTTTTTTTTTTTTATTAATTAATAATCATATAATTACAAATTATATACTATTACCCTAACCGAGCATTAGCTACTATGGCCTTCGGCGCGTTGTAGCGAAAACAGACCAGTGCCTCTGGTGGGAATCGAACCCACGACCCCCGCACAGATAAACCAGCACGCTACCAACTAGCCTACCGGGGCGCACTGAAAAATAATTATAAAATCTCAGTAGAGTTATTTTGCTACACCACCGCAGCATTTCGTTAAAATATTCGTTTTTCTCGATTACGACTTTGTCATATGGGTAACCGAACCTGACCAACCATTTCGCTTTTCAAAGGCTGATCCCGCCTTGATTAAACTTTTTGAAAAGCAACAAATAAAATCTAATATTACAATATCATATTAGATTTTTGGACTTGAGGTAGAACAATATTCTAACTAAATATATGAAATTATAGAAAGTCGGAAGAAAACAATTTTTGTATTTTTAATACAAAAATTAAAATTTTTTTGAACAATTAGCATACCAAGGCTCTACTCAACAAACACAGTTTGTTGGGATATTTGTTGTTTTTACAAATTGTAATACAACAAACACACATACATGTACTGACATACAAAGTATATCGACATGTAAAATTGTTGTTTTTTCAAATAGTTTAAATTTAATAATTAGGGTTACCAAATTAAATTTTGAATTTAACTGTTTTTTAATTAAAATTTTTAAATTTTTAACTAAAAACTTAAACCCAAAAGTTTTACAAAAGTTTTGGGTGGAAAAATAAACGTTTTGCAATAAGGAGAAAACTTGTTACTTTTCTATTACAAACCCTATTATTTTAACAAGATAATGTACATCTAGGTAACTACTTACTTCGGTAACATGTTAATTCTCACTTAGAGTTAAAGAGTTATCAACTTTTTTTATTTAAATCTTTAATATTTAAATCGAATATTATTTAAAAATTGTCAAATATGTAGTAAAAAATGTATTATATTAAATTGTATTATATAAACGAACTAATTATACCATAAAAACATGTAAACATGTGAATTAGGTATTACAAATGGACATTCAGTAATACCAAATGTTACGAAGTAATGCAAGGGTAAGGAGTTTAACTTATTACCAGCTAACATGTTTCGTGATACCAACCTATTACCGAAGTTTTGCTGGACCCTTTACACGATTACATGAACTTTTCAGAAAAGTGTAACAAATATTTTTCACAAAAAATTCCTTAATTCTTAAATTTAATTCAAAAAATGTTTTCAAAAAATGATAAAAATAAAAAACTTTTTTGTGTTTTATTACGATGAGAAAATTTTAGTATTATAATAAATCCACACAATTTTCAAAGTAATATTTGAGTTTTATTGCTCGGAAAGGAATTTTTCATAACACAAATTATTATTAATTTCACAGTTTCAGATTGCACCAAAATTCAGCTTTTTGCACCAAAATTCCGCTTTTTAATCTGCGATTTTTAGTCAAAAACAGTTGGTCAAGTTACGTATGGGTCAAGTCAAACCAATAATAAGCTGACGATATAGAAACTAATTTTGAAAAATGTTGGGTCTTCTTGGAACAAATTTTCTAGGTTTACTGGTGTTTAAGTACAAACAGTTTTCTTTTGTCGTAAAAATTATAAAGGGTCCGCCAAATAACTTTTTTTTTGAAAATGCTATAAAAAAAAACTACTGAATATTTTCTCAAATTTCTTTTTTTATTTGAAAGTACAATCCTTCCGGTTAATAATGGAAAATAATTTCATTCAAATGGCTGCCTCGGCTGGCCATGCAGTAGCCTACACGATCAGTCCAATTTTTTGATTTTTTGATTTTTTTGGTAAAATCGGCATCTTCTGTAAGTCGATCGCAGGCCCACTTAGCGAAGCGAAAAAGCATTGGATGGTCAGTTGGCTTCAACTCCTGAACCAATTGGACTTTGTATGGCGTCATACCAAGGTCTTTATGCAAAATTCGACTCAATGATGTCTCCGAAATGTTCAATTGTTAAGAACGACGGTGAATTTCGCACACATTCTGTAACATTACCATGATGTTCAAAGTAAAGTCGCAATATTTCCCAGCGTTGTTCAAGCGTATACACAACCATATTCGTTCAGCGGAAGGATAAAACTAATTATCTGTCAAATCAGACATGAGCTAAGTGTTACCATTCACGAAATAAGCACTAGTTTGAAAAAAAAAAAACGTAAGATGGCGGACCCTTTAGTTGGTCATCCATAAGAAAAAGCAATCATACATACTTCTCTAAAGTTTCGTTAAAAATTCAAAGCGATTTGATAGATGGCCAGAAACCGGTTGATAGTATATACCAAATTTTTAAGAAAATATTTGTCAAAATATTTGTCAATCGAAATTAACACATTAAGGACATGTCTTAGATCCGCTAGACATTTTTAACCAAACTTTGTAGATATAAAAATGGTTCATTAAAAAAATTTTGTATTTTTTTTTTTTGTTTGGCTTAAAGCGTCTCTAGTAGAAATATAAGCCAACCAACGTTAAAATTTATTAAGAAAGGGACCGCCATCTAACGTTTTTTTTTTCAACTAGTGCTTATTTCGTGAATGGTAACACTTAGCTCATGTCTGATTTGACAGATAATTAGTTTTATCCTTCCGCTGATCGAATATGGTCCGTATGTTCGTTATCTTGTGAAAAAAGTGAAAGAAACTGGCATCCTCATCGATAAACCAAAGCGTGAAAAGCCAAAAACAGTGCCTACACCCGAGAATATTGCTGCTGTGGCAGAAAGTGTGCGTGAAGCGCCATCAACATCAATTCATCGTCGTTCTGAACATTTCGGAGACATCATTGAGACGAATTTTGCATACAGACCTTGGTATGACGCCATACAAAGTCCAATTGGTTCAGGAGTTAAAAAAAAAGTTATTTGGCGGACCCTTGAATATGAATTCTAGAGGTTTGAGACAGTTAAAAATATTTTGTTTTCTTTCATTTTATGGGCAAATCCTGATTCAAAATATATAAAATTTTGACTGTTTTAAGTTATTTTTTTGGAAAGAATTGTGGTTTTTGAACATTTTTAAAAATTGCCATATAGCAACATTAACATTATAATTTTTATTAAGTGTTGAAGTAATTAAATAATAACAAGTCATTATTGATGTTTTGAGTAAAAATACATTTTTTCGATTTTGTGTATTTAAAAAATAATGGCTCGATTGTTTAGATTTTCAAAAATTAAATATAACCTATGTAACAATTTTAAGCAAAGAAATAAATTTTTGTATTTTCTCTTCAACATAACACTCAAAACTTTGAGTGTTATTTTAAAATATTTTTTAAAAAGGTCCAATCAAAAAGGGAAAAAATGTAATTTTTTTCAAAAAAATAATTGCAACTTTCGATATAAATTTTCTACAACTTTTTTATTTACGATTCAAGGCAGGATGTTAAATTAAATTATAGGGTTTAAAACGTTTAATTATCTTTTCCAGTGAAAAAAAAATATAGCCGTTTCAAAGAACTTGGTTGAAAACACAAATCTAATCTTATGGTGCATACAAATACTTTGAAAATCTATAAACATATTATAAATTTGTTCTACTATTTCACATGCCCATATTTCATTCAAATATTCAGTAAGCACTCGACGGATCTTCCTTGAGAGTAATTAATTATATTAGCATCAAAATAAAAACATTTTTTCAAACTTAAATTTTTTTTAATTAAAAAAAAATATTGTTTTCGATTAATTTAAATTGAAGTAAATTATACTAATTGAATCATAATGAGTTAAAAAGATTGAATTAAAATAATTTAATTTACTTCAATTAAAACTAATCGCAAACAATATTTTGGTTAAATAAAAAAAAAAAATATAGTTTGAAAAAAATGTTTTTATTTCGATGCTAATGGAAATCATTTCTCTCAAGGAATATCCGTCGAGTGCTTATTGAAGATTTCAGTGAAATTTGGGCATGTGAAATAGCAGAACAAATTCATAAAATGTTTATTTATTTTATTTATTTTCAAAGTATTTGTATGCACCATAAGATTAGTTTTGTGAAACCTTTGATTGTGTCTTCTTCATCAAATATCCGAACATCAAAATCAGTTTTAGAAAATCCATCAATGGATTCTTAGCTTAGCTTAGAAACAATATTAAGCTTCATTAATATTAAACACTTAGAAAGTTTTGCCATCCAGGAACCATTATATAACGCAAATTAAAAAAAATATTGATTATTAGTATTATCGACCTTTTTAGTAAATATTTGTTAAGATTTTTAGAAATATCTAAAGTGGGCTTCTAAGGTCATTTGTTTTCAAAATAAAATATTATTATTAAAAATATTATACTTACATCACTTAAACGATCCTTATGATCACTACTACTATTGCTGCCACTGTTACTGCCTCCAACGCCTACCATATCTTTATGCTGTTGCTGATGATGTTGCTGATGATGTTGCTGCTGCTGTTGTAGCTGTTGATGTTGCTGCTGTTGAAGATGATGTTGGTGTTGCTGCTGATGCATTTTTGATTGGGAACTCATCATACCAACGCCAACATTCATATTCATCGATGGATGATGTGGATGATGAGAATGGTGGGGATGATGGTGGTGGTGATGTAAATCCTTTTGATTAGCTACATTTAAAGCCATCACATTCGGAGGCGGTGCTCCTGTTGTGGTTGGCTGTTGTGATGGTAGTACAGCTGATGAGGCTGACATATTTGTTATAAAATCATTATTACTATTAATATTGTGCATTTTTTGATCCATTAAATGTGCGTTTGATTTCTGAAAAAAAAGTCCAAAAACAAATTAATAAAAAGTGAGTTCAAACTTAGATAAAATGTTAACTTACATTAAATGCTCCTGGTATACAATTGCCTGCCATTGAAGACATATTTTTAAAGGAAGTTGGTCCTAGACCAGGATGTGAATGTATGCTATGATTTTTATAAGCATCATTTGAGCCTTGTGTTAAAAGTGTTGAATGCATTGCTGACGATGTAGCGGTTACATTTACTGTTGATATTGTTGTTGGCGCTGGTGCGGTTGTTGTTGGTAATGAATGTGGCGTAGGTGGTAATTTATCCAAATTACTTGTGGTTAGAGAGGGAGAGGAGGAGGTTATAGAGAATGAAGATGTTGAAGACACCGTCATAGGTGGTATATTTGGTGTTAAAGTTGTGCATGTTGTTGCTGCTGTTGTTGAGTGTGTGGATGTCGTTGATGTTATTGTTGCTGTTGCTGTAGCTGTAGCTATTGTTGTTATTATAGAAGTTGTGGATGACGTGGAGGAAGTTGATTTTGTGCATTTCTCATTTGTGTTGTTGTTAGATTTGGAAGTATCCATTGCACTGGTGGAATTCATATTCGAATTTAGTAAATTTGTTGGAGTTTTTCCTGTTAAAGCCATTGCAGTTGTTGGTGTTGTAGTTGCTACAGCTGCTGTTGTTGTTGGTATTGTACCATCACATGTATCCATCATAATACTGCTGCTATTATTATCATTTTCTTCACCACCCGAAGGATTAATTTTACTATCAACAACTCTATTACCACCAACATTACCACTTCCATTATTACCACTGCTGCCATTATAATTAGTAAATGCAGTCGGAGCAGTCGTATCTTTCCATGGTGATGACATTGAAGTGTCCATAGGAGTTGAAATATTAGCTGGAGTTGTAGGTGTTAAAATGCTTGAGGATTGCATGGGAACATTTGATGGAGAATCTATTAAAGAAGTCATATTAACATCTGTGTTTACACTCAAATTATTATTACTACTACTGCTGCTACTGTTGCTGTTATTGATGCTGTTGCTGCTG
The DNA here is from genome assembly GCA_021234595.1 of Delia radicum. NCBI lineage: Eukaryota > Metazoa > Arthropoda > Insecta > Diptera > Anthomyiidae > Delia > Delia radicum. The sequence continues at coordinate 226,562,872 of CM037852.1, read as the reverse complement.
ACATTATTAGCTGGATTGCTACTATTGACCATTGCGTTGGTATTCATCATTTGGGGTACACGAATACTGCTGATGCTATTATTATCCTTATGACTGTTGTTATTACTAATATTATCCTTCGGATGATTATTATTATGATTGAGATTTAGTGAACCAAGTCCACTGACAACCCCAATATTGCCACCCATATTTGCACCAACACCTCCTCCAATATTTCTTATCGGATGTGGTTGTCCTGTATCTATGATCTTTGGCATTTTGATTTCTTCAATGCTGTATGTACAAGTCAGCTCCTCCAGTGCTGATAATCTCTTTTCTTTACGTTTTTGGCCCAATTTGATTGCAAACTATTAAAAATGATTAAGAAAGTGAAAAGTGTTTAAGATTAGATAGTAATAAATAATATAAAAAAAAAATTCAATTAAATTTTAGTGTTTTTTTTTAAAGTATGTACTTGGCTTTTAATTTTATTAATAATTAAGTAGTACTTAGTATATGTTGCCGATTTTTAAGGGGAAATTAATAAAAAAAAACAACCATTTTTATAGGTACTGAATTCAAACCGAAAAATTGAATTGATTAACGTTTAAAACTTTTAATGAAAGTAGCACTTAAAAATTATGTTACTAACTGTATGTACAGTGAACTCGCAGAAACGTCAACATCCAGTAAAATGAACGTCCCAGAAAAATTAACACTTTTTTTTCATTGACTATTCCAAAACGTGAACAAAGTTCAATAGCTCTAAAACGTGAACACATTTTTTTTATATGAAATGTTTCTTTTTCTTCAATATTTTAGTAATTTGGGGAATCCCCGAATAATAAGTTTACCACGTTCTTATAGTAAACACCTTTTCAATTTATTTTTTGATCAATGGTGATAATCTTTTACTTCGAGCTCATATATATATTAGTTCTCATGTAGTGAGTAAACTAGTTTATATGAATGTCTGATGTTTGGCATGGGATTGTTACCTCTTTCAAAACGTGAAAATGCCCGAAATAGATCTATCAACACATTCCTGAAAGGGTCAAATAATAAATTTGAAAACAAAAAAAAAACTCTTTAGATTATTTGTTAAGACAATATCCTAATAAAGAAATATAGAGTATGGCCTCGAACTTGAATAATTTTCATTTTCATTAACAATCAACTTCATTATGTCACTTAAAACTATAAAACCTTAAATATCCTGTTTTCTAACAATATAAAACAGTTTGTATATAGCAAGTTTAACTTACAAAAATTAAAGTAAAAAGTTTAAAAGAATTATTAAAGAATATGGCATAAACGCACATGACAAAATGTATTGCAGTTTAAATTGTTTTAATTCAAAGTTAAATCTTATTAAATGGAAAGCAAATTTAAAATGAAAATAGTATGAGAATTTTTTGAAAATTTTTTGCACATCAAATATCATTTACAGAAGCATATTCTACAAGTTTACTCTTGATTGTTTTTAAAGATAGATCAAAAAATCTAAGTGGTAAGGGTAAATGGTTCCAACACTTAGCTACACGAACATGAAATGATCGTTCATGAATAATATAATTTCTAATGGGATAAAAATGTTTAGGGTTTCTTTCAGTGTTCAAGAGTATAAAATGTCTACGTACATATTCAGGGCAATTAGAGAGCATTACCTTATGATAGAATAATAGCAATCGAATTCAAACAAAATTATTAAAATTGCATCCCATAAAATTAAAAATATGCCATGATCATATAGCTTAAATTTGTAAACAAAACGTATTATTTTATTAAACAGTAAATTACATCTATTGAAGTCATCAACACTACATCCAGAAAAAACTTCAATACAACAACATTTGCCTGAAAGTGCATACCATGACTTTTGCTCTCAGTGATTGTAATAATTAAAGATTCATTATGTTTTTTTTTTATGGAAGGGAAGTAACATAGGGAGTCATTCCCTACATATTTTTGATTTTGTATTTCATTTTATTTATTAATTCAAAAACCAAGCCCATAGGGCCAAATATGGTTCGTATTCTACAATAAATTTTTACAAAAAATAAATTTATAATTTAAAGAAATGCCTAAAATAAATAAAATTATAACTAAAGTTTAACGGTCTAAAATGTAGCAATAAGATTATCAAATTAAGTAGACGATTAAAAAATAAAACAAAATATATAAAAAAATATGAAAAATTATCGTAAATTATCAAAATTATAGTGAGTGATTAAAAAAATGCCTTAGTTTGCGCTTAATCGTAGCACTTGCAACAACAAAGCTTTTAAGAAATCTAGGTAATGAATTCCAGACTCTAGTTATCCTCATATTAAAGGATCTCTCGAATATAGAAGAGTTTATATGTTGAAAAACTATCTGAGGGTTTCTACTCGATCTTGTAAATCTAAAGTTGTCATCAATGTAACCAGGACAGTTCGCTCTAATTAGCTTGTAAAACAATAACAAGATTCTCAGTTTTATAAAATTCTCAAAAGAAAAACCAAGAAAATCCAATACAAATGGGGAGACATGTTCTCTTATCCTCAATCTATAAACATATCTCACTATACGGTTAAATTTAAGATGAAGACGTCTTAGAATATTACTGCTAGTACCCGTAAATACCTCCAAAGCAAATTTGCAATTTATACATTTTATAAAAATGTAAAATACTCCTAATTTGAACAAAATTATCGAATGAACATCTCAAAAATTAAAAAATATAAGACGAAATGTGATGATGACGCAGTCTAAGAGTGTATAAATATCTCATGACACGAATAAACGTCAATCTCAGCTTCTTCATAACATAACTCAAAGCTCCAGAATACACTTGTAAGCAATATAAAAATATTGGCATAACTAACCCATGAACCATCTTAACCTTGACATTAAATGGTAGCATAACATCTAAGCTATACAATTTTCTCAAAATGAAATTAACTTTAGAAACAACCCCATTGACATGATCCTGAAAACTTAATTTGTTGTCAGGAGTCACACCAAGACATCTAAATTTATCCACAAATTTAACTGCATTACCATTTAAATTAATAGTAAAGTTATGAATAACAACCATCAACATTTAGATTTACTAGAATTTACATAAAGATAATTGCAAGACGTCCACTTATCTAGTAAATTAACATTATAATATATCATGTTCTGCATAATATCGGGGAATTTCCTATCACCTTTAAATAAAATCTTAACATGATCTGCAAACGCAAATGGAAGGCACATATTGTTAGACAAAATATCGAAGAGATCATTAATAAACATAATAAAAAGTAAAGACTCAAGTACAGATCCTTGGGAAACCCCACTATAAACAGGAAGCATTCCAGAACAAGTGTCATTACTGAACACATATTGCATTCTATCTCATAGATAAGAAGAAAACCCAAAAAGTCTATGAAGCTTATGAACTAAAAGAGAATGATTTACTCTATCAAAAGCCTTTGTCAAGTCCAACGACAATAAAACACAAACCCCATTTTCCGCAACCTTCTGCCTAATGTTGTCCGTCAGACCAAGAAGCAACGATGTAGAACTATGATTACAACCATTTTCGGCAAAATAGGTAAAATAGAGTTTGGTCTTAAATTATCAGTACCATCAATTCTTACTACATACAGTTGAACCTCGATTATCCGGCCACTATTAACCGGGTACATCTGTTAACCGGCATGCTGGTGGTTTGATTTATACCTCTATTAACCGTGTTTACCTCTGTTATCCGTGCTATTATTTTTTTCCTCTATTAACCGTGCTTCGCCTCTATTATCCGTGCAGCACACATATTTATTTCCTTGTTTTTTCTTTTCATCTACATAGAAAGAGTTAAAACTTGGGAAAAATAAATAACTTCTATTCACCGTGTTTTCGATTATCCGTGCTGAGTCCGGTCCCGTGCAACCCGGATAATCAAGGTTCAACTGTACTACTATAACGTACCTTCAGCTTGCAGAAACTTACTAACAAAATTTACCAAAAACTAAAGGGTCCGACATCTATCGTTTTTTTTTTTACCAAGTGCTTATTTCGTGAATGGAAACACTTAGCTCATGTCTGATTTGACAGATTATTAGTTTTATCCTTCCGCTGAACGAATATGGTCCGTATGTTCGTTATCTTGTGAAAAAAGTGAAAGAAACTGGCATCCTCATCGATAAACCAAAGCGTGGAAAGCCAAAAACAGTGCGTACACCCGAGGATATTGCTGCTGTGGCAGAAAGTGTGCGTGAAGCGCCATCAACATCAATTCACCGTCGTTCTCAACAATTGAACATTTCGGAGACATCATTGAGACGAATTTTGCATAAAGACCTTGGTATGACGCCATACAAAGTCCAATTGGTTCAGAAGTTCAAAAAAAAAAGTTATTTGGTGGGCCCTTTATTAAAACCCCTTTAAAGTTCTTAAGTGAACTTTGGCCGATATTGGAGGTCTGGTTGTGACTTGTCATGTGTCCTGAAACTTTTACACCTGCATATGAAAGACAATTTCAATTTCTTAAGTCCAATTTGGACTGCTCACTTATATAAATACTATTCAATAACAAGTAAAGGTTCGTACCCGTAATAAATATGCATGTGTTTGATTTTCAATTTGTTATAACTTCCGCAAAATTTGCCTTTTCCGAAAACTTATTTTAAGGACTCTCTAAAACAGTTATAACCAGTGCAACCAGAAGTATGCTCTAAAAAAATTGATGTTATGCCCATAAAAATGCCCTAAGAAACGGAAAATATGCTCTTAAAATTTAAATAATATGCTATTAAAACACATTTTTCATTAAAAAATCGTATTTAAAGACTTATTTTTCAGTACGGTTGGAATAACTTTTGTGAATTTTGCTTCAATTGCTAATAAAAAAGGAGATAAAAGATTAAATTTACCTAAATTGGTACAGTCGTAAAACGGGAAATTTAAATTTGCAAAAATGGCTTAATTTCCGCAATCGGTTTGCAAACCCCGGAAAATATGGAAAAAAGTTTTTGGCAAATTTCTTGAAATAAAAATATAATATAAAATTGTTCGATAAGGAAAAATTTAAAAAAAAGTGAATATGCTCTAAAAATATTCTTTTGTTCTAAAAAGTATAAAAAAAACACTAAAAAATAAGACTTTTTATCAAAAATATGCCCTTAAGATCAAAATATGCAAAAATATAATCGATGCCAGAATTAGTCAATTGTTCCGAAAGTGATAAATATCTCATACATTTTTCAATACGACACACAGGAAATACTGAATATTTCCGATTGCCCTAGTTATAACCTTAAAGTAGTACGTTTGCGTTTGCCCATACGCAGTCATTGCAATGTAATCGGAATTTGCATTATGGTAAAGGTTAAGGTTCATACTTTCATAGAAATTAAAAAATTGTAATTGTTATGAAAAAAAACCTTGATTAAAATTGAATAATAACACTTAATGTCCAGTTAATACTTAAGACATAAAACCGCAGAAAAAAATAGCTTCAATAGAACATCGGTTCCAGAAAAATCGGTACCAGGTGTAGTTTAATGAAATTTAACGCCTAATAGAACAGAAATATTTTTTCTTTCTGTGAAATATCAACCAATTTGTATTATTTATAATCTTTTGAACTTTACTTTGTCGATTCGACACTAGAAATGTGAATAAAAAGCTAAAAACAGCAAATTTGGGAAAATAGTGGAAATTAGATTACATATGATTTTCTAACAATTGTGAATTATTGTGGTGTTTGTCTTAGCTATCTTCTGCAATTACAATTAAATGTAAAATCGACCCCGTGTAATTGAAACTGGGTTTAAGCCACAGCAAAAATCGACCTGACTTTAGATCAAGTGGTTAAAGCGCCTGTCTAAAGTGTAGTGCGAAGTGCATGTGGCAAAGAATAATAAATAAACATTTCATATAGATGCAATCAAACAATAGAAACCATAACAAATAATTACAGTATTGTCAAAAGGATTACTGATGAAGGTTGTGTTACCAGAAACTGCGCAGTCTAATTCAATAAAAATTTACAATGTAGTTATGATTTTTAGAAAAGTATGATTAATCTTCTCTACCACGCCTATCTCAAGCAAAAAATTAAATTTAATGTGTTTCTCAAAAATATGTTTGAAAATCTTGAGACAAGAATCATTTTAAAAAAATGTTTAAAATATGAAAGCTAATGATTTCAAGGCCATGGTAACAAACAAGCTAACATTTTTTGAGTAGTATTAAAAATACCTTTATTGGCACTAATAGAATATTCAGTCGAACTTCCATAACTCGAATCATCATTATCCCAAAAAAAAACTTCGACTTACGGAGACTTCGAGTTACAGAAAAAAATTTGAAAAAAATAATCAATTGCAAGCATGTGTTTATAGTTTGAATTTTTTATTTAAAACAGGTACTAACTGAAAACTACATACCAAGTTACAATGAAGTAAAATATTTTGAAAGTAAATAGTGACTGAAAATTTATTTATTTTTTGTTATTTTCAGTAAAAAATTACTCTAACTTGTTTAAAGCCTAATAGTGCTCATCAGTTGTAGTATCATTCGTATTTAAATATAAATTCAATGTTCGGAAAGAATTTTCTATATCATTTCTGGAAGGCTGATAAATAGTTTCTTCCACCGAACTCTCGCCATCACTCTCCGATCCGCTCAAGACTGGATCCTCTGATACAGGATACCCTACAAGAAATGGATGACCGAAACTAACACATGCAAATCTTGCATCTTCCTCTAACTTCCCAGCAAGAACAGAGACGGTCATATGACCGGTCAAATGACCGGAACTGCTGATGGATATATCCATCAGCGCGTAGAACAAAGTTTCTATCATTTTCTTAAGGGCAATATGAAAAAAGTGATGGAAACTTTGTGTACGTGTGATTTTGCATCTCCCTCTAATTTATAAATTCATAAGTTAGAGAAAGATGCAAGATTTGCATGTGTTAGTTTCGGTCATCCATTTCTTGTAGGGTTATGAATTTATAAATTAGAGGGAGATGCAAAATCACACCCCAGCAAGAACAGTGACGGTCATATGACCGGTCAAATGACCGAAACTGCTGATGGAAATATCCATCAATGCGTAGAACAAAGTTTCTATCATTTTCTTAAGGGCAATATGAAAAAAGTGATGGAAACATTGTCTACGTGTGATTTTGCATCTCCCTCTAATTTATAAATTCATAAGTTAGAGGAAGATGCAAGATTTGCAAGTGTTAGTTTCGGTCATCCATTTCTTGTAGGGACGTACACAAAGTTTCCATCACTTTTTTCATATTGCCTTTAAGAAAATGATAGAAACTTTGTTCTACGCATTGATGGATATTTCCATCAGCAGTGTCGGTCATTTGACAGGTCATATGACCGTCACTGTTCTTGCTGGGTAGTAACGCTCAACAATATCATCATCTGTCGGAAAGTCAGTTGTGCAAAGCTCATTATCTACTTCAATATAATCCTGAAGAGTAGCATTACAAGTTATTTTGTTTGCTTTTAACCATGCTACGTAGTCAGCTTCAATTAAGTTTTTATTTTCATCAATATTACTCAAAAAAATTAATTAGCCCACTTCATGTCTAAAATTAAAAAATTAATTGAACTTTTCATCAATTAAACGTTTTGCTCAATACCTTTGCTTCCATTTATCAAGCCAACCTGTGCTCGCCGTAAAATTATCATCACCAAAACGCTTTGCGAACTCCATTGCCTTTTACTTTATTATTCCTCCAGATATAGGTATGTTTTGACTTCTAGCTACTGTAAACCAATCGAGGACAGCTTTGTCGATATTTTTGAATTCAAAAAGAAGCACATGATGTACAAAAAGGGATTTCCCCGAAAAAGAGCAAGCAAAATATACAAACCAGCTAAACAAGCAAAAGAAAGCAAAATAAACATACATACCAAAACAAAAAAGCAAAATCAATAAACCAGTAAACCAAGCAAAAAAATTCGAGTTATAGAATTCGTATGTATGTATTTCGTTCGAGTTATGGAGAACTTCGAGTTGTGGAAGTTCGAGTTACGGAAGAAGAATTGTATGTTATTTATTCTCTTAACGCTACTGCCAACCTAATTAGTTCGAGTTAGAGAAAATTCGAGTTAGAGAAGTACGAGTTATGGAAGTTCGACTGTATATAAGAATTAAAATTAAAGAAGAAGCTAATTTGTTACAAAAATTAAATCCTATTTTTCTCTATTATTAGCAATAAAACTCTTCTTATAGGGTTAAAATTAAATTATAAATCAATTTTTTTTTCTTTTTGTGTAATTTATTAATATGAATTCCTTGGTTTTTTTAATACTACTCGAAAAATATTATCTTGTTTGTTAACCTGGCCTTAAAAATCACTAACCCATTTGTTTTAACACATTTTTTTTTTTAAGGATTATTGTTTCGAGGTCTTTAAATCGATTTTTTGAGGAACATATTTGAAAAATTTAATAACAAAAATTTTTTTTTTTTCGGGAATTTTAAATTTTGATTTGGCATCTAATGGTGTTTCCGTCTTAAGGCCTCATTAGTTGTTACTTTCTGCTGCCGTTCCGTGTCGTTCTGTTCTGTAGGTAATATTTTGTAATTACGTTTTCTGTGAGAGGAATCAGCTGTTTTAAAAAGTAAAAGAAACTCAAACCAAAAACATTCAAATCAGGGATGATAAATGCGATTTTAAAATAGTACCAACCTGCATATAAAATAGTACTTTTTCGGCATCACAAGTATAAAAAAAATTTAAATATAAATTAACAAACAAATCTTTGTACCCTCCAAAATGAACAATTACAAATGAAACAACAAAAATATATTAAAAAAAAATAAGTTAAGAGGTAAAAACAAAATTTTGAGGTGAAAAACTTTTTTGGATGTAAAAAAATAGTGACGTGAAAAACATTTTTGAGGTAACAAAACTATTTTTGAGGTGAAAAAAAGTTTTTGTGGAGAAAAAAGAATTTGCGGTGAATTTTAAATATTATTCACCTCTTAGCGTCTGGTGGAAAAATATGACGTTATATTTTATACACCAGACACTACAATGAATTCTAATAATATACAGTCCATACACCAATTTGTATGGAAAATTTAGAGGTACTTTAACATTGTCACTCATTACTTTTGGACCGCTGGATCAATTTTGCTTATTTTCAATACCAAACTTTTCGGAAAAATGTACATAAATGTATGTAAAAACGAGCAGTGCGTACTAAGAAAATTAGTCGATATTGATTTAAAAAATTTTTAAAATTTTGAGATTTTTTCTTAAATTCAGCAAATTTTTAATATTTTTTTAATGTGCTATTAATGACTTGCTGTATTGAATTACATTTCTCACAGTTTTTTGCGAATCCAATCCTTGTGATTGGTAGCAAACAAATTGAACTTCACATTTTTATAAAAAATTTTTTATTTACTTTTTTAAAAATCAAAATTAGTTAATAATAATTATAACCCTTAGTGACTGAATTCAATAATTGCTTTAATCGATTAATAAAACTCTAATATAATCATCTGTAATCATCTGTAATCAGTCGCACTCAGTGAAATCATGTGATTGAATTCACATCGTTTGGTTTCGAATTAATTCATTGTTCATATGGGACTGCAAATCGAATTAATACTTAATTGAATTTTAAAGGGACCAAGAAATTCATACATAGAAAATTTTGTAAATCGTACTAAATGAGTCATAGGAGTATCATGGTACATCTGAGGTTCAAAAAGTACCATAAAAAGTACTATAGTACCAGCTTTATCATCCCTGATTCAAATATTGAGAAAAAGATTTCACAACAAACCAATACATACTTTTGGCTGTCACTTAACGTTGAATTCTATTTTCAGTAGATTTGTCCGCAACAGAACAGAACGACAAAGTGAAAACTAACTACACATATAGACTTTCAATTGAACAGAAACAAAACAGCTGATTCGTAACAGAACAGAACGTACAAACTAATTCTGCCTTTAAACAAAATCTTATTTACTGCTAATTAAAGCATTCTAATGACATTTCTGCAGACGAAATGTCAAGACAGCAAGTCACAAAATATTAATATACAATTATGTACCTACTGAAATACGTTAAATTTCACTTGGCACCGATTTTCATTAAACTGTGGTTCATTGAAGTTATTTTTTTCTACGAATTTGCATTTTAAGAAATAACTGGACGTTAAGTATTATTATGCAATTTGAAAAATCATTATTTTTTTTGTATAACAATTGAAATTTTTAAATTTCTTTGAAAGTACGAACCTTAAAGGCTCAATTAGTCATGCCGTTCCGTGCAGTAACGCATTAGCTGTTATGTTTATTTAAACAAAACAGCTGATACGTCACGTTACGGAACGGCAAAACTAATTAATGGATCCTTAAGTGGTAAATTTTTCATCATAATGCAAAATCCGATTAAATTTCAATGACTGTGTATGTGCTAACGCAAACGCATTACTTTAAGGTTATGACCGTTTTATAGAGCCCTAGAAAGAATCTTTCTAAAAAGCCCAAATTTTTACGAATTTATTAATTTTTGTGGAATTCATAACAAATTGGATATTATACACAAGAACATTTTCTTGTTAGAGTAGGACGTCCCGAATTCAGCGATTTTTGAAATTCAGCGTAAAGTCTCAAACGACTCGTAATTAAAAATTAATTACAGGAAAAAAAAATGTTTTTCTATGTCATCTTGAAGTTGACGATCAAATTGTCCAAAAAAAAAGTTTCGAATTTTTGCACAAAATTGGTGTCAAAACTTGCGCAATGATTTTTGTAGAGTAATTTTGGTCCACCACAGCATTTTGAAGTTTGAACCAAAAAAAAAATTTTTTTTTTTTGATGAAAATATAATTTTTATGGTATCTTTCATCTCCTACAAGCGTCTAAAGTTGGCTATCGTAGTGTATTTTGTTAACAAATTGAAATTTTTCACAAAATTTGTGTCAAAAGTTGCTTAATGTGGAGTAAAGATAACGAAAAAAATGTTTTTTTAATTTCCGTGAAATTATTTTTGGTCAAACTTCGACAAAACCAGGGATGACAATCGAATTGAATTATAGGAAATTCTAAACAACGCTTGTAATAGATGAGAGATACCATCCAAAAAATGTTTTTAATTATTTTTCTTGAATTATAGAAAATACGTATAAAATTGTAACGGATTTCCGTCAAAAAAAAAACTTCTTTCAAACTTTGAAGTGGTGGACCAAAATTACTCTACATAAATTTTAGTAGTTTTCTTTCCTTAATCTACTCCACAACTTTTGACACCAAATTTGAGAAAAAAGTCGAAACATTTATTTGGACAAAATACACTACGATCAACAAATTCAAACGCTGGTAGGGGATGGAAGATGACCTCCAAAAAAAAAATTTTTTTTTTTTTTCCGTAATTTGCTCTTAAATACGCGTCGTTTGAGACCTAACGTGAAAAAGTACATAATTCGGGACATATTAATATACAATATGTATGTCTTTTATTTGGCATTAAGGCCTTTCTTCATCATCATTCCTTTTTTATTATAATAACGAAGATGTCTTTTATTAGTTTATGTAAAGAAAAAGTGGGGTTTAACTCGCATTTTAAATTGCTCAGCGTTGCGCTGAAAAATAGTTGGCCGATTAAAAAATAATTTTTAGAGCACAATATATACCAAATTACTCTATTCAAGGATATAACATTTGTTTTGATACGAAAGTAAATCGGGTAGATTTTTCAGTTTTTCTAAATTCATTACGGGCACGGCTATTTTTATGGCCTCTCACACTATGGCACTTAAATGTATTATTACAGCATAATATGATTACCAGGGATGGTAGACAATACCGCTAAAATACCGTTATCGATTTAAAAAGCTGACATCTGACTATCGTTATCCCTAAAACACCGTTAACGAAATAATTGAAATGTCTTTATCTACAGATTCAGTCCGAAAATATTTGACACTAGAACTAAAGTATTCTTTTCTAAAGGTATAAGGTAAGCTGAATTCCCAACTGCTCTCAGGATCACTCTCCGACATCAGGCGTTAGAGCTATAATAACGAAGCTTTTTATATTTGTTTATATTTTACATCAAAGATCTTTATTCAAAGGCAAGAGAATTAATTACGAATAAAATATTTTAAAATGTAACAATCAATTCAAATTTGTAAAAACATAAAATTGGAGCAAGTATTTTAAGAATTAAAATATACTTTTATAAATGCATAATGTACACTGAATCCAAATCTGATCTCAGAATCTCTCTCCGACATCAGGCGTTCGAGCTATATTAACGGGAATAGTGTCGTTTTTATTCAAAATACTCAGATTTTTCAACTTCCTCTAAATATAAATTTTTATAAAACTTTTAACGGCGCCTGAACACACTATTCTTACCTTTTTTTTCAGTTTTAAGAAAACTTATTTCCTTACGAAAATATTGTAAATTGAAATTGAGGTTGTAACTGCAATTTAAAGTCCCGCAGTGTAAAATATAAAAAAATTCGAATTTATTATTATCAAGTTCAACCGAAGATAATTTCAAGAAAAAACAAGATATCTTAAAGATTTTGAAACTGAAAAACGGGTATTATAAAAAAATATATTTCCAGGTAGGTGAAAAAATTGGAGCATTTTAATCAAAAACGGCACTATTCCCGTTAATAAAGCTCAAATGTCTGATGTCGGAGATTGATTTTGATACCAGATTTGGATTCAGCGTACATTATACCTTTATAAAAGTATAATTTAGCTCTAGTGTCATATATTTTTCGACATTAATCTTTAGGTATAAAAAGTACTTATATGTACTCACGAGTGCTCCCCACCCACTGTAGTTATATTTTCTCAAAGTTTGATCATAAACTATCCAATCATTTGAATTCGGTTATGATGGAGTTAAAAATATTGGACTGCATTGATATTATCGTTATCCTTAAAATATCGCTACCGAAATAGCTAAAATAAAAACCGTTATCCCTAAAATGCCGTTATCGCTATAATACCGTTACCGAAATAACTTAAATATCATTATCGCTAAAAAAAAAAATCCCCGTTACCGAAATAACTGAAATATCGTTGCACAGGGCTCTGTAATTGGTTCGATTTTGTTGTTAATGTATTTGAATGATTGTGTAGATGTAGACTCTTTGTGCAGGGAATTTCCTGAAGTTTTGGAGACAGGTTTAAATTTTACGCTCAATGGCTTACTTGATTGGATGGAGTTGAACAATTTTTCCATCAATGCTTCTAAGACTAAAGCCATAATGTTTCGTACCGGCCAACGTAGAGTTTTCTACCCTGGAATCAGAATTCATGGTTCAGAGCTTTTTGTATTGCAATAATTAATAAATACCGTTACCGAAATAAAAGAAAATAGCGTTACCCTTAACGATACCCGCATTTAAATCGGTTACCATCCATGATTATTACAAATACATTTTTCTAGTTTTTCAATGCCAAAGTACTATTTAAATTTAAAGAAAATTATTTGAAAAAATAAAACTCACCTCTAAGTCTTCATATGTTTTAAATTCCAATATAGCAAAACCATCGATGATTTCCTCTTCCAGCACCGGAGATCTCGGTAATTTCCTTCGTACTGGTGGTGGTGGCCTTGGTGGTGGTTTATCACGAGGCAGTAATAAAGTTGACGACGATGATGTCGACAAGAGATCTTCATCCAATGATTCACCCTCACTGTCACTGGGACTAGCCATAATGCCCGAATGGCAATCGGGAGAATGTGGAGGATTTAAAAGTAATGATGCAATACTGTCGGTTGGAGGTAGTAGAGCATTATTGTTGTTGTTAATATTGTTGCTGCTACTACTGGAACTAGTAGTAAAAATGCCGCTTGAATTGTTGCTATCTTCACCCATACTAATGACACTATTAGCTTGGCATAGATGAGTGCCGGTAATGGTTGTTGTAATAAGGGTGGTGTTGCTGGTGGTGCTGGTATTGTTGGTGTTCTGTTGGTTGGGAAACTGGGAGGAGGAATTATTATTGGTGGTCGATGTTGTTGTAGTCGTATTTGTTTGGGGGATAGTTGTTGTATTGCTGTTGTTGTTGTTGCTGTTGTTTGTGTTAGTCGCACTGCGATTATCACGTTCAGCCTGTAAACGTTGAGCTCTTTCACGTCTACGTTTTTGTTGCCGTTGCTGTTTAGCATTTAAGGAAGCCGAATTATTGTTGTTGTTGCTGTTGCTGTTGCTATTATTATTGTTGTGAGATTGTGTATTAGAGCTGAGATTATTATTAGAATTGGAATTGCTGCTGATATTGGAAGTATAACCATTTGTGGCAGCAGCTGCTGCCGCAGCGGCTGCCTGAGCAGCTGCTACTATTGAAAGCTCTGTATCGGAATCAAAATCACTATTACTTGGACCTATCGAGGACGTGGGTGGTTGCAATTGACCCAAATGTGGAGATTGCATTAAGGGACTATTATAAAATTGTCCGGTTGATGAATTAATACCTAAAACAGCACTTAAACCACTTACACCTCCTCCCATTGGAGTTGTTAAGGTTGTTAAGTGAGAGGAAGGATTATTCGGTGCATTTAATGCACTTCCCATTCCACCAACATTGATGTTATAGGGCGAATTTTGTTGTAACTGTGGTGAGGGTGGTGGTAAATGCAAATGATCTCCTGAACCCATAGCACTATTTAAACCCATACCGAGTCCTGGTGTATTACTTCCGATTCCACCACCACCTCCTCCTCCTCCGATTCCTCCAATGCCACCTCCATTATTATTTGTTGCCAAATTTTGTGGTGGTAGGCAGGCGTTAGCATTTGATTGTTGATGTTGTTGTTGTTGCAAATGATTGGACCCAGGCGGCTTTTGATCTTGTGGGCTGCTACTGCTGTCCATTGCTGGAGTTTTAACGTAGATTTAAAGTAATTTATTGCTCTTAAAACATGCCAACATGTTAGGCCATTAGTTTTAGCCCCGGTTTATAAGAAAAATTAGAAATTAAAAAAGAAATCCCCAAATGAAGACAACGATGATGAGAATTAACACAATAGAAGAGGGAGCATAAAATCTGTAAAGATGATGATGAGCTGTGTTAAAAAGTCAGTCGTGGATAATGAGGAAGTAGACAATCTAAAGTAGACAAACTACGATGTTTTTTGTTGTTGTATTCTTGCCACTTTTGTGTTGTTGTAGTTTTCTTTTTACCCACAAACAAACAAACACACACACGTACAAAACTCCACTTGAAAATACGGTAAAAAATCGATGGATGATGTTCCGTCTTCGTCCTCGTTTTTGTTTTTGTTGTTATTGTGTTTGTTGTTGTTGTAGTTGTTGCTAATATTTTTGATGTTGTTGTTGCTGTCTTTTTACATATAATAGACGTTTTGGCTTTTACACACAACACTTTTTTTTTCATTCAATTTTTTTTTTAATGTTTTATTAAATTTTATTGATTTTTTTTTGTATTATTTATTTGTAATAAATATTTTTAACAATAAATTGTTAATAATTTGTTAATACTTTGTTTTAAATTATAAAACATTTTCTTTTAAATACCTTGTGACTCTTTTTCACAAAATCTTTTAATACTACAAGAAAAAATAAAATACACATCTTTTTTTTAAACAATTGAAAACTTCTTCACTTCTTTTTTTTTTTGTCAATTTTATCTTTATTTGCATAATTTTTTACTTAAATTCGTTTACTATTATTTCTTTTTATATATAATTAAAATACTTTTCTTTTTATTTAAAGTAAAATTTCTTTTTTTAATTTTTTTTCATTCTTTTTATTACTGAAAATATGTATAATTTTCCATTACAACATTTTTCTCACATCTTCAAACTTTTTTGTTGAACACACACGAAAAAATTTTATTTTTTCTTGTCTTCTTTTATTTTGTCTCTTCCATTTATTTTTTAATAGTGGTTTTTTGCATTTCTCTTTTATTATTGACATAGCTGTGTCGTGTGTTATATGGTTGTCTCTTTCTATCGTTTGTTTGTGTGAAGAAGAATCAATATTTTTGTTGGTTAGTTATCTCTGTCATGTGTGGTGTACACTATTCTAATCGTAATAGGAATATAGGAAATATACAAAAACATCAAAAAGCCCGGCGTTAGAGTTGCCATTGTTATTGATTTTTTAATTCGTACACATTTATGGAAATTTATGTATTAAAAAAAAAAATACAATCGAAAAGATTTGAAAGATAACTTTATGGGAAGGATGGCTAATTATTAAATTTGAGTACACTAACCTTTTTTGATTCAATTCGCATTTAAATTATTCTTTTAATAAATCGGTAAACTTTTATTAACTTTATATTAATAATTTAAGATTGAATACAGTTAGATATGATTTAGTGCAAATTAATACTGATTAAATTCTAATACGATTGTAATTAATTCATTTGATTCTATTCAAAGAATCGACAAAAATCAAATTGAGCCTTTGAATTAGATATTGATAAAATAAGGGGATATTCACACAGAATATCTCTGTCTACAATTTCCCAGTATTTGTGATACAAAATGTTACTTCAAAATAGAATTAACAAAAATTTAAAAAAATTATGTCCCCATTAATGAGTAAAAGTAGATAGGGGTAATAAACTTGTAAATGGTGAACCGAATACTAATATGAATAGGTATTAATATATTAATATGTCCATCCATATATGTATACTATTTACCAGTGTTAATGATACGAAATGACACTTTCAAAAAAGAATAACTCTATAATTCGTATCACCAATACTGGAAAATAGTTGATGCGAATTGACAGAGATGAAGAGCGTGTGAATTGCCCCTAAGTTCCATGTTCACAAAATTAGTATGGTCTTTTGAAAAAAAAAGAAAAGAATAGCTCTATTCGACGTACTTTACCACGTCCGACACAGAAATTGTCGGACAAGCACTGGGCAAACAAAATTTACAACGTTGGCAAAATGTTGGCAAACCCATGAAATAGGTGGTCTAAAAATTTGTTTTCCAGTTTTAAGTAAATTTCGAAATCTAGTTCGTGAATCATTTTATACACTATATAGTAGTGTATTTAAACTGGATTTCGAGAGCAATGTAAATGCATCTTTAAATTTCTAAATTTGCATGCAAATTTAGAATAGAAAATATTAGAATTTGCACTTGAAAATGTAAAAATAAAATTATCTCAATTATTCGTTTTATAAACTTACCCGAATCATAATGCATTTTTGTTGATTTCCGAATGCAGTATTTAAGTGAAAAAATTAACCTCGAATTCTAAAAAGCTGGTAAATATGCTTAGTCTTTAATTAGCAATAATTTGGGACAATAACTTTTTTGTTATTCATAAATGGAAATATCATTCAGATTATAAGTTCTTTAAGAAAAATCTTTTATAATATTTTAGAAATTAGGTAGCTCTTCGATCGGGTTCAAACACAATTTATTGATATTCCAAAACAGTATTTTTTCATGTCCGTCAAATCTATCTCTGATATTATTTCAATTTAAAGTTTGACTCTGCTTATATCTCCTTCAATCGGTTTGGGACATATATATTCAGCATTGTATTTACCAATGTAATTTATTTTCAATGTTATTGAAAAATTATAAATAATATTGAAATTGATCACTTTTTTTCATTTGTTAAAAAATTTACAAAATTTAGCACATTTTAATAACAAAAAAACGTTCATAGTGATTATTACTTATTTTACAACAATTTATGTTTTTTACACTTATTTATTTTCAATAACAAAAAAAAAAAACGAATTTCAAAAAAATTTTTAATTTTTCCTTTTAATTGATGAACTTTCAATATAGATCTTTGCGAATACACGTTAAATGTTTTAAGAAAATTATAAATTTCATTAAAATGTATCAATGTTTCCATTTCCGAAAGAATTAGTATCTAATATTCGGTTAGTGTAATATTGAACCAGATAGTTTATTGAACTAGGAAAACGTTGCAATATTATACAAAAAAAACTTCGACTTCTTTACATATACATCACTTCGAACATTTACCTAAGCGTTTTGACAAAATTGTTCTTAATTTTATGTAGTTGTATAATTCCCACTAAACTTTGTAAACTTTTACTCCAATTTTTGTAAATGATGCATCTTTTTTCTGAGTGTAAAATACCTTCAATAACATTCCGGTATCAAATTTACTTAATAAAAGTGCAACATTAACAAGTAAATCCTCGTTTTTTTTCAGTTTTCACTATACAGTACACTCGCGATAACGTGAACACCCACCCAGAAGTGTGAACGACTCGGAAACGTGAACAACTTTATTTTTATACAGACTACTTTAAAACGTAAACAAAGTCTGAAAGCTCTAAGACGTGAACAAAATTAAAGAGTATTTTTTTGCTTTTTATTAAAGATAACATTTAAAAAAAATGTAATTAAAATTTTGTTGAATAACGACTTCATAGTATTAATGAATTGATTTCATTAAAATTAATTCATTGATTTAATGAATAATTTCATTAAAATTAATATTGTAAACTTTTTCATTAACATTTTTTATGATTAGATGAAACTATTTGCCAAATGTTGAGATTCTAGCTCTGCTAGTTTAGGAGATACGTAAAACGACACTTTTTCGAAGATAAAGCCTCATTAAAAAAAAATTGGACTTGATTAACAAATGAAGCGACTACATCGCCCTGATTAGATTAGTTTATGCACAATATTTTTTTTTCAGTGACCAATATTCTAGTGAACACATTTGAACAAAAATATAAAGTTAAGCGGTTTTGTCACTTTTTTTATATTTTTTTAAAAATGTGTACAAGGGTAGTCAAACGGTTAAATAAAAGTTAAGAAAAAATAATGATATAAAAAACTTAATTTTTATGCAAAGTTGACGAAATGTGTATTTGAAAAGTACTGTTTATTGGTATACGTGTTAAAGTTTATTTCTCAGGTTAAATTGTGATTTTTTATTTTAAAATTTTCGCAACCGAAAACGTGTACAAATTTGAAAACGTGAACACCCTTGGTAAGAATTAGTTCACGTTTTCGCGAGTTCACTGTTTTTTTTTATACCATTTTTGCGCAGTTTTTATACCATTTCGCTATCGATCAAAGCATTTCTGTGAATAAGCAAAAAGACAAATTTGAACATTTTAGTGTAATGTGCCTAAGGTTTCTATGACAGCATAGCGAAAAAGGATGACCTATGAGTTCATCTTTAATATAATATGTAAATAGCTTAAAAAAATATGTCTAACAAAATTCACCACAAAAATTTTATAATTGCGAAAGTTATGTATTTTAAAAAACATCTCATTACGGCGAATGTTTACAAAATATTTTCCACCGTTATTTTATTAATTTTCAAATATTTGTATAAATTTTAAAATAAAATTTGAAAATATTTTGTTGACATTCAATGTAATGATAGTGTTTGTTTAAATAACTTTCGCAAATATAAACTTTTTTGGCTGAATTTTGGTGCACATCATATTTTAATCTATTAAGTGCCATGAACTGCACTTTATTTTCCTTTTTTACACGAAATAATTTGTTTTATTTTTCTTTTTGCTTATGAACAAAAATGCTTTGATTGATGGTATAATAATAATGAATAATGGGATAATAAATTGTGCAAAAATGGTCAAATATTGTAAAAACTGAGAAAAAAAAACGCGAATCTACTTGTTAATGCTGTACATTTATTAACCAAATATGATACCTGAATATTAATGGAGGTCTTCTATGTATTTAGCATAAAAAAACTAAAATAAAATATTTGATTTTTAAATTTTATGTATGAAAAACTGCCTTAAAACATGCAAAACTTTAATGCAAAATTTGCGAAAAATCTGGTCCATAAGTGAAAATCTGGGTACGCCATAAAATCAGCTTGGCCGAAATACTTAGGATCAATGGTCGGTACTCTTGTTTTCGTTTTAGGGGTACATTTTGTAGCGCAGTGTTATTTTCAGGACATTTAGAGTAACTTTTGTGAAGTTTATATCAATTGCTAACAAATAAAGAGATAATAGACTAATTATATTGAAATCGTTAGTCCTTAAATTTTAAATTTGCAAAAAAAAAATTTATTGAATTCCAAAATCGGAATAAAATATTGAAAAGAAAATTAAGAAATTTTTTTAATTAAGAACTAAAATTGTTCGGCTACGAAAAATTAGAAGAAAAACAGAAAAATATGCTCCAAATATGTATGTAATATGCCTTTGCTCTGAAAAGTAAAAAAAATATGATAAAAGAAACATTTTGTTATCAAAATTAAGATCAGAATATAGAAAAATATGTTATTATTTCATTAATGGCATGTCATAGATCCGCTGAGCATTTTTCAACTAAATTCTCCAGATTATAGAACCATGATTTATTAAGAAATTTTTGAGCCAAATTCTCAAAAAAAAAAATGTATGTGGTCCCCTCCAGAATTAAAAACGAAATTTTTTTTCTATATTCGTTTAAGTGAGCCGGGTCTCCCCCATGGCCAAAAAACCAATACTTGTAGTAACATATAAGTGTGGGTACTCTAATGAAAGTAAATTTAATCAGGATATCAAAAATTTTATTATTTTTAAGATCCATGATACTGTATATAAATCATAGACGAATGAAGATATTTTAAAAATTAACATTTTGTATAATTTTGTGAGCGTCTTTATTTATAAAAAATTATTTTTTTATAAAAAATTATTTTTTTTTAAGTTACCCGATTTTTTTAAATTGTCATATGGCAACCCTGGATACAATTTTTTTATAATTTTAGTAGTATTTTTATAAAAAACCATCCATTATTTTAGTGAATGCAAAATAAATTTTGAAATATTATAGACTGTGTGTATTTAAAAAGTTCATCATTCGATCGGTCAGATTGTCAAAAATTATTTACAATTGATTTATTAATTTTTAGCAGAGAAATACATTTTCATATTTTGTCATAAACATAATATTGAAAAATTTAAAATAGGTATTCAAATTTTTTTATATTTTTTAATTATTTTTGAAAAAAGTTCCAACAAAAAAGGTCAAAAGTTTGTTTTTTTTAATAATTATTTGGCATCTCTGGAAATCAAATTTTTCATATTTTTTTTATTCACGATTGTTGTCAAGTTGTTGAATAGTTTTAACGTTTTTAAATCACTTAATTATTTTGTTTCATTAAAAAGCATACAGAGGATTAAATGTACTGGGTCGATAAAGGAACACTGTGTCAAAAATGAGTTAAGAGCAAAATATGAAAAAATGTGGTCTTACAAATCCAAGCCAGAAAATTGGTCAATTGTTCTGAAAGTGATAAATATTTTATCCATTTTCGGTTGCCCTACTAATAAAATGTTTACGTAATATTTTTTTAATGAATTTTGTATAAAATGACCAATATATAACCTAATTTCAATTTGATTCTTGTTAGGTATCCATCTCCAATTCTACAAAAAAAAAATTACAATAAAATGTTTAAAAAAACTAACAAAAATCATACATACGTCCAACACATTTAAAAAAATAACAATAATGAAGAATATAAAAAAAAAAACAGAATGTGGGGAGGGGAATAAAGAAAAAAAAAACATTGCAAGAAGTTTATTAACCGCAACTACTAAACTAAAACAACAACAAAAAAATCAAAGATGTTAAAAAAAAAGTAACACTTAAAATATTTTTAGTTTTTTTTTTTGGTTTTTATATATTTCTTCTAATTTTTTACACGTTTTTTTTGATATTACAAATTTGCTTTAATTAATGAATATTTTTTTATTTCTCCATTTTATTCACACATTCTACAATCGGAAGTTAGGTGAATAGAGAAAATAAAAAAAAAAACTTTTTAGAAATACACACACGCACACAATCATCAAAGTAATATAAAACACACACAGAAAAGGACGTGTTCCTTTTTAGTTCCTTTTCATGTACACTACACTTTTAATTTTGTTTTAAACCTTTTGCAAATTATGCCAAAGCCGTATGTACAACTCACGTACGCACTAACATTATAACACCAACAAACGAATAGAAATATAAAAGAAAAATTAGAATAGAAACCACAAAGAACAGAAGAGCAGAAAAAAAAACCGAAAAATTGTTGATGTAAATTTTAATTATTTTAGATAAAATTTCATTAAAACACGTTGTAAGAAAAATGTTACAATTTATTTATAATTTTATTATTAATTAAATGATCGCACAATTTTTTTTTTATTTAATTAAAAACTTTTTTTTGTTAGAAAAAAACTTAAAACTTTTTGTGTGTATTTCTTACATCGTTACATTTTTTTCTTTTTACCACATATATTCACTATTTCATTCTTTTTATATAAGGTTGTCTCTTTCTTACATATTTGTTTTTAAATGAGTTTGTGTTTTCTCCTCTTTAAAAGCATCCCGCTGCGAAAACATGCACTTAGGAAAAAAAAAGAAGAGTATAAAATTTTTCCGAGTTTTTCTTTATAAAAATTCACTAGATTTTCTGTAAGTATTCGCAAATATTTCATACATTTTTTATTGTGCGTTAAAGTAATTGTGTTTTGGTGCACTTTTTGTTTAGTTTTATTAATTATTTTCCACTTATTTTCTGATTTTTAGTACCGAAACAAATTTTCTAGGCGAGCCCGACCGAACAAACGCTTTACGACCGTATACTGTGTGATTGTGAATGGTAACTCTTTGCAACGAAGTTAGTTTGACAGTTTTTATCTATTGTGAATGGATGTTAAATTAAAATTAATACTGTATGTACCAGAGATGAACATTTGCTTTTACCTGAAACCAAGATTGACGTGCATTTTTTAAATTTTACAAAATTAATCAAGGGATTTTGAAATGCTGAAATGTGGCAATGCACTAAGCTTGCCACATTTCAGATATTAAAATTTTTAAAACTACCCAGCAAACAATCCGGTCCGTTTATGTGCCGTTTTCGGTACAGCATAGTCGGATCCGGAGTCCGTTTCCGTACCGTTTTCCGGATCAGTATACGGACCAGAAAACGGATTAAAAGGAACATCGAATACGGATTCGAATCCGTTGCAAGTCCGTCAATGACGGACCGTTTACGGACCGTTGGGTCGTGTTAAAAACTGACTCAAATCCGTTTAAAGTCCGTCAAATACGGACCGTTTCCGGACCGTTTTGTCGTGCTGAAAACGGATGATTCCGTTTTTTACGGATATAAAACGGACAATAAACGGATCGTTGAAAATACTTATTTGGTCCGTATTCCAACCATTTTTTTACAAAAAACTCAATGGATTTTATTTTTTTTTTATACATTTATTAATTTATTTGAAAAAATATTAAAATATACTTCATTTAACTTTAATTAAATACGAAATTCGCCACAGCTACTTTTTGTATCCAGCTTAGCAGCATCACGGAACATTTGTGGTCGATAATATTCAAAATGTAAAAGGAAAAAAGAATTTATTATTTTAGTTTCAAGAGATAGTAAGAGTTTTCTTGGAATATATTTTTTTTATTTAAAAAAAAAAATTGATACTTACTTTTTCGATGCAGTTTTTTGTTTCCACCAAGAGCATCATTGTTAGTTTGTGGCCCATTATTGAATCAGATATCTACATGTAAAAAATATTAAGTGGGGTTTAAAAACGATGAATTCTATGAACAAATATATTTTTGTTTGCAATCTCATTTGAGCGTTTTAAATTATACAAATACTTACCATCTAACGTATGCAATGCATATTATGCATGCTATCTGAATTTATTTGGCGCTCCGATCTTTTATATTATCTACTTAATTTTATTTTAATAAAACAAATTGAAAAAAATTGTTACCGAT
The DNA here is from genome assembly GCA_021234595.1 of Delia radicum. Classification (NCBI taxonomy): domain Eukaryota; kingdom Metazoa; phylum Arthropoda; class Insecta; order Diptera; family Anthomyiidae; genus Delia; species Delia radicum. The sequence continues at coordinate 226,539,137 of CM037852.1, read as the reverse complement.
TGTGACTGACTTGAAACGGATGAAAATCGGTGAAGTCCGTATTAAACGGCACGAAAACTGATATCCCCAAACGGACTAAAAACGTGTTTTCGAAAATCCGATTAAACGGTCCGAAAACGTACCGTAAACCCCGGATTCAAGAATCCGTACATGCCGGAGAGTCCGTAAAAATGTTTCTTGGGTACATACACGTTGACGAGATAACTAAATGTTTTAGTCTGCTATTTGACATTATATTGTAATAGAATAAAGAACGCAATTGAGGAGATTAATACGGCACTCACACCTTATTTTGCCAAAACGAATAAAAATTAATAAAGTACTTTTGGAATAGAATAAAGAGCTGATATACGTCTTTTGGCAAAACACTTGTTTTGCATTTAGGTGTGAACGTGACTTAATATTCCATTCAGACTAGATTGTAAAACACGTGTTTTGTGCGCCCCCGTAGGCTAGTTGGTAGCGTGCCGACGTATCAGTGCGGAGGTCGTGGGTTCGATTCCCACCTGAGGCACTGTTTTCGCTACAACACGTCGAAAGCCAAGTAATTGTAATATGACATAATATGATTAATAAAAAAAACACGTGTTTTGCCAAAACGAGTAGAAAAGAATAAAGAACCGTTGTCATAGAATAAAGTGCTTAAAATAGTGTTTTACAAAACACGTGTTTTGTTCTATAACTATATAAAAAGAATAAAAATGTAATTGTTTTTAACTGTTGAAAACCAACTAACAAATGAAGTTAAAACAACTAACAATGTAGTAAAAACAACTTCCAATTTTCTACTAAAAACATTTTGAAACAACTGTAAAAATTAGTAAAAAACTATTATTTTTCAACAGTTATTTTGTAGGCGTTTTAAAAAATATTTTTAATAACAAATATATTTTGTTCTTTCAATTACAATAAAAATTTCTATTTACTACATCCTACTAAAAATTTTAAAGTTCCAAACGGTACTCCAGTTATGACCATTGTTGCCATATTCTGAATGTGTTTGGGTGCTAGATCGAAAAAAGTGATAGAAAGTGCTAAATAAATAAATTGAATAATTACACTACTCGACAGCCAAAAAACTCGCATTGAAACAGGTTTTTATATCTATATAGTTCCTGCCATTTTTGAGTATATTTTGCCTAATTTTTCGAGTAGAAATCTACACGAAATTATCTTTAATTTGAGTATAATCATGTCGGTGTTTGGATATCGCACTGGTATTACAATAAAGTTGAAAATTTCAATTTATTTTTCTATTGTATTTCTATTTTTCTATTGTACATAAACAAGACATTCCAATAAACATATTTTTTTATTAAACTTGCAAATGCATTGAAAATGCATCCTGAAATATTTAGAAAAAAAATTTAAAATTTTAATTCATTTTCCACATACTTCAAATATTAAAGTAAACAAATCAAAATATATTAACTATTAATATGAAGAAAGTGACTTTGTAATACATATTTTCTAATTTATTAAGGCACGCTGAGTCTAAATCTGTTAAAAAAAAATTTCTCATTTGTAGTTTTTGAAATATCGCGGTTTTTATATTTAAGTTACATACTTAATTTTTTTTTATATACAAATTTTCTTTTTTTCTAAAAATTTCAGGATATTTTCAATGGATTTGCTATTTTAATACAAGAATGAGTTAAGTATAGTGTTTTAGTGTACACATAGTGATCAAATTTAAATTTTTATTTTAGCAAAAATAACATTTGTAGGTATAAAACTAAACATGCAACATTTTCAATTCCTTGCACTACCGACAAGATATCCTGAAACAAACATGGATAAGATTACACACTGAAAAAATGTTCCTGCGTACTATTAATGAAGGTCTTTCATTAGCTTGGATTCATTGATTTTATGAATCATTTTTCATAGAATTAATGAAAAATTCATATATTTCAATTAATCCAATGAAAGCTGCTTTGGGGACTTTTAAATGAAAAAATTAATTATATTAATGATGGATTTCATTAATACAACGCACAAAATTCTATCAGTGTACTCAAATGAAAGATAATTTTGTGTGGATTTATATTATTAAAAAAAATCATGAATTTGCGGTTTAATTCGAAAAATTAAAAAAAATATATGAGCAAATTAGGTGAATGATGGAAATATTAAAACCGCTATATTTCAAAAACTGTAAATGAGAAGAAACAAATTTGACATATTTGAATTGAGCGTACCTATAAAAATATTTGTATTTCAAAGAGAGGTTCTGCAAAAATTTAAATTTGATGAGTATTGAATAAAAATTGTATATTTTAAGGCAAGGCAGTGAATTATTATTCATACAGTTAGGTTAGGTTATTAAGGGTTATGTGCCACATCTCCACTCGGAGACCAATACGGTCCATTGTGAATCCCTTCAGTGAAAAAATAGTAAGAAAGAATAGAAATAGACAGCAAGATAGATTGAAAGATAGATATAAAGAAAGATAGATATAATGGACAAGATTTTATGCAATGGACAAAATAAGAATTTGATTTTGAACCAAATTTCAATATTTTATTACTTATTTAGTAGAAAGGATTTTACAGGGATTAAACTATGTGTTAAAATTATATAAGTAAAATAATTATTTTTTTTTTTTAGTTTTCTAAAAGTGATTTTAAATTTTTTTTTAAAAAAAATTATTTGAACAATATTTTATGTATGTATTAGTATTATTTTGGTTAACAAAGATTAATTTTAAATATTAGACCTGCTTTTTAAACGTCGGATTATTTTTCGGATTTATTTTATTTCGTTAAACATTTCATAGTTTGCTTAATAATTTGACAAAAATTATATTTTAATCTAAGTCTAACACTTACTAGCTATTATAATTAAATAAAAAGCTTTCTAAAATGCAAGTACTTGCATAAAATAAAGCTAAATCCAAAATATATTTTCAGTTCTGCAATATTTTAATTTTAGATTAAGATAAAAATATGATTTATATCAAATTAAACGTCAAATTATGGATTTTTAACGAAATAAAATAAATCGAAAAATAAATCCGGTGATTAAAACACAGGGCTATTATATAAGTTCTATAAATATAAGATAAAAATAAATAAAATAAATTTATTAAGAGTTAAAATCACATACTCGTAAATGTTGCTTCAAAACTTTACGAAAACACTTTTATATATCAAACGTTTGTAACGTTTAAAATCATATATTATTTACGTAGACCGTATTTTATGCTTAATTTTAAATATGCATTAAAACATTATTAAGGTCATATTTTACTAATCTCTGTTAAAAAATTAAATATATTTCTATTACTTAAATTTTTATATATTTAATTTATTTTTAGGCAAAAAAAAAAATATATATGAATAAAAAAAGTGCTAAAAAAATTCAATTATTTAAAAAAAAGTGCTAATCAGCATCAAGCATTTTTTTATGAATTTTTGATGCTAACTCACAAAAAAAGTGCTAGATCTAGCATCCCTTATGCCGTTTTAATGCATTGGAGATATAACAAGATTTTCTAATTATTATTTGCAAACTCTGAACATATCAATAAAAACAAATGTAAACTAAATGAGAATTTTTCAAAACTCGATATAATCTTTTAATTTTAAATAACTAACAAAAATTAACTGATTACTGCAAAATTACTGTTTGGGTAGTTGCTTAAATAAATACTAAAACAGCTGATTCAACCAACTTTTAAAAAATTCAGTAGTTTTCTTCAGTTGTTTTTTAAAATAACTGCCAAAATAGTTGTTTTGTATTATATCATAGAAAAATAACTGTAATTACAGTTATAAACAACTACTACTGATTACTACACAAGCAACTGCCATGTAGTAACTGTAAAACTTTTTTGAGTGTACTTTTCTAAAGGCTTGAAGTCTATGAATCCGAATTTGACCTCGGAATTTCTGCATCTCATAAGTTTTTCAAGGTTTTTGGAAATTTTTTAAATTTTTACGTTTTTTTTTAAATATTGAAGATTTTTTTTCAATTTTGTAAATTTTAAGCTTTTGACATTATTCTTTTTAATTTTTTTTATTTTGGGTGTTTTTTAATTTTAAGCTGTTTTTTTTATTAAAAGAATTTTTTCAATTGCAGCCATTTTTTTCATCAAAATGAGTGCAGAATATATTTTTTAGTTTCCTTGTATTTGAAAAAAAAAAATAATTTCCTCTGATAAAAACTAATAGCCTGTTGTTTATTTTCCAAATTTTAAAATTGAGTGAAGAAAATCGAATGTCATTTGCAAATTACCCAATCAAATGAAATAAATCTAATGATGACATTGATTGAATTTTGTTTTAATTTTTGGCTATTTCTATTTTCCTAATTATAAGTTTCTTTTAAAATTTTTTCTATGGGGGTATTCACGATGCAAATTTGCAAGGTCGGTTATTAGCACTTTCTCAGCATTGAGTAGTATTGCCGATGCAAACTGAGTACCCTCTATATTTTTAAATTTTGTAGAGTTTTTCAGATTTTAAACCAATTTTTCCAATTTTATTGATTTGATTTTGTCGATTTTTAAATTTGTGTGCGATATTTTTAAATTTGGTAGTTTTTTCACAATTTGTGCTATTTGTGTTTTTTTAGCGATTTTTTTCGAATTAGACAAATTCTTTTTAATTTTTTTGAATAATATTAATAGAATTTAAATGGAAAATCACTGATGACGCCTGTCCATAAAAAACAGGCAGAAACTAGTCTAGTCTGATTTAAAAATTAATAGTGTTTATAATTTTTAGAGAAATACGTCTATTCTTCTTCTTAACCTCAACATTTTTAAATATTTTTTTTTATTTTAAGTTTTTAGAAAATTTTTTCAATTAGGGTTTCAAAGTCAGCTAATGCAAATCAAAGATCATTTATTCCATTTTTGCAGCTAACGTTTCGATGGGGGATTTTTTTCACCTTCTTTAGCAATTAATTTTATTGAATCTGGCAACGACATAATATAAATAGCAAACATAGTCAACAACAAAAGTAATAAAATAACAATATAAAAACAATTTATAATTACAAATATATTTGTTAAAAATTCGAATTAAATTTTACGAAGATAATAAATTTTTAAATTCGAATTTTTAACAAATATATTTGGTATTTTTTTTTTTTTTAATTGCAGTGATTTTTTTCGTTGTTTTAAAATTTTTGGCGTTTTTTTAGTTTTGGCAATTATATTTTAATTTTTGAAAATTTTTTCCAATCTTTACGATTTTTTTTTTTTATTATTTTTAAGATTTTTTTATAAAATTTATTTTTAGCTACTTTTTCTTATTACAGTCAATTTCAGCTTGCAGTATATATTTTTTTTAGCTTCTTTGTAGTTGAAAAATATTTTCAATTTCCTCTGATAATTTTGATTTATTTTCCAAATTTAAAAATGGAAAGTCAGTCCCAAATTAAATAAAATCGAATGCTTGAATCATACTGATTGAATTCACAAATTTTAAATTGATTGAGTAAAAATCGATTGAATTCATTGATTGATGAAATCGGATGATGATGGGAAATGATTGAAGTCTCTTGAAATAAAACCGATTCACACTAGATATCCGAACACGTGTTTTGCCCAAATACATATTTAACCTCTGAGGGTACTCACGATAATCATTTGCACACGATGCAAATAAGCACAATTTGCATCGTCAATACGGTTCAATGCTGAGAAATTATAAATAACCGACTCTGCATATTTGCATCGTGTGCAACTGACCATCGGTTCTTCATTTTTTTACCACTATTCCAACAGTTTTTTATGTTTTCCAGTCGCATGTTTTGCAATCTAGTGTGAATGTCGTGTATAGCGTGTGAATCAAGCTTAAGAATTCATTCGATTTGAGAAATCATTTTTTCCATACTAAATCAAAAAATGGAATGAAGGTTTGATTTCTTTAAAACTCTGTCTATAGGAGGCAAAACAACACGACAGTGGTATATTTGTACCTACGTTGTGTGAGAGACTGTTGAAACCCATCTTTTTTTTCATACTGTCAAAAATCCCACACTTTTTCGGGTTAAACTACTAAAACTACAACCCTGTGTCGGCAGTACTGGTTACTTACCAATCATATATCCATTCGTTACTGTTCTTTGGTTAGCGTGGTTTTGTCAGAGAAATATTTTCTCAATTTTCAAAGTGAAATTAAAATAAAAAATTAGTAAAAATTGTTGGAAAACAATAGAAAAACCCTCATCTAAAGATGGCGCTAAAAAGAAACTTTGAAAAAGTCCAATTAACTTTAAAACTTGTGAAATAAAATTTCTACGAAAAAATCTTAAGGACAGTGTGCAAAAGTGTGGCAAAAGAAAATAGAAAAAAAAACGAGAAGTGGAGAATATACAAGAAAGAAAAAATTCACCACGACTACTGGGTAACCGATTGAGAAAAAACAAACTGACATTTATATTATAACATTGACATTTGCATTTAATATGTCAATTTAAAGTTGAAAAAAGAAAAGAAAAAAATACACGAGCGGTAGTGAAAAAAATTTACTTATCGTAATGAGAAAAAATTTATAATTAAAAAAGGGAATAATTCCCAAATCAAATAAACTTCAAAAATTATACAAACAAGATACATAGACTTGAGATATTGTTTCTAAATAATAAAAACGTAAAAAACTTTAAGGATTTATAAAATATATGCAATTTTCTGATTGAGAATTTTTTTTTTGCAAATTGTAAAAAGACCACTTCGTCATAACCGTAAAAGTCGGATCTGCCTTAATATAAATCTTTTTACACACATTCTCTACTTTTTTTTTTGTGATATTTTTTTTTGGCGTGTGTGTGTTTGTATGTGTAGTTTTTTTTTCGCTTTTCTACTACCAATTCTCTTTATATGTATGTACATTGGATGGCGTAGTAGTACAAATTTTTCAGTTTTATTTTAAAAAGCAAGAAAAAGGAAGAAATATTTGCAAAAAAAAAAAATAAGACAGCAGCAACTACTGAAATTAATTCTTCTAAGAATAAGAACTAGAATATCAAAGAATAGAAAAAAATTGCAGTTAACAAAAAATAATCAAGAGCAACAACAAAATCTGGTGTTAACCATAGACGACAAAAAAAAAAGTGTAAAAGTAAAATAAAAGTTGCCATTTTATCTATAAAATGGCCTTAAAACTGTCGTCTAGCAATTGTTGTAATTGCTAAACGAAAAAAAGTCGTACATATATATATATAAGGACTTTACTATTTGATGATTAATTTTATTATTGAGAAAAAAAAAATTAATTCGAGATCTTTCAATTAAGAGTAATAATTTAAAATTGTTACAATTTGTCCTGCTTTTTAAAAAATCATCAGCCTTTAAAAAAAAGAAATAGACACTTTTTTCATCTTTATCATTTTTCTTCTTCTTTATAATAAAGAGTTTTAAAAAATATAAAAATTTTAATAATATTGTCTGCCCATGTTTGGTCAGAAATTCATTAAACCATAAAAAGTAAGTTAATCTCTGTTTTTTTTTATACAATATTTTTCTCCTTTTTGTTATATTCGTCATACTTTAATGTAGTTTATACTTAAAAAAAAAAAAAAACAATTATAAAAATAATTGAATAATTTAAAATTAAACTTTAATGTCGACATTAATAGATTGATTATTATCAATAAATAAAATAACATAGGGAAACATAAAATAATGGAAGCCAGGAAAACTTTTATTAGTTCCACAACTACCCAGTCGAAAAAAGAAAAAAACAGACCACCGCTGCCAAGGCACTTTAGCAAGTGGTACAAGTGCTGGCAACAAGTGCTCTCTCTCTCGCAATCCCAAAATGATAACATCATTAAAGCTCCATTAGTCTTGCCGGTCCGTGCCGTGATGAATCAGCTGTTTCGTTTATGGTTTAAGTGAAGACAGCTGATTCGTTACGGCACGGAACTGAAAAACTAACTGATCCTTTAGAGAAAAGGTCCGTCTGTTCCATAAGTCGTGGAGGGAGTCAGAATTCTCTCTCTATTGGGAAAACTCTCTTGGCCAACGACAGGCTAAGAGATTGATTTCTTTTTCCAGTGCAGGATCGAGGAGACTCTTGTCCCTCGGGAGGGGTGACTTGAGAACCCTGGTGTCTTACCTGACTGGACACTGCAATCTCAGATACCACCTGCTCAAAAGGGGTCTTTCGGACACGGATGAGTGTAGGTTTTGCGAACTGGTAGCTGAGACATCAGAGCATGTTCTTTGCGAATGTCCGAGGCTATGTGAAAGGCGTGCCAAGTTTCTTGGCAATCGCTTTGTCTCCCCTTCGGACATTATGAAGATTTTGCCTAATAGGATTATTGGCTTTATAGGTAGCTTGAATCTTTAGGGTAACTTTAGGCAGCACAAAAGACCTAAGTTGGTCGCGGTGCATAGTGCCATATAATCTAATCTAATCTAATCCATAAGTGTCGGGCAAGCATTGGGGAAACAAAATTTCCAAACAACCCTGGTCGCCAGATTGGCAACCGACAGCTCTAACCACTGATCTAAGGAGACGTATAATACTTGATAGCTTAAAACTAGAGTTGTGTCAGTCATGATCGAACTAGTTTTATTGAACGACTCGCTCAATTGAACGATATGATTCGTTCACCAATATTCGATCTTGTCGTTCAATCGTTCATTTCGTTCTTTTTATTCATATAATAAGTTCGTCTCTATTTAATCAAACTGCTTGCAAGATCAATTATTTTTTTTTAGAAAATAGTAATAATATTGTTTCAAATTAGGAAAAACAATTATAGTCATAGAAAAAAAAAAGTTTTTTACACAAAATAAATAAATATTTGTTAGAAAAGTTGCAATTTTACAGTAAAATTTGAAAAAAAAAACACGTGAAACATGAATAGTGCGTAATAATTGTCAAACGAACTACACAGTTCACCACACGCACATCAGTCACAAGTCAAAGCAAAAATGAACGATTTGAACGAACTAGTTCACTGACTCGAATTGAACGATAATGACCGAGTCACCAAAATGAACGATTAATCCCAACTCTACTTAAAACGTAAGTAAATGACTGCAAACTGCAAAGTAAATGATAACTGCAAGTAAATGATAACTGCAAAAGTTGATCTCAACCCTCTAACTGACAAACGATGTTTTGCAACGAAATTCATACCATGTGCTGTGCTCCACTCGAAAAACAAATAATAAGTTCTTCAACAAAATTGTTTATCGTTGCCTAATTTAGGCGATATGAGCCAAAATATTTTAGGTTTCATTTTGGAAACTAAAGCATATGAAAGAGAAGTTTTGGACAAAAATTATTTATCTTACCAAGATGTAACCACACTTCTGCTTCTATTTAAAAGCGAAATTAGGCGAAAAAGTATCAAAACTTCAATTTATATTGTTCAAACTTCAACGCTTTACTATTAATACTTAATGTCTTCTTTCTGCAAAATTTCATAAAAATCTGTCTTTTATTTATTTTTTTTTTTATTTATTTTTATTTATGGATTTCAAGCCCTTGGGGTCTAATTAATCCAGATTAATAAGTATGGCAGTTACAAAAAAAATAATTTGACTTAAAACTATAAAATTTATTTTGTATATTCATTTGCTGATCTTAGTATAAATAAAATCATTATAAAAATTACAAACTATTTTCGTTTAATAATATATATAAGAAAAAAAAAATAATTTTTATTATAAAAGTATAAACACCCCCCTTGCACAAATACTGAAAATAAAGCTACAATATAATCTCGAAAGTGGCAGTTAATGTAGCAGCTTTCTACAAATTTTTTAAAAGAGATCCAGTGAATTTGCGATCCTCATAAGGTATTACTGAGTTCCATATTCTAGTTACTCTTACAAAATCGTGGAAAATTAATTGAATGTGTTCTCGTAGAGTTACCAAAATTGAATCTTTCAAGAAGATATGGAGGATTTCCATTTTTAATGATTTTATAAAATTTAACCATTATTCTTAAATCAATAATATTTTTAAGATCACAGCCAAGAAAGTCAATAACATAGGTAGTCATATGCCTCCATTCCCGATATCGAAGTCCAAAAACATAACGTACTACCCTATTAAAACATAGTTTCATTTTCGAAATATTGTCTTCTGACATACCCGAATATACTTATTTCTAAGCCATACAAAAATATAGGAAGACAAAGTGCTGTAGCAACTTTCCATTTAACATTGTCTGGTAAATACAGACCTGTGTTATATAGACGCCTCATTACGAAATTTATTTTTGCTATAACCCTGTTAACTTGACAGTCAAACTTCAGATTATTGTCAATATACACTCCCAAAGTTTTATAATAAGAAACAAACTGTATCGACTCCCTGCCTAAAACTATGTTTGAAGTTATCATACTTTGTGAAAACCACATACATCGTGTTTTAGAAGGGTTTAAGCTTAGAAAATTGGATTCTGACCATTCCATAATATGAAGCAAATCATTATTAACATTGGTTTCCAAATACGAAAGACCAAATCCCTTATCATCAGCTAGCAACTGAATATCGTCTGCATATGTATAACATCTACAAAATGATGGTACAAATCGTTTATATAAACCATAAAAAGAAGGGGCCCCAAAATTGACCCTTGGGTCTAAAGTTTTTAATGATGCAGAAATTCTATCGTTACTTTGAACATATTGATACCTATCATTAAGGAAAGAAAACATTAAACGACAAGCCGAAGAACCGAAGTCAAATTGGTTAAATAATTTACTACAAAGTAAGTCATGACTCAGAGAGTCGAAAGCTTTGCTATAATCCAAAAATATAAGCACTGAATTTAACTTCATATCTAAATTACCCCTTAGTTGTTCAACTACATCTAATACTAACCCAGTAGTATTGTAATTCTTTCTAAATCCTCATTGGTATGGGTTTAAATAATTTCTTGAATTTAGATGTTCCTGCATTTGATCTCTCAGTAAAACTTCGAGAATCTTAGAACTCGCATTTAAGACGCTTATTGGCCGATAATCAGAAATAAGGCGAGGAGACTTTATTTTTGGTATTGGGGTAACTCTTCCAATCTTCCAATTGTTTGGAAAGTAGGAAGAGGTTATAATATTGTTAAGTATAAAAAGCAATGGTGTGGAAATACCTTGAAAAACAAGTTTTAAAAACTTTAAAGGTATACCATCTGGGCCAACAGCATTTGTTTTAATAGTCATCATTGCATTATACACATCAACAACGTCAACGTTTCTAAAAGTGAAACCATAATCATTGGGATAATTATAAGGAGGAAAGGAAATATTATTAGGTCGTGGGACAGGGGGAAGAACGATGTCCTTTAGAGGAATCCTGATAAAATCCTGTGAGTCCTTGGACTAAAGTAAGGACTTATTATATAAAGATAAAGTTTTTAGTCAACTTAAATTGGTTTTTTAGATTTATGAAAGCTATATTTTTTTAAAAATAATTCATTTTTGAATTTTACGAAACTTTGATTTTGAAGCTTTCTTGCTTCCACACGAAAAATTTTATAAGTATAAAACACTCATTTGAACCATTAGTGGTAAATTTTATGAAAACTGCCCTGAGGCAGCCTTACCCGTTAGAGGGTTAACATTTTCCAGAAACAAAAAAATCAGTTTTGTATGAAAAAAATATTAAAAAGTATAAAAAAAATCAGAAAAAAATTTTTCCCTGAACTCGAGCTCGAACCCGGAACTTTCTGACTACAAACTTTTTTAAGCAAAACATAATCATTTTTAATTTAATTTAATTTATTTCAAAAAAACCAACTGAGCCTTTCGGGCCATATATAGTTGGTAGACCAACATTAACAATCAACTTCATTATGTCACTTAAAACTATAAAACCTTAAATATCCTATTTTCTAACAATATAAAACAGTTTGTATATAGCAAGATTAACTTACAAAAATTTAAGAAAAAAGTTTAAAAGAATTATTAAAGAATATGGCATAAACTCACATGACAAAAAGTATTGCAGTTTAGAGAATTTTGAAAATTTTTGGGAATTTTTGAAAATGTTTTAATTTTTGTATTAAAAAGGCATAATAAATGGCTTTTCAGACTATATAGTTAACAATTATAAAGGGTGTTTTTTATACAGGTATATAACTTTAAGTTGGCAACACTTTTTTAACAAGCCGCCATTTTGTCAGCTGTCAAGTGATTTATGTTTAGTTTGGTTTGGCATTTCAACATGAATAGACTGACGCCTGAACAACGCCTCCAAATTGTGGACATTTTTTTTGAAAATTATGGTTCTGCTCGAAATACGTATCGCGCACTACGTCCATTTTACGGTCAACATAATCGTCCATCAGAGCAATTAATTCGATTAACTATGGAACGTTTTCGCACCACTTTTACTCTAAATTATAATATTGCATCCACATAGACGTCGTACAGTGCGTTCAGAAGAAGTCATTGATGCTGTAGAGCGTAGCGTAGAGGCAGACCCCAAACAGTCTATCCGCCATCGTGCACAGGAATTGGATATGTGTCCATCCACTTTAAGGAAGATTTTGCGGAAAGAAATTTGTTTGCGTGCTTCCAAAATCCAACTTGTGCAACAATTGAAGCCACACGATCCCCCAACAAGGCATTTGGTAACCGCAAAGTTTCACGTTTCGGATCGTGCGGACTATTTTCTGTGAGGATATGTGAATTCGCTAGTCTAAGCCGATAAGCCCGAAACGATTGCCCACTTGAAGGACAACATTCGCCTCGTTATTGCCAATATATGGCCACAAATGTTAGAAAAAGTCATCGGAAATTGGTCCTCCAGATTAGACAACGTCGGAGCCAGCCGTGGCGGTCATATGCCAGAAGTCATATTTAAATTATAATGCCAGAAGATTATCTTTCGAATAAAGTAAATTACATGTCAATTTAAAAAATTCATCTTTGTTTTATTCCATTTCAAAGCTCTATACCTCTATCAAAAAACACCCTTTATTGTATCCCATTCGGAAAGAAACCCCCCAATTGTTATATCCAATACATCACTCAAATATGTTTGAGCGATCATTTCCGATTAGGCTTTAGAGAATATGGAATGATTTACCTATACACCTGAGCATTTTTAGTTTTTCACCCCAGCTCTTTAGGATTTTGTGGCTGTTCATGATTTGTATTTTTTTGTGTTCGCTATCTTTTTTATCTCTCAACTAATTATTTATTTTTTATTAATTATTATTTAATAATGAATATGTAGTAAATGATTTGTTTTATATTTGTTTTCTAAAACGCTGATCTTAGGGATTACTCATGATTGTTCTGCTTTTAAATGTAATTTTTTAATTAAAAGGAAATATTTTTATTATTATTTATGTTTTAAGTTATTTTTTTTTTATATATTTATAACATGTTATTAATTAGCTATTGTTATAACGTAGCTTTTAATAAACATGTAAAAAAAATATGTCCCTAAGGGTTTTGGTTATGTAAATTGAAGAGAATAAATTCTTTATTTATTATAAAAAAAAAAATATTATAATATATATATTCAAATTTCAAATATTCAGTTAGAATATTGTCTCTACCCAAGTCCAAAAATCTAATATGATATTGCCATATTAGATTCTATTTGTTGCTTTTCAAAAAGTTTGATAATTTTCATGATAGACAATACAATTGTTTCAGTGGCATCACCCAAATCTTCAGTTGTCTGCAATAGAAAAAGATAATTGGCTTAACTCAATGATTTTTTCTGTAGATCACTGAAAAACAAGTATTGGCAAAACGCTTCTAAAGCATCTTCAAAAAATGTTCTGCCAGTAGTTAATTGGCAATTCCTCTGTTAGCCAGTGCTATACCAGTGCTTGATTTTTGTACCACTGGCAGTTTCTGACTGGGTAGTTCTTAAGATCCAGTACTGGTTCTAGTTAGGCCTTGTCACCCTTAGAACTAGTTCTAACGAGCGTTTGAAGAACAAGTACTAGTTCTATAGAACGGTTCCAGAGCCCATTCCTATATCAGTGATTTTTGTTGGAAATTGTCACGCTGGGAACTAGTTCAATGGAACGGTTCTAAAACCCATTCTTACATCAGTTCTAACATGCGTTCTACAACTAATGCTTAGAGGGTGAACAATTTTTAAATTTTTATATATCGATTGCCTACATTCAATATCCTCTATCTTCAATTTTCACGAAACAAGTTTTTGATGGCAAAATATTCAGTAAAATATGCCTCAATATCAATTTCAATTTAGAAGCATATTTGTTTGCATTTTTTCATATCTCTATCTTAAACAATTCCCATATCTCTTCATATAATAATACAACTCCTATTGCAATATATGGTTTCTTAATAAATTATGCATGAAAATAACGAATCTGGACAAATTTCTTAAATCGTTTAGATCGTTTTTAAACTATCGCGAATTAAAGTTGTTAACGAAGAATTTTTTTTTATTTTTATTACAGACCTTATATCCGGGAATCCGGAAGATAATAATGTTCTTTGTTTATAAATATAAAAAGAACATAATATTGAGTATTGTATCTTCAAGGATAGATTTGAGTATTGTGTCTTCAAGGATATTTGAAGAACATTCTTGGAAAATCGGAAATTCTCAGAATTTTGTTTTGGTTTTAAAAATTTACTATTTTAAGTTTTATATAATTTTTATTAAAAATGAAATTATTCAAGTTCGAGGCCATACTCTATATTTCTTTATTAAGATATTGTCCTAACAAATAATCAATATAGTTTTTGTTTTCAAATTTCTTAATTGACCACTTTCAGGAATGTGTTGATAAAACACGCTTTGAAAGAAGTGACAATCCCATGCAAAACATCAAACATTCATTTAAACTAGTTTTCTCACTAAATGAGAACTAATATATTTTTGCTCGAAGTTAAAGATTATCACCATTGATCAAAAATAAATTGAAAACTTGATTGTTATAGATTATTTGTTAGGACAATATCCTAATAAAGAAATATTGAGCATGGCCTCGAACTTGAATAATTTTTAATTTACTATTTTCTTACGTATCTAGTGGTTGTGGAAAATAATATAGTTATTGAACAGAATTTCTGAGAAAAAGGTAATACACAAATGGAGTGATACAGTGCTCAAGCAAAAATAGATTAAATTAAAAAATCAATCAATATAATTACCAAACGATTATGTTAAGAGTTACTCAAGAATTCAGATAGACTGGTAAAATCAATAATAAGTTCGTTAAAAACACATTCGATGCCGTATATTTCAATTATGATTTTTTCATAATTACAATGATGACAAACTTATAAGTTTTCATCCATTAAACCTGGTCGTGTAAAGAACGATCTCATTTAAGGTCACTTTTATATGTTCCAGATGGAAATTTGTTTGTGAACTGATGGAGTTTTTTTCGAGTAGTATTTGCCCAGGACACAATGTTGATCCGAGTGAGGTGCGATTTGCTAGATATATTCTTAGAAAATTTACCCTTCCAAAAAGTAAAACTTACTTATCTTTAATATTTACCGGTTAGTACTAAACCGGTGTAAAATTTTCAACAATATTTTTTATTATTCACAAAATATTCAAAACTTGTATAAACTTTTTTCAAAAAATGTGACATTCTTTCATTTGATTTAGATAGTTTGCGTACATTTAAGTAATTTCTGTTTAAAATTGGTTGAAATTCAAAAAATTTTTGAGAAATTTGAAAATATTTGCCAAGGTCGTATTAAAAATGATAATATTATATAAAAGTTTGTTTGTGGGATTGTCAGATATTATACTTTTTTTGATCAAATTTTGCTTATAGGCTATATTTGTAGGCTATACTAACTATTTTCAAATTTTATTGTATGTATGTTTTTTTGAAATAAATTTTGAAAATATTTGGTAGACATTGACTGTGATGAAAGTTTTTGTTAAAATAACTTTCGCAAATATTAACTTTATTATATGAAATTTGGTAAATGTAATTTTTAAGCTATTTACATATTCTACTAAAAGATAACCCCACTTTTCGCTATGCTGTCTAATAAATTTTAGTCACAATTCACATTTTTCCTATGAATAGCACTTTCCATTTTTTACACGAAAAAGCTGTTCAAATTTGTTTTTTTTTTCTTATGCGTTAAAACGAAATGGGATGATAAATTGTCTAAAAGTAGTAAAATATAGTAAAAACTAAGAAACAAAAAATGCGGATTTACTTGTTTATGCTGCATATCTACCCATGTAGAAATTGCCAACCGTACTAAAATAATAGTACTGACAAACCACTGCTATTTTTGTAAACAAATTTTCCGCTAATATTATTTAATTTATTTTATTCATTCATTTGAATAACCTAACCTGAGGCCCTTATTGGTTACAAATTTCTACTAAATTATACAAAGTAAACAATAAAATTTGATATAAATAAAATAATAAAAAATGAGATAATAATTAAAATACAATAAAACTAAAAATAAACAAAAAAATATACATTTTTACCAACATGACAACCAATTAGAAGCATTATCTTTTTTCTATATATTATTATACTTCACACATTTAAATATAATGTAAATGAGTAAGACGGAACTGTATTGCTGCCTAGAACTAAACCATACTTTTTTTTCTAAAGGTGTAAGTTGCGCTGAATCCAAATCTGGTGTCAGAATCACACTCTGACATCAGGCGTTCGAACTATTTATATTAACAGGAAAAAGTCTCGATTTTGATAAAAATGCTCCTATTTTTCACCTTCCGGAAAATATATTTTTCACCTTCCGGAAAATATATTTTTCATAATACTTGTAACAGCACCTGAATACGCTACTCTAACCATTTTGCGATTTTTGAATTTTTTAGATAACTGGTTTTCAAATCAGACTTTGTGGCCAAGTCTTTGATTCGGAAAAATATTTGGTCAAAATCGATTTTGGGCTACTGACTGCAAACAAGCATTTGCATGAAAGTCGCTATGGAACTAGTTTTTTAACATATGCAGGTATCCCTTGTAAAACAAGGTATTACAGTGCAAGCTCGATTTTCGCGACTAATTAAAAACCAGACCTGTCGCGAAAACTGAATTTTCGCGATAACAGGACCCAACATTTTATTGAAAAATTGTATGTAATTTTTAAAATCAGAATTGTTTTTATTGATATATTTACATTTTAAACATTTTTAAAGAAATTGGAGATTTTAAGTTGCTTTTTTGACAAATTATTTTTTAAAATAACTACTGAATCACGTAGTTCATATAGTGCTGTTGTCGGGTTATCGTTTTCCAAAGCATCGTCCACTTTAATTTTGTTTTCTGCATGACCACTATCGTATAAATCCTCCGATTCCGTATCTGATAATTCCATTTGCTCCTCATTACTTTCCACATGCAATTCTTTTTGAATCCAGTTGTTTATGTCAGCATTCGTGAGAAGATGTTCCGTACCAATTTGAGCTACAAGTGTACCAATAGTTGAAAAATCTTCGTTTTCTTCCTGAATTATATTTTGTAAAATATTTAAGGGCATGTTATCCTCTTCACTCCATTCACTACCGAATTCGAGCAAGGCGTTCCAGGGTTTTCGGATATTGGACACAGATATTTTATCCCAGGACGTAGCTAGTATCTGAACTGCATTTTTGAGATTGAAGCTTTTTAGTTTGAGCTCCAAATTTGTTCTCTTCTTGCCAAGTTGTTAACGTTTTGATCTAACGGTTGAATAAGCGCAGTGCAATTGGGTGGTGGATATATTGTTATAATTAAACCATCATCACTTTTTAGTTCCTCAACTGGGTGACACGTCGCGTCCGGGAGCCGTTTTCTCATTACATGTGACAAGAGTGTGACTTGGAAGCATCCTATAATATAAAAAGGATTCGTCGGCATTGTAGATTTGGTAAAGAGTCAACCTGCTCATCAACGTTATCCTTAAACTCTTTCACAAATGGATCAATAAGATGAGGTTTCGAAGACAATTTCTAGCCCGTAATTTTTAAAAATCTTATTCCATGTTGACGCTTAAATTTCTTCAACCACCCTTCACTGGCATTGAAACCTGAATTGTGTTGATACATTTTGGAATACAAGTGACTGGCTTTTGATCGTAAAATCTCTGCTGATATTGGAACATTTTTTACCCTTTGTTTTACAAACCACTTATAAAGCATTTTTTCCATTCTTGGGTACTCAGCTACGTTTGCCAGGGCCACTTTCTGTTGTACGTACGAACTTTTTTTAATGAATTTTCTTGCTTTATAATGCGGTAAACCGAAGACTTGTGCAACTTGTAATTCACGCAAATTGAATTTATGAAATCTCAACTTTTAATTTTTTTTAAAATCTCTAATTTTTGAGAAATCGGTGGCTTTAAAATATGTTGAAATTTTCACAACAAATGACACGAATAAACTGACAAAATTGAAGATCAAAATCATCCAAAAAGATAAATATAAAAAATCACAACAAAACTCGACCTGACGATAGCTCAGAGGGCTAAAGCGCTCTGTCTAACGTGTAGTGCGAGTGCATGTGCCATTAGAAATCAGTTTATCTATACCACGGTCAGTGATTGCACAGAAAATTTCATATAGACGCTATCGAACAAATAAAAACATAACAAATATTACATTATTCAAAAATTCAAAAAAAAAAAACAGGGTCACTGACCAGAAACTGCGCAGTCTGATTCAGAAAAAATTGAAAATTTGCAATGTAGTTATGATTTTTAGAAAATACACTCATTCTTCTCTACCACGCCTTTCACAAGACGGGGATTTCCTTTTTTTGGTTATAGACATTGTAATCAAATTTAAAAAAACAGATAAAAGTCGCGAAACTGGAACCCGTTTTTCGTTAAACTGTCGCGATTATAGAACCTGCAATGTTAAAAATTAAGCCGTCGCGATAACCAGGACGCCGCGATAATGGGTAGTCGCGAACACCGAGCTTGCACTGTACTATGAAGCTACTAAATAATAGATTTCAAAATGAAGTCTTTATCTTTTTACACATATTAAATACATAAATCGTTCGGATGAAACATATTTGCTTGCCATGTTAATCGAGGTAGAAGTATAATGAGATAATTGAAACAAATTAAAAAAATGATGTTATCATTTCAAATAATCCGATTTTTAAAATAAAAAATTAAGTAAAAGTTTTAAGAAACAAACAAATCAATTTATTTCACTTTCAATATTAACTTCTACCAAAAAAAAAAAAAGCCTTGTTAAAAACTTCATTATGCATGTGTTATCAAATATTTTTTATTATTTAAATATATCAACTAATTATCACCTCTTTTTATTAGATCATGGAAAAAGTAATTTCATATTTTGTAATAAAGAAATCGTTAAAATAAATATTCGTATCTAATTGTATAGGGTTGTTTAGAGTTGTGTAGTTCGTGAACGAACTAGTTCAATTGAACTAGTCTTTTCTTTGAACTAGTGAGCTAGATCACAACCATCAGCTCTTTTAGGTCTTTCGCTCTTTTCGTTCTATTTGTCTTTTGAGTAATATTTATTTTCTTTATGATGCTTTTGAGTTTTTTTTACCTTTTAAAGGAGACGTTATTCATTTCTTCTTTCTTTCGAAAAATTGTTACCTAGTTCTTTGAAAAATACAATCATTTCTGAAAATTAATAAAAAATTCAATTTTGAGTTTATAAAATGTTTGGAAAACTGGATAATTACGTACCATTTTATGATTTAACAATTATTTAAAATATATTTTAAAGTGTTGAATTATTCTCCGATAGTAAATTTAATAGAAAGTTACACATATTGTTTCGCATCAGCTGATTCCATTCACTTAAATAGTTCGTGTCGCACAGCTCAATTATGGATAAAGAGCTGTTGAACTAGAAGAGCGAACTAGCTCATTGAAAGGAGCTAAACTGTAAAGAGCGATCTTTAGAAAGACCTGCCCAAGCCTAGTATTGTTTCAAAAATTTGTATATGTGCTTTCATTTACTATTGTGATAAGGCGGCAGTAGATATTCTCAAATGATTTACTAAATAAAAAACAAACGAAAAAACTAAAGTTCAACAGTCGTTTACTTGATCAATAAAATAGATAATATTCAAAAGTTGTCATTACCTTGTGTTCCTCAAATTATTTCATTGTAAATAGTCCGTTATAATTTTTTACATTTGTAATGTTATTGTTTTTCTTTGTATCGATGTTTTTTCTTATAGCTCTTCTTTTTCATTTGGTTATTTTTAACTGATTTTCAAAATTGTTGGAAAGGTATTCAAATTACCTTTCTAGTTAGTTAGTTAGTTAATTGTTCTTTATTTCAAATTCAATTTTCTGTAATACAATGTTTTATAAGTTTAATAAAACAGAACATACGACTATGACTTAACGTCGTCAGTCGGAAAAAGATATTATTTAATAAATTTTAACAAACAGTGTTTAATGTTACATACAAATTAATAATTAAATTCATTTATTAACATCTTCCTGTACCTTATCGCATTTATAATATATCGGGATAAATCTTTAAAATTATCTTTCGTATTTAATATATTTATTAACTCATTTTCAGATAGGGAAGTTTTTTTAAAATGTTGGTATCTTATTTGTTTTAATATAGGACATTTTGCTATAAAATGAAGAATATTTTCAATTTCGTTTAGATTACATAACGAACATAAGCGAGATCTGTTTTGTTGAAACCTTGTTCCATTAAGCTCAATTAAATCACATCTAGCTTTGAATATATAACTTATTGTTGTCAT
Source organism: Delia radicum (assembly GCA_021234595.1). Classification (NCBI taxonomy): domain Eukaryota; kingdom Metazoa; phylum Arthropoda; class Insecta; order Diptera; family Anthomyiidae; genus Delia; species Delia radicum. Next base: position 226,518,505 of record CM037852.1, on the reverse strand, counting down.
ATTAGTGATATCAAAATAGGTTTGTGGTTCCCTGTAATTGAGTTTGGAATAAAAACGGCTTGAATTAGATGCCTTTTCAACGTAAAACTCTCTTTCTTTGATTTTTAAACCGGATATAATATTGGTTCGTAAAAGTACACATCTTACCTTTCTAATTGCTGAATATAGTTAGTACAAATTGTTGACGCTAGATAGCGCAAAATTCATTTTTATTGAAAAATGCATTAAAACACCCTGTATTTGCAAATATTATTATTTCATATGTTCCTCAAAAATACTCGCCAAAGCATTTTGTACAAAGTTGCCAAACATCATTTTGAAGAATTCTGGAAATTTAAAGGTCAAAATTTTGATTTTCTTCAATAACCTAAAAATGACGGTAATGTTGTAAATAACGGAATTATAAAAAAGTCGCAGAATAAAAGTTTCTGCTGAAGCCCTAAAGAACCATTTTCAACAATTAAAAAGTTATTTTTCGCAAAAAGTCGATTTTGGCATATTATATATGGGCTCGCATATAATTCAACATAAATATTCATTTATTAAATATAAAACCAGTTAGAAAAATACAATCGTGAAAGCACTTTAAAAGCACTTCAAAAGATGGTACAGCGTTTTCAAAACATTCCGATTTACAAGTTTAAAGCGTTTTGAAAACGACTCAAATGATAACCACGTTTTTTTTTTTATTTTTTATTGAGGATGGTATTTTATACCGTTCTGAAAGCGTTGCCAAAGAAACACTTTGAGAGGGTTTTTTAACCGTCAAAAAAACGTCCTTGTTTACAAATTAAGAGCGGTATGAAACCGACCCAAATGATAACCATGATTTATGCCCTTATTTTGTAAAACGCTACGCCTCACTTCACCTTGCGTTGGCCTTATTTGAATTTCTTAAATCACCGCGTTCAAAAAAGTGACTGCTCGCGTTGCAACAGCTGATTATTACGTTATTTTAAACTCAAATGTTTGAAAAAGCCAATTGTGTAAAACGCAACGCTTACTTTTTTTTATCACTTGAACTGTCAAATTAAACACCCAATTTTTTGAAGCGTTAGCTTACATATTTTTAAATAACCACAAATAGAAAAAAAATATTTTAGTTTTCTGTGTTTATTTTCTATAATGTTAACAATTTACCACTTTTAATATTTTTAGTAAAACAAAAAAAGTGCTTTTTAATTATCACAATTTAAAAAAATACTATGTTAATTTTAAATAAAACAAATGAAAGAAGCTATAAACACAAATTTGAATTTGGTTTTAAATTTTCATCAGCTGTATTTACATTTGTATTCACAATCACAGCAGATGGAGTTACCAGATCATAAAAAACCTGGTTTTCTCAACTTTTTGTTTTTTTAGTTCAGTACTGTCCTGTATGTAGGAAACCATAATAACGCAATGGTTTGACAATTGCAGTGATAACGTATTAGTTCAGTGTTGAGACAACGCGGTGACGTAGTGATTTATAAAATAACATGTTTTTTACTTAGCGTTTGTGTTGGCGTAGGTGAAGCGTTTAACGCAGGGGAAATACAAAATACGGGCATTAGCTTTTTAGGGTGGTATTTTATAACGTCATCAAAACGTTGGAATTATAAATTTTAAAGTAATTTGCCATAGTACATTTGTGAGATTAGTTTTTCAAAAAATATTTTATCTTGGATCAGACTGAATCCTAATTTTACACAGACTGAATTCTTAAATTTTGTAAATCAGGTGTGGTAGCCTGCAAGCCTTTTTTAAGGGATCGATTTTAGGTGCTTTTGAAAATTTGCAATAAAATTTTAATTTTTTGCAAATTCAAAATATTTGTAGCTAACGATTGTGAATTGATATTTTCTCTTGCCATACTATGATAATGACAACAATACGTTGATTCTATGATGAGTTATGGGCAAAAAAGCTAAGGGGTGGCAACCTTCAAGCCTTTCCCCTATCTAAATTTTAAATTTTATAAATTCTTTTAATTTAATATAAATTTGCATAGAATTATGTTCAATAAATGGCCACTTTTGATAAAATTAATAAATGCGTTAGAAAGTTATTACGACTTTTTCGTGTTAAACTTATTTCGATCTCAGTGTTTATTTATCATAAATTGTTTGTTACGGTATTATAAATTTCAAAACTATCTCAATGCCAATCATCTCAAAAGTTTTTAAGTAAATAATAACATTTTACTAAAAAAAAAATTATTCAAATAAAGGGTCCGCCAAATAACTTTTTTTTTTGAAAATGCTATAAAAAAAAACTACTGAATATTTTCTCAAATTTCTTTTTTTATTTGAAAGTACAATCCTTCCGGTTAATAATGGAAAATAATTTCATTCAAATGGCTGCCTCGGCTGGCCATGCAGTAGCCTACACGATCGGTCCAATTTTTAAGCACATTATCGATTGTGTGCAGCTGTATTTCACCAATGGCTTCACGAATATTGTCCTTTAAAGAGTCAACTGTCTCTGGCTTGTTGGCGTAACACTTATCTTTGACGGCACCCCACAAATAATAGTCCAACGGTGTCAAATCGCAGCTCCGAGGTGGCCAAACGACATCAGCTCTGCGGCTGATAATGCGATCTTCAAAAAGAGGTCGCAAAACATCGAGTGTAGCTTCGGCTGTGTGGCACGTAGCGCCGTCCTGTTGAAACCAAATGTTGCCAATATCCTCCTCTTCAATTTTTTTGAACAAAAATTCGTTAAACATGGCCCGATAACGATCGCCATTGACTGTAACGGCTACTCCTTGCTCACACATTCTGCAACATTACCCTGATTTTCAAAGTAATGTCGCAATATTTCCCAGCGTTGTTCAAGCGTATACACAACCATATTCGTTCAGCGGAAGGATAAAACTAATTATCTGTCAAATCAGACATGAGCTAAGTGTTACCATTCACGAAATAAGCACTAGTTGAAAAGAAAAGTTAGATGGCGGACCCTTTATTTGAATGTTATTTGATTTGGTCTTTGATTTAGCAAATAAAAATTATAGCTTTTTTGCATTATTAACTTTTCATTTAAATATCCGTTTCTAATCAAATGAGTGAATGAATGGGTCGGTCCGCTGTTAGGAAAACAATTTCTAATGTTAGTAGGTTTTACAAGTTTTACACATTTAGGTTTGAGATTAACTTTTGACATTTAGGCCTGGGTTCTATATTCCACTACGAAGTGAAAGTGGAATCGTTTTTAATTCCACATTTTCAATTCCGCTGTGTTCTGAAAAACGAGTGAATCGTTTTCTTCACGACGATTTCATTTTCATTTTGTTCTTAGCAACAACATAAAAAAATGCGGTCAAAACCAAATTATCACTTTAAAGTGAATGAAATTGCAATAAAGAAGAGTGCATTTTTTAACAAAAAAAAAAAAAATTAAACAAAAAACTACTTATTAGTTTCGCAATTCTGATTTCCTGGTATTTAATTAAAAAAGAAAAGCAAAGAACGGAAAATCTAAATAGAAAAAGGCTTCGTGACTGTTCAAATCCTTTGTAACTACCAGAAAAATCGTAAGACAATAATTAAAACTGAGTCGCAAATGTTTAAAATTAATAAAAAAATAGTTTTATTGCGTATTTTAGATTAAATAAGTATGCATTTATGATGGTTTTAGAAGAATTATCACAGCACTACGCTATTTCGGACAAGGAATTTACCAACAAATGATCGCAAAAGACTTCAATCTAGCAGTGGAAAGAAGTACAGCGTCAAAAATTTTAACAAATATGTGTAATGTTTTGAAAACTGTCATATGCCTAAAATGGATTAGATTTGAAATAAGTCGCGAAGAAATTGAGAAATCAAAAAGAGAAATCAAAAAGGGAAATCATCGGTTGCGGTTCCTCATTTTCTATATTTTCAGTACCTTCGTCATTTTTATTTAATTTTTGTAAAATCACGTTTACTACATTGTCGGAACTGGTGCCATCTAAGTTTGACAATTCAGTAGATGAATTTGTGGTAACCTTTGCTAGTCGTCCCGAATGATTCAGCAGCTGGAACACCTTCGACTGCTGTATAAAGGCCAGAAAGTTTGGCAACTGAATCTTCTTTGGATGATATGTGTTGGATATTATTGGGTCCTCCACCTGTTGCCGTTACCTCTGCTCTATTTTCGGCCAATTTTTTACGAATGGTAGCCTTCCAATCAGCCCAAGCCTTTTTCCAACCAGTTGCATCGTTTTCTGGAGATCCTAAGCTGTTTAATGTACTTGCTAAGTCCTTCCACAACTGGTCTTCAACTGTTTTGTCGCCCCTCTAAAAACCTTTGGCCAAACCAGATTTTTTTTCCATGAATGTTAAAAAAGGGGCCTTGTTCCGGATTCATGTGTTTTCCCGTAAACAATACAACACTTTTTCAGTTAAATAAACGTATATTAACAACATATCACATTTACTTACATTGTTTGATTTTTTTTTTTACGTTTAATATTCAAAATAATTTTATTTTCTAAAAAGTTTGGTTTTTCACTCAGTTAACTAATAACGTTTTACAATTACTTTTTTGGTAGTGAAATTGTTTTATAGAACACATCAAATCACTTTTATTCCACTAGAAACAAAATGAAAATGAAATTTTTCTTTTCAAATCACTTATGTGGAATTGGGAACACAAATTGAGCGGAAGTTTCACTTTCACTTCATTTTCGGAATGTAGAACCCATGCGTTAATAAAAATGAACGAAATTACTTTTTCCAAATCTTATAAATTTTATATTTACTATAACGTCACAATCATCTATCTGTTTTCGCAATAGTTTTTATTGAATATGAAATAATATGTGCATTATTGAACAGGTTTTTTTCCACGATCAACATCTCATCTTTTTAATGTATAAATATTTTATTGGTTGAGTTTAGTGAATTTACTTTTACCTCATAATTTACTTTCATAATCTGCTCGACAAACAAATATTATAATTTTTTGATATGAGCATTAGGGCGTTTCACTAAAAACATTTTTTGTAATATGAATACTAATGACCCGAAAAATGTTTCAGAATTTTATTGCAGATATTTTAAAGGGATGACTCCGTACAAACCTAAATGGATTTTATCCAACAAAAAATAAGGTTATGAAACATAATTTTTTTCTTATTATTTTTCTTTAGTGCTAGGGATTCTCGGGACGAAATTCGCGAAAAATTTGTTGATTTGTCATGCTTTCAAATTGTTCAATTTTAACAATCAGTTTAGACTTTTGTCTTCTTCTTAAATCTATAAAGCACATAGAGATAAAAGAAAATGCTCCACTATACAGAAACGATTTTTTAAAGTTTTGAAACAAATAATATTTAGCCTCATTTTCACAATGTCCCGTTAGCTACTAACTGGGCCTTTTAACTGACACATTTGTTGTTGTTTTCCATATAAATTTTTAATTTAACTGTTTTTTATTTTTTTTATTTTAATTCATTTTATTGTAATTTTAAAGCCCATGGGGCCAATTAAGCAAAATTACAAAGACAACTTACTAGCTAATGTGCATAATAATAATAATATATTAAAAATACAAAAGAATATAAGAAACCCACTCAGCGATAGTTATTTTATCAATGAATAAAAGTATTTACTTCATATTATAAACTCTGTTAATATCTGAATTATAGGATCCTCATGCTCTATTTAAATAGACAATATTTACAAGTCGATGTTTTAATTAAAAAAAGTATTGAGAAATTATGAATCTGTGATTTGTGCTTGTTCATAAGCAATAAGACGACGCCTCTGTAAAGCATATGAATTAGAAAATGATTTAAGCGCTCTAGGCAGAGCGTTATATAATTTACCCACTCTTACAAAATATGCACGATCTAATATCGTAGTTAGCTTTGGTAGCAAAATCTGTTTATTCCTATTAGATCTACTAAATTTAAATCGATCTATAAAGCCGGAAGGATAACCGTTCTTAAATATTCTGTAGAAGAGAAGAAGATTACGAATCTTGATAAAACTATTAAAACTACATCCCAGAAAGTCTTGCACATAAGAAGATATATGATCACGGTTTCTTAGTGAATAAACATATCTAACAACACGATTGAAAAGTAACGATAATTTTTTCAAATTAAAGCCAGGGGTACCAGTATATACCTCAATACCATAAGTAAAGATAGGCATAACCATAGCATGGGCAATTTTTCTCCTAACTGCTAATGGAATATATAAATTAGTGCAATACAGCTTCCTTAAAACATAGTGAACTCTAGATGATATCGAATTAATTTGGTAAACAAACTTTAGTTCGCTATCAATAACCACACCCACCCAAGTTAAATTTTAACTGGACATTCTGTAATCCTGCCTTAAAGTTGTTTTTAGTAAAGTAAAAGTTTAAAAATGTGAGAAAGTGATCATTAAATTTAAATATATTTACCTTTTTCCTAAGACAAATCAGCTTTCACTTTTAAAAAATTTTCCTATTCTCGGGAGTTGAAAACACTACCTGTGCTTTTTTCTTACAACACCAGATAAATCACTGCTCAAGAGTTCCAGTCTACTAAAAAACAAGAGGTGAAAAACTTTTTGGATGCAAAAAAAAAATTTTGTGGTAAAAAACATTTTTGTAGAAGAAAAAAAAAATAAAATTTGTGGTGAAAAAAAAATGTTGAGGTGAATTTAAAATATTCACCTCTAAGCATCTGGTGGAAAAATATGACATAATATTTTATGCACCAGACGCTACTATAAAATTAAGCTAATATACACACATTTACAGTGGTGTGAATTGAAATAGGGACACTAGCATGCAACAAATTTAAAGTTAAAATTAACATATAAATCAATAGTATTTTTATATTATTGTACAAAAACAACTTTTTATTTTACATTATAGTTTAAACCTAGTTGTTGTAATTTAGAAAAACAACATTAAAAAAATGATATACAATCTCTTATTCGAGTGTTAATTGAAATAGGGACAATCAGCTAATTGTACAAAATAATTAAAATTTCTACAATTTTTTATTGTTAATATAATATTGGTCATTGTATTTAATAGCTACATTTATTTCTGTATCATAATTAAGCCAAGTTTGGAACCTAGAGTCAAAAATGTCTGGAATATTAAAAATCGCGAAAAATTGCGAAATAAAACGAATTTTTTGCGAATTTTTCGTTGGAATTGTTTATCAATTTTGAAATAAACATAAGAAGACATGACCACTTTTAAATGCTTAGAAAGCTGACTTGCTTTTGTAAATTTTTTAGAAATTTTTAAGATCATGCCTAGTTTAATTTTGTGAAAGGCGTGGTAGAGAAGAATGAGTGTGTTTTCTAAAAATCATAACTACATTGTAAATTTTCAATTTTTCTGAATCAGACTGCGCACTTTCTGGTATTGAACCTTCGCCACTGACCCTGTTTTTTTTAATAATGTAATATTTGTTAAGTTTTTATTTGTTTGAATGCGTCTATATGAAATTTTCTGTGCAATCACTGACCGTGGTATAGATAAACTGCTTTCTAATGCCACATGCACTCGCACTACACGTTAGACAGAGCGCTTTAGCGCATTGATCTATTGTCAGGTCGAGTTTTGTTGTGATTAAAACTAGTTTTATTCAATACACGGTGTTTTTTGTTCTTGCATACATAATCTCAGAAGTACAACTCCAACAACACAACAGTTCTATTTTTAGAAACTTACCTCACTCTAATTTCCACCGTTTACCCATATGTTGTAAGTGATGCCATATATATGATATATTCTTTGTATATTCGATAGATGGCGCTTACGTAGTTAGGGAAGAATTTCCAGATTGTTTATTGGGATTTTACAATCCATATTCCGAATTTCTGTAAATTGTACTTGACATGTTAAATTAAATAATGACGTTAATCGTTTTATTTTACGATTTTTAATTGTAAAAGCTGATTATACCATATTAGTACTTTGATACAACATTCGTAATAAATGATACAATTGAAGTGCAAACGATCAAATAACTCACATTTATAATTTTTATAAAGGAGACATTTAAATATTCAATGTGTTTATATCTAAATTTTACATAACCACTATTTTTTGTTTGTTTTCAGACTTTTTTAAGAATTTAGTACTTATCCCAGAAACATGAAAGTATTTATTTTCAACGTCTGGAAAATAAAAACTGGAAAAGGTAAAATATAAAAATTGATGGCACCACTTCGTATAACATGCCTACTTTTAAGTACAATTAACAAAAAATTGCGATATTGGTTGCAAATTCCTAATAAATGAAGTTAAACTAGAGATGATCCTAAAAATATCTAAAAAATTCAGATTTTTAAAGTCCGTTTTTATAAGGATTCAAAAGGGGTCATGCCTTTTTTTTATTTATCTTAGAATTGATAATCAACTCTTAACAAAATAGCTTGGTCCTTGGTTCCAAACTTCGCACAATAATGATACAGACATAAATATATCTGTTAAATGACCAATATTATATTTCCAACAAAAAAATGCTAGAAATTTGAATTATTTTGTATTTATTTATTATTTTGCTTAATGTCCATATTTTAATTCACACTCGAATTAGAGATTTTATAATTTTTTTAATGCTGTTTTTCTAAATTATAACAACAAGCTTTAAACTATAACGTAAAATGAAAAGTTGTTGTTTTGTACAATAATCTAAAAATAATATTGATAGTTTTACCCTGATATTTATGTGTTAACTTTTACTTCAAATCTGTTGCATGCAAGTGTCCCTATTTTAATTCACACCACTGTATATATAAAATTTAGAGATACCTGCACATTTTCACTTATTACTTTTGAACACCTGTATTATTTATCTTCAAATTTTAAAATATTTAAATTTTAAAAATTTCTATGCCATTGTCAAAATTTGTACTAGGGCTAGTAAAATTTTATTCACCTCAAAAGTATCAAAAAATTTACTAAAAATCATGTTGAAAATCCCTTCTTCTTAAATGTATCCCAAATAAGATTCCTTGGAATTTTTCTTTTTATATAAAATAATTTAATTTTAATTGGAATAAAGTTGTTGACAATTTCAAAGTTTTTTCAAGAATACAGAAACAAAATATTTTTCAAATATTATGAAACAAATTTCAATGTTCATAGAAATATTCATGTTGTAATTAAGAAAAGTGTTTTTAACAAAGTACACTTTTCAACACTCCTCCTCAACATGTATATTCCTTTCAATAACAAAACTAATTTAAATTAATTAAATTAACAAACTTAACATGTTTAGCTTTTGTCAAATTCTTTGTGAATATGTCAGCTACCATATCTTCAGTTGGACAGTATTTTAATTCAACTTGTTTTGACCGTACAACTTCTCTAATGTAGTGGTATTTAATATCAATGTGTTTACTTCTATTGTGGTAAACAGGATTTGTCGCCAGCTTCATAGCACCTTGATTATCTACATTTAGAATTACGCTTTCTTCCCCCCAAAAACCAAGTTCTTGCAACAATTTTCGTAAGTATACTGCTTCCTTTGATGCATTTGTTATCGACATATACTCGGCTTCGGTACTGCTTAATGCTGTGGTACATTGTTTTTTCGATTCCCAAGATATTGGGCAATTTCCAATATAAAAAATGAATCCTGAATATGATTTTCTATCATCTGTACAACCACCCCAGTCAGCATCTGCATAACCTTTAAGTTTCTTACTACCAGAGGAAAACCTTAATTTTAGATCTTGTGTTCTTTTAAGATACCGTAATACGTTTTTCGCTGCAGTCATGTGCTCTACATGCGGATCAGTATTTCTTTGAGCTAGCTTTGAAACTGAATGTAGTATATCAGGTCGAGTTGTTAAAGCCAAATACAATAACGTTCCGATAAGTGATTGGTATGCAGTCGTGTCTACTTTTTCACAGCTCTCGATACAACTTATTTGAAATCCAGGGTTTAGAGGAACTGATGATGGCTTGCAATTTTCCATGCCATATTCTTGTAACATTTCCCTGATATACAATTCTTGGCTTAATTCAATATCGCCCGTTTCTCCATCACGTTTGACTTCCATTCCCAAAAAATGTTTAATTAAACCTTTATCGGTAACTTCAAAATTCTTGCCTATCTCATATTTTATTTTTAAAATAACGTCCTTATCTTTACAACCAATAATAATATCGTCAACGTAAACTACTAAGATTACTAAATTATTATTTTTTAACATTTTATACATACAAGGCTCATTTTTACAGCTTTTGAAACCTATTTTGCATAAAACTTCGTCAAGCTTAGCATTCCACTCTCTTCCTGCTTGCTTTAAGCCATAAAGTGATTTGTGAAGACGTAGGACCTTATTTGGATGCATGTTATCTTTAAAACCCTCGGGCTGTTGCATGTAAATTTCATCGTGCAGTTCTCCATTTAGGTATGCTGTCACTACATCTAGTTGATGCAAATGCATTTTATGCTCTACTGCTAAAGCTAACAGCATCCTTATATTTGCATATCTAACTACGGGCGAAAAAGTTTCCTTATAATTAATTCCATACCGTTGACTGCAACCCTTAGCCACTAGTCTAGCTTTGTAGCGTTCTATTTCACCCTTTTGGTTTTTCTTATGGGAATACACCCATCTACATTTAATTGCGTTATGACCGGAAGGAAGCTCTACTAAAGACCACGTTTTCTTTTGTTGTAACGACGAAAATTCATCATTCATAGCTTTTTGCCATTTTTGATTGTTTTTACTTGATAAAACCTCTTTAAAAGTTGTAGGTAGTTTCTCATCCACCGCTTTATTCAGTAAATGTGGAACTTTTCTGGGACGTCCAGGTCTACCGTTACGAATTATCTTCGGCCTACCAGGGCCACGTTTTACAAACCCGTTTTCTGGATAAATCTCCTCCTCCGAAGATGTAAACCCATAGAAATCTTCCATTTCATAGTAGTCATTATCCGAATTTAATTCCGCAATTTCAGTGTCGATAGTTTTAGCAACATTCTCATCAGCAGTATCTTCAGCAATATATTCTTCAACAGCATCTTCAACAATATCTTCTTCAGCAGCATCTTCAACAATATCATCTGTTTGGTTTTCATCTTGCTCTTGGACTTTGTGATTTGTTACCTTACTGAATAAATCATTGAACGAAAAAAAATCTTGAGTTAACTGTTGTGTTGAATCTTTCTTATTAATTTTGTTTTCATCAAATAAAACATCACGTCTTTCAATAACTTTTTGTGTTTTCTTATCGTACAATCTATATGCTTTTAATACTTGTGAATATCCAACCATCACAAACGTTATACCTTTTGGGTCGAATTTACCTTTACGTTTTTTATTCAACGCGACTGCCTTTGATCCAAAGACTTTTAAATGCTTAACGCTAGGTTTACGACCTGTCCATATTTCATATGGAGTTTTATCATCTAAAATTTTTGATGGACATCTATTTCTCAAGTATACCGCAGTTGCTATTGCTTCTGCCCACAATTTGTTATCCATACCCGAATCTACAAACAAACATCGTGCCATTTCTACTAATGTACGATTTGCTCTCTCCGCGACACCATTTTGTTGCGGTGTGTATGGAACAGTTAATTGACGTTGGATACCACAGTGATCTAAATAATGATTGAATTCTTTATTTACGTATTCTCCTCCATTATCGCTTCTGAGCACCTTTATTTTACGGCCTGTTTGACGTTCAATCAAGTTTTTAAAAGATTTAAATTTTTCAAAAACTTCACTTTTGTATTTGAGGAAATAAACATATATTTTTCTTGACTTATCATCTATAAAAGTCAAGAAATATCGCGAACCACCAGCGGATTCTATATTCATAGGACCGCAAACGTCCGAATGTATTAAATAAAGCAAATCATTAGATTTATTTTCAGATTGTTTTGGAAACGATTTTGTTTGTATTTTGCTTACCATGCAAGTTGTACATTTATCTTGAGATGTCTTGTCTAAATTAATACCAGTGACCATGTCTTTGTTGCATAATTCGTTCATACTTTGATAATTAAGATGGCCATATCTACGATGCCATAATTCACTGTTTGAATTTAATGAACATAGCCTTTCCTTTGTGTAATTGTCATTAAAGATAAATAGACCACTCTCACGTCTTGCCTTTAGAACTAATTTTCCATCAGCATCCGTAAAATTCGCACCATTAACATCGAATTTGATTTTACCACCATGGTCAACTACTTTGCTAACTGATAAGAAATTTCCATGCAAATCTGGAGAATATAAAACGTTAATTAATTTAGTTTCAATACCATTTATGCGAAAACAAACTACGCCTATGCCCTTCGCATCTACAACCTTTTCATCTGCTAGCATTATAGTTTCATTACACGGATTAAATTCCGTAAACAAATGACGATATGAACTCATGTGGATCGTAGCCCCACTATCTATGTACCACGCTGACGATGCATCAACATCTTTAGATTTTGCCATTGCTACCAATGAATAAGTCCTGTGGCACTGTTTTGAATTGCATTTATTAGCATAATGTCCCTTTTTACCACATTTGAAACAATTTCCTTTGATGATTTTCGAGTTTGATTTTGACACATTACTTTTCTTACCATCTTCTTTTTTCATAACTCCAAAAGCCTGTTGACTCGTAGATACCTCTTCGTCTTGCTTTTGATCACGACGTTCTGATTCTTCTAAAAGTTTGAGTTTTAGTACAGACAACGTGGGTAAAGCATCTCTAGTCTCCATAGCCACAACAAAATTTTCATACGTATTTGGAAGACTTGACAGAAGAATAATAACGAGCAATTCATCTTGAATTTGAATACCAATATCTGACAATTTCTCACTTATATCAGAAAAAATATTCAAGTATTCTGTCATATTCTTGCTATCATTCATATTTAAACTCAATAACTTTTTGTATAACGATACCTTTTGTAATGGGCCAGTTGGCTTATAAACTTCCTTGAGTTTCTCCCAAGCAGCATTTGATGTTGAACAATTCTTAATATAGTTTACCTGTGATGACTTCACGCCTAAAATAATAGTTGCCAATGCCTTTTCATCGTTTTCGTCCCATTCCAATTGCTTGTTGGCTGTCCACGTTGAATCTTTCTTTACGTTTCCATTGACATACTTCCAATGTCCACTATGTACAAGAACACTTTTCATGTGTATGCTCCATATTTCGTAGTTTTTGTCATCCAATTTATCAATTTGGTATATTGATGAAGACATCTTGAACTATCACCGTTTTTCTTGATTCTTTAATTTTTATTAAAAAATTTTCTTCAGAAATTATCTTCTTTTCCAGACTTCCTGTCTGGGCCCATAACCTGTTGCAAATCCCTTCTTCTTAAATGTATCCCAAATAAGATTCCTTGGAATTTTTCTTTTTATATAAAATAATTTAATTTTAATTGGAATAAAGTTGTTGACAATTTCAAAGTTTTTTCAAGAATACAGAAACAAAATATTTTTCAAATATTATGAAACAAATTTCAATGTTCATAGAAATATTCATGTTGTAATTAAGAAAAGTGTTTTTATCAAAGTACACTTTTCAACAAATCATACTTTGCTACCGCTTCACACACACACCCTAGGTCAGAAAATTAAAAGCTCAATAATCTTAAAAAAAAAAGTTTCAAGCTCAAAATCAGAAAATAAAAAAAAATAAAAAAACTGAAAAAGCTAAAATGGGTAAAAAAAATCATAAAGAACTAACAAATCTAATTTTAATTTGTCTTCTCTGTATTTTATACTTGTAATATTTAAAATTGAAAGAATCCTTGCAAATTATTTCAAAACATATGTATTTCTCTGAAATTTTCAAATTGAAAAATATCCGAATTTTTGGAGACGAAAAATCCAGCTCCTCGAATAACTCGAAAGCCGCCCTTCTTCAAACCCCGGTTTTAAAAAACCTAAAAAAAAAAATCGTTCTGTCGATTAATTCGAAAACCGGTTTTGACAAATTTAGGTTTAAATTTGAAAAACTCTGAATTTTTACTTTTAAGATAATCAAAGTTACCCTTTTATTTGTAACCCTAATAATTCTTTTAGTGCGCTCAAGAGGAGTAGTAATTTATCCGGTTTGGTAAAATCGAAAAATAAAAAATTACAAAAAAAAAAAAAAATTAAAAATTGGAAGAAAAGTTATTTAGTGAAACGCCCTAGTGGGCATATGTATAATATTTGTTATTGTTGCTGCAGCAACTACTTCTATTTATTTTACCTTTTCTTTCCAATTATCTTGAGTCTCGTGATAGTAATTTATTATTTTTATAGTTTATTTTATAAATGAATTAATAGAATTTGAATACTATGATGAATTATGAGTTAATCTATTCTCTCTTTTCTTTTTTTTTAGCTTTAAAAGGACAACAAAATCCGAAAAACAAAGTTTTTAATAAAAAAAAAGCGTAGGACGACATTTGCTTTTTAAAAGTATAGTCGTTTTAAATCATTGGCATTCCATAAAATTTGCTTTCTAAAAGTAATCTAAAAAAAAAATTGCATATTGTAAATTGAAGAAAGGAAAATAAACAAACAAAAAAAAAAAAGGACACGTCGTTGCAAGTGAAGAGAGTAGAACCAACCGAAAGCGTAAGTTGTCGGTAACAGTCTACCAGTTTTAAAACAAAAGTTTTAAAAGAATTTGAATGGATCCTTTTGTTGGTTGGTTTCAAGAGGAACAGGAGGGTCCAGCTTTACTCACATGGTGTAAAATTTGGGAAACCAATGCGCATGAAATGAGCCAATTGCTGGAACAACAGAATCAACAACTTCAGCTACAACAATTACAAGGCGGTGGTAATAAATTTAATAACGGTGCTAATTTAACTGCACGAGATCGTGATTCCATACAATTACTTCTACAACAATTTGGTGGATTACGCAATAACAACAACAACAGCAGCAGCAATAATAATAGCAACAACAACAACAACGGTAATAATTCCAGCGGCAACACATCCAGCAATAATTCCATTGATTCGACCACAAATACAACCAATAACGATTCACATACACCCGCCACTACACCGGGAGGAGGTGACAGTACGACAACAACAACTTTGACTGGAAAAATGCCCTCACACGAACGTCCTAGTTATTATAATCCCTCACGTAGGAAAATTGGTCGCATTGTCGACAATAAGGCCAGTACATACAATTTGAATAAACATATGGACAAATTAATATCAAAATATAAGGGATGCCCGTGGCGTGTGCCCGATTTTAATTATGGTCGTGGCGTTTTGGGACTGCATCAGGAGATTGAACAATTTTATAATTATGTACTGCCTACACCCACCGAACATGCCATACGCAACGAGGTGGTACATCGCATAGAGGCTGTGGTCCACTCGATATGGCCATCGGCATTAGTTGAGATTTTTGGTTCCTTCCGTACTGGTTTATTCCTGCCTACCTCTGACATTGATCTAGTGGTATTAGGTGAGAAAACTTGATAGTCCTAAAATTTAGAATTATTTTTTTAACACTCCCTTCCTTTTCGTTTAGGTCTATGGGATAAAATGCCCCTGAGAACTTTAGAAACTGAACTTATAGCGCGTGGCATTGCTGAACCTCATTCGGTGCGTGTTTTGGATAAGGCCTCTGTGCCCATTATCAAATTAACCGATCGTGAGACACAAGTTAAGGTCGACATTTCCTTTAATATGCAATCGGGTGTCCAATCGGCCGAATTGATTAAAAAATATAAGCAAGAATTTCCCTTGCTTGCCAAACTGGTGCTAGTGTTGAAACAATTTTTGCTACAACGTGATCTCAATGAAGTTTTTACTGGTGGCATTTCTTCCTATTCATTGATACTCATGTGCATTAGCTTTCTTCAGTTGCATCCACGACAAATTCATGCTGAGACTGATAATTTGGGTGTTTTACTATTGGAATTTTTTGAATTGTATGGACGCAAATTTAACTATATGAAAATTGGCATCTCCATTAAGAATGGTGGTCGTTATATACCCAAAGAAGATTTGCAACGTGATATGATTGATGGTCATCGACCGTCGTTATTGTGTATAGAAGATCCGCTAACGCCAGGCAATGACATTGGTCGCAGTTCGTATGGGGCTTTACAAGTAAAACAAGCATTTGAATATGCATATTTAATGTTGTCACAGGCTGTGAGTCCTCTTAATAATTGGGCAAATGATTGTAATGAACGTTCAATATTGGGTAAGTTGAGATAATAAAAATAAAAATCGACACTTTCAATTAAAATATTTGTTAATATAATTAAAAGTTTAATTGAATTCGGCCCTATTAAGGAAATTGCATTATCAATTAATATAATATGTAACTATTTAATTGATTTGAGTTTCAGTCATATCCATTAAAAATTTAATTTAATACCAATTGTTGTTAGTTTCAAATAAATTTTTGGTATATACTATTAAAACTTTAATTAAAATTGCAAAGAATTGGAAAAAAAATTGTCGAAATTAAAAAATGTCAAACTTAAAAGAAAAAAACCAACGAATTTAAAAAAATCACCAATATTGAAAAAATTTCTAACAAATCTTTAAAATTGGGAAAAAAATCCAACTAATTTAAAAAAATCGCCAATATTGAAAAAATTGCTAACAAATCTTTAAAACTGGGGAAAAAAATCTATAAATTGTAAATCGTATATATGTATATGAAAAATTCGTCAAAATTAAAGGAAATCGCCAAAATTAAAAAAAAAAAAATTGGCAAAATTGTAAAAAAATCGGTAACATAAAAAAAGCAAATAATAAAAGTTTAAAACGTGCATATCTCCAAAACATTTATCATTTTTACAATTTTTTTTTTAATTTCAGTGATTTTTTTAAATTTTGACGATTTTTTTTTTTTTTAAATTTCGTCGATTTTGTAAATTTTGGCATTTTTTTCGATTTTTATAATTTTTTTTTTATAATTTTAGCGATTTATTTAAATTTTTACGTTTTTTCATTTGTGGCGATTTTTAAATTTTGTTGGGTTTTTTTTCGAATAATGGCGATGTATCAAATAAAGGGTGTTTTTATAGAGGTATACTACTTTGAAATGGAATAAAACAAAGATGAATGAATTTAAATTGACATGAAATTTACTTTATTCGAAAGATAATCATCTGGCATGATAATTTAAATATGACTGTTGCCGCATATGAAAAGTAGAGTTCATTGATTTAAACCTCTGAAATTTATATTTAATTATGTTTCCCTAAATTACAAAAGAGACATGCAGATCTATGTATTATAATTATTTCTCTGCACATACACACATGTGTGATTGACTTATTTTTTATATTTTTTAATTTCTCCTTCATTAATCTATATACGATATTTAACAAACGTATATGTATTATGTATAAAAGGGATAACGGTCCACTACAAAAAGTCACGTAGACAGTTTTACAAATTGCATAGCTAAGAAAAATAAAATAAAATTTGTGGACAGTCTTAAACAAAGCAACAGTCGGTCAAATACAAAATAATTTTAAAGCTCTCTTTCTTTTTTTTTGTTTCATACTAAAACGTTATCCCGATTATTTATAATAAAAATAAAATTGAATTTTATATTGAATTAATAAAAAAAAAACTTGTACAAATTTTAATCAAAGTAATCGTGTTATTATTGTGGATAAATCGAGTGCTATTAAAAGTTGTATTTAGGCAAATAATATCGTTGTACGCAAAACAACAATGACTACTGGCATATGACCGCCACGGCTGGCTCGGACGTAGTCTAATCCAACATTTGTGGCCGTATATTGGCAATAACGCGTCGAGTGTTGTCCTCCAAGTGGTCAATCGTTTCGGGCTTATCGGCATAAACTAACGACTTCACATATCCAAACAGAAAATTGTCCAGCGGCGTTAAATCGCACGATCTTGGAGGAGGCCAACTCACGGGTCCGAAACGTGAAACTATGCGGTTACCAAACGTTTCCTTCAATAAATCAATTGTGGCACGAGCTGTGTGACATGTTGCGCCGTCTTGTTGAAACCACAGCTCCTGCACATCATGGTTGTTCAATTGATGAACGAAAAAGTCAGTAAACATGGCTCTATAGCGGTCACCATTGACTGGATAGACTGGATAGATAATAGACTGGATAGACTGATTGGGGTCTTCCTCTACGCTACACTCTACAGCAGCAATGACTTCTTCTGTATGACGTCTCTGTGGATGCATATTATCATTTAGAGTAAACGTGGTGCGAAAACGTTCCATAGTTAATCGAATTAATTGCTCTGATTGAAGATTATGTTGACCGTAAAATGAACGTAGTGCGCAATACTTATTTCGAACAGAACCATGATTTCCAAAATAAATTTGCACAATTTGGAAGCCTTGTTCAGGCGTCAGTCTATTCATGTTGAAATGTCAACCCAAACTAAATATAAATCACTTGACAGCTGACAAAATGGCCGCCAGTTAAAAAAGTGTTGCCAACTTAAAGTTCTATACCTGCCCTCTATTATAATTTTTTTCATTTTAATCCATTTTTTTTAAATTTTGGGGATTTTTTTAAAGTTTGGCATTTTTTTCAATTTGTTTTCGTTATTTATTGTTTATAAAAACTGGAAATTTGTGTGTGCACCAAATTCATTTTCAATTAAATAGATATTATTAAACTTTTAATTGAAAGTAAGTTTGAAATTTTATTGACAATTAATTATTGCTGTGTAATTAAAATGATAATTTTTTCAGATCGAAAAATCTAGAATCGACTATTAAATTATTATATAAATTTTCATTTTCCTCTTCTAGGACGTATAATACGCATTACTGATGATGTCATAGACTATCGCGAATGGATACGTGAACATTTTGAACATTTAGTGGTAACGCGACATTCACCCGTTTCAGCATTAGGTTTACCAGGTACACCTAGTGTAGTGGGGAATACCACAAAATATATGCAAATACAAATATTGCCTTCCACAATGTTACCGGCCGGAGCTTTAACCGGACAACAGCAACAAATACATTTAATACCCACTCATCTCTATCATCACCAGCAGCAGCAGCAACAACAACAGCAACAACAACAACAGCAGCAACATCATGCGGCAGCATTAAGTTCTATGCGTCATAGACGCGGTAGTACTTCATCGGGTGATGACTCCGAAGATAGCAAAGATTGTGATGCTGATTCAACATCCCCGACAACAGGGTCTAATACTCACATTGTGTTGGGCGGTGGTGTTGGTCAAATGACTCAAACTCAAACATCCGCGAATATTCATTCAACTGCCAGGTTGGATACATGATGAATAGTTGCCGGTTTGGTGCAGCAACAGCAACAACAGCAACAATTGGTACAAATGCAACAAGCAGGAGGAACACAGTTCCATATGCATGTTGGTAATATCAATACGCTGAAAACGTTGCCGTTGCAGCAGCAAGCCACGCAGCCTCTAACACAAACAACCAATAGTTTTATATCATCGCCATCATCATCGACGTCACCAACTTTATCATCATTAACAACAACAACAACAGCAACATCACCCACAATAACAACAGCAACCCAGTCGTTTAATGAAATTGTTATACAAAATGTAACAACAATTGTTGCAGCCCCTTCCTCCACAACAACGATGACATCTATAGACACATCTAATGTTGTAACAACAAATCCATTAATCACATCCTCATCCTCAACGTCGTGTAGTAATCAACAGCAACAAACTGATTTTCAAACACCACAACAACCGACTTCTTCTGCAGCCTCAAAGAAAAATGTTTTATCGCCCTCATCTTCCCGGCAGCAAATTCAACAACAACAATCGCAGCAGCAGCAGCAGCAGCAGCAGCAACAACAACAGTCGTCTTCAACAAAAACACATTATTATCGTCAACAATTTTATGTACCACCTCCTATGCAACAACAGTATCAACAATATGCTACTTCAAATCCAAATTATGTTGCCACCTCCTCTAAACCACGTTATAACACACAACAACGTCTGCAGCAACAACAACAGGCAAGGCAACAACGCATGCAACAGCAGCAACAACTTTCGGCTACATTGCCAAGACATCATGGCGCCGGAGCATCAACAGCCACTAATACATCCAGTGGTGGCTCTACCACGCATGGTATATTAACATCTGCCTCATCAACTATTTCGATTATTTCCATTTCATCAGAGTCATCTGTGGCCTCAAATGCATCAGATTCTTCTAAATCTGGTTCAGAATCTGAATCACGTCCATCAAATTCAGCTTCTTCATCGTCAGTATCAGCATCAAATATTAAAGCAGGTATGTAATTCCTAAAAAGAAAAATCATTTTAAGACAAATTATGGACACTTTTTCGGGCGGATTATACCATAACCTAAACAATCAATACAAACAACAATTGACTCACAATTTTGATTACGAGAACGCTATTGAGTTAACTCATTAATGGCACGTCATAGATCCGCTGGATAAAACGCAACCACCTTTTTATGGCTATTCCAATGGGATATTAATAATTTTGTCACAATCAATGAGGCAGTAAGCACGGAATTTGCCATTTCTTAAACTAGAACGGAAAAACAGAATACGGAGTTTAATTCGGTTTAAATTTGTTTCGAGATTAACTTAACTGGCCAACAAAAAAAGTTTAATTGACATCAAACAACCTAGGCCTTAAACATTTAACTGTCAAAAAATATATATGTAAACAAGGAAGATTGAAATGTGTGATTAACGTTAATCAAGTAGATAAAAGTTAATCCACCTTTTTAATCTTCCTTGTTTACGAATGTATTTTTTCACAGTTAAAATATTAACTTGGCAGCTAAAAGATTAACTTTAAGTTTAAGATGTAAATGTGGCGCCGGTAGCAATTCGGGATAAGAAGAACAAATAAAAATGTAGGCGCTAGCAAAAATTGTATCGACAACGCCAACATTTTTTTGTGTCAGTCTTATCGTTAAGTTTTACCTGACTTTGTATGTATGTTTTTTTGCGTTGCCAACCGAAATTATATCAAAGCACAGAGTTGCACACAATTACCCAGGCTGAAAAATACGAACGGCAAAGCATTGGCCCAGTGCTTTCAACGGTGGTATGAGTGTTGGCAGAGCGTTGGATTTCTGAAGATTTAAGTGCTTTGCCAACCCCAAAATGATAACACCGGGCAGGGCTTGGCCGTGCCTTTTTTAAAACGTTGGCAAAGCACTGGCAATGAGTACTTGGCCAGTACCAAAATCATAATTTTAAAACGTTGGCAAAGCATTGGTAGAACAACCAACAAAGTGCCTTTTTAATGATAAAATAATTGCTTTGCCAACCCCAAAATGATAACACCGTGCAGGGCTTGGCCGTTTCTTTTTTAAAACGTTGGCAAAGCACTGGCAATGAGTACTTGGCCAGTACCAAAATCATAATTTTAAAACGTTGGCAAAGCATTGGTAAAACAACTAATAAAGTAAATAATAAATTAATAAAAAAAACAGTGTACTCATTACAATTTAAAATAAAATTCAATTAAAAGAATCATTTGAATTCTAACTGTGAACTTGTAATTTTTCATAGAGAAAATTTGAATTTATAAAAAAAAGATTTTCTTTAAAAATTGGGTAAATTTAAATTTTTAAATTAAAAATTGTAAAATTTTCGAAAAAAAAATTGATTTTATATATTTGAAATTAGAAAATTTATAACTCAAATTGATTATCCGTTTGAAATTAAAATTTTGAATTAAATTAAGAATATTATATATGAAAACGAGATTTATTTTTGAACTGTATAGTCCTACTTTGTAATTCCCTTAAGTAAAGACTTGCATTATTTCTTTTTTAATGATTTTGGTAATTTAAACAGAAAAAAGAATTAAGTTTTAAAGAATGTAAAATAAATTGAAAAATTACTATTCATTTGTAATTTTTATTAAACCCTGCTAACTTATTAAAAAACGTACTTGTTTTTAAATAAGTTACGGTTGTAAATCGTTTTTATAAACGGTTGTAAATTTAGTAAATCGAGCACTGGCAAAAGTACTTTTGACCAGCGTTGGGAAAGCGTTGTGAACAAGCGCTGTGCCACTGTTTTTATTATGTTAACGGTTGTAAATTTTGTAAATAAGTACTATCAATGCACTTTTTGACAATGTTGGGAAAGCGTTCTAGGCCAGTGCTGTGCCAGTGCTTTTTTATTTTTACGGTTGTAAATTTTGTAAATCAAATACTGGCACAGCACTTTGTGCAAACGTTGGTAGAGCGTTCTAAGCTAGGGCTGTGCCAGTGCTTTTATTATTTTTACTGTTGTAAATTTTGTTAATTAAGTACTGGTAAAGCACTTTTTACTAACATTGGCAGAGCGTTGTAAATCAGTGCTTTGCCAGGACTTTATTTGTTGGACCATTGGCAAACAGTGCTCTGCCAGTGCTTCATTTTTCAGACCATTGGCAATTTCTGGCTGGGTAGTAGTATGAATACAGGGTCGTTTAGAAATAGTAGCTAGATACAAGGTTTGATTAACTTTTAATCAGAAAGATTAAAAAATGGCTTAATCGACTTGTTTAGTGCTTCATTAAGCGGTTAATCTAATTTTTTGTAGATTAACTTTTCTGAGTAAATTCCCTTTCAGCGACTCTGTTAATACTAATTGTACAATAAGCAACTCTGTGTTTTGATATAACAACGCTTTCCAACACTAGAAAAACATACACACATCACTTCCTTTTCCGGCTTTGGACGGGCGTGTCTCGGCATGCTGCTGGACTGTTGAGTCTAGCCATGTGCAAACCGTTCGGATTTGGAGACATCGTTTACTCCTCCATTGCAAAGGCAATGGTTGTTTTGTGCGCGTGTTGGTCTGATGGAATTCGTTCTTTTTATGGCGAATTGGTGCCTCATCTCGCTGAGCCTCCATTGCGAGGGCAATGGTTGTGTATGTGTTGCTGATGTTCCTGTCCGTCTGATTTTGATCATCTTATAAATATCATGCGTTTCGGGTTAAACGCTTACCTTAACTTGGCAATTTGTGTATTGATTATACCGCCATTAACATTTAATAACTCAAAAAAAAAAAAAAAAAAGAAAAACATACATACAAAGTTAGATAAAAAATAGCGTTAAGAAGCTGCCGCAAAAATATATTGTAGAGCTGCCGAGAAAATGTTAGCAAACATTTTCCTCTAATGTCGGATCTGACGAAGTTAATATTTTAACTGCCAATTTAAGTATTTAACTGTCAATAACGCATATTAAAACGAGGAAGAATAAAAAAGTGGATTAACTTTTGCCAGTTAAAAGTTTAATGCTTTCTTTTGACAAAAACGTTAACCTAGTAACAAGTGGGTTTACTGGTTATGTCTGCACTGAAATTGAAATTGAACGCAGCATTACTTCGTCAGTTTTAAATACGAAAGTGGAAAATGTCGCCTTTAGTAAAAACTTTGTCTGACTTTGGCAGTTAAACTTGGTTTAGTTAAACCGATAACGATTTTTTCCGTCATTTCCAAGTTAATTAAAAACAATTTGTCGAAACCACTTAACCTTGTTTAGAATTTTAGTATTTATTATAATAAAACATAATAAACCACATTTCAGAAGCAGTATTCCATTTAAATACTTCGTTAATCTAAGTAAAGATAATCTACTTCTTAAAAACTCGGCCTTTCTATGTTTTATAGTGTTGAAAAGCGTCTTTATATCACAAAACTTAGTTGCACACAATTAGTAGGAATACGAAGCCGTTTGGAAATAGTAATCAGATTAAAAAAATTAAAAACATATTAAAATATGGTTGAATCGACTTGTTTAGTTCTCGATTAAGCACTAAGGCAGAGTTTTTGGGATGTAGATTGTCCTTAAACTTAGATTAACGAAGTTTGTAAATGGAATACTGATTCTAAAATATGGTTTATTTAATTTTGTTATAATAAAGGCCGAAATTCTAAACAAAATGAAGTGGTTCCGAAATTGTTTTGTTAGTAAACTTGGAAATGACAGACAAAATTCGTTGTCGGTTTAACTAAACCGAGTTTAACTGACATAGCAAAAACTCGTCCTAAACAGCTTTTTACTTGATTAACCTTTCTGTGTAAAGCCTAGTTTTTAGGATGTAGATTAACTATGTTTGTTAGTTAGGCGTTAGTTAAACCTTGAATTTGGTTTTTCAGATGTGGTTTATATAGGTTTTAACTAAAGTACACAATTTCAACAAAATACAGATGTTATACAATAAACTGTTTAGGTAATGCCAGATTGCAACGTATTTACAAATAAAATAAAAAACGATGCAACCGTTTTATGACTATTCCAATTGGAAATTAATACTCTTGTCACTATCAATGTTGCATCATCATGTAATTTGATATTTCATAAACTAGAACTGAAAAACAGTATTCTGTGTTAAATTTAATTTAATTTTGTTTCGAGATTAACTTAACTGACCAATAAACAAAGTTTAATTATATATATATTAATTTATATGGTTCCAGTCTGTAACAAAGGGCCACAACAAATTTTTGCTATTCAGATCTGTCCTGATTCAGCATTCTAATTTTGAGCCAAGATTTTTCCATCAGTTTTGTTTCAGCGTGTACAGATATCCTCCAAGTGTTGGCTGGCTTTTCTATTTTTTTTTACTGCCTTGGGGGTTCCAATAAATTGTCATTCTGGATACATCATCACTGGGTCTTCTAATTATGGGACCATCCAGCTCCATTTTCTTTTAGCAATTTCAACACGAATTGGAGTTTCACCTGTCCTTTGCCACAGGTATTTTTTGCAAAGAGCGGCTAATAAAGACCTGAATAGAGTGTACATCGTAAGCTGTGGTGGTCCACGACTTACAGACATACATCAATGTAGATTTAACATTGGATGAAAAAAGAAGTAATTTTGTCCGTGTTTGTATTTGTGAAGACCTCCATATTTTCTGTAAGGCACCAAGGTTAGGTTAGGTTAGGTTGGAGTGGTAGCCGGCTCCGTGATCACCAGCACACTTAGACTCTGAGGTCCGTTGTGATACCACGAGACTGACGGATTACCGGTCAGACTCCACCGTTGAACCATTTAGAGCTCCTTACGAAGCTAAGGAGGTGCGGAATACCAGCACCTGAAAGATCCCCAAGGTCGTGAAAGAACGCCGATCCAAGTGAGGCCCTCCTACGTAGCGCCAGCGCAGGACATGAACAGAGAAAGTGCTCAATACTCTCCTCCTCCTCCTCGTCCCCGCAGCTCCTACAGAAGTCAGGCGATAACACCCCCAACCTACGAGCGTGTCTGCCAATGAGACAGTGGCCGGTTATCACCGCCACCATGTTAGAGATTTCCCCCCTGGAAAGCGACAGGAGCGCCCTCGTTCGCCCCAGATCTAGAGCCGGCCAGATGTGCCTTGTCACCACACAAGTCACGCCATTTGCCCACCTAAGGTTAGTCGCCCTCTCGGAGTTGAGCCGATTGTTCAGCTTACAGGTTGCTAGGGGAACACCAACTCCAGCAAATTCCGCAGGAACTTGCAGGGTGGTTCCTAGCCTTGCAAGCTCATCAGCTCTAAGGCACCAAAGGCTTGTTTAGCTTTCCTAATACGATTTGTGATATCAAGGCTTGATCCGCCATTTGTAGTTAAAATACTGCCTAGATAACAAAAATATTGGACGTTTTCCAGTTCCATACTATCAATTTTAAATTTCATATCGTTCGAGGTGTTAATGCACAAGGCCTTAGTTTTAAATATATTAATTCGAAGACCAACAACTGCTGCAAGTTCATGAGTTCGTTGCAATTTGGCCTCCATATCTGAGAATGTATGGGCAAGAAGACAAATATCGTAGGCATAGTCAAGATCTTCTAGCCGCCAGTGAATACCGCACATTATTCCCCTTCTTACGCTAGTTGCCCCTTGCATTACAGATTCCAGCACGATATTGAACCGTAGAGGAGAAAGTTTAATTGAAGGGCTTATTGTAAAAACTTGATAAGTTGAAAATATATCAGAATGAAGAAACTGAGTGAACGGCCCGAGATGTAACACCAAAAGATGATGATGAATAACATCAATTCATGTTAACATGATATAATAGTTTTGGCGATTGTTGCGATTTTTGTTAAATATTTAGTAGATATAAAAAAATTTTGCGATTGTTGCGATTTTTGTTATTTAGATATATAAAAATTTTGATTAATTTCAGAAAATTCGAACTGATTATAATAATGTCTGTAATTGTATATTTTAAAAATATCTTTAGTAATTGATAAAAATTTTATATATTAGGCATTGATCTCGGTGCGGAACACTTGTTATCCAAAAAAAAAATTTTTATCAGTACAGTATTGCCATATTGTGGTGCCAGGTAAAAAACTTATACCGCTATTAAAAAAAGTATTAAAAAAATATATTTAAAAAAATGAAACAATTTAAGTTGTTTTTTTTTTGATAAATGTTAACTGAAATAAAACATATTTTGATTTACTCGATTAACTCGATTAATTGATCAAAATTGTTCGAGTTATTCGTTACTCGAAATTTGCCATTTTAAGTTACTCGAACAATTGTTTGATAAAAATTCATTGATTAGTCGAGTAACGGTTAACCGATTGAATACAATAATACTAACCCTATTTTTTTGTCTTTTAAAAAATGGGATTAATTTGAAATTTAGCTTTTTTTTTTTTTTTTTTTGAATTGCAACAACAAATTTTATATTGTATTATAAAATAAAGAGTTGTTATTGTACGTTCGCTGCAGGAAATGTCAATAGTGAAACAGTACTGATTCACTATTGACTGTGTCACCAGTACTACTAACCAAATGTTCCCCAGGCAATGTAATTTGCTATAGACATTTAACATGTACGTGTCATTGAAAATCACTAGTGACATTAGAACTATTGACTAGGTAGTGAATAGGTAGTTCTTATGGGACCATATGTAGACATTGGAACCAAAGATTCACTAGTGACTAGGTAGTTCTTATGGCACCATATGTAGACATTAGAAACATAGATTCACTAGTGACTAGGTAGTTCTTATGGGACCATATGCAGACATTGGACCAAAGATTCACTAGTGACTCGTTAGTTCTTATGGGACCACATGTAGACATAAGAACCATAGATTCACTAGTGACTAATTAGTTCTAATGGGACCATATGTAGACATTGGAACCAAAAATTTACTAGTGAGTTAATAGATTTTATGGGACCATATTTATACATAAACTTAGTTTAAATAAATACATATTTTTTGTTTAAATTAAAATTTGAAGTTTTATTACAAAAAAAATATTTTCAAGTTTTTTAAAGTTTAACAGGTACAAATTCCTTATTGTCTAATCAAAACGACTTTCATGGAACGCCGTAAATGTTTTCTATATATATTTTTTTCATGGGGAACTTAAATATTACATATAAATTTATACATATTTCTTCTTTTAAATTGTTAAAAATAAGGCTAATTTTATTCAAGGCTAGCTAAACCTTTTAGCATTTTGAATTATATTGATTCTTTGTTGTTGATTATTTTAAGCTTTGCTCTGTAGTTTTTAACAAGGTTTTATCGAAATCATACATTTTTTGGAGTAACTTCCATTAAAAAAAAAAAAAAAGAAAAGCTCAATCTCTTCTAGGCTAGCTAAACCTTTAAATTTATAAAAAAGTTATTCTTCTTTATCAGAAGAGTCACCATCGTTTGGCAAGTTTTCATTATTTTTGGCTTTGCTGCGACTAGTTTGTTTGAAAAACTTTTTTTTTCTGTCTTTGAATGGCTGCTCTTAAAACTTTATCAGGAGATTCGCTAAAAGTTGAAATAACATCTGCGAATTTGAAAAAAAATAGTAAAATATAAAAAAAAAATATTAAAATTTTCGTTTAAGAAAATAGTTACCTATAATAGTCGTATATACATTGGAGAATTCCCGTAATCGCTCTTTGCCGAAAGTTCCATCGACATTGAAAGTCATTATTATATTGCGGCTAAATAACTCATGTAGGTTTCGTTCAGCATTACCAGCGAGAAGTACCTTCATTTGTGGCATCTACCAAATATAAACCAGAAATTAAAAATTTTTCATCAGCATTTATAAAAGAAAAAATATAAAGAGAAACCTAAGAAAAAAACACATCGTACACCCCGAAGTACAAAAACAAGAAACTTCAAACATGAACTCCTACCGTGTAGGTCAATTAACGTTCCTATACCCGTGCGTTGGTCTGTGAGACCGACAAAACACTTTTTTATATATATTTTTTTTATACATATTTTCTTTGTTAAAAGAATCAATAAAATGAATGAAAATGCATTGAATGCATGGCTTATTTTTTTTTTATCTTCAAGTTTTATAAAAGATATTTATTTGTTTAAGTTTTGTTTCGAAAAAATATGAAACAGGGGTTCAAACTTTCGGTCTGTTAGACCGCGCGCGGGTACATGTGTTACAAAATTAGCGAGGTATAGAAAGGTTAACGGACATTAACGGAAATTAAGATAGTTATTTGAAAATGCACCCTTTTCCAACGTAAACAATAGCTCTTTTGTGAAAGCTCTGGTCATAAAAAAGATATTATTATATGCTAGTACTTACATAGGGGTCTGCTTGGGTCGCCAAAATATCGTTAAACTCTTTCATTTTTTCCTTTGTATTAATTGGGAAAATGCGCATCATATTTGTGGTAACCGCGTTTTGAGTAACTATACGATCCAATAAAACCTTGTGCTCCACTAAAATATCAACTATAGTATTATATTGCTTTTGAGAAGTTTCTGAAAAAATTAAATATATTTTAATAACATACATACATACAGTTTTAAAACAAACCTCTATGTAAATCTAATTTTTTTGTCAGTTCTTCGCAGCCATGACACTTTGAGTTAACTAAAAAAAAGGTGAAATATATTATTAGTACATCGTAAAATGCTAGACATAAAAAAAGAATTACCTTGTTCAGGAAAATACTTTAGTTTTCCCTTGGAATATTGGGCGGTATCGTTGTTGGACATTTTTCTGCAAGACAACTGTGTAAAATTGGTATTAATAAAAAAATTGATTTAAAAAGTAAGCATAAAATTTGTATTGTACATCCTTCATTAAAAATTTTTCTTTTTCACCTAGAAGAAGGTTTGTTTGAAAAATGCCTAACTCACAAGAATTGAGAGGCTCTTGGAAAAAACTTTCTAAATCTAATAAACGCCGTCCTTCAACGTAGATGTAGTCTTCCTTTATTATTGATTCAATTTTTACAGGAATACCTGCTTTAACTGAAAAGATATTATTTGGTTCTTTGCAAGAAATTATGCATTCGTTGACAATAGCTTCTACAATCACATCCCCTTTGTACTTCCATTTGTTCGTTTTAGATTCAACATATACTATGTGTTGTTCTCTTTGCACAGTTTGTTGAAGAATAAATTGCGGTTTTCTAACGTGTCTTTTTAAAATTTGGAGTTTGTTTTCGAAATCGTATGCCGAAAAAGACGTGAGCGGTCCATACTTTTCTGCACTGGATGATATGTGCAAAAGATTGTGTACATTAAAAGAAACACTGTCTGGACCAAAAATAATCGGGAAATTCTCCACAAATAACTCCAGCAAATTATGAGCTACATTTACATCACTGAGAACATGCCGTGAATTACTGAGAAGCCTATAGGCGCAATGCAATAATAAAAACTCATAAAAAATATCTTCGTGCACATTGTTGTGAAGCACAATTACACCTGTATAGGCAAGGAACTGATGAAATTCAGTGGCCTTCCAATTGTGTATCTCATTTAAAGACCTGGGTTTTCGTGGAAACTCCTTCGGAAAAAATTTCTGTAGCTTTACGAGTTCAGAAGAAATTTTCAAAATATTTTCTTTTGAAGTTTTTCTTTCCGTTTTATTTTTGATGATTCGAACAATCATTTTCCTTGTAACTCCAAGATCTATAAGATGCATACTGTCTAATGGAGTTTGCGTTACCATATTAAATCCTATTTTTTCGAGGGGAGTTTTTTCATTTTGGAATATTCGTGTGTGATGTTTTATATATTTTCTTGATGAAAAATCTGAATCGGAAATTAAAGTGCCACTATAAGTGCTATATGTAAGCACATGGCCAATTTTTTTTGCTACTTGTGTACATTTGGTGCAACCATGTGATGCAGTATGGCCTGGGACACCACAAACGAAAGCTTTAGCCGGCGTATCACATGACAAACAGCGAAACACAACGTTAATTTTCTTACCGTCCAAAATAAAACCATCTTTCAGAGAAAGCACCTCCTCAATAAAATCTTTGCAAAACTCTTTGATACAATTCGGTTTTGCATTGCCTACATATATTCCAATAGGAAAAGGTTTTACTTTCACTTCTAAGTTTACTATTTTCAAAAGTATTGGCCACAACTGGATGCGGGAACTTTTAAATAATGGGATGCCGTCAATATTTATATCCATTTCGATTGTGTCGCAGTTTTTTAAAACTTCCCCAACCTTTCGTAGCTGGTTTTCAACTCCAATATAACAATAACTCCCGGGAAAAACTTTCCTTACACAAACTTTGTGTTTCTTGCCCAACAAAGTTGCTGCTGATCGAGGAACATCCAGGCCTTCCTCATGCAATATGGCAAGCAGTTTCTCCAAACATTTTCTTGAATTTGCAGTCTCTACATACCAATTTTTTAATTTTTCTCGTAAAGAAAATTTTGGAGTGGTCAAATTTACAAATGCCTCAACATCGTCTACGGGCTCCAAAAAACCTTCAGCAGTCTTCAAAAAATCTGCAGCAGTCTCCACAAAATCATTGGTGATAGAAGATTCACTAAAATCTGTTTCATCGTTTATTCTATTTCTATTTTTGTACAAATCTGATTGTTTTTTCACTTTTCTTTTATAATTTCGTTTACTCATTTGATTTTTTGTTTAATTTGTTATAAAATATATTTTTATTCACCTTTTTTCACTTTTTTCAATTTATTATTTTAACACTTAAGTTTTTCATTCAAACACGTGTATATCAAACAAAACTTTAAAAATAATCAAAAAGAAGAAGAAGAAGCAGAACTACAAAATTCATTTGTCACAAAATGTCTCTACCCATTAAAAGCAAAGTAAAAAGTGTAGACGTTTAGTTGACAATGTCAACAAAATAGTAGACAAAAATGGAGACTTGGAGGCACTTGACCCCAAGCTTTCTGCATGGTTAATCTAAAAATAATATTGCAAATTTCCCCACCAAATTTGTTGTCTCTTTTTTGACAATTTGTTGTCTTTTTTGACATTAAATTGTATTACGAAAAAGTGCCCTATTTTTGTTTTTTTTTATCCGTAATGCTATAAACACATAGACGACTGCAGCTACACGACTACAGCCTGTCAAAAATAAAATACACACGTTTATATGAAAATGATTATTTTGGCACCAACACAACTACACGGCTACCCGACTACTTTTGCCGCTGTAGTCAACTTAGGTTAATTTCTATTTTTGTTGGCTGCAAAACAAAAATAGTGTTGACAATAAAACAAAATATGTAACAAATTAGTGCTTAAAAATATTTTATTTTGTTAAACACAAAAAACGTCGCAACATCAAATGGTATAATTGCATTAATATTCAAGAGGGGTTATATAAATTTATTTTCACGTTATAATAATGTATTATAAATAAGTAATTGTATTTTTAAGTCAACTTTATATACGTGTCTACAACCATGCATGTTGTTCTATTTTAATAAAGTAAAAAAATTATGTAATTGGCACTACTGAAATAAAAATTCATTTGTATCAGGGATGTTAAATGGAGTTTTCAATTTTGTACCAACATCCAAAAAAAATTGTACTTTTTGGACGTTGACGGTACCATTTTTTTTTAAATTTATTAAAACAACAAAAAAAATACATAAAAATTCTCTTGTACAGAAAAAAAAAAACAAAACCTTCCAATAACATACATTATATGTATGAATAAAATAAGGCATAAAAAAGTCTTATGAATATATGAGACCAAATCATGGAATTATTTGTTTAGTTAATAAACTATTTGGAATTTCTACATCATAGCAGCATAAATTTGTCGCTCTTAACCAATCCTTAGTCTGTATGAGACTTGATAATGTTGGCTAATGTAGTCTGTTTCTTTCCTTAGTTTTTATTATATTTTGAAAAGAAAAAAAACTCTTTCCACATTTGCAGACCAGTGTGGAATGGATAAAATTCCAGCAACGACTAGAAATGTCTGGAAACATACTGACATTCAGTTCATTTTGAAAATTAGCTACTACCGACCAAAAACTACAAACGTTTTAATTTTTTAACGACTTCAGTTAAAAAAATTTTAGTTTTTACTCTGGCTCAAGTAATATTTTTACTAAGAAGACAAGAATGGAGCAAAATTAATGATTAATCGGTTTTTTGTTAAAGTTCTGCCTATTATGGAGGCTATAACTTTTCTAAAACATTGGGTTCTGATGAGATCTTTAACCAGATCGAAATACTAGTATTAACCTAGCTAATATGTTTGATTTGCTTTATTTTTGTAAATATACGGAGGTTGAGAGCTCGTTCTAAATTAAACATATATAAGATTGTTTGGAATTTTCTTTCATTTCTTTAACAATAATTTAATTTTCGTTTGAGTTTGAATTTTAACGTCTTTTTCAGACAATTGCAGTTAATACTATAATTAATATGCAATTTTATTTAATTTAATTGTGAAAGGCGTGGTAGAGAAGAATGAGTGTATTTTCTAAAAATCATAACTACATTGCAAATATTCAATTTTTTCTGAATCAGACTGCGCAGTTTCTGGTATTGAACGTTCGTCAGTGACCCTGTTTTTTTGAATTTTTGAATAATGTAATGTTTGTTATGTTTTTATTTGTTCGATTGCGTCTATATGAAATTTTTCTGTGCAATCACTGACCGTGGTATAGATAGACTGATTTCTAATGCCACATGCACTCGCACTACACGTTAGACAGAGCGCTTTAGCCCTCTGAGCTATAGTTAGGTCGAGTTTTGTTGTGATTAAAATTAGTTTTATTCAATACACGGTGTTTTTGTTCTTGCATACATAATCTCAGAAGTACAACTCCAACAACACAACAGTTCTATTTTTAGAAACTCACCTCACTCTAATGTCCACTGTTTTCCCATATGTTATAAGTAATGCCATATCTATATATCAATTTTCACTTCTTCAGAATTTTAATAAATTCAAAATAAAAGTGAAGTTGGCTGCAACAAGTGTCAATATATGTAAGAGCTGCCAGATAAATTTTGTAAAAAATCGTAAATTTTTAATCGATATTAAAAAAAAAAAAAATTGCCAACTTTATTCTTCAAAATCCTTAAAATGATGATAAATCGTAAAATCTGGCGGATATAGTCGCATATATTTTAAGAGCTCATTACATAAAACGAATAAATGCAATGAAAAAGGACACAATAACGATTTGTTTGCTATACTAAAAATTCAAAAAGGGGAAAAATTAAAAATTTTTAAATTGTACCAAATGAGTCGCGGTAGTACCACGGTACTTTAGAAGGTCAAAATGTACCAAAAAAAGTACAATTGTACCCACTTTAACATCCCTGATTTGTATAAAAAACAGCTGTTGATATTTTTAAATTGAATCGTGATCAGCTGTTTACTATGCTGCTGTCGTTTCCAAAATAATAAGTAGCTGACCACACGGCGACGATTGCAGTCAACGGCATTTGCAGTCGTGTAGCTCTGCAGTCTGCTGTGGTCTATGTGTTTATAGCATAACTGTATATTATTATTTTGCTTTTTATTACGCTACATTTTTTTTTTTTTCATTCCTCCCAACTTTAGATCAACAAACATCTGCACGTTCGTTTAAGGACAACAATGAGAAGAAGAAAAATAAAAAAGCCACCAAATCTAATAAATGGAAATAAAGTTAAGTACCAGTAAATATTAACAAAATACAAACATACTTATTTTAAAAGCATATTAGTATTTATATTAAACAAACAAAACTAAGCATTTAGAAATTGTATGAAATGATGAAAAAACAAAAAAAAAAAAAAAATTGAAGAAAAACATCAATCACTATTCTCTACTCAACTCTTACTTAGAATGATAAGCAATATGTTATTAGCTTCACTTAAAACTTAACTAAAACCTAAACTTTAAACTAACAAAAGTACTCATCATCTTAGAAATCGGCAAAATTAAGAAAAAAAAAAACGCAAAAATAAAATCCAATAATAATTTTCAACAACGAATTGTAGGAAAAAGAAAATACCAAGTCATTGTTAGCTAAAAGAATGAAAAAAATTAAGTAATACCTTAAATCTTATCGTATTATTATATAGGCATATACTAGTAAAATCAAAGAAAAAAAAAAAACTAAACTAAAACTAAGTAATAATTACTGTCGTTGTAGGAAAACAGAAAAAATAACATTTATTGTAGTATGTAAAATGTTTGGAGCACTTTACAGAAACAAAAAACAACATAAGATTGCATTAATAATGTGTTAAAAGCTAAAAAAAAACAAGTTAAGGCGGCATGTTCTATAAAATATATCATTCTTGCAATATCTATAATTTTGTTGAAGAAACTTCTTTATCTTTTAGTATTTCAATAATTTTTTTTTTTTTTAACTTACACTTTTATTGTTGAACACTAGGCTGCTTCCTAAAAAAAAAACAAGTTGTCGAATTTTGAAGTGGACAACCCTGTGTTAGATTAAGATTTATGAAAAAAAAAAAATTGTCAAAATTTTTAAAAATTGTCAAAATTTTTTAAAATTTTGTAAAAAAAAATGTACGGGTCACTACCAGACTTTGAAAATTTTCCCGATTTTCAAAATGGACATATCGCACACCTAGTTCAAAAGTGACGCAACTCAAAATTTTAATTTTCGGGTTTATATGCTTAAACTATGCACAATACACCTGTTTATCTATAAAAAAATATCAGTTTATTTTGTTGGAGCTAACTGTTACTAAAAAACAGTTATGTCTTTCTTTATGTTTCAAATAGTATAAAGTTGCAAATATTTTATTTCGATTTCTGAAAAATTAAAAATTTTGAGTTGAGTCACTTTTGAACTAGGTGTGCGATATTTTTAGGCAGAAATTGGCAACTGTACAAAAAAAAAAATAGTACTGGCAAATCACTTTTAATTTTGTTAACTTTGTTATAAGAAATTACCAAAAGTAATAACAGCATTGTACTAAAAACACACTGTTTTGTTTGCAAAGCAAGTAATTTGCCAGTTCCTCTCGTTTTCCAGTACTGTAGCATCATCTCTTTTTTTTTAATATTTTTTTTTATATATTTCACACGTTTAAAGAGCAATTAATTATGTAACTGGTTTGCTATTTATTTTAAATGTATGGTTTTTTATAAACATTTCACAAAATTATTTGGATTTAAAGAATTTCGAACCAACGTTAAGCCTACAGTGACAAGTTTGTTCCAACTAACGGTTGGCCAAAAGGACAATAATGTCAAGATTGTTAATATACTACGTTCAGCCAGAGCAAACGCTTTGCCAGCACTTTGCCGATTGTATTCTTCTGGCTGGGTTATGATAAAAATATTTTTTTTTTTTAAAACAACACATTTTTTTTGAATTATATTAAAGACCGACAACTCTGGAAAAAAAATATTTAAGATTGTTAACCCTTAACTAGGCCAAAAAATGGCTAAAATTTTGCGTTATTTTCACAACTTCAATTTTTTTTTTTTTTTTTAAAGAGAAGCAACAGTCAGGAAATTCTTCCTATTAATTTATGTGTTACTTTCTTTGCAAATTGGATAGTGGAGAGATGAAAGGTGGGGAAAGATGAAGGGCTTCAAACATGGCAACACTGCAATTGCGCGAGATGATAAGTCTTAGAACAGTTGTTGCTCGCCACCTGATGGAGAGTTGGCGAAATTATTGAAGCTTTTTGGTTCATAGCCCTGATTCATTATTTTACTTCGGTGGGGTTAAGTGCTATGGGAACACCGAAGGTGGGAGCTGCGATACATATGAGGGATAGAAATCTCATACATATTATTTTTCTAAATTGATGTTGCCGTCACCGGGAATCGAACCCGGGACCATCTGTGTAACAGTCCAACGCGCTAACCATTACACCACAGCGCCCACTATGAATAAATAATTTTAAAAAATTTAAAAATAGCTCATATTAAAATAATTTTGGACGCTTTTCTTTATACACTTCATGGGGATTTAAGAAAATAATAATGAAGAGATCTCTCTATCCACTTAGCCTATGGAAAGATTTAATTTTGGCAGATTTGGAGAAAAGTCAGCATTTTTGATAAAAGAAAAAAAAAAAAATTTTAAAAAACATATTTTTGGTAAAAGAAATTAATTTTACAGTGTAAATTGTGTTATTAGATAAAAATTACTTACTACCAAAGCATTAAATATCTGGCGCATCGTTTTACTTAATACCAAAATATTAAATAGCTAGCGCATCGTTAACGGATGTTAACCGGAGTTCAAAATTGTTCCACAAATTAAACAAAATTAAATTAAACAACTGAAAATAAGTTTAGTTCTGAATTAAGTAAAATTTTCAAAGTAATAAATTATAAGTATTAAAAATATTAACCCATGTCATGTTGACCAAAGCCCGAAAAAGACTAGACAAAAAAATCCAAAAAGAAATGTGGACATGAGATGATTTTGATGAATAGCAATTTTTGGCAAGTATTAGGACTCAAACAGAGAAAAATGTAGATATTATTATTAAAATGTCCGTTTTTTGGTTTTGGTAAATTCTGATAAATATATCAAACGTAGGCCATAAACTAGATCTGCAAGGATTGTTTACTACTAATAATGAATACCGCTAATGTATTGCACTCAAATTAACTACACTTTGGCGAAATACCAAACAAAAAAACTGTCGGCTAATAGCTGTAAAACTAAACGAAAGCATTTTGCACTAAAAAATTTCTGTAAATTTTGATATTTCTTAAATTAAAATAAAAAGTGATAAATTACTTGTGAAAAAGAGATAGGATTAAGAAGAAAAAGCATTCTAGTTGAGAAATGAATTGTGCATTGGTATTAGTTAATTCTGTCTCTTCTGATCGAAACAATACTTGTGTGTACGTAGTGTGACCAAACTCCACTTTAGCCACAGTCATCGCTGTGTCGACCGTGGCTCAACTCGTTAAGAGGTGAGATTACGATGCATAGCTTGATGCTAAGGCAGTGAGTTCAAATCCCAGTACGACACCAAAAAATAAAATGTTTTTCATATAGAGCAAATTAACGAGTCCCAGGAGGGGGACGAAACTGCGGCAGTCTGGTGTATCCCTTGTGTCCGTAAAATTTTTCAATACAAATGTTTTCTTCTTCTTCCTGTAAAGAGACTAACTAAAAATAATTTTTGATACATACATATGTGGCGAACATCAAAAATCAGCTGATTTATATATTTACAATACATTAAAAATAGACACTCAAGCTTTGTTGAAATCGTAGTAATTATAACACGAAGTTATTATAACACTAAGAATGAAATATCTTTTCAAATCAACAAATTTGCAACGAAATGGCATCGATTTGTTAATGCATATTTTTGCACATTTTGCATTAAAAATCATATTCTTAAAATTTTTTTTTAAGTTTTTCTAAAAATAATTTTTACACAATTTATGAATTTTATAAATAAAATATTTTTCAAATTTTTACAGTATTTTTTTTTTTGCGAAAAGAAAAATGCATTTACTAATTTTCTGACGATGTTTTTTCATAATTTTCAATTTTTTTCCACTATTTAAAACAAAATTTCCTAAATTTGTGGAAATAATGTTAAAAATAATATTTTTAAATTTTAGTTTGTTTAAGGGTTAACAACTTTATAAAAATTAAATATTTTTTTCCTGATTTGTCGGGGTTAAAGATAATACAAAAAAAAAATTATATATATTTTTTTTTTGGTTTTTTAAAATAAACCATTTTTATGAAAATCGGTAAAATTTTCCCTAAATTTTTTCGATAATTTAAAAAAAATTAGAGAATTTTTTTTTATCTGGTTAAAAATATGAAGCAGCCTATTGAACACCTTAATTCTAATCTGCAAAATGACAATTGTCATACTATTTTGCCATGTCATTCGATTTGTCATGGTTTGCTTAGTTGTCAAATGACAGCAACAATATTTTTTATTAATATCATTTGTAAGAAATTTGTAACTGTCAACAAGTTAATTTTGTGATGTAACAATTTAAAAACAAAAAAGAGAAAAAAAAACTACAAAAATTTAGCAATTTTTTTAAAAAATAATGTCAAAATAATGTGGTTTATTTATATTCAAAAGTCTTATTCATTTATTACAATGACAACTTTGTCACATTCTCGCAATAATAGTTTTTTTTTTTTTAAGAATTCTAACCCGTTTACAGCTTTTTATTACTATTTTGTTTTTTTTTTTAATTGACAGTATTTGCTTTTAGTACTTTAAATTGTTTTTTTTTTTTTAAATTTCAACATATTTTTCTAATATTTCAAGAAGACGTAATTTTTTCATAAATTTAATTTTTTTCACAAAATATAGCATGCGATTTTTTATTAAAATGTTTTTTCATGTTTTTGTTTTCTACTAAATTTCGTTTTTGCCAAAACATTGAAACTTACACAGAAAAAAACTAAAATCTAGTTTAATTGAATTCGGTCCTATTAAGGAAATTGTAGTATCAATTAAAATAACACAGGAGGGCAAAATCATAACTTTTGAAAATTAAAGTTATGAACATTAATTCTATATATTTCAGTCACGCTGAATTCAATGACGTACTTTATTTTTCGTTGTATGGTACAGTTTTTTCACAAAATGACTTCAAAGTTTGGCACCTTTGCATGCATTTTTTTACATACGAAGTTTTCAAAATGCAATCAGTCGAACTTTTTTCTTTCAAAATGTAAGGCTAAGGTATATTTTTGATTCAAAAAAACTTTAAATTAAATCCACTGGTTAGCGGGTTTCCTTATTTTTCTCAATTTTTACAGTTTTTGCGGTTTTTTTTTTGCTAAACTAGAAATTTACCTTAACAAATGGTTATGGAATAAAATGAGCCTATTATGAAGAGGTGTCTCAGCAAAAAACAATTATTTTTATATGGTAACTCATATGCAAAATGTCGAAATTGTCAAAACTTTCATAAGGCAGCATAGCTTTCCGAGATTAACCTAGAGTCTCACTTTTAGTATGCAATGTTAATACCTTTGAAAAGGATATGTGCAAAAAATCAGCAAAAAAAAAAATACTTATATTTGCTAAAGTTTTTGAAACAAAAAATGTAAACATTTACAAGTACATACCCAGGTAGAAATTAGAGACAGCCCAGCAAAAAATAGTGCTTCCAAGAAGCGCTTGTGGAAGGCCTCCTTTGAACCCGAAGCGCTTGCTGAAGGCCTTTCAGAAGGCATGATTTTTGTTCGCGATGTCCCACTTGGTAGGTCT
The DNA here is from genome assembly GCA_021234595.1 of Delia radicum. Taxonomy (NCBI): domain Eukaryota; kingdom Metazoa; phylum Arthropoda; class Insecta; order Diptera; family Anthomyiidae; genus Delia; species Delia radicum. The sequence goes on along the minus strand of CM037852.1, from coordinate 226,479,181 downwards.
CTTTTAAGCAGGTGAGAAGCGCTTCTATCATGTGATCTAAGAAGCACATGATAGAAGCGCTTCCGGAAGAGCTTCCAGAAGAGCTTCCCGAAGCGCTTCCAGAAAAGCTTCGAGAAGCGATTCTTCCTTCAGGGAAGCACAATATAATGCCTTCCAGAATTGCTGCATAGAAGGCCTTCTTTACTGCTTCATTGCATGCCTTCTTCACTACTTATTTTTATGGCTTCTTTACTGCTTCAAAAGAATGCCTTCAGGGAAGCACAATATAATGCCTTCCAGAAGTGCTTCATAGAAGGCCTTGTTTACTGCTTCATTGCATGCCTTCTTCACTGCTTCTTTTCATGCCTTCTTTACTGCTTCAAAAGAATGCCTTCAGGGAAGCACAATATAATGCCTTCCAGTATTGCTTAATTGCATGCATGACGGCGAAGCGCTTCTTTGGAAGCACTGAAAAGAATTTACTGCTTACCAAATCGAAAATATTTTTTGCTGGGAGTACAAAAAACAAAGCACTGTCAAAGCGTTTCTTTTCAATGGTACAAAAATAAAAGCATTTTCAGAGCGCTAGCTGCCAATGGTATGAAATACAAGCATTACAAAAGGATTATTTTGGATTGCTTTTTGAAACTTCTCAAAAAGTATGTGTGAGTACTTTTTATACAAAATTTTAAACGGTTTATGAAATAAAAATACTTTAAAAACATTGCTTTCTAACGTTTGCAAAAGGTACTTTAGCAGTACTTCTTTTACAAAATATATATCTATTTGAAAAAAAAAACACTGTCAAAATATTGAACTTTATTTATCTTCTTACATGAAAATGTTTTTTGATATGTAAAATACTATATTTCAATTGATTGCATTAAAAATTTCCAATTTAAAATCATAATTTTGGACAACTTTAAAATGTAAATTTGTTCTTACAACGATTACAGACCATGATCAAAGTACTTTAACATTTGTTTTTCCATTGTTTTGATAACGTTATAAAATAGCACCCCGCGAGTAATCATGGTAATCATTTGCGTCGCTGTCACAACGCTCTTAACTTGTGAACAAGAATGTTATACGAACGCTTATTTTTTTTTACAGATGAAATGGGTCATTTTCGAAACGCTTGTACCACCTTTTAAAGTGCTTTTAGAAGCTTTTACTATCGTATTTTTCTACCTGGATACATCTAAATATTTTTGCCTGAAAATCTAGATATGCACTTTTGAAAAGCGTTCACATATCATACTAAAAGTTGGACCTAGTGGTCATCCTCAAAAGTAATGATGCGAAGCAAAATTTTTTACAAATTGAGAATTTGACATCAAAACGACTTAAAAAACCCTTTTCTTCTGATATACCACTTTGTAAATGATTCTTTTCACTACATGAGCATTCGATGGTGTCGATTGATTATTTAGCTATCGAATTCGCGAAAAAATTAGAAGAAAACGCTTAAAAGCGGGTTTAATTTTCAGCTTTTGGAATCCGATATGTATCAAAAATATTTTCCTAAAATTTCAACAAAATATTGCGCGGAAAAACTGTACCATGCATCAAAAATAAAGTACGCCATTGAAATCAGTGTGTCCGAAATATATGGAATTGGTGGTCAGAACTAAATATTTAATTATCATATCATATCTATTGAAAATAGAATTGAATATTGTTTTTAATTTCAAGCTAATTTTCGCTAATGTTGAAAAAAAAATCGCTAAAATTAAAAATTGTTAAAATATAAAAAACAACACTTAACATTTAAAAAAAAAAAACAATATTAATTTAATGACAAAATTAAAAAAAATTTTGCCGAAATTGAGAAGTAGCCAAAATTGGAAAAAAATATTCAAAATTAAAAAAAAATCCATAAAATTGGAAAAGAATCGCCATTTCAAAAAAAAAACTTAAAATTTAAAAAAAATCGACAAATTAAAAAAGCGCTATAAAAAATCATCTGAATAAAATTTAAAACGTAGATTTTCCAAAACAATTTTTAATTTTTGCCAAAATTAAAAAAATTCAAAATTTAAAAAATAACTACCATTTAAAAAGTTCAAAATTAAATAAATGACAAAATTAAAAAAATGCCAAAATTTAAAAAAAAAAAAAATAATTAAAAAGTCGCCAAAATTGGAGAAACAATTTTTTAAAATGAATTGCTTATACTTTTATATCTTTACTAAAAAATATAATAAATTTTATTGAAATGTTTGTGCTCTTGTACTCGAAATAAAAGATTTGAATAGAAAATTTTATGTAAATATTCGGGGTTCGGTCAACATTTTACGGAACGCCGAACTTTGCAAAACTCTTTAACCGAATACCGAAGCCGAAGGCTCGGTCGAACCTCATGTTCGACCGAGCCTTCTCATAACCGAGCAGTTCTCCTAACTGCAAAAAATTGTCGTCAAAAATTGCATTTTAATTCCAAAATTATGGTTAAATTTAAAATCTCATGCAATTAAATTTATAGTTAAAAAAAAGCTTTAAAAAAATCAATCGTTCTCCTTAATAAACCTAAAGGAAACCTTAAAAAATCTGTCAAAATCTGCAGCTAAAAATCTGAATTCGATTTTAATTTTCCCAGATTTTAATAATATAGCATGAGATATTTTTGACATTTGTAAATTTAAAGTGTAAAATCATTTTCCTAAAGATTTGTCTAAAAAATAAAATTGATTCTCATAATTTTGACAAAGTTTAAAATCGCATGCTATATAATTTGTAGTTAAATAGTATTTTGAAATATCAATACTACTACATGTTAATTTTATCTTCTTACATAAACAGAGTTAAATTTTTTAATAAAAAAAAGGTTAAAATTACTTAGATTTACAGGAAATACAATTCTGAACGTATTTTAAGTATTGAGTATTTAATATCGAAATATTCAATACTTTTACAACTCAAATCAATAAAAGAAAATCAATTAATTTGTAATGGAATTTAATTGAAGAAATACTTAAGCCACAGCCACTAGATAACAAAACATGCTCTTTATTCTATTCCAATAGTTCTTTATTATTTTATACTTGTTTAGGCAAAACACGTGTTTTGCTATCTAGTCTGAATGCCGTATTAATGAGAGAGAAATATTTCGTGAGAGAATTAATTTACTTCACATAAAAACAAACAAAAATGAAGCCTGTGAATTAATTCGTAGTAAATAGTTTAATTGAATCGAGAACTTGTTTTCTAACAAGTGGGGCTCCCGGCGGTCAACCCAAATTCGGATACGCTGAATTTAGTTGTGATATCTGTTTTTATGGAAGAGATATAGATAAAGTTATAGTTCCAAGAATTCCAAAATACGCGAATTTTTAGGTGTTCCTACATTTTCACTTACAACTTTTGAACCGCTGAACCGATTTTTTTATAATTTTTAACACAAAATAGCTTATTGGTCAAAAAATGAAAAAACCGGAGATTTTTTCGGGGTCCTAGAAATACAATTTTAAAATTCATATATCTTTTTTTTTTAAAGCTAACCCAGAAAAATGGCTGCACCACTGGATTCAGCTTTCCCGAAATAGTCTTACCCGCCTGGTGCCCTGCTTGCAAGGTTTCTTTTACTAGCACAGTGAAAACAAAAAAGAACAAAACGTACTTCAAGTTTCAAAAGTGATTTAAAGAATTAATTTATTAGAAGCTCTGCTTAACCCTTTAACTGGCAAACGATGTTTTGCAACGAAATTCATACCATGTGCTCCACTCGAAAACCAAATAATAAGTTCTTCAACAAATTTGTTTATCGTTGCCTAATTTAGGCGATATGAGCCAAAATATTTTAGGGTGCATTTTGGAAACTAAAGCATATAAAAGAGAAGTTTTGGACAAAAATTATTTCTCTTACCAAGATATAACTCGAAAAACTATTTTTTTTCTGCTCCTATTTAAGAAGATAACTCGATTTTCGCTTTTTGGAAAAAGCGAAATTAGGCGAAAAAGTATCTAAACTTCAATTTCTATTGTTCAAACTTCAACGCTTTGCTATTAATACTTAATGTCTTCTTTCTGCAACATTTCATAAAATTCCGTATATTAGTTTATAAGTTAAGACGATGTCCTTTAGAGGAACCCTAATAAAATCCTGTGAGTCCATGGACTAAAGTAAGGACTTATTATTAAAGATAAAGCTTCAATCTTACTTATATTTTATTATAAAGAGTTTTTAGTCAACCTTAATTGATTTTTTAGATTTTTGAAAACTATTTTTTTTTTAAATAATTAGTTTTTGAAATTTTACGAAATTTTGATTTTGAAGCTTTCTCGCTTCCAAACCGTGGACGGCACACGAAAAATTTCTTCGCAAAATATTTAGCAAATTTAGTTGTCTATCAGAATATATTAATTTCTAAGTATAAAACGCTCATTTGACGCATTTGTGGTAAATTTTATGAAGACTGACCTGAGGCAGCCTAACCCGTTAGAGGGTTAAATGTTAATATTTCAAATACAGTGTATGGACCTTAATGTGTTTAAATCCATGTTTTTGGGGTTTTACAGAAAAATACTTAAACTCTTTAATGCAGCTTTCATTCAAATAATCTTTGGTTAAGCCTCTAACCGGTAAGAGTTCCTCAAGGTACTCATGAAATAGTCACAAATGCGTCAAATGAGTAATTTATAAATAGAAATTGATGTATTCCGGTAGAAAGCTAAATTGACTAAATGTTCTGTGAAGAAATTTTACGCGTGCAGGGCACGGTTTGGAAGCGAGAAGGTGTCAAAGTTTAAATTTTAAAAAATAATTATTTTGGAAGGAACACAATATTTAAAACCCTAAAAACCGTTGATAATAAACACAAAATAATATTAAAGCTTAAGCTTTCTTAATAGGACACACGGCATTCGATCAGGATACCTTTAAGGGCTTTACTAGCTTTAGATTTTCTTTTTTAATTCATATGTCAATAATATGAACTTTTTTCTATATGCTATGAAAATTTTGGAGAAAAAATCGCAGACATAAAAAAAGTTGCCCTATATTTTTCATGAGCAATATTTACTTTGAATGCTGTTTTCTCAAAACAAAATATTGAAAATCGGCCAACACAGTGCATCCTTAACGGGTGGACCGATATTCAAACGTTTTTTTTTGTCTTGTAGAGGACTGAAGTCCCTTACATAGAGACAGTTTTAAATTTTTTTGTCTAGTATTATTTTGAAAAATAAAAAACAACGATATTTTTGTGTAATTTTTAAATGGTAAACTCGTACCATTTTAATGCAAATCAACAATTTCCGGCTACGTTGGGGTCTAAATAATGTATTCGTGTGTGAAACAAAATTAAAATTTGTTTTCTCAGATGTATAATGAAATGATTACCAGGATGGCCATGGTAGTCCGAATTCTAAATTATTATTTTTAGAACAATATCTAATATTGGGGTTTTCTATCGCAAAAAGAATTTTTTGAATAAACCTTTTATTTTTTTATAATTGCTTAAATATTGTCGTTTTTTTGTATTTCTAAAGCTAGTAAACCACTTAAATAACATCGTATCAAGTTAAAAACTAATAGACGGATTTTTATGAAATTTGGCTGAATTAATGTCTTTAGTATTACTAATAAAGCATTTAAGTTTCAACCGTATATATCGAAGTAAAATTGTATATTCGTTGAATTTCGATTTTTTCGAAAAACGAAAACCGACATATCTTCTTTAAGAAAAGGCACGAAAAATTAAATTTTGGAATATACACAGTAAGATAAATAATTGTTGGCCAAACTTACTCCTATTCGTTTATTAGTTTTCGAACCTCTAAATCTATTTTGGCATATATCGCCTAAAGTAGGCAACGAAAAAAAAAAATTATAGAATTTTTTTATATTTTTCATTGCGACAAATGCTACAAAATTCATTGCAAAAAACGCGTAGGGTTGACTAGAGGGTTAAATGTGTTTAATTAAAAACGTCACTACATTGCTAGGTCTGTCAAAAAAAAACAGAGTAGTATTTGGAAGATGACAAAGCCAATTGTGACAATTTTTTGTTGTTGTTTTGGTTTTTCTTTGATATTTTAAATTTTGAATCTCGCTCCTAGACGAGGACAAGAAATTCTCATTGAGTTTGTGATTTAACATAACAAATATCTCTAGAAATTCTAATAACAAAGTCCCCTGAAGATTTCCTTAGGCAGGAATGAAATCCGGATAGGGACACGCCTACATCAGATTGCTTTTCACAATTTGTTAAATAAGTTTTGGGATTTTAGCACATTTAATTACTATAAATGCAATTAATGTTTATCCCGATGAAAATAAATTTAAATAAAATCTCTTTTGTCAAAAACGATAAAAAAAATATATATTTTTTTTAAATATAATTAGTGTCCTACCGAACAGTTCGGCCAAAAAACTATATTTTGTCGGTTTTTTTGATATCTAGAGGCAATGATGACAAATTTTGGTATTGGAAACATGTTTGTTGAGCCGATTTAATTCGATTTTGTGTATAAAATTTAAGAGAAAAGCCGTAGTTTAGCTATAAAGTTAAAAGTTCGGCCGCCGAACTGTTTTCGATTTGGTCGAACTTTCTGAGGCCGAACAGTGAATTCATTGCTTAACTACAGACTTTTCTTCAAATTTGACACTCAAAATAGCATCTAATCAGTCCAATAAACATTTTTCCATCCGCCAAATTTGTCCATAATGCTTTAAAATACCAAATACATTTTCTGGCCCAACTGTTCGGTCGGACACTAAATATAATACAGGCTGACAAAATTTTAAAAAATTCTAGACCCTGGGATCGGAGAATACTTTTCTTAATATTTGAGGTGCGAATACGTCCTCAGAATATCTACATTACATCAGGTTTTTGACAATTTAAAAAACCCCGATTTTTCGCTTTATGAAGCTTTATTCACAAATTTTGTTACATCATCTGAAAGCCTTTGCATATTACCTTCAACCTTTTGAAAAGTATGCTCTGGTCTATGCACAGGTTTTCATTTTTTTCACTTGTAATCAATAAATTTCTTACATTTGGTCGAATACTTGAATTATGTAAATTCAAAATTGTCAGTTTGCTAAATTATGTCTTTAAGGAAAATATTTCTATTGAGTTTTAAATAAAATTTTTAAAAATGCTTGAAATTGAGAAACAATAAAAACATGTTTTAAAAAGTATATGCTATAATTGTAAACCATACTATAATAATGGAAATTAAAACAATACAACAATTTTGTTTTAAAGTTGTAAAAAAAAAAAAAATTTGTTAAAATATTAGAATTTTTTTTAATTTGTTTGAGATTCTTTATTGCTGTTGATTGGTGTTATTACCTTATCTTCTTCCCTAGCTACCCCCTTTACCTCCCCTAACAAATTTCCCCTACATTATTGTTATTATAAATTTTTTCATTAAAACCACCATTTTTTTATTTTAAACAAGCGACTTTAAATAATTTAGTTTTAAATTAAGAAATGGGGGCTTTTAAAAATGTAAAATAAAGTATATAAAAAAAATTATTTTTAAAAAAACATGAATTAATTTAATTAAAACACACACACAAACACTAAAAATGAAGAATACTATACAAAAATATTACAATTTAATGATTATGAGTAACTAAAAATAAAATAAAAAACATTAATTAAATAATAGTGAAAATAAACGTATACGGGAAGCAGGATAAATTCTAAATTTTATTTCAATGAATTTTATCCTACAAATAATTAATTAACGTTTATTTTCAATTCTAAGATATATTCTTAAGATATTAAGTCAAAAATATAGTTTAAAACACACAAACAAAAAGCATTTCGCTAAGAAATGATTTTTTTAAATATTTTTAAAAAATTTTATTTTATTAAGTCAAAATAATAACTTTTTTAAAATGGGATCGTTATTTGTATGAATTTTTTAATATTTAATCTATACAACAAGTTTTATTATGTTACTTTGAGAAATAAAATTCTCAAAAAACACTTCCAAACCGTTTTTTGTGCTAGCTACAAGATTTAAGCAAATGAAATTATAATAATTTAAACATTAAGAAAAGTGCTTTGAGAAAACGAAATATGGAAATTAAAACAAAAACGGTTTATTTAAATATTTTAAGTTTTTTTTGCTTTAAACGATATAGATTTAATATTAATTTTTTATTTAATTTAATAATTTAATAAATACTAACACTACTTTTCATTATTATTATTATATTTTATTATATTAATTAAAAAAAAAATGCTAATCTAAAAAAAAGTAATCGTTATATTTATAAAAAAAAGACTTGTAAAAAGTAAAACTTTATGCTTTTAAGTCCCCCCCCCCCCCCCCCCCCCTTCCCTTACCACCCATACAATTACCCGCCCTCTATTGTTGTGTTTAAGTAATTTTTTTTTTTTTTTTTTTTTGATAAATATAAATTAATTTTCATTTTTTCTTTTTTAAATTAAGTCTTTAAGTTTCATTTTTTTTTAAATGAATATTTGAATCTTAAACAAACAAAATAAAAAAAAAAAACACAATTTCTTGATAATTCCGTCATTTGTTAATTTTATTAACTAATTTTCTTTATAATTGAAAAATGTAGTTTTTTACAATTTCAAGATTTTTTCTTTCAATTGTTACAAAATGATTGCCTTTTTCCATAATTATAATACTGCCATAACTTGCTCATTACCAAATGTTTTTTTTTTTTTTTTTTTTTGTTAAAGAAAACTAAAACCTCTATATTAGAAAAAGCAGTCATTTATGAATTTTACACTTTCTATATCAGGCCGCTTTAACTTAAAATGTGTAAATTTGGAAAGAAAATAAAAATATTATATTATATTATAATTTTTTATATAATTTTACCACATAAAATTTTTAATGAATTTCAGAAAATATTAATTGTATTTGTATATAGTTAATGAACTAATTATGATAGATCATTCTCTCTAAAAATTATCTAATCATGCTATTCGGTGTTCCAACACATTAACCACATTAACATATCGAGCTCTAACAGCCAAAAAGACGTAAGCGCCACGGTTTTCAATTTTTGATGAAAATCGTTATTGTTTGATCATTTGCATCATTCCTCTAAATTTTATAACTCGCGGGATTTTATAAAAAACAAAAAAAAAAAAAGACGTTAGCGCCAATTCCTATAGGACAAACTGCAGTTTGTTTACATATTACGTGACCTCAAAGGGTCGCTTACGTCTTTTTATTCTTTATTAAATTACTCAAAATCTTGGGCACGCTTGAGCATGATATTCACGTAAAAAAAGACTTTTATTGATATACAATATATATTGTCTTTGGATCAAATAAAAAATAACCCAAAAGAAACAGAACCGAAAAGTGAGATTTGGCAGCTAAACAAAAAAAAAATTAATTTGCATTATGTTTTGATCTTTTGTACCGTATTTTAATTTCATTACAATCGGATAAACCAAAAAAAAAAAAAATAAAAGCTTCTGGTAAATTATGATTTTGGAGCTTACGTCTTTTTTGGTGGTTAGGGCTCGATATATAATATTTACATAATATTATCATTAAAAAATTAATCATGGTGGACACTAATCAGAAAGTTGCCGTAATTGCTATTTTTCTTTGTTTCAAATCCATATAAAAAATTTCAGTGTTCCAAGTCTGAAAATTTCTTCCTTTAATTTCGTGTAGAAAACCCTTTGGCGAAAGTACAACGAATGAAGTTTTTAAATAAAAACTTTTTTGGGTAAAAAAAAAACATATTTATGAATTTTAAATTTGAAAAATATTTTGAAATTTTTGCAACAATTTACTTAAAAAATTGCACAAACACGTTTTTTCATAACAGAAATTTCAGAAAATTTGAATTTCGTGTTGTTTTGCAAATTCGATATAAATAAAAAGTTTGAGAACTCAAAATAGGAGCACATAATTTATTTTGTTTCCAAATTTTTTATTTTTTTAGGAAAAAAATTAATTAATTAATTGACGACCGAAGACACTTTTTTGGTTCGAAGCCTATGCCGAACATTTGCCAAATTTACAATAATCGGCCTAAACCGATGCCAAAGCCGATTGTACAGTTTTCACACAATTTTGAGTAAGAGAACGCTTTTAAGGTTAATGCGGTAAATTACGTGACAACTAATTATTTGAAAAAATAAATTTTTTACCTTTTTTGATGGAATATTTTTAAAAAATGATTTAAAAATATAAAAAAGTCTAATATTTTATATTTTTTATCCTTATGTTGATGAAAAAATATGGAAATGTATTTCTCTGCTGTAAATTAGTTCAAACATTGTATATAATTTTTGAAATTTAAAGTATAAAATATTTTAAAACTTATTCCGTTTTCACTCAAAACATAAATAACACAGGCCTACAATGATTTTGGTGCCGCTAAAAATAAAACAGATTTCAAGTACGTTCGGTACCCTGATAAAAAATTGATACTTACTTTTTTAATGCTACGTGTAGTTTTCGAGATTTCGCAAGGATATTAAAGTAATCAACGTATGTCTTCTTCACTGCATCTGTTATAGGTTTTCTAAACTTTTTTACTACATATTCACCACAAATATAACAAAATGTATTTGGATTATTTACACAACACCTTCTCGACGACGGGATATCGATATTATCATTTAATCAAAGAAATTAATTGACTATAATGCCATTAAGTATAATAAAATACATTTTTAGGTTATGACCGATCGATACAAACCTGAACGTAGCTTCGCGATTTTGACAGCTAACCATGACGTCTTGCGGACTAATTAACCAAATTATAACAAAGAATTAGCGGCACCAAACAAAAAATTTTTTTTGTAGGCCTGTGTAATGGAAGGCTTTTATCAAAATACTACTAAACTTATAAAAATTATATCGTCAGAGTTGTCACACGGCAATTTTACAAAATGGTCAAAACCCACGATCTTTTTCCAAAAAATTTTAAAAATCTGTGAACTTATTGTAAAAAAAAATAATTTTTCCTATATTTTTTGTTCACAAAATTATACAAGATTTAAATGTTTAAAATATCTTAAACCGTCTAGGATCTATGTGCTCTCAAAGTTTCAACTTTGGTTGCTAATATTTCCTGCAGAGGGCGCTTTAGGGCAAACAAAAATACGAAAATTTCCCAATGATGCATTGTTCTATATATCTGCTAAGTTTAGTTGAAAAATTTCCAGCGGATCTATGACGTACCAGTAATGAGTTAAATTTTACCTATCCTAGCCGTAAAGTCATAGGACATAGAGGAACATTATTTTATTACTTTATCGCGATATTCAAAAAAGTAACCGCTTAACCGCCTTTTAGAAGTTGGGAACAAATTGTTTTTTTTTTGTTAAATTGAACTAAAATCAATATTTGTCCAAAATGTTAAAGAAATTATACTCTTGGACTGGAGCAACCAAATATCTTTCCTACATGCATAAAAATACGAAATTATTGTCAAAACTACAAAAAATTTCGTAAAATGTACAAATTTTCGTGTATTTTACAAAAAATTTGGTTATTTTGACATTTTTTTGTAATTTTACGCATGGATTATTATCAGTGTAGGGTAATTTGGTGTGCTGACTTCAAATCTGTAATTGGTTTTTCTCTATCAAGTCAGGTTTTCGAGATACAAACAAAATGTTTTTATTCGTTTCTTACACAAAAAAAACATTAGTTTATTTTAAAAATCAATGAATTTTCAAAAGTGAATGGAGTTATTTGAACGTCGTTTGTATTTTGTTGGTTCGGTTTCACGTATTAGAGTCCAGCAGTAGTCTCCCAGCATGCTTTTGTCCCAAAATCCTTGATAATTTTTTCAATTTTCATTAAATCTTGGTGAGCACGCTACCCTTGTTCGTCGCTCACCTCACCGATTCTTTGATCTAAATGCGTGATAATTTTTCAATAATTCAGCAACAATTTGTCTGGAGTTTTTACTCTTATTGTTTCCAAGAAAACTGTGCACGATGCTTTTGAAAGATTTCCAGGCTGTATTTTCTTTCTCCAATAAACATTGTGAAAAATTGTCATCATTTAATAGCTTCCTGATCTGAAGGCCAATAAATATGAGTCCTTTGATTTAAGCATATGAAATTTTAGGAAAAACAGCTAAAAAATATTTAAATGCTGCACCATCTTTTTCCAGAGCCTTGACAAAGTTCTTAAAAAGGCCCAATTTTGTGTGCAGCGGCTGAAGAAGAACGTCATTTGGATCAATTAATGGTTTATTTGAAATGTTTTGTGAATATTCAATTCTTTTTTGCCACTCTGTTCTGACGTAATGATGACATGTAGTGCGACTATCCCATTGACAAAGGAAACAACAAAATTTTGTGAAAACTCCTTGCATACCAGTCAACAAACCAATGATATTAAAGGCGATAAAAAATGAACAAGACGTGATAGCCCAATTCGAATTCAGCGCACCCAGATTAGTCTGCAGTCAATTTTTTTTTTTTCAAATTTGTAGACCAGTGTAATTAGAGATAATAAGAAATAACAGAACACACATATAACATAAATTCGTTTACCAAAGGATTAGTTTTTAAGAAGAAACTTAAGTGAGCACTCACTTTTTGGAGTTTTAAAACGGATGTTTTTTTGTTTTTGTTGTTTTAAAAAATATATAGGAATCTTTCGGAACTTTTTTTCCATAATAATAAAGTAGATTATGACAAATAAAAATCGGTGACAAATAAAAAGCGGTGACTATATTTTAATAAAGGTTAAAATATATGATACTTTTAATCATTTGAAAATTCAAATTCGTGCTGAGCACTCACTTTTTGGAGCGACTGTATGTTTTTGTAAATGAGAAATTATAAATTCAGTTCAACTGATATCAAGCCTAAATATCCATAATCAGTTTTAAATATATGAAGTCACATGCAAATCAGATATTATAACGCTACAATAGTTAAAAATAAATGTAAATGAGGAATAAAAACCGACATTAATCAAATGCCAATTGTTAATTTTTACAGTCAATTGTAAAAATTCACTGTCAATTGTAAAAATTCACTGTTAATTGTAAAAATTCACTGTTAATTGTAAATATCCATTGTCGATTGTAAATATCCATTGTCAATTGTAAATATTCATTGTTAATTGTAAATATCCATTGTCAATTGTAAATATACATAGTCAATTGTAAATATACATTGTCAATTGTAAATATACATAGTCAATTGTAAATATTTATTGTCACATGTGTTGAGTCAGATAAAACGACAATGAGAAGGTCTAACTAACATCGCTTTCAAAAAAACACATTCAATTGAAAAATGTGATATGATATTCAGCAGATATAAGATTTAAAAATCTGTAAAAAAAGTCAATGAGAAAATAAAACATACAATCATCACATATAAATGCAGTTCAGGAAACGAAAAAATTTCCAAAAAAAAAAAAATGTAAATTGTATTTCAGAAAGTAAAAACTAGAAACAAATAAAAATGTTCAATCAAAACATGTTAAATGTAATTCAGGACATAAAACAGAAAGAATTTGAAGGAATATCATTTAACATTTGGCATTTTTTTTATTCATATCATGAAAAGTAGGTATCAGGAGACTTTCCTTCTCTGAAAGGAATTAGTAGACTTTCCTTATCTGAACCCCTAGTGTTTCTGCCGTTCCTGGAGAATGTTCAAAAATATACCTTATAAGGGAAGTAGCCCATACTAGAGTGAAGACTTATTTTAAATTAAAGGTCAAGGGGGAGACTTTTACACTTTTCGCCCATACCATATAAATTCCCAAAAATCCCATCTTAGCGAAGATTGCATTCCGTTTTTGATTTCTTATTTTCACCACTCCTGATAAAAATTCAAAAAAAAAAGTACGTTATCTGTGCATTATCCCATACCCCTGGAAACTGGTATTTCCAGGGGTATGGGAAAAACTGCCAAGGGAAAACTTATTCCATACCAAGCTTCATTTGTTGTCATGTTTTGAATTTTTATAATTTCATCACCCCATGGACTTGAGCATTTAGAATATGATTTAACTGACTAGGTTTAGTAAGATTACTAAATAAATTTGGAGGACAAGGATCATTAAGAAAATTGTCGAAACTTTCTTCAAAATGAACATCATATGTTAATGATGTTTTTTTTTCTACTAATATTGCCGAAATTGCAAAAATCTTCTTCAAATATTTTGACTTTAGTTAAATTTTCTTCTTCATTGTCATCTGGATCTTGCTCTGTTGAATAACTAAAATTTTCATCTTCAAGACTATTGTTTTCAGATTTTTCTGGTGTATTGTGTTTAATTATCCTTTCCTTAATTTCAGCATGAATCGTTAACTCACTCTTAGATAAGAATTCCAAAATTATTTTTACTAATTCAGGTGAATTTGGAAACGAATTGAAAGTCAACTTGATTTCGACAGCGCCAGTTATGTATGTTTGCATTATTATAAGTTTAAAAAAAATTAATTTGTTTAAATTTTTATACATACCACTTTATTCGATCAAAACATAAAATCTACTAACTCTAAATTACAATGTGTCTTTTATATTAATAATGAATTTACGATAAAATAAATCAGATGATTCTTTTCTCGGAATTACACAAAAGAATAAATATGCACGATCAGGTGCGCGTCGTGCACAGTTCTGTGCATCCTAGTTCTTCATCATCCTTGGTCTATACAATTAGTTCATTAAATATGTTTCAAACGGTGTAGTCAATAACGTTGTTTTTTGTATAAATATAAAGAAATATTATTAGACTGCATAAAATACTCCAAAATTTATCCGAAATTCATTTGATAATTTCTGATTTACAATTTTTACATCTTCTTGAATTTATTTTTACTGCAGCTGATATACAAACTATATTTTCTTATTGAACGTTATACATTCTGAACTACATGTTACTATAAAAGTCCGTTTTAAATTCTCATTTACACTTTTATTTAATTTTTGAATTAAAGGGCTTATTGTAAACACTTGATAAGCCACATTTAATTTTTAGTTTGTTTTTGCCTTTTAAAGGTTAAAAAATGCAACCAATATGACTTTTGCAGGGCCTTTATACTGTATGTACATGCAATAAGTGTTTAAGCAAGACTTCTATCAAATAGTAATCAGTGAATGGCTAGAAAACATCGAAAATCCATAAAACAGTAAATGTGGTTTATCAAGTCTTTACAATAAGCTCTTCAATTTTAACTATTGCATATCACAATTTTTTATGACTCATGTCTGCTGACTGAATTACATATGACTATTGGATAACTGTATTTTAGTATAGATATTCAAATGTGATTTTGCGATGATGATTTTTTCGTCAAAATCGGACAATAAATGCCGTACCAAATCACAATTTTTACAAATGCTTTAAAAAATAAATTGGTCTGTATTCCCTTTTTCGATTTTTATCTAATTTTTAAGTTTCAATTTTTGCAACTTCTACTTATTTGTTTTAAACAAAAATGTTGCATATTGATAAAAGTATTCTAGATCTATAGATTTGCTAAATTTGAAAATATCAAGTTTTTACCATTTCCTTAGTTTTTCTCGTCTCCTGATCAATTTACTTTACGGTCTGTCCCATTCTTCATTTGATAAATCTCCTTTTTTAGAATAATGCTTAAAATTTTTGTAAATTTTAATAATATATTAATTGATGATACTTTAATAAACAAAATTCTGTCTCAAACTTATCAAAACTTGGAGTACTTTTTGAAAAATTTAAGAAAGAATTACAAATTTCGAAATATATTTTTTCGAAGTAAAAAAATCATGAAAAGTTCCCGACAGATTTTGAATATTTGGCTAGATTTGTGTTAAGCGTGTAAAAATTTATTTGAAATGCTATAGCGCTATGGGAGGTGTTTCTAGGTGGTCAAAATTAAAGCAATTTTAATGAAGAAACTTTAAAACAGATATGACCGATAAATGTTTTATATTTCAAGATTTCAAACGGATTTTTGTCATTAATAAAAAAATTAGAATTAAAAACTTAAAAAAGTCAAGTAAGACTTTTTTAGTTTTCACTGAAACTTTTAACTAAAACCAAGGTTGCCAACACTTGAAGTGAAGAATAAAAATACAAACGGCAAAGCATTGGCAAAGTACTGTATATGGTGGTACAAGCGTTGTCGGTGCGTCCGCTTTTCAAAAATTGAAGTGTTGAGCCAACCTTGAAATGATAACGTCAATCTTCCGATGGCCGTTTCTTTTTTTTTTTTTTTGAAACGTTGGGAAAGCATTAGCAACAATGGTAAAATAGGTGATCTGCCAACCCTGAAATTAAACAACAACCCTGACACAATACTCGGTTAGGCGTTTTGTATTTCGAAAGGTAAAATATGAAAAGTTCTTCAATAGTATATTTTTTCCCCAAAATAAAAAAAACTGAAATTTGTATTTTTTAGTTTAAATAGAGAGTGTATTAGTAAAAAAAACTTTTTCACCCAAAAATTTTATTTGAAATATGTTTTTATGAGAAAATTAATAATAAAAATTGATTTTTGTCTGAAAGTCTGGATTGTGGGCGTTGTGGTGTAATGGTTAGCGCGTTAGACTGTTACACAGATGGTCCCTGGTTCGATTCCCGGTGACGACAACAACAATTTAGAAAAATAATATATTTGAGTTTTCTATCCCTCATATGTATCGCAGCGACCGCCTTCGGTGTTCCCATAGCACTTAACCCCACCGAAGTAAAATAATGAATCAGGGCTATGAATTAAAAAGCTTCAATAAGTTCGCCAACTCTCCATCAGGTGGAGAGCAACAACTGTTCTAAGACTTATCATCTCGCGCAATTATAGTGTTGCCATGTTTGAATCCCTTCATCTTTCCCCACCTTTCACCTCTCTACTGTCCCCTTTCCAAAGAACACAACACTTAATTAATAGGAAAATTTCCTGAGTGTTAAAAAAATATATATATATCAAAGGAATTTTCTATTTGCAAGATATTTTCCACTTTAAATTTTTTCATAAACGGTACTAGATTAAGTGAAATAAGTGCTGGTAAAGCACTTTTTCTAATAGTTGGTAAGACACTTTTGACCAATGTTTTGCCAGCAGTATTTTTCCATATATAGTCGTATATTTTGTGATACATGTTTTGGCAAAGCTCTTTTAGGAGGTGTTGGTAAATCGCTGTAACCCAATGTTTTGCCAGTAGTATTTTTTTCATATATATGTAAAAGAAGTACTGGCAAAGCCCTTTCTATAAACGATGGGAAAGAACAGTCAAACCGTGTTTTCCCAGCAGTATTTTTCCATATACTTTCGTAAATTTTGTAAAACAAGTACTGGCAAAGTCCTTTTTGAAAATGTTGGCACATCACTTTTAGCTGATGTTTTGCCAGTGGTTGTTTTTCATATACAGTTGTAAATTTTGTAAATCAGGTATAGGCGAAGCATTTTTTGCAAACGTTGGCAAAGCGTATTACTTTTTCTTTGGCATTACTGTTAACCCACGCTCTGCCAGTGCTTAGTTTTTTGTATCATCGACAATTTCTACTTGGGTAGATTACGGAGAAAAAATAACTAGAAATGGCTAAGTTGGGAAAATTATACTAAAACTCAATAATTTGCATGTAAATTATTAATAATAATGAGTGTGAGATTTTATTCGTTCGGTTTGAAATCATGACAAATTTTTCTCTAAATTAACAGAAAAATTATAATTTTTATATGATAGTTTACTTTGGCTATTAGAAAAAAACACAGAAAAAGTTGTTAGCACAAATTTCATTTAAGTTCTCTTAAAATTGAAATATTTTACTAGGTTTAAAATATTTTCCGTAAAATTTTACAAGAAAAAACCTAATTTTAAATCGAATGTAAAAATTACAAATGAAAATTTCTTGTCAAAAATTAAAAATTTTGTAACAAAATTTCGAAAATCGTAGAAATTAAAGCATTTTTGTATGAAATTAACCATTAGCCATTTAATGACTAAATCTTCCGGCTAGATACAGTCTAGCCGTTTTATGGCTAGATAAAAATAAAATGGCTAGATCTTGCCGGAAAATGGCTAGATATAGCCGGAAAATGGCTGAATATAGCCAGAAAATGGCTAAATTAGCAACCTTGACTAAAACCTCTTAATTTCCGGTTCACACAAAGCAATTTTACTTTCGCAATTTTTCTTCAATTCTCCTTTGAACTTGCTATTGTGTTCACACAGGAAAAGTTTTTTCAGCAATTTTCGTATATCAACCTGCAGTGTTGAAAATTGCGGATGACAAAACAAAACGGAATTGGAGTACGGACAAGTCTGTACCCCTTCCATTCTCTTTTCCTCCCTCTTCTATAAACTCAAGAATTGCGCAAGTAAAATTGCCGTGTGTGAACCTGGACTAAACAACCCGTATCCATGGCTCTCTTTTAAAAACCTGAACTGGTTTTAAGAGAGTTTTGAAGAGAAATAACAAAAAACGTGAAAAAGCAATTTTAATTAAATTTCAAAGTTAGTGTGTGTTATTTAATATATTATCTGCATAAGTTTTGTATGATTTACACAACATTTTGTTTATAAATTAAAAAATATGCATTGAAAAAAACTCTTAAAACTGATTCTCTTAAAATCAATTGGCATATAAAATTAAAGATCGCGTATTTTGGCGTAAGAGCGAGTTAGAATATCTTGAAGTATATTAAATATTTAAAATTTTCAACTATTTTTGATTTGAAATAAAATAAATTTTATACCATCGATTTAAAATCAAATGATAATTTTAAAATACAACTAATAATACAATTAATACACTTGATATTTTCTGAAAACTCAATATTTAAACTGGTGCTATAAATTAAGTTTGAAATTTTATAAAAAAAATTTTCCTTTTAATCAAAAAAGTGTAAAATTCTTTATTTTCTCTCTCTCTCTTAAAAAGAACCTCTATAAAAACACATCTTATTGTATCATTTTTTATATAAAGCCGTGAGTGAAAAAAAAAAATTGAAAAATCATATTTTTTACATAAAACAATTAAAAACTACATTTAAAATCTTGAGAAAAATAAAACTAATGTTGTAGAAACAAAACAAAAAAAAAAATAAGAATACAAAAAAAAACAAGAAAAATCAACCAATATCTTTGTAATTATTATATTTAAATACTATTCTATCTATATTATTATTATTACTCTATTATTAATTAGTTGTAATGAAAAAAAAAAACAAACGTAATGTAATATTTTTTTTTGTTATTTATCAAATCAAACTCAATTTTTTAATTTTTAACTTTTTTTCTTGAATAACTGTGTAAAATGTGAATTTCTTTTTTTTTTGGAAACAAAATCATTATTAAAACAAAAAAAATGAACAATATAACAATTATATATTTAAAAGAAAAAGAATTAAAATGAAACAACAAAAAATCACAAAAAAATATTTAAAATATATACTACGTTAACAAACAACAAAAAAATCATACAAAAAAAATCAATAAAATTTTCAAAAAATCACCCCATATTAACATTAATATGGGGTTATAAAAATTTAAAAAACCTAAAAGAAAAATACATTTTGTAGTTTTATTTTATACTAAAAACAACTTTTTCAAGACTATGAAAATGGACACGTCTCGCCGTAAGATGCTCTAACCTAAGGCGACGTTGGAAAGGTCTTGAAAATATCTTTCCAATGGAGTATAAAATGTCCTAAAATATTAACCCTTTGCTGCCCAAATAAAACAATTTTTGTTTTTTTTATATTTTTTTTTTTAAAACGTCCTTTTTTCAAAATTTGAGCCATATATCGACGTGACCATATTTCTCAGGCGGAAAGATCTCAAAAATATCTTTCCAATGGTGTGTATAATGTCCTAAAATATTAACCCTTTACTGCCCAAAAAAAGCATAATGATTTTTTTTACACACCCTTTTTCAAATTTTGAACCATATATCGACGTGACCATATATGGGTCTTTGCAAAATAGTTTTTCTGCGTAACCGGCCTTCGGCCGGGCTTAGGGGTTTTCTCCTCCCACCAGTCCTCCCACCGGCTTCGCTGAGGCTTCGCCCCGGGCCGCAGAAATTTTGGCATATTTACAAGTTTTCTTTTGCATACAAAATCTTAAACCATACCATACAACAAAATCTAATTTTCAAAATCTTGCAAAAATCATAGTTTTGCCTATTAATGGTCAACTTTAACCCTTAATAACTACTTCATTTCAAGACCTATGTGGTCATGTTGCACCTTTTATGAAAGCTTATAAAACAGACTTTCCCTTTTAATACACTTTTTATGTAATTATATAGGCGTTATTTAACAAAAAGAGCGTTAAAAAAAAATCATAAAAAAAACAAAAATGCTTTATTTGGGCAGCAAGGGGTTAATATTTTGGGACATTATATACCTCATTGGAAAGATATTTTCGAGACCTTTCCAACGACGCCAATTTTGTTAAGATCGGACAAGTAGTTTTGAAGTTATTTGCAATTTCATTTCAAACTTTGGAGCCCCGCCCACTGAAAAGGAGGCGTGAGCGACGCAAAATTTTTTTTTATTTCGACTCAGCCTGGTCTCTTCTATTAAAGGACAAAATTTCATTTATTTTGGTGAGGTGTCGGTAAACCGAATTTATGCCAAAAAAAGTAAAAAATTTATTTGATTTCAACATTTTTTTTAAAATATTTTACAGACAAATTTACATTTACATATGGGCAATTCCTGGGAGACGAATGCGACATTCGCACACTTTTAGTTGAGCCAAAAACAATGAAGGTATATAAAGATGCGGTATATATACTCAGGGTATTGAAGCAAGGAAGAGTACTAAATTTGATGATAAACATAGGGCAGAATCAATATTGTAGTAAAAAGATATAAGCAAATATCAGCGAGAAACGGAAGCGACAAATAACTTGTATATTTTATAATTTTAGATCTAATCTGATGAAATAAGATAAATATCCAGTATAATTTTTTTTTTTTTTTTTTTTTTATTTATTTCAAATTTAAGAACCAAGCCTATAAGGCCAAATATGGTTCAAATACTACTCCATTATCAAAAATTACAAATCAATAAATAAATTAATCAATTAAAGAGCATCAAAATGTTGTTTAAGTTTACGCTTAAAGGTGGTATCTGTGAATGCAAATAATTTTAAATCTATAGGAAGGATATTCCACACCCTAGTTATACGTACATGAAAAGATCTTTCATATATAGATGAGGATATACGGTGACATATTATCTGAGGGTTTCTACTTGATCTAGAAAATCTAAAATCATCTCTAATGTACTCAGGACAATTTCGCATAACGACTTTTCGAAAAAGTAACAAAATTCTCAATTTAATAAAATTCTTAAAAGAAAATCCAACAAAGTCCATTACAAAGGGAGACACATGATCCCTTAATCTCAGTTTATAAATATATCTAATAATACGGTAAAAAGTAAGATGCAGCCTTCTTAGAACAACACTGTTTGTACCTGAAAATACTTCCATAGCATAAATATCCGAATTATGGCCTTATATAATTGTATTATATTGTATATGATTTGTATCTTAATTTATCAGTTTATATCTAAACTGATACAAATAGACATAATTATATAAAAACCACATATTATTGTATCAGGATTTTGTCCGGCGGGGGGGGGGGGGGTTACCGCGTAACTCGATGCGAAATGAAAAATGTACGAATACGAACAAATTGTATCGCGTAATACGATTTTCGTACTTTTTTTTCTCGAAAGTACGGACATTTTTTTTTCTCCCTTTTCGAACAAAAAAAATTCCTTTCGAAAATGCAACTCTGTATTACGAAGATGAACTGCGATAAAAACGTTCGGAAATTGTTCGAAAGCTATTTTGCTAGTGACAAGTGAAAAAATATTAAAAATGAAAGTATTTACACATTTAAAAAATAAAAAATGATTAACAAATAAAGAAAACTTAATAATATTGTTCATTTATACAAAAATATTTATTAAATTACCCAATAAACATCTTATATTAAATCTAATAATAATTGTGTTTTCAATTTATAAAGGCAAGCTCCAAAAAGAAATTTATACACAAATAAAAAACAATATGAGGTAATGGTCGACTTCATGGTAAAGCATTCAGACTTGGCAAAAGGGCATCTAAAAGTCCCAGATGCTAAGAATAAGTCAAATAATTTGTGGCAAAAGTTGTGTTCGGATTTGAATGCTTTCGGACCACCCGAATGTGATGTCAATGGCTGGAAAAAAGTAAGTTTGTGTAATGAGCGTTTTTAATAATATATTTTAAAACATATTTTTCCAATAGGTTTGGTCCGATTACAAGACTCATGTAAAAGCTAAATGCCGCCGTAACCGAAGCAGCATTTCTGGAACCGGAGGTGGTCCAAGCAGATACTGTTCTCTTACTCCATTGGAACAGCAAACGTCCAATTTGCTATCAATTGAAGAGGAATTATCGTCATCTTCATCAAACCACAAATAAACGCAATCCAATTTTATGTTTTAAAACGAAAAAACAATTTCTTTTTTGATTTCAAATTTTGTTTGTTTTAGGATTTTTTTCGATTCGGAAGTTCTTTTCGAAAAATTTTGATTTTCGATTCGAGTTACGCGGTAACTCGAATCGAAAATATATATATATTATTGTATGTGAACTGATACATCTAAATATAATTAGATCTTGGATTCAGTTTGGTAAAATGTTACATTTTTGTATATGATTCTATGAAAATCCAATTTTATACAAATATATGTTCATACTATCATATTAGGAACATATTACTCTTTTTTCGGTTTTCAAAAAAGTTACGGCATGCATTTTCTTAAGTTTTAATGCACTTTAGAGTGTCCCGAAAGTGTTAAATTTTACGTAATAGTGTTCAAACGATGACTATTAACAGGTTGATTATGGGAAAATGAAAAAAAAAAAATTGAAGAATCCTTATAGAGTTCGCTACCTGTATTTTTCAGATTTATAATAAAGTACTAGATGCTAGAAAGCACTTTTTTAAAGTTATATGATTTTTTAAGCACTTTTTGCCATTTAAGCATAAGGTATGCTAGAGCTAGCACTTTTTTTTGTGATTTAGCACTCAAAATTTATAATAAAATGCTAGCAAGCACTTTTTAAAAGTTATATGATTTTTAAAACAGTTTTTTGCCACAATTATATTTTTCACTATTTTTTCACAGATTTAAATAATGCATTTATTTATCGAATACAAAAAACCTTTTGTATATAAAACTTCTAAAGTTTCAGTGGAAAGCAAAACTGACAGTCTCTTTCACGATTTTACAAATTAGTTTTAATAATTTTTGTATTTATGTCTACAGTTTTTAATTTTACAAAAAATTATGTTAGTTTACAACAATTGTGAATTTCGGAGTTATGTATATCTGTATAGCAGAATTCTATTAATTTCTGTTAAAACTTTGAAGATTTACTGATTTTAAGCATCAACCTCAAATATGTTTCTTGGTGTCCTTATTACTTCTGGATTGATTTGCTAATGAATTTCATTACAGTAGCGATATATCGCCATAACTGTATTATTTTAATTTCTGCTATAGAGCAATTCCATATGAAAACGATCAAAATTGGCAAATTTTTGGACGACCCCTCTCCGATTTTAAAATAAATAGTCTCAATCGATTGCCCAGCAAAAAATAATGTACCTACATATTTTTTTTTTTTTTTATAGTGACAAAATTTAAGAACTCTTCATAAGGGACCTCATTGAAAGTTGTTTTAAAAAAAACTACTAAAGCGATCGCAACGAGTGATAGCTCGTTGGAAAGGTATTGAATCAGGCTTTAATTGAAAAATAAAATTTTCCTAATTTTTCTCAGAAATTTACCTTTTTTTCCCATGAAAATTAAATTTTCCCATGAAAATTAAATTTTCCGATTTTCCACAGAAGCTCCTAAATTTTCCGGCTAATTTTATTTTTTTTTGATTCCTCATAATTTTTGCTTTAAGAATCAGCAATAAAAAAATGGGCCCCGACTCCTTGTTTGGACAGGAGAAGAGCATTTAAGAGACCACCTTGTTCTCATTGTTTTTATATTTTTTATAATTGAATTATTTTTAATTATTTAACAAGAAAAATTAGGAAAATTTTATTTTTTAATTAAAGCCTGATTCAATACCTTTCCAACGAGCTATCACTCGTTGCGATCGCTTTAGTAGTTTTTTTTTTAAACAACTTTCAATGAGGTCCCTTATGAAGAATTCTTCAATTTTGTCACATGTCATATGGAATTGCTCTATAGTGACTGGTTTAGTGGTGGTGTGCACCACTGTCATGTGACAAAATTGAAGAATTTTTAGATCACTTTTTGTTGCGATTTTCAAAAAATAATGGTTGAGCAATAAGTTTTTAACACTTACCTATTATATTAGCGAAGCACTAACTAAAAGCGTGGAATTCATGACATTTAGGTGCTCGAAAGAAGTGCATAGATTTAAATATTTTTAATGCCTTATTACATGCTCTTCCCTCACGGCACGATTTGTCAACATTTTTCTTTTGATAAGAAGGAGCACTAAGTAAAAGTGAGGAATTCTTGACATTTAGGTGCTCACACAAAAATCATGCCATGTATCACTGCTATTCGAAGCGCTTTAGGCTTAAATCCCCCTTACGAAACCGCTTCCACGGAAGCAGTATTTTATGCTGGGATGCGTTCGAAATATTGCTTACCATACCATAACGTTTGTGCAAATCAATCTAGTTTTAACACGCGAAATAGAGCAAATCTAAGAAATCCTAGATGTGGATTATTTTTTAATTAAAGCCTGATTCAATAACTTTCCAACGAGCTATCACTCGTTGCGATCGCTTTAGTAGTTTTTTTTTTAAAACAACTTTCAATGAGGTCACTTATGAAGATTCTTCAATTTTGTCACATGTCATATGGAATTCCTCTATAGTGACTGGTTTAGTGGTGGTGTGCACCACTGTCATGTGACAAAATTGAAGAATTCTTCATAAGGGACCTCATTGAAAGTTGTTTTAAAAACTACTAAAGCGATCGCAACGAGTGATAGCTCGTTGGAAAGGTATTGAATCAGGCTTTAATTGAAAAATAAAATTTTCCTAATTTTTCTTGTTAAATAATTAAAATAAATCAATTATAAAAAATATAAAAACAATGAGAACAAGGTGGTCTCTTAAATGCTCTTCTCCTGTCCAAACAAGGAGTCGGGCCCATTTTTTTATTGCTGATTCTTAAAGCAAAAATTATGAGGAATCCAAAAAAAATAAAATTAGCCGGAAAATTTAGGAGCTTCTGTGGAAAATCGGAAAATTTAATTTTCATGGGAAAATTTAATTTTCATGGGAAAAAAGGTAAATTTCTGAGAAAAATGAGGAAAATTTTATTTTTCAATTAAAGCCTGATTCAATACCTTTCCAACGAGCTATCACTCGTTGCGATCGCTTTAGTAGGTCAATGAGGTCCCTTATGAAGAATTCTTCAATTTTGTCACATGACAGTGGTGCACACCACCACTAAACCAGTCACTATAAAAAAAAAAAAAAATATGTAGGTACATTATTTTTTGCTGCGCAATCGATTGAGATTATTTATTTTAAAATCGGAGAGGGGTCGTCCAAAAGGTGATCGCTTTAATATGGAATTGCTCTATAACCAAATCATGGCTATGCCTATTCTGGAGGCTCACGCTTTTTTTTAAATTCGGGTTTTGATGAGATCTTATGCGGATATGGAATACGACGCACATGAAAAAACATGATATAATATATTTCTCGTTGCCTTGTTTAGGGTCCATAAATCGATTCCAATCTATGTTCAAAAGTGACTAAATTCATAAGTAAATCTCAAGAATAAAAATTTTATAATGAAAATTATTAAAGTACGAGGCCATACTCTATACTTTTTTATTAGGATGTTGTCCTAAAAAATAATCTATAGAGTTTGTGTTTTCAAATTTATTAAGTGACCAATTTCAGGAATGTGTTGATAGATCTATTTCGGGAATTTTCTAGGTTCCCACCATCAGAACAGGTTTTGAAAGAAGTGACAATCCCATGCAAAACATGAAACATTCATATAACCTAGTTTTGCATGGGATTGTCACTTCTTTCAAAACGTGTTCTGATGATGGGAGCCTAGAAAATTCATGAAATAGATCTATCAACACATTCCTAAAAGTGGTCAATTAATAAATTTGAAAAAAAAAAAACTATAGATTATTTGTTAGGACAATATCCTAATAAAGAAATATAGAGTATTTCCTCGAACTTGAATAATTTTCTGTTTCATTGCACAATTAAAGGTCGAAAAAACATAATTTTTATTAATAATAAAAATTATATAAAACTTATAAAAATTTTATACTAAAAAGGAGGGAATTTTTAAGTTATTATAAGGTCATGCCAAACGGAAGATCGCCGATTCGAGCCCAGTTCGAGGCATAACATTTTTTTTTTTATTAATAAAATAAATTTTGTTGAATGCATGTGAATCTATTTATAGAATATTAAAGTCCATAAACATTAAATATTGAAAATTGTTACAATAAAAATTCGAAATTTGTAAATAAATGTCGGTTGTTACAATAGTATTCAAATTTAATAATAGTGATAGTACGGGGAACCACAAAAATTAGGTTGGCAAAAAATTCGGTTGCAACTACAAAACTGTTTTCTGTGTGTACATTTTAAATTTCTGGTTTTTGTTAAAGGGGGTTTGGGCTGAACGTCAAGAGGAGGAATTTCCAAAAATTCAATTTTCTAACTCGACCGGTGTAGGCTGGTTCAGTCAGTTATTAAAACTAAATAAAATTAATAATTTTATAAGTATATATATATATATATATATATATATATTAATTTTATCGTCCAAAAAATTAGTAATTTGAGACAATAAAATTATGAAATACATACACGTTTTATTTGATTCATTTTAGACTCACAGAATAAGAACCCTCAAAAAAATTATCCAAAGTTTGCTGGCTGGGTATTTGAATTTTGATTGTGAAAAGGCAAAGATTTCAGGATTACACAAAAACTCTTAAATATTTTTATTTAAATAAATACGTACTAAACTTAACAAATAAATGAACATATTCTATTTTCTATTAAATCTTACATCAATAGTTGGCCAAACAATTTGTTCAATCCAATCAATATATGAAGAAACTCTTGTATAAATAGACGGAGGCTCACCAGCACAACCCAAACCAAATGAGGTGACACCTACAACATATGAAGTTTTACCAAATTCCATTATAAGCGGACCACCCGAATCACCCTGACAGGTGTCACGCAAATGATCAGGATCACCTGCACACAAATGCGTATCCGTAATACCCATGGGAATTAAGGCAGCATCAAGTTGATAGTATTTTTCACATTCAGCTTTTGAGACGGCATTTAAAGGAGCTTTCAATAATTGTTCAGAAGACAAACCACCAAAGCGTGTATTGCCATAACCCAAAGCGGTAACATTGGGTTTGTCTAAGTCCTGTGTAGTCCATAAGCAAGCTATCGATTTGCTAAATATATAAAAAAAAAAAAAATTAAACAGACTTAGGTTGGATTTACATTATGCTCGAAATTCAGTTTTAACCAGATTTCGTGTATCATTTTATACACGACCATGTGATTTAAATCTACCCAGCCAGAAAAATACGAACGGCAAAGCATTGGCCCAGTGCTTTTAACGGTGGTATGAGCGTTGGCAGAGCGTTGGATATCTGAAGATTTAAGTGCTTTGCCAACCCCAAAATGATAACACCGGGCAGGGCTTGGCCGTTCCTTTTTTAAAACGTTGGCAAAGCACTGGCAATGAGAGCTTTGCCAGTACCAAAACCATAATTTTAAAACGTTGGCAAAGCATTGGTAGAACAACCAATAAAGTGCTTTTTTAATAATATAATAAGTGCTTTGCCAACCAGCAGATAACAATAGGCTTGCTTCAGCTAAGTTAATTACAAAATAACTGAATATTTTTTTTATCAAATTATTTTTGTGATAAGTTAGCACGATTTTTTTTACTACAATTTTACTAAAGAAAGAAATTTGAAAATAAATTTTTTAAGTAAAATTTTAGTACAAAAACTATACTTTGTGCTGACTATAATAGGAGACCTTAATATTCTTAACTTCAAATCATAAATTTCAATTTAGTTTTGAATTTTTCCACTCTTGTTGTGAACAAGTGATCTGCCACTGTTTTTATTTGAGTTAACGGTTGTAAATTTTGTAAATAAGTACTGGCAATGCACTTTTTGCCAATGTTGGGAAAGCGTTCTAAGTCAGTACTGTGCCACTGCTTTTTTATTTTTACGGTTGTAAATTTTGTAAATCAAGTACTGGCAAAGTACTTTTTACGAGCGTTGGGAGAGCGTTCTAAGCCAGAGCTGTGGCAGTGCTTTTATTATTTTTACTGTTGTAAATTTTGTTAATTAAGCACTGGCAAAGCACTTTTTACTAACCTTGGCAGAGCGTTGTAAATCAGTGCTTTGCCAGCACTTTATTTGTTGGATCATTGGCAAATAGTGCTCTGATTTTTCAGACCATTGGCAATTTCTGGCTGGGTAGTTTAAACTGAATTTCGAAAGTGTCTTTAAAAGTGATTGTTTTTTTTAAATCATCTTTCTTACTTTACTTCCTTTTCCAATTCCACCAATGCTATATCATTATATATGGAGGTTATATTGTAACCAGGATGTTTTACAAAACGTTTTATTTTAATAATTTCTATGTCCGATTCTGTAAGATTTGAACCTCCTACATGGACCACTGTTGGAAAATCACTGTAAAATTGTTAGAAATTTAAATAATTTTTTGAAAAATCATTAGAAAAATATAAATATATATATTTACCCTCCTATTTCCGCACAATGGGCTGCTGTTAATACAAATTTAGATGAAATCAAAACTGCACCACAACGATACCAAATTGTATTGTCAATGTTTGAAGTCCAACCAAGGACGGCCTATAAAAGATTTTGTTTTAAATTTTTATAGAAAATATTGCATAGAATCTTAAAATTATATTAGATGGCTTTTTTAACCCTCTAACCGGCAAGCCCGCCTCTAGGCGGGGTATTTTAAATTGGCCATAAGTTCGCCACAAAAATGGTTTATTATAAAAATGTAAGCTATATCGATAGAGAATGTAGTTAGCCACATATTTTGCGAAGTAATGTTTTGTGTACATGTCATGGTTTCGTAGCGAGAAAGCTTTATAGTTAAAATTTTCAGTAATTTCAAAAAATAAATATTTTGAAACAACCACAATTTTGAAAAGTCCTTAAAACACATTTCTGTTAACATGAAACCATTCATATTCCACACAAGGGAAGATTAAAGCTTAAACTTTTGGAAAATACTCTTAAGTTTGTTCCAAGGACATACAGGACTTTAAAAGGATACATATAAAGGACATCATCTTATCTTGAAAACGAGTGGACGGATTTTTTCCAAGAACATACAGGACTTTAAAAGGATACATATAAATGACATCATCTTATCTTGAAAACGAGTGGACGGATTTTTATTAAATTTGGCAGAAATATTATATTTGGTAACACTATCAAAGCTTCAAAGTTTCGTCAATATATATTAAAGTTAAGGTTCGTTTTCGCTCGATTTCGCGTTTTTCGAAAAACGAAAATCGCCATATCTTTTTAGCTAAAACCTCAAAACGACTAATTTTTGGACTGTTGTTATATCTTTGTAAGAAGAATAATTTATGCCTTAACTTTTTAAATTTTATAGGTTAGTTTTTGAAATAGCCTCTAAACCTATTTGACCCATATCGCCTATAATAGGCAACAAAAAAAATTTCGCTAAAACAAAATATTATTTATTTTTCGTGCCGAACAAGTGGAATAAATTTCAGTCCAAAAAAGCTTATGCCGGTTAGAGGGTTAAAGTAAATTTTTATCGGCAAAACGACTTGATATGTAAACGTTTTTGTTAAAAAAAAAACACTCAGAATATTATAGTAACTACATGTAAGTCATTTGGGTAGTAAACAGTAGTAGTTGTTTTAACTGCTATTGTAGTAATTTTTCTATTAGAAAATTAAAAGCAACTAATTTAGACAGACATTTCAAAAAATAAGTAACCAAAAATATTGTACTTCAGCAGTAGCGGATGCAGACCTCGATTTTGGAGGTGATCAATTTAAAAAAAAAATTTCTGATTTCTGAAGGGGTACGGGTACATACAAATTTATTTTTTTTTTTTTTGTATCATATTTTTGCAAAACCGTATAATTCACTACTCAAGAGTTAAAGGCTGCTAAAAAAAAAAAATTATTAGTTGATCAAATTATTACAAATTATTTACTTTTGATGATCTTAAATGAAAAAATTCAAAATTTTCCAAATTAAAACTTCTTTAGCTTCTGTAAAAGTATGGTGTAAAATTCGGAATTTTTCATTTTAAGGTAAATAATTTGTAATAATTTGATCCACGAACAATTTTTTTAGTAGCCTGGAACTCTTGAGTAGTGAATTATACGGTTTTGTGAAAATATGACACAAGAAAAAATAAAAAATTTGTATGTTCCCGTACCCCTTAAAAAATCAGAATTTTTTTTTTTAAATTTACAAAAATGTTCAAAAATTATCACCCCCCAAAATCGAGGACTGGATCCGCCAATGCCGAACTACAATATTTTTGTTTTTTAAATTTATTTTCATCGGGATAAACATTAATTGCATTTATAGTAATTACATGTGCTAAAGTCCCAAAACTTATTTAACAAATTGTGAAAAACAATCTGATGTAGGCGTGTCCCTATCCGGATTTTTGGTTACTTATTTTTTTAAATGGCTGTCTAAATTAGTCGTTTTAAACAAACAATTTTTATATCGAATAAAATCTGAAAAAAATTTGTCAAACACTTAAATAAAATATATAAAAAAAAAAAAAAATTCGGAAAATATTTTTTTTTTTTAAACTAGAGAAAAGTGAATTTTTGTTAAGATTTTTTGGCTTTGAAATATATTGACTGTGTTGTTTTTTAAGTATTTTTCCAACCTTTTACACTTTTGATTTCCTCCTGTATTTTTAATCACAATTTTATTACAGAATTTAAAATTTTGTTTTGTTAAATTTTGTGGCGTTTATTTTGTCCCAACGAAACATTTAAACTTCTATAAATCTAACATTCTTAGAAGTTTTTTTTTGGATTTTTGTTACACAAAATAAAATCGTGTACAAGGACAACAAATTATCAAAGTTACACTCATACTAAGTACCAGTTACTACATGACAGTTGTTTGTGTAGTAATCAGTAGTAGTAAACTGTAATAACAGTAGTTTTTCTATGAAATAATACAAAACAACTATTTTGACAGTTATTTTAAAATACAACTGAAGAAAACTATTATATTTTTTAACAGTTGTTTGAATCAGTTGTTTTAGTATTTTTGTAAACAACTACCCAAACAGTAATTTTGCAGTAATCAGTTAAATTTCGTTAGTTATTTAAAATTAGAAGATTATATCGAGTTTCGAAAAATTCTTATTTAGTTTATATTTGTTTTTGTTGATATGTTCCAAGTTTGCAAATAATAATTAGAACATTAAAACGTCATGACTGGAGTACCGTTTGGAATTTTGACTTTGCATTTTAAGTAGGATGTAGGAAATACAAATTGGTTATTGTAATTAAAAGAAATTAATGTATTTTTTTTTATTGAAAAATATTTTTAAAATACCGAAAAATAACTGGTGAAAAACAGTAGTTTTTACTAATTTTTCAGTTGTTTCAAAATATTTGTAGTAAACAATTGTCAGTTAGTTTTTACTACATTGTTAGTTGGTTTTACTACAATTGTTAGTTATTTTTCAACAGTTAAAAACAACTACATTTTTAGTTATTTTAGCGGTTATCATCAAAACTCGTCCAAGAAATTCTCTCTGTGTAGAAGTCCAAAATATTAAAAGGCAACATTTAAATTATAAAGCACTTTCTAAAATATGTTAAACACTTGAGAATTAAATCTTTAAACTAAAGTTTAAAATGTATGAAAATTAATGAAATTATGAAATTTTATGAAAAAATAAGAAATTAATAACAGCCGTATTTATAAAAAAGTCTTATTGTGAGTTTACAGAGTGCAATAGCTATTATAGACTTTTTGTCTTATTAATCACTCATAAAAGTTTTAATTCATAAAGAAACAATAACAGCTCCATAACTATTGAGCGTTTGTAGTAATTTTCTCTCTCTCTTTTTATTTACTTGCCATTTAGTTGTTAGTGACGCTTTAAACCACTGATTAATAAACCCGATAATCAATTATATGTTTATTTGTCCATAATTTTTTTTCAACATTCGACTTAAAAAGTTTGTTTTAAAAATAAAAAACGTATAAAATGAGTTCTGAAAAAAATTTCAACAAAAATATTGCAAAACTGTTTTGAGTTTTCTATTTTAGTAGTATATGGTAACAAAAATAATCGAATAAATAGTTTGTTTACATCTAGACTTGCCACCTTTTGAAATTTCCAAAACGGGACACCACTAAAAAACTTAAAAAAAAATTCCAAAAAATTATTTTCCTATTTATTTATTAAAAAAAAAAAAAACAATAACACATTAATTCAAATTGTGTAAAATCTAGACTCATAAAACTTTAACAAAACAAAAACGTAAATATAATAGGAATAGTTAATATTAATAGGAACATAAAATATTTAATAAAGTTTATTTATTTAGTTTTAAATTTATATTTTTTATCACTTTTAGCAGCTTTTATTAAATCTTTATTTGAAGTAATAAATTCAACAAACTCAGCACACCTTAAGCTGAAATTGAAGTGGACCAACAATTCAGCTTTAACTAAAGGTACAAGCATCTTAGAGCGAGTGTCATGCCATTTATTTTTCATGACGCTGAAAACACGCTCTACATAGCAATTACTAGGCGGTACTATGAAAATATATTGCACTATCATAAACAAATTTGGACTTTCCCCGTTATCGAAAATATTAACCATTTTTGGATAACTTTGTTTGAATGCGGCTTTTCGGTACTCATAGAAGTTGATTCACTATTTTGTTTAATAATGATATTCAGTTTTGGCAAAATACTATTTAGGAAACATATTTCAGAAAATAAAGCATCATTATCTATCGGTATTTACAATTTTGAAGCAACTTCAACTATTTCATCATATTTTAACTCATTATCCAAATTAAACTGTTTACATTTATAAAAAAAAGCTTCAGTTGAATAATCAAACCATTTATTCAAATAATCTAGAATTTTTTTGTACACAGAAATGGCTTCTTCAGTGAAATATTCTTTTTTATTTCGATCCACTTGCAACAAAATTTGATTTGCTTTAAATCCAAAAAAGTTTTTCCAATCTATTTGAAAATTCTAGTTTAATTTTATGAAAAATATCATAAACTTCTGTGGGTTGAGTGTAATCACTTTCTAAATGTTTTATATATGATAATAATATGCTCATAATATTATGAATAAAATATAGGTATGCCTCAGATAATTGATTCTCGTCTTTCTGTACTTCCGAATCTTGATCACAGGCAACAAATTTCCAAATTAGTTTGGAAACATTTTCTTTTCCTTTACTTAAAAAATACGATTTTAAAACAGGCCAAGATTGAAGAATACGATCAACAGCTGGAAATAATGTCAGAAATCTAATACGTGAATGTCCTAGTAATTGAATATAATCAGTTTCCATAAAAATGAAAAAATCTTTCAGTTCTGCCAGATTTTTAGCACTTGAAGAAAATTCACTGAAAACTTCAATAACAAAACTTTCTACATTGAACGATAAGGTTTTTAGTGCTTGTTTAGCAGTATTATGCAAAATATGAGCATGACAATGTCCAGCAATTAAATTCGGTAAATTCAGTATTCGTTTCAGATGTTGAAATACTGATTTAAATTTTCCATAGTTAACGCATGCATTGTCTGCTCCATATGCTACTAATTTATTACTACGCAACATTCCAGAATTTTCTAGGCACTCAATCAACTTCGCTGCTATGGCTTCCGATGTATCGTCGTTATCTTCATAAAAATCAATAAGAAATGTTGTTGGTCCTTTCTTAATTGAAAAATATCGAATAGCAACAGGAAACAGTTTTTTATTTCCCTTGTTGGAAGCGTCTGTGGCTATAGAAATAGGACCACTAACAACATCTAATAAAATATTTTCAATAGAATATGGAGCTAACACATTCTCAACAATTGCCTCAGCCTTCGTTCGGCCGCAGTGAATACGTTGGCTTTTTTTCGAATCATTAAATAATTTTTTTGCAAGTTTTATTCCACAATCTTGAGACATATAGCTGTGATTATGCATTACACCATGATACGTTAATGCTATTTCAGATATTATTGCTTCATCCTCATCAATTGTATTGGGTTTTGTAAAAAACTTTGTCATTCTAGTACTAACGTTCATTGCATTTATAAGTTGTATATGTTTTTTAGAATTTGCATGCTTCTTTATCATTGCAACTCCTTCAAATTTTACTGAAAAAATTAGCTTGCAAATATTACAATAAGCACTCATTTCATCATCTGGCGTATTTCTTAACCAACTCTGGAAATCCGGTAACTTTATCCAATCTGGTTGAAATTTGCAATACCTTTTTGTTCTATTTTTTTCCTTTTCTTGTGTTGCTGCCGATTCATTCATATCTGCTGGTCTTTTTCCATTCATTTTCCTATGCAAAGTTTAATAGTTTTAACATTTGTGCAAACTTATTGGAAAGAATGTTTACTAAAATAATAAAAAAATACCTATTAAAAAATCACGCTCGGTTAAAATTTTAATTCATTTAAAAGTTGACAAATGAAATAAAAAATTCAAAATTTTCATTTGACACTTTCACAAATGGCATAAAACAAATCAAAATATACAAGTGTTGCTAATCTATTAAAAAAAATGCCAGTGTTGCTAATCTATTTAAAAAAATGTCAGTGTTGCTAATATTTAGAATGTAGTAGTACAAAAATAACTACTAAAGTTAACGATTTTTTTTTTGATTTTTTTGTGACAATGAAAAAGTACAAAAATAACTAATAAAGTTAACGATTTTTTTTTTTATTATTTTTTTGTGACAATGAAAAAATTAATTTTTTTTCTCAAAACGGGACAAATGGCGTCCCGTTCAGGGTATCGCCGGGACACGGGACACTCCACTCTAAAACTGGTCTGTCCCGACGAAAACTGGACGGTTGGCAAGTCTATTTACATCTGATTTACATCACTAACATATTTTGTCAGGTTTTTATTTTATTTCTGTGATTTTTTTTACCAAAAATAGACTGATTTGTGCCAAAAAAAATGAAAAATGGATTTAGATTTTCAAAAACAAATAAAACCAATAAAAGAAGTGGAAAACAAGGTATGTGTGTTAATAAATACTATGAATGGACATACCAAAAGAATTTTAATTGTATATTTTCTATTTTTTGAAGGAAACAAAAAAGAGGCAAAGGTCTGAAAACTGGTGTGAAGAGGATAAGGTAAGAGCTTCGTGAGCTGGTTCTAAAAGATCATTCAATATATTTAAAAATGTCTATTACACATACTTATAATTTTTTTCATTTTACAATTTCTTATAGGAGCTGTTAAAGGATTTAATAAAAAAGAGTTAAGGATATAGAAAATAAAAATAATCACTTTAATCACTTTCTATTAATATTTTTCAAAAATATTCTGCAGAAATATTTTTATAAAAGGTAAACAATAGTCGTATGTAGATTTAAACATAATGGCCCATAATCATAGTCAAAAATAAAGTATACTTTAGGATAAAGTATGCTTTAGTTCATACTTAAAGTACTTACTAAAGCATACTTTATCCTAAAGTACACTTTATTTTTGACTATGATTATGGGCCAATGTCTAAATGCAAAATGTCTTCTTATTTTTGGTTTAAATAAGGGTAAATCCAACAATAAAATTTTTTACTTTATGAATGGTTTATTAAAGATTTAAAAGACTATTTTTCGTTTATAAATACAACTATAGCAAATTTTGGTTAAAAACGGTTAATAAATCAAAAATACATTTTTATAAATACGGCTGTCTTTAAAATAATTTCATAGCTTTAAAGAACATTTTCATTAAATTTATAAAGAGCTAATTTATGAAATCGAATGAATTTTTTTTATGAAACTATGAAATTTTATGAAAAAGTGTTTATCAAAAGTTTTAAAATTAATAAAATTTCTTGGATATAATGAAATTCTTTATTTAATCTACAAAAAAAAAATTATGAAATTGTTTAATTAATATCATGAATGCTAATTCTTTCAGTGTGCGGTTGTTAAACATAAAAATTGTAAATATTAAAAAAATAAAGAGAAAACAGTAAATAAAACAATAATTAAATTAAATAGACTAAGTGATTAATTTTGTTACAATAAACAATAATGTGAGACTATAAATAACTATGAAGACAACAGATTCGGTAGAAAGAAAATATAAAATACGCCGTGGTGTACAGCAGGTAGTAAAAAATGCAAATTAAATGTTTGCATATTCTCTTTTACTTTTTGAAGATAAATAGTGTTTATGATAATTATATTTCTTTTTTGAAGAGATCAAAAATAATTGTTAATTTAAAAAAAAAAACTACAAACAATAAATGTGGAACAAATGTTACTTTTAAATAATGCATTATATATTCCCTGCAGGAAACTTGGGGTCAAGTGTCTCCAAGTCTCCACTTTTGTCTACTATTTTGTTGACATTGTCAACTAAGCGTCTACACTTTTTACTTTATTAACTCACTAGTAAATTTTTGGTTCCAATGTCTACATATGGTCCCATTAGAACTAATTAGTCACTAGTAAATTTTTGGTTCCAATGTCTACATATGGTCCCATTAGAACTAATTAGTCACTAGTGAATCTATGGTTCTTATGTCTACATGTGGTCCCATAAGAACTAACGAGTCACTAGTGAATCTTTGGTCCAATGTCTGCATATGTTCCCATAAGAACTACCTAGTCACTAGTGAATCTATGTTTCTAATGTCTACTTATGGTGCCATAAGAACTACCTAGTCACTAGTGAATCTTTGGTTCCAATGGCTACATATGGTCCCATAAGAACTACCTATTCACTACCTAGTCAATAGTTCTAATGTCACTAGTGATTTTCAATGACACGTACATGTTAAATGTCTATAGCAAATTACATTGCCTGGGGAATATTTGATTAGTAGTGGTGACACAGTCAATAGTGAATCAATACTTTTTCACTATTGACATTTCCTGCAGGGTTGTAAACCAAAATTATGAATTATTGCATATTTTAATTTTTTTGATTTACTCATAAAACTCCAGTTATATTTTTGATTTTTATTTTAAAATAATTTGTAAAAGTAGTTTATTGATTTTTTTTAAAAAATCAAGTAATAACTTTTTTAAATTGTAAATAAAATAAAAATTAAAGCAAACCTGTGTTGCGATCGCCCGTTGATGAAATATGCGGGTTAGTTTGCATTTAATTAATAGATAAACCAAGTTAATAAATACTTGGCAATAGCCAAGTTTAGTTGTTCCCGAGCTTCGGATTTAGTTGTTCCCAAACTTGGATTTTTATTTATAAATGTTATTTAGTAATATTGTAAAAAAAAAATCACAAAATAATTTTTATTGTTATTGAAAAAATTAATGTTTTTGTTTGATGTTAAAATAAAAGTCATACAGGACCAGATAATAAAATTTAAAAATATTTAAAAAATATATGGGCAACTTCAAAAATTTACGGCACCTAGACATTTTTTTTTAAGTTTGTTTTTTTTTTTTGTCTGACATCAATGCCGATTTGCGTGTGTATAAACCGATATTTGAGCATGTGAAATACGTTCGCGTTAATCATTTTTATTAAACGGCGCAAATTTTACGGCGGTTTAAAGTTAACAATTAAAAAAAATATATTAAAATTACAGTTTTTGTTAAAATAGAAAAATGAGAACGCGTGTGGATAATACCCCTTAAGGGCTTTCTTAGCACACTAAAATACTTTTTAAAATACACTGAAAAAAAATAAAATTTTTTTTTTGATCGTGTATGCATATAAAAATTTATTTAAAATTGTTAAACATTTTACAAAATTACGGCTAGTATAAGACATAATTTGCAATATTTTGGGAAAAAAACTATTTGCCTATCGCTAATGGTTTAAGAGATATAACCATTTAAACTTTACCACTCATGATTTTTTGTTATTTTGATTTGTTACCTTTGATTTTGTTACCTTCAAACATTCACAAGATTTTCCACATTCTTTGCAATTAAAATTGTTCTGCAAATTGGAAGCTGTAACTAACGTTTTGTTAGTTAAATCTTGGGTTTCAGTGATAGATTCTAAGCCGTTTTAAATTTTTTTTTAAGATTGGCGATATTCGCGTCTTTTATCGGTTAATTTGTTTCGCTTCTCAGTTTTCTTTTTACGAATTTTACGTTTTTTTTTAACGTATAATCTGAAACCATTTTACTAATTTTTGTTCACAACTGTTCGCGCACATAAATAAAATAAACTGAATTGAAACTCAAATATTTATTCTTAGAAGCATTCAGCAAAGGCTACTATGATCATAGAGTTTTTATAATAAAGCAAGTTTTTAAAGATGTCATTGCATCGGCGGTAATTTGGCGGTTTTCGCGGTAGTATGTTTCAATTGTTTTGTTGAAATTTGTTAAGGCGGCCCTCGTGAATATTGTTTAAAAATATAGGCTCACTTTCTAGGTGTTCAAAAAAAAAACGCGTTTTTTTTGCAAATATTATTATTGGACCGATTATTATTATTAACCCGAATTCAAGAATAATTCTTTTAAATTTTCAAAATCAAATATTTCATACAAGGATGCTTTTTGAGGTTAGAAACATTTTGTTTCCTCCATAAAATTTTAAATCCTTAAAATTTTTTGGTGCGTTTTCGATTTTAGTATCAAGGTCAGTAAAGTCTTCCATTCGATGTACGTTTGAGCGGAATTGATACAGCGCTTTAGTTGTCACAAAGCGAAATGTGTTTGGAAAAAACTGCTGCTGCACGCGACAGGATTGAAAAAAATTATTTTTTTTGCACTTTCTCAGTTTAATCCGTTGCGAAGAATCTATTTAGATACCTAAACATGTTCCCATGCCAAGTTTTGATATAAAAAAAGCTTAAAAAAAATATATTTTTTTGCTAAAATTTTTAAAAGTTCTTAAAATTTTTAAACGCAAAAATGCGTTTTCGCCTCGGAGGTGCACTTTACGAAGTTACTCACATCACGCAATACACTAGCCAACTTAAAAGATAATTCAGATTGTCAGACGCAAAAAAGATACATTTTCAAAAAATTTACGCTAATTTCTTTTAAGATTGTGATGTCCGTGATACGTTATTGGTGCGCTGACACCAACTTGAGGTATATCAACTTTATAAAATTACGCCGTTTTATTAATTCTGCGCTTAAAACTCATTTTTATTAAACTGCGCAAAAACCCTATTTAAAATCTTCAAAAAGTTCAAAATTCGGAAAATTTTGGTTTCACTTGTAAACCACCATGCAACTTTTCACCCAGCAGCGATATCAACAATTTTTTTTTTGTGGATATATCCTCCAAGTCTAGTGACTATATTTTGTATTGGTTTGGATCTGCAAGCTAAAAACTATTACAAAGAAAACGGAATGAATGAAAAAACTCTTGCAATTTTCAAGTCGTTTTTTTAATTTTTCGAGTTTTAGATGACCACCAATTCTTAAGGTGAAGACTTTTCAACGTAAAACTTTGCACATCATATCTTTCAAGTATAGTCATCCAAACCCTTTACAACGTTTTTTTCAATTCACAAAACTTAACGAAATAAGAGCCATAGTATGTCGGTTTTAGCAGGTGCTCAAAAAATTTTAAATAGCCCATATATTCGACAAACAAACTACTTTTTGAATACAAGTTATAGAAACAGGTATAACTCCCAGCTTTTTTGTATTTTGGAATTATCTTCATTTGTAAAATTGCAGAATTACGTCATACATACATTCAAGTAAGTAAATGGGAGTTATTATGTTTTTTTTTTTTAATTAATAAAATAAATTGTTTATTTCTAGATATTTTATTCCATTATTTTAACAATGTTGAAGTCCTGTCATTTGTATATATTAATTTAAAACAATCACCAACAAAATTTTGGTTTAAATTTCAGCAAAATAAATTAACTAAAGTAACAATTTTATAATTGTGCAATGAAAATGAAAATTATTCAAGTTCGAGGCCATACTCTATATTTCTTTATTAGGATATTGTCCTTACAAAAATTCTATAGAGATTTTGTTTTCAGTAATGTTATGATAGATCTATTTCGAGAAATTTCTAGATTCCCATCATCAGAACGCGTTTTGAAAGAAGTGACAATCCCATGCAAACATCAAACATTCATATAACCTAGTTATCCAACTAAATGAAAACTAATATATAAGCTCGAAGATAAAGATTAATACCATTGATTAAAAATAAATTGAACTTGAATAATTTTCATTTGCACAATTAAAGTTCGAAAACACATAATTTTTATTTTTAATAAAAATTATATTAAATTTGTAAAATAGACAAAGTACGGTCTTAGTTTACTTCCCCTTTACATCTCGTTTTTAAATAAAACAAAACAAGTGTAAAAATAAAAAGAAGAATAAAAAAAGGTAGATCTTGCACATAACGAACAAGTTTTCAATTTAATTTTGATCAATGGTGACAATCTTTAACTTCGAGCTCATATAATAGTTCTCGTTTAGTGGGATATCTAGGTTGTGTGTAACCAATTCTAAAAAGTTTTGCTGGGTAAAGACAAATACAAAAGAAGGATACAACTCAGTAGTTTCTTTATCTTATAAATACAAATCTGTACACTGAGAGAATTATCTTTAGTAATGAATTTCTTCATAGCTTTATGAAAATTGTCACGAGAACTCGTCCATTGAAACGTTTCATAGATTCATTGAAACAGGTTTCATTAATGTTTATGAACTCGTCCATTGAAACATTTCATAGAATCTATGAAACAGGTTTCATTAATGTTTATGAAATATTTGTAGAATTAATGAAAATCTGCATAAAACTAATGACTCATTCCGACAGTGAAAAGTTTATAGAATTTATTAAACAGTTTCATAAATTTTTTTAATATTAAGAAGTGTGAGATTTTATTCGTTCGGTTTGAGATCATGACAAATTTTTCTCTAAATTAACAGGAAAATTATAATTTTTATATGATAATTTACTTTGACTATTAGAAAAAAAAAAACACAGAAAAAGTTATTAGACACTAGCATGAATGGAATGCCTTGAATTAATAAAACTCTTCATGAATGTCTTGAAAAATGCATTGAATAAGTATAAAATCAATACAAGGCTACATTGAAATAATAAAGCACTTTATGAAATATGTTGAACACTTAAGAATTAAATCTTAAAACTTAAGTTTGAAATGTATGAATATTAATGAAATTTTATGAAAAAAAAAAGTCTGAATTAATTTCATAGCTCTAAAGAAAATGTTCATTAAATTTAAGAAGAGATAATTTCGAAATTAACATTTTTTATGAAACTGTAAAATGTGTTACTTTTAAATTTTAAGAAAATTAAAACCAAAAGCCTATTTTTCCATCTTTTATCATAAATTATGATGTGAGCAAGGTTATTCAAGTACAAGATCATTTGTTTTTTGTTAAACAATAAACAAATGATCTTGAACTTGAATAATCTGGAAACTATGAAATTTTTTGAAAAGAAGTTTATGAAAAATTTCTTGATATTAATAAAATTCTTCATTGAATCTACGAAAAAAATTCTTTGAAATTGTTTTATTAATATCATGAAGGATAATTCTTTCAGTGTATTTTAGTTGTGATATTATTTAGAGTAAAAATATTGACGAATAGATGGCGCTTAGATTCCATGAAAATTACTAAAAAATTTAACTAAAATTTAGTAGATATTTCAGTTTTCTTTCTGCTTTTATTTTACTAATATT
Organism: Delia radicum; assembly: GCA_021234595.1. Taxonomy (NCBI): domain Eukaryota; kingdom Metazoa; phylum Arthropoda; class Insecta; order Diptera; family Anthomyiidae; genus Delia; species Delia radicum. The sequence continues at coordinate 226,437,309 of CM037852.1, read as the reverse complement.
TAGCAAAAAGATTCAGCTAATTTTCTTACTTTTTTCTGCAATGTTATTTTTAACTAACTTTTTGTTGCTATTTTTGCAGACTTATTTGTATGAGTGCATTTGACCCCACTTTTCAACCCTTGACCTACGAGATGGTACATAAAAAAAAACAGGTCAACCTTAGATTTATGTCTTTAATAACATAATATAAGATTTATTAAAATCGACGTGTACCCTTCGGGACAGTTACTTTGTGAGTTGTTATATAACTTTCCTATCAAAATTTATAGGCTCTTTAAAATGTGTGTATCTTTAAAGAAACGTTGGTAAAAAATGGTTTAAAAGTAACTTTACAGCTTTAACATTAACGGAAAGAAACAATTAAAGTTTTTCCAAATATAAAATGAGTCATTTTTAATTTGAGGCGGTTATGGACTTTGAATCGGGTTTAAATCAGTTTAATTTGTCGTTTGACCACACTCAGGGAAAAATGTTTGATCATATTGATGATATTGTTTCATAAATCGTTTGTTATCAATTATTCATCATATTTATGAAATTTTCTTAAATATGATGAAAAGTAAGTAATAAGTTTTTTTTTTTTGAAAGTTTCATAAAAATTTATGACAAATGTTACACAGACTTTCATCATTTTAAACAAAAGTTTCATAAAGTTTGTGAATACAAACTTTTGCTAATTAAAAACTACTTGTATTTACTTGTCAAATTCCATACGAATTTGAAATCAAAAACCAGAAGTTTTCAAAAACTACTAGTTTTTGAAAACCTTTTTAAAACTCAAAAACTACCAGAAATTATTTGAGATTCTGAAACATAAATTAAATATCATTTGATGTGTTTTTAATTTTAATTTTAAATCTAAATTTTAAATTATAATATAAAACGTTTATGAAACGTTTCATAATATTTATGAAACATTTCATTTATCAATTTATGAAAATGATTCATACTGTGAAAATGATTCATACTGTTTATTTAACAACATTTATGAAGCTTTTTTATAAAAAGCTATGAAACTTCATCATAAGTTTTATATAATTTTTATTATTAATAAAAATTATGTTTTTTCGACCTTTAATTGTACAATGAAAACGAAAATTATTCAAGTTGGAGGCCATACTATATATTTCTTTATTAGGATATTGTTATAACAAATAATCTATAGAGTTTTGTTTTCAAATTTATTAACTGACCACTTTCAGGAATGTGTTTATAGATCTAATTCGGGAATTTTCTAAGTTCATAGCATCAGAACACGTTTTGTAAGAAGTGACAATCCCATGCAAACATCAAACATTCATATAACCGAGTTATCCCACTAAATGAGAACTAATATATGAGCTCGAAGTTAAAGATTATCAACATTGATCAGCAATAAATTAAAAAGTTGTTTGTTATGTGCAAGGTCTACCTTTGGTAGTTATACAATACACGGTTTTGTTTTACAAATTTCAAGAAAATTAGTTTATATAAATATTTGAATTGTGAAAGGCGTGGTAGAGAAGAATGAGTGTATTTTCTAAAAATCATAACTACATTGTAAATTTTAAATTTTCTGAATCAGACTGCGCAGTTTCTGGTATTGAACCTTCGTCAGTGACCCTGTTTTTTGAATTTGAATAATGTAATATTTGTTATGTTTTTATTTGTTCGATTGCGTCTATATGAAATTTTCTGTGCAATCACTGACCGTGGTATAGATAAACTGATTTCAAATGCCACATGCACTCGCACTACATGTTAGCCAGAGCGCCTTAGCCCACTGATCTATCGTCAGGTCGAGTTTTGTTGTGATTAAAACTAGTTTTATTCAATACACGGTGTTTTTGTTCTTGCATTCATAATCTCAGAAGTACAACTCCAACAACACAACAGTTCTATTTTTAGAAACTTACCTCACTCTAATGTCCACTGTTTTCCCATATGTTGTAAGTGATGTCACATCTATGATATATTCTTAGTATATTCGATAGATGGCGCTTACGTAGTTAGGGAAGAATTGCCAGAGAGCAAAGTTTGATTTTTGTTTGAGTTTGAATTTTAACGTCTTCTTCAGACAATTGCAATTAACACTATAATTAATATGCAATATTATTTAATTTTAATTGTGAAAGGCGTGGTAGAGAAGAATTTGATGTTTTGCATGGAATTGTAACTTCTTTCAAAACCTTTTCTGATGATGGAAACCTAGAAAATTCCCGAAATAGATCTATAAACACATTCCTGAAAGTAGTCAATTAATAAATTTGAAAACAAAAACTCGATAGATTATTTGTTAGGACAATATCATAATAAAGAAATATAGAGTATGGCCTCGAACTTGAATAATTTTCAATTTCATTGCGTCTTCATTATATTTATGAAACATTTCATAAATATGAAAAAGCCTGTCAACAATTTGCCCTTTTATGAAACAGCTTCATCATATTTATGAAGTGTTACATTGGACGAAAAACAATGATGTTTTCATCATATTTATGAAGTTTTTCATATACATTTATGATGAAGCTTTTTCCCTGAGTGTACATTTTAGTTATTTTAACTCATTTTCGCAAACTAATTTTTTCAAGTGTATATATTCTATACCTGCAATTGTTTATATGAAAAAAAAACAATCAACTGTTATTTTAGAAATACACTTAAAATCGTTTATGAATTATCCACCGATTTAAAGATTGTTAACCCATCCGGAAAGAGCTTATAAATTATTAATGAACATCATTTAAAATGTCTGTCATGCTATTTATTGACAGTTTAAAGATGCTTTTTTTGTATATCTTACCATAAACGGAAATTCATTTGGTTTTGTGGGTTGTCCATGAACGACGGTCGATTCAAATGTTTGGTGTAATTCGCACTCTTCAAAAAAAAAAACGAAACAAAACAAAAAACAATCAAATGCAATTCATCACTTGATCACGAATAAAATTTACCCACCTAATTCACTGCGTCTATATACTATTTCGGCTAATTGATCCTTGTCATTGAAAATAGTATTTCCAATATTTTCTTTAACTGTGGCAGTTTGATTTGGCTGCACATCCATCAATGGTGGCGGACAACATACAAATTGCTCCTTTTTAATGAAATAACAAGTTTTTGGATAAATATTTTCCGTATCCCATTTCTGTAAAACTTCGCCACATTCTTCTAGAGGTTTGCATTGACCCGGCTTTGTAGCAGCATCATCTAGAAAACATTCATCCCAATTTTCTACAGGATAAATTATACCACGTTGTGATACTGGTCGTATGGCTGGAACACAGACTGTGTAGTATGGAAAGATGAGGAGTGGAAGAAAAAGTTACAAGGAAAGTTTTGAAATTTTTCTTTCTTAATTACTTTTAAAGTGAAAACTTACAATTTCCATTTAATAGTGCAATGACTACCGTCAATATATGCCAATATAGTTTCATATCTGAAGCTGCTGGCAATAACGAAAACTAATTAAAATGATATATCCTATCGTGAAGATCGATCGCGATGTTACTACCAAGACAGTTTATTGACGACTAAGTTTGTGTCAGAGAGTTTTTAAATTATGGCTTAAACTCTTTTTACTAAAGACGGTATAAAAAAACAAAAACATTTGTATAAAAAATATGCTCAAGTGAGTAATCAAAGCCAGGTTTACTTCGCTTGACTTAAATTACAGGATTTACACAAAAAAGGGTTTACAAAATTTTAGATAAATTTTGTTTATTAAAACTGCACTCAAGAAATTTTAACACTACACTGAGAGAAAAAAATTAGTAAACATTTTTGCTAAAGCTAAAAATTAGTTAAAAATCAGCAGATTTTTTAATTAAAATATAAGTACACTCAAAAAAATAAGTTAGTAGAAAAGTTAGTAAAACGTCTTGTAAATCAGGTATACTATTTTTTAGCAAATTTTTTTGCTAAAATTGTGTTTTCAGCTAAAATTTTTGTTATACTTATTCAGCACTTAATTGTTTTATACTAATGCTTTACTAATATACTAATGTTTTACTAATTAATTTTGCTAAAAAAAATTGTGCTGATAAGCACATTAATAGTGTGCACGACAACCAGATTGAAAGATATACGCAGAATGAAGCAGATGTCGCGGCATGTCAAGATGTAGTAGAGAAAAGGAAAATGATACTAAAAAGTACAACTCTAATAAGACATATAAAAAAATCAACCATGGAAGACTTTTGTATCTGTTTTTCATACATAAAACAAAATTGAAGATTAAAACAACTTAAATTTTGCGTTGTCACCGGCTTGTGAAAATAATTGTCTATTAATAAAATAAAAGACAAAAGAAAATATTTAAATTTAATATGTATTTCTATAATAAATGTTAATAGATTAATAATCTAGTGTGGTCAAATTGTAAACAAACATATACAGACATGTAGACAGAGTAAAGCGAAAGACAAAGACACACATCTTAGGTAGATTTGAATGGTTCCTTTTTCTTATTGCAAAAAATAGGGTTGTTTTTTTCGTTTCGTTTTTTTTGTTTATTTTTCGTTTCGTTTCTATAATTATCTTCGGCTGTTCCGTTCTTTAAAAGAAAGCATGATTTAGACAACCATTGATGTAAGTAATTGAAAGAAAATTTTTGTTATATTATATATATTTATTTCTATATATTTCCAGATATTAAATTAATTCATGTCGTCAATGTCGGAAAATGAAAATTTTTATATTTCGTAATTATTGTAAATTATTTTTAAAAGAATCACAAAAATATGTTTTATGATTTTCAGCAAATATATTAACTAAATTACAATTTTTTTGCGTTTTTTTCAGTCTACTAAAATTCAGCAAAAAATTTATTAATTTTTACCAACGCTTTTTTATTTCTAATCTACTAAGTGTTAGCAAAACTTTTGCTGAATCTACTAATTTTGTTCAGCTCGCTGATTTTCAGCAAAAGATTTTGCTGACATTACCAATTTTTTTGCTAGCACCCTCCTGACTAAAATTTTGCTGACTCAGCAAAATTTTTTGCTGACTTTACAAACTTTTTTTTTTGAGTGTAAGATAAGAATAGTAAAAATTAATCTGTTAAATATACGAATTTTTCGTTATATTTGAGCTAAATTTTATTTCATTGAAAGTACCAAATTAATCTTCTAAAATCAGCAAAAAAAAAATTGCTAAATATAAGTACACACAGAGAAAAATTTAGCTATTTGCCAACAGAAATTCGGTTACCTCGACTCAAATTCGTTTATTACGAATTTCAGTTGTTTGGTACAACTTAACATTAGGTTTCAGAACAAAATTCGGTTAGATCAACTGAATTTTAGTTGCAACACCCAAAATATTCAGAAATCTAATGTAAATATCGTTGTTCTAACTGAATTTGAAGGTTGTTACCATTAATATACACTTTTCACTTCGGTTGGCACTAATTTCTCTGTGTGTAGAAAAAAAATCATAAAAAATTACCTATTTTTAACGTTTTTTCTTTTAGAGTTATTTTTTAATGCAAATAAAAGTCAGCCTTTGTGAAATCGGCGATCTACAAATTTTTCCCAAAAATTTCAGTTGATTTTAGCAAAAAATACTGTTATTTACATTCAACAATATTTAAGGTAAATATAGCAAAAAAATTGTTGATATTACAGTTTTTGTTTGCTGTTTTTAGTCTACAAATATTTGGTAAAAGTTTAGAGTAAATCGCTATTTTCAATTAACTAAAATTTTGTAAAGTTAACAGTTTTATTTTTGCTGTTCTTATTTTACTAATATTTAGCAAAAAAAAAAAATAATCTGCTAATTTTAGCAGTTTTTCCTGCAACGTCATTTTTAATAAATTTTTAGTAGCCTTTTCAGCTATATTTGCAGGTCTAAAATTAGTAAACATTTTTGCTAAAGCTAAAAATTTGTTAAAAATGACTTTGCAGAAAAAACTGCTAAAATCAGCAGATTTTTTAATTAAAATATTAGTAAGATAAGAATAGTAAAAACAAATCTGTTAAATATACGAATTTTTCGTTATATTTGAGCTTAATTTTATTTCATTGAAAGTACCAAATTAATCTTCTAAAATCAGAAAAAAAATTGCTAAATATTAGTAGACAAAAAAAAAATCATAAAAAATTAGCAATTTTTAAAGTGTTTTGTTTAGAGTTATTTTTTAATGCAAATAAAAGTCTGCCCTTCTAAAATCAGCAATCTAGAATTAAAAAAAAAAAATTCTGTTGAAAAAATACTGTTTTTTACATTCAACGAAATTTAAGATATATAGCAAAAAAATTGTTGATATTACAGTTTTTGTTTGCTGTTTTTAGTCTACAAATATTTGGTAAAAGTTTTTTTTACTAATTTTAGTAAAGTAAATTGCTATTTTCCATTAACTAAAATTTTGTAAAGTTAACAGTTTTATATTTGCTGTTCTTATTTTATTAATATTTAGCAAAAAAAAAAAAATCTTCTAATTTTAGCAATTTCTGCAACGTCATTTTTAACAAATTTTTAGTAGTCTTTTTTGCTATTTTTGCAGGGGTATTTCTATAAGTGTAAAAAAAAACCCTTTGTTGCCATTTTTTTTTTAGATCTATTAAGGGGCTATTTAAATGTCTCTGTTTCAAAAACTATATTTTTTTCTGTACGTAAAAGATGAAATAATTTACTAAATTTTTTTTTTTGAAATATTTTTGATGTCCCTTAAAATAACGATTTAACGATTTTCGTTCATTATGTCAGTAATTAGTAAATGGACGATATTAGATATACAAATTTTTAGCTTCTGAATTCTAATCTGCAATCTAAATTTTTACAATGCGTATTTCAAAATAGTAACGATTGAATTTCCAAATTCCCAATGAAAGGATATTTTTTATTTAGCTTATAAATAATCATATTTCATGTAATCCCGGAATAACTTACACTTTAAAATTCATTAGTCCAAATTGCTTATCGAAAGATCCTTCTTTTAATGTTGAAATACGTAACAAAACTAGAATCTTAAAATATGTTGGTTTTTCAGGGAAAAGATTCAGCAGCAAAAGCTTTAAAAATTTAGCCTAACTGAATGTACAACTTTTGTAAATTGTTTTTCGTGTACATCATTTAGCTGACAACATCGTGTTCACTTATTTTCAATTAACCCAAACACGGTTTACATTTTATTTTTTTCCTCTCAGTTTTGTTGGCACGCTGTCATCTAACTCTTTCTCCAGTATTTTATATTTTTAAGGTTTTTTACCCGGATGGGTAAATTCCCTGATTAAATACTTGCAACCTACTTACATCCATAAGATAAAATATTCGTTTAACCGCAATTGTGTCTTGTGTTGTTGACTTATACTTACAAGGCAATGATATCAAATGACTCGATATTATGGATATGCCAATAGAGGGAAACGACAATTACGTTGCAGAAAAACTGGTGAAATTTTCAGTTTTTTTTTTTGCTAAATATAAGTAAGATAAGAACAGCAAAAAAGTTCTGTGAAATCTACAAAAAATTGAGTTATATTTAAGCTAAATTTTAGTTAATTGAAAGTAAGAAATTATTCTACTGAAATTAGCATAATTTTTGATAAATATTTGTAGACAAAAAAATGTGATATTTTCAAAGTTTAAAATTCACCATAACTGTCATACTCGACAAAAAATCGACGAAACATAAATATCAGACTCCGGACCTTCTTGTTTTCCGAAATATGAAGTCATGAAAATGGCGAGAAACGTTTAAAGCGGACATGGTAAACATTTTTTCCAAATTGAACAACGTTAACCCGTTCCGTGCCGCATTGCGGTTAAAGTAGATACTGCGGGTTTTTATATATTTTTGAACGAAAAATATTTAAATTATTCTTTTTTTACAAACCTGCCTAAGCCATTCGTTTAATCCATAAACATATATTCTAAACTAAATTAACCTTTAAAAGCTGTTGGTGTCAAAATGAATCTTAGTTGAAAACTTTCAAATTATATTGTAAAATGCTAATATCGTACTATTAAACCAAGGGTCATTTTGACACCAAGAGCATCTAAGGGTTAATTTAGTTCAGAATATCTTGTTATGCATTAAAAGAATGTGAATTTGTAAAAAAAAGAATAATTTAAAAATTTTTTGTTCATATAACGGGTTTTTCAATAAGGACTTGACAACTTTCTTTTTAAATAAAACGCAAACCATTTGAGATATTTCCAAAACTTTATTATCGACTTGAAATACAATCAAAACATTTATGAATGGAACTCGACTTTGTTCATTGGACCCAATTTTCGATGACTCGGTCACACATTTCGGCCGTAACGGCTGCTATTTCGCGTTCAATGTTGGCTCTTCCAACGTCGTCGGCTTGTTGGCATAGACCAATGATTTGACGTAGCCCCAAAGAAAAAAGTCTAGAGGCATTAAATCGCACGGACGAGGCGGCCAATTGACTTTTCCATTTCTTGAGATAACACGCTCACCAAACTTACTCTTTAATAAATCGATTGTAACGTGTGCTGTGTGGCTTGTGGCACCGTCCTGTTGAAACCACATGTCGTCCAAGTCTATGTTTTCCAATTCGGGTCAAAACTAATCGGTAATCATGGCGCGATAACGTCACAGTAACGTGACGATCGTTATTGTCGACATAAAAAAATATGGCCCAATGACGCCGCCGGCATGCAAACCGCACCAACCAGTTATTTTTTGTGGATGAAGTGGTGATTCATGAGGCATTATTTGATAAAAAAGTCAAAAAAGTTTTTGATTTAAAAAAAAAACTTTTTTTTTTTTTTTAACATTTTTTTCGATAGATTGAAGAAACAGCTATCTTAACTATTTAGGACAAATTTTGCTAAGAACAATGGGTAAGAAGTAACATGAATGAGAAAAAACACAGGTTTGGCCAAAATGACAAATTTTGACCCCCTCTAACTCAGAGAGTTCTTGACCGATCTTGTTGAAAAATTGTGTCTAAACTACTATCCAATAGGACATCCCGATCGGAAGACATCGTTTTCAAAAGTTGGGCACCTAAGATGAAACGCCCCATATATAAAATCCCGCAGCTTTACACATTGTCTAATATTACTTCAAATCAAGTTTCTTCAAATTCAATAGAAGTAAGCAAAGCTTCGACGTTTTCGTAAAATGAAATAAATAGGGGTCATTTTGGACCGGAGGTCCATATGTGTTAGTGATATTCAAAACATTTGTTTTATTAACCTTTAGTAACGCCGATAAAACAAAACAACAAAATATACAAAAGTAAACCAAGAATACTATATAGGTAAAGACCACTGCAAATGTAGTTAAAAACAAATGAAATTTCACCTGAAAAAAGGACGACTTACATTTTATTAGGAAATTCAACTAACATTTGTTCATTTGTTTTTTACTGTTCAAAATATGAACCACAATTGTAGTAAAAATGAACCACATATAAAGTAAAAAATAAGCAAATATTTATTTGATTTATTTTTTTTAAATAAAAAAAAACTACTGTATTATGAGTGTAAAATAATAATACAGTAATTTGATGTGGTTCGTTTTTTTTAATGCACTACAATTGTAGTCAAAACTGAAATTTCTTTTTTTGTTTTTTCACTTAAAAATAAATAAACTGTATTACAACCCAAACAACTACAAATATTTACAGCAGAAGTTCCCTGAGTGTATCTAATTTCAGATTTAAAATATTTTATGACAACAAATTAGCCTTGTTATTACCAAAAACACAATTTCCTCGAAATCCGCAAAAACAAATCACTGCCCTACCTACAAGTTACCAGGGAGATATTTTGAATTATTTTGTTTGTTTTTTTTTCTCTAAGATGTATTTAACAATTCCATGAAGTTGAAATCTAAATATTTTCGATTTGGTTGACAAAAATTTTATAAAATTTGTAATTTGGAGATTTGAAGTATATTCTAAAAATATTGTCTATTTTTGACATCCCCTTAGGGCAGGTTAACGATATCCTAAAAAAAAACATATTCCATATCACACAATTTATGAATCAATTTCAAAAACATTTTTACTTTTACTTTAATCTCAATAAGTCACGTGTTTTTTTTCTTTTTTTTTTTAATTTAACCAATATTCAGGGGATGCCCCCTACTCATGCAGTGCATTGCATTGATCAGGAAAATAGGACATGGGAAGGCGGAAAGAGGGAGTAGTGTTTGTGGATATTTGATTTAAATTTTTCTAAATTGTAAGTAACAGGGAAGACTTCTGAGGGAAGTTTGTTCCACATACGAATCGTTCGACTAAAAAACGAATTTTCTCTGTAATGCGTTGTGCGAAACACAGGAGGGCTCAATAAAAGGCATACATTTTTTTTATGAGAATGTAAAAAAGGGTATTTCGAATGGTGGCCTTTTGAACACAATATGCATATCATTTTAAAGAGTACATTTTAACCTAAAAATAATACCAACACTAATTTTGTATCTTGTACACGCAGAAAAAAAACTGGTTAAATATTATTAAACATAAGTTTAAGGAAAAAACCAAATCATTGCTTATTGTACGTAGAAGTGCTAAAAGCTTTTTTTTCAAATAATCATTAAAAATAATTAAACGTTCCCCAAAAAAGTGAATGTGCCACTTTGTGGTAAAAATTCCATATTTTGTAAATATGCAAATAAAACGCTCGAGCTCGAGTTGAGCATTTTTATTTATTAAAACTGGAATAAATACAACTTAAAAAAATGCATTATTATTTTTTAATCCAAAAGTGGTCTAATTTTAGAAAAATGTATTTTAAAAATAAATTGCATAAAAACTGCAATTCTTTTTGACGCTAGACAAAAAAAAAAATTAATCCCCTGTATAAAAGAAGAGAAGTGTGCCATTCTAATGCATTTAAAATTATTATGATCCTTTATATGTTAAAGAAAGTTTCTGCGTGCGAAATATAATTTAAGTCAGAAGAGCCAAGGTCAGATTTTGGTTGATCTATCGTGGAATGGCCGATATTTAAAAGATTTTTTTTTACTTAAATTAAGACAAAAAAAGTGTTAGTTAGTAGTTTTTCAGTAATGTAATTTAAAAAAATTTTATAAGCTTTTTCTGTTATTTTTACAGGTTTTTTTTGATGTGTGTAGCTTATCTTCAAGTTTCGGCAAACATTTTTTAAAAACCCTCATTTTTTTTTGGCACTCCCAACTTTATAAAAGTTGGGATACTTTCCTATTTTTTTCTTTAAAGATTTAAAAATTTTGTGTAAGTGACTATATGGGAATAACAATATGCACTTAAAAAAGGAAATTCCATCCATAGACTAACGCCTATGATAATGACTTCTCCTTGTAGTAATTTTGATGAATTTAAAGATGTTTTAATGTATTGTCTGTAGGTTGAATGAATTTCATTGCATGCATGATGCATGACAGACATATTTTACCTTCATACTACGTTTACATTTCCGCGTAAATCCAAGATTTACAACAAAAAATTAAGAATTTTTTTTAAAAAAGCAATTTTACACTTTTTCGATATTTATTTGAAATTTTATGAAAAATTTGCAAAAGTTCACTGAACGAATTATGTAGATAGAAATTACGCTTAAAATAACTGCACTCAGGGAACTTCTGCTTTAAAAATATGTAGTTGTTTGGGTTGTAAAACTGTTTCTTTATTTTTAATGTAAATCTTAGTTATTTATAGAACAAATTAAATTTTTTACTAACCTTGTAGTTCATTCAAAAAACAAACCACATCAAATGGCTGTTTACTGATTTTTTTTATTATTTATTTCAAATTTAAGAACCAAGCCTTTAAGGCCAAATATGGTTCAAATACTACTCCATTATCAAAAATTACAAATCAAGAGAAAAAAGTATATTTATAAAAAACAATTTCTTAAAACTAAAAAGTTATATAATTACCCTAAATACTAAAGGGGATTAAATTAATCAATTAAAGAGCATCAAAATGTTGTTTAAGTTTACGCTTAAAGGTGGTATCTGTGAATGCAAATAATTTTAAATCTATAGGAAGGATATTGCACACCCTAGCTATACGTACATGAGAAGATCTTTCATATATAGATGAGGATATACGGTGACATATTATCTGAGGGTTTCTACTTGATCTAGAGAATCTAAAATTATTTCTAATGTACTCGGGACAATTTCGCATAACGACTTTTCGAAAAAGTAACAAAATTCTCAATTTAATAAAATTCTCAAAAGAAAACCCAACAAAGTCCATTACAAAGGGAGACACATGCTCCCTTAATCTCAGTTTATAAATATATCTAATAATACGTTAAAAAGTAAGATGCATCCTTCTTAGAACAACGCTGTTGGTACCTGAAAATACTTCCATAGCATAAATAATCTACGACATGAGCAGTGAACTGGCAACATGCTTCCTCACGCGAAGAGGCAAATATAAATCTAATGAATATAACCTTCTAATGGTACTATTAACGCGGGAACATATATGATCAATATGTTTATTATCTATAAAAACGCCCAAACATTTCATTTCAGAAACGAAATTTAGCCCCACATTATCCAACGATATATATAAGTCATTTGAATCTAAAGCAAAACACATTGCCCGAGTTTTACCAGGATTAAAATTCAACCCATTCTCCCACATCCACAGACTTATTTGGCTAAGAAAAAAATCTATGTTGGCTTTCAACACATCTAAAAATTGTTTATCTGATAAAAACAAAATCTGAACATCATCAGCATATAGAAATGTTTCAATTGAGTTATTATCAAAAATATTAACAAAATCATTCAGGTACATCATAAACAAAATGGGGCCAATTACTGATCCCTGAGGTACACCACAAGTAATCTCCAAGGTTAATGACTCCCTACCATCGACTGACACAAACTGCGATCTATCACGGAGATACGACTATAATTTTGCCTGAAGCCTGACTGATGTGAGTGAAAATCAAATTATTACTATTAATAAAGCCTAACATCTGATCTTTTATAATGTGTTCTACAACTTTCGAAAGTATAGGTATCATAGAAATCGGACTTAAATTATCCAACGCGTTTGAATTTCATTCTTTCTTAATCGGGACTACGCGTGCTATTTTCCAAGATCTGGGATATCTGGAAGTCAAAAAAATTGTATTAATAATGTTAGTGAGTGGCATACAAATGTAAGGAAAGATTATTTTGACAAATTTAAGCGGTATACTGTCATGACCAGCAGCATTCGAACGAATTTTACAAAGTCCTAAATACACCTCGCTCTCATTTATGCCTTGAAAAGAAAAAGAATCCTCACTAACAAAGTTACATTCATCTAAAAAATCACCTTTTGACTCATATGACTGATTTGAAATAAAAAAATCATTTATATCATTTGGGTCAACATCATTGACATTATCTTGTGATTCCACACAACCACTCGACTTTAAAATTTTCCACATATGTTTACTATTCAGCCCTTTAAACCTTTGTTCATGGTGTTTTCTTTTTGCTTTTCGAATTATAGTTTTAGTTTTATTTTTTACTCGACAAAATATCCTCCAGTTCTCAGTACTACGATCATCAATATAAGCCTTATATGCAAGATCACGAAGAGAAATATTAAAAGATATATCCCTTGATGAAAACCACTTATTATCATCGAAATCCAAAATCGTACGTCTCTTCGTTGGCACTAAATCATGCAAGGCATCTACATTTGACATGAGATTTTACAGTAGTTTTTTGTTATTTAAAAAAATAAAAAAAAAAAATAAATAGAACATTTTTGGTCTTCAAAGTTTAGTAACGTGATGATGCTTGTTAGGAAACCACGTGCTTGATTACTAAGAAGACAAGAATGGAGCAAAATGGGTGATTAATAGGTTTATTGTTAAAGTTCTGCCTATTATGGAGGCTCTAGCTTTTCTAAAACTTCGGGTTCTGATGATATCTTTAGCCAGATCGAAATACTAGTATCAACCTAGCTAATATGTTCGATTTGCTTTATTTTTTGTAAATATACGGAGGTTGAAAGCTCGTTATAAATTGAAAAAAACTAAATGTTTGTTTATTTTTTACTAACATGTGGTTCATTTTTACTACAATTGTTAGTAATTTTTTGAACATTTAAAAACAAATGCCAATGTTAGTTGAATTTACTGAACTGTTAGTCGTCCTTTGTTTAAGTGAAATTTCATTTGTTTTTAACTACATTTGCAGTGGTCTTTACCTACATAGTATTCTAAGTGTGCAAATGTAATTAAAAAGGCGATGTCTGCATTTTTTTTATAAAATTTACTTATATTATAGTCATTTTTAACTACCCGGTTAAAAAACTTCATATATGTACAAATAGGGGATTTTCACTTTTTGGAAAAAACGAAATTAGGCGAAAAAGTATCAAAACTTCAATTTATATTGTTCAAACTTCAACGATTTGCTTTTAATACTTAATGTCTTCTTTCTACAAAATTTCATAAAAATCTGTCTATTAGTTTATAAGTTAAGACGATGTCCTTTAGAGGAATCCTGATAAAATCCTATAAGTCCTTGGACTAAAATAAGGACTTATTAAGGATAAAGCTTCAATCTTACTTATATTTTATTATAAAGAGTTTTTAGTCGACTTAAATTGGGTTTTTAAATTATAATTAGTTTTTGAAATTATACGAAATTTTGATTTTGAAGCTTTCTCGCTTCCAAACCGTGGACGGCACACGAAAACTTTCTTTACAAAATATTTAGCAAATTTAGTTTTCTATCGGAATATATTAATTTCTAAGTATAAAACGCTCATTTAACGCATTTGTGGTAAATTTTATGAATGCTATCCTGAGGCAGCCTTACCTGTTAGAGGGTTAAAACGGCATCATATATGGAGGTATATGTGATTTCACATTTGCAAAAGGTGATCTAATATGGATATATATTGAAGTATATGTTATTTCATATTCGCAAAAGAGTGACATATATGGGCAAATATGGAAGTATATGGAATTCCATATGTGCAAAAAGAACTCATATATGTACCCAAAGACTAATATATGAACGAATGGATTAACCCAAATTTATATTCAATTTAAATAGAAAAAAATATATTAAAATTATAAATGTGCCCGAGCAAAAACGTTTGTATATAATAACACATAATTTTATATACACTCATATGTTTTTGCCTGCGTATTTAAGTGTATTTTTGTCAGTGTATTTAACCGCAAATAATTATATAAAATTATTGGATATAATTATATATTACATCAAAACAATTAAACAATTTTTCTATCTAATTTTTTGAATAATTATAAATTCGGACTTTTGATAAAACAATTTAAGTCGACTTAAGAAACTTCTTTATTTATAGTGTCCGACCGAACAGTTCGGCCAAAAAACTATATTTTGTCAGTTTTTTTTTTATACTAATTAAATGTGCTAAAGTCCCAAAACTTATTTAACAAATTGTGAAAAGCAATCTGATGTAGGCGTGTCCCTATCCGGATTTCATTCCTGCCCAAGGAAATCTTCAGGGGACTTTGTTATTAGAATTTCTAGAGATATTTGTTATGTTAAATCACAAACTCAATGAGAATTTCTTGTCCTCGTCTAGGAGCGAAATTCAAAATTTAAAATATCAAAAAAAAAAACAAAAACAACAACAAAATATTGTCACAATTGGCTTTGTCATCTTCCAAATACTACTCTGTTTTTTAGACAGATCTAGCAATGTAGTGACGTTTATTCAAGTAAATCAACAATAGAAAATCATATGTTTTCTATTAGTGTCAGTTACATTTAAATTTGCACAAGCACCTGGATATTTGTTATTTAAATTTATTTTTTTTTGATATCTAGAGGCAATGATGACAAATTATGGTATTGGAAACATGTTTGTTGAGCCGATTTAATTCGATTTTGTGTATAAAATTTAAGAGAAAAGCCAAAGTTTAGCTATAAAGTTAAAAGTTCGGCCGCCGAACTATTTTCAATTTGGCCGAACTTTCTGAGGCCGAACAGTGAATTCATTGCTTAACTACAGACTTTTCTTCAAATTTGACACTCAAAATAGCATCTAATCAGCCCAATAAACATTTCCCATCCGCCAAACTTGTCCATAATGCTTTAAAATACCTAATACAGACCAAATGCATTTTCTGGCCGAACTGTTCGATCGGACACTATTTATTTATAATTAACATACATTTTTTAAAAACCACGGATTTAGAAAAAAATACTTTTTACCGTCAAGAAGAGAAATATTTTTGTGGTTCAGTAAAATCATGATTTAAGTACCTTTAACATCTTTTCCATTCGTTTTGGCAAAACACGCGTTTTTACAATGAAGTTTGAATTCCCTATAAGACATCATTACCTCCATATTGCGACACTCGACTTTTGAAAGAACAGATATCCACTTAAAATTTAAGCCATCACATTGCTCTGTGTGTCAAGCTCAATTTTGGACAGATGGGGTCTCCCGTTCACAAAGAATGCCCCATATATAGATGAAGAGAATTTAATTAAAAAAAATTCTTCATGCTGTGATTTTTTTTTGTTTTATCAAAATTTAATAACTTGAAATCCATTGGGAATTACAAATCCATATTTGGTTTTTATGAAGTACATTCATTCTAGTGTCTGCAAATTCATATAAATATCATACTAATTGAATAAGTCAATTTATTATTAAGTGAATACTCAAACATGAAAGAATTGAATAATTTTAAAGTTTTGTTATTTATTTCAATTTTAATACAAATTGCTACAAGTTTACCAGCCGATAAATGGCATAAAACCGAAGATATGCCAATATTTTTTATAGAAACGGAAAATAAGGTTTGACTGAGTGCACAAATTTTGGAATATTTTTGAAATTATGTTTGTTTTTTTTTTTATTAAAATCTAGTACAATTGGTTTGAGGCCTGGAATGAATGTGCCATCAGAAATATGACTCTGATTGCAGTAGATACACCCGAAAAACATGCAGCTTTGGATGCGATATTGAGAAAGAAATTTGGTAAATACAAAAAAAAAAAATTAAAATTTTCTGGTATATGATGAATAGCGATGGATTTTGTATTCAGCTCTATGAGAATTTTCACCATGATAAAGGGTAATTTTTTAAGAGCTTCTGGATTTGATTAAAAAAAAAAAACACTTAAAATTTAAAGAAATGTATGAAATCTTTATTTGAGTCGATAGAATGATCTATATAATTCCATGTTTAAAGATAATTTCTTGTAAATGTTGACCGCGGCTACGCCTCAAATGGTACATACGCTGGGTCCAAGTTTGGCATACTCTCTCCAACATATTGGCCGGTATCTCACAAATAAATTCTTCAATATTGGCTTCGAGTGCGTCAACCGTTACGGGCTTTCCCCTATAGACATAAGCCTTACATAGCCCCACAAAAAATTGTCTGAAGACTTTAAATCACACGATCTAGGCGGCCAAATAACCGGCCCCAAACGTGAAATAAACTACTTACCGAACTCGCCTCTCAATTGGGCCATTGTTTCGCGTGCTGTGTGTAGCACCGTCTTGTTAAAACCACATGTCACCCAAGTCCAGCTCTTCCATTTTGGGCAACAAAAAATTGTAATCATCGCACGGTAGCGCTCGCCATTCCTAGTAACTGCCTTCGTCATCTTTGAAAAAGGCCCATAATCCACACCCAACACATTTTTCGGGATGCATTGGCAGCTCTTGCAATGCTTCTGGCTGCTCTTCACACCAAATAAGACAATTTGGCTTGTTCACGTATCCACTCAACCAGAAATGAGATTCGTCGCTGAACACAAAACTTCCGATAAAGAAGTGGATCTTCATCCAACTTTGCCAGCGCCCAGTCACTAAAAGTTAGCCGTTGTGGTAGGTCGTGTGGCTTCAATTCTTGCAATTCAATTTTAAAAGGTTTCACACTCCAAATCCTTCCTTCCACGTAGGGGAGTAACAGAGGCCCAATTGCTGCGAACGACGCCGAATCGATAATTCACAGTCATCAACAACACTGGCGGATACAGCTGTGATATTTTCCTCTGTCCGCACTCTACACATGCGTCTAGAGTGCGGACAATAATGTAAATTTGGTGCGAAATTTAGACACAAGATTCCGAATAGCCGCCTCAGAAGGTCGCCAAACTGACCGTTCAATGATAAATTATAGACCAAACTGAACATGTTTAACAGTAACATGTTACACGAAAAAAGCTGAGCTGCCAAAAACAGTGTTGCCAAAAAGAAAGTTGCTAAAAAATCACCGTTTATTAATGAACTTTTGAACTTTAGAAGCAATGAAATTGTCCATTGAAATTGTTTCATTAAACTAATGCATGTTTTCATAAAACTTTATGGAGAATATAATATTGTTTAATAACAATTTCATTCACTTAAGAATAGTTTCATAAAAAGTATGCGGATTTTCATTAATTTGTGAAGAAAAGTTTTATTAGTTTAATGAAAATGTTCATTATTTTTTGTGCACTCTGTGGATTGATTTCGCTACAAATCAAAATTTAAACGTAAATAAAACGGAAAAAAGGATTGAAATTATTTTTAATAGATTCAGTTCAATCAGGAGTGTAGAATTTGTGTCTTTTAATAATTTTTAAATAACAAAAGATACGAAACATACGGAATTGAATTTTTAAAAGCTATCGTTTTTCATCACATATCAACATTTTGTTTAATTCATGAAACTTTTGATTAATGTTATTAAAACATATCAAACTTTTGATTAATGAAAATGAAAATTATTCAAGTTCGAGGCCATACTCTATAGTTCTTTATTAGGATATTGTCATAACAAATAATCTATAGAGTTTTTGATTTCAAATTTATTTATTGACCACTTTGAGGAATGTGTTGATAGATCTATCTCGGGAATTTTCTAGGTACCCATCATCAGAACACGTTTTGAAAGAAGTGACATGCAAACATCAAACATTAATATAGCCTAGTTAGCCCACTAAATGAGAACTAATATATGAGTTCGAAGTTAAAGATTATTCTCATTTTTATTTTTACACTTGTTTTGTTTTATTAAAAAACAAGTTGTAAAGGGGAAGTAAACTAGAGCTTGCACATAACGAACAAGTTTTCAATTTATTTTTGATCAGTGGTGATAACTTTAACTTCGAACTCATATATTAGTTATCATTTAGTGGGATAACTAGGTTATATGAATGCTTGATGTTTGCATGAGATTGTCACTTCTTACAAAACGTGTTCTGATGATGGGAACCTAGAAAATTTCTGAAATAGATCTATCAACATATATCTTGAATTATTTTCATTTTCATTTCACAATTAAAGATCGAAAAAACATAATTTTAATTTTTAATAAAAATTATATCAAACTTTTGATTAATTTTAAAATTAATTTGTTTTTGTTTTCCAGTTAAAGCACCTAATTTATGGATTGGTGGTCATGATTTAGGTGAAAATGGTAAATATATTTGGGCATCCACTGGCAAACGTTTTGATTTTACAAATTGGAGTAACGGAAACCTAGATCATCATAACAACTTAGAACATTGTGCTCACATTTGGGATCATGAGAAAGCTGATTTCGAATGGAACGATGGCCAATGTAACTCAAAAATCGGTTATATATGCGAAGAAAGTCGATTTTTGTTGGCAACACGTAGAGATTTAGCGATTAAGAAACATTTTATTGATCAATTGTTTGCACTATAAAACGAATTTAAGAGTTTTTAAACCATATTAATTATAATGTTACATTTTTAAGCCTAGTTTTAATGAAGCCTATACTCAAAAGAATTTGACAGTTGTTTGCGTTGCAATTAGCAGTTGTTGTTTTTAATTAAGTTTACATCAGTTTTTCTATGTAAAAACACAAATCATCAACTATTATGACAGTTATTTAAAAAACTAACAAAAAAAAAAAAGTACTGTATTTTCGTAACAAACGTTTAAATCAGTTATTTTTAATACAAATTGTTGAAACATCAATGACATATCATTACTTTTCTCACTACCAATAATTACACTCGCTTACTCTCTGTATTACTTTAACACAACTAATAACTAGTTAATTTTGCCATTATTTCAATACAAAAAAATAATACGTTACGTTACGTTATAAAGTAAAGATCTAAGCATTTTTTGAAAATCTATTCTTAGACTCATTATTTTTTCACTTCTAGTATTTAGTAAGTAAAGGGATTTTGTGCAAGCAAGTCAAAAATATGATAATGACAGGTCATTATCGTATAGATTATCAAGTAATGATAGGGCATTACCTATAACATTACTTTTAAATACAAAATAATGACTTACCGATAATGGGCGTTGTGGTGTAATGGTTAGCGCGTTGGACTGTTACACAGATGGTCCCAGGTTCGATTCCAGGTGACGATATAAAATTTATAAAAATAATATGTATGAGTTTTCTATCACTTATATGTATCGCAGAGCTCAACTTCGGTGTTCCCATATCACTTAACCCCACCGAAGTAAAATAATGAATCAGGGTTATGAAACAAAAAGCTTCAATAAATTCGCCAACTCTCCATCAGGTGGCGAGCAACAACTGTTCTAAAACTTATTATCTCGCGCAATTACAGTGTTGCCATGGTTGAAGCCCTTCTTCTTTCACCATCTTTCATCTCTCCGCTGCCCCTTTACAAAGAAAACAACACATTAATTAATAGGAAGAATTTCCTGAGTGTAGCTTGTCTTAAAAAAAAAAAAAAAACAATAATCAGGTAACTCATTATTCTTACTTCTTTTGTAAGGTCAATGACCACCCATGAATTGTGGGTCATCGCGAACAAAAGTAATAAAGCGAGTATATTGCCTGGGAACTTGATAATCCCTTTGTGTGCTACTTACACGCTTTAGTACTTGGAAATGTCTTTTTTTGCTGGGATGCATAATATACATTAAGGATATTATGTAGGTAAAAACGACAGCAAATGTAGTCAAAAACAAATTAAATTTCACTTGCAGAAAGGACGATTAACATTTTATTTTATTAAAATGACATTTGTTTTTACTGTTCAAAAAATTACTAATAATTGTAGTAAAAATGAACCACATATATTAGTAAAAAATAAAAAAAAAACATTTTTTAAATAACAAAAAACGACTGTAAAAAATAAATGTAAAATCATAAAACAGTTATTTGATGTGGTATGTTTTTTTTTTAAATAAACTACATACACTGGCATGGGATTGATGGGGACTTTTGGTATTTTATTTGTAATGGTGTACCCAAGGTCTGTACCAAAATTCAGCTTTGTCGGAATTTTTTTTATTTGAACACTATTTTTATTTGGCTAATTTGAACGGACTATGCGGAAGACTTTACGTATATTCATGTGATTCCATTTTACATAAAAAGCTCTTAAAAACAGCCTTATTTTTTAAAAATTTAAAAAAATTTTAAAACTGTAACTAATAAATTTTATACAGAAAAATTCTTACAAATTTTAACGAATTTCTGTGAAATAAAATATTTTTTAGAAAAAAATGCAATTTAAATCTACATTTCAATTAGAAAAAGTTCGAGGAATCAGAAGTTTTATATTATTAAAAAAAATATTATCAGAACCAAAAGCGTTTTTTTTAGAGATAAAGGTTTTGAAAATATAAACTTTGGTAATTTTTATAATTTTATCCGAAAATAAGGTATATTTCAAGATTTATTAATAAAAGAGATAACATCTTTCTGCAAATGTTTCTTTTTTGTCTGAAAACATAGATTATTCTGAACATATTGATGAAAAAGTCAAACCATTCTTATAAAAACTAAGAAACTTACAGACATTTTAATTACTCACATAAGTACAGTCAAAGGAAAAGATTTATCATTCCGAGCAAAATTGATGATTAATAGGTTTTTTGTTAAAGCTTTGCCTATTCTGGAGACTCTAGCTTTTCTAAAACTTCTTGTTCTCATGAGATCTTTAGACATGATGAATGGAAATACATTTATCAACCTAGCTAATATATTTAATTTGCTTTACTTATGTAAATACACGGAGGTTGAAAGCTCGCTATAAATAAATACAAAATAAAACTCTTTTATATTTTTTGTCAAAATTTAATAAAATGTGTAACAATCGGATGTTTTTCAAAGGATTTATAGTGTTTTTATGAAAAAGAATATATGGCAGCTATACGAGTCCTTGCTGCGATAAAATTATAAATTGGCCCAAGCAATATCTACACTATTCCTAGAACAATCAACAATTTACATTACATATTAATGAGAATTGTAGTTTTTATTTAAAATTCATAATTTTTATTACAATTTGAAAAACTTGTTTTTTATTAAAACAAGTTTTTCAAATTGTAATAATTTTCTCTGAAGAAGTCACCCAATGTGGAGACGAAATATTGGAAGTAAATAATTAATAAATAAATGATCTTAAGGGCTCTATGCAATAAGTCCCAGGTGCAAAAAGTCCCAGTGCAAAAGCTCCCAATGAAATAAATTCTAAAAAAATGAAATAAGTCCCGTCTCGAAAAAGTGAAATAAATTCTAAAAAAATTAAATAATTTCCAAAACAAAAATGAAACAAATCCTAGGTTTTTGTTGTTATTTCATCATGAAATAATTTCCAAAGAATAAAAATAAATAACTCCCAAAAATAGTCCATGCAACACAAATGAAGTAAGGGAGTACCGTTATATTCCCCAAAGTCGTATTGCCCAAAACCCCAAATGACATATTGCCCAAATGTCCGCATATCCCCCAAAATTATGGCTGTTAATATGTTATAACGACCAAATCAATGACAGAAAATCCAAAACTTTTTTTTGGGTGCTATGGCATTTTATTTTGAAAAAACTTTTTTTTTTTGGGCGCTATGACGGTAAAAAAAAAGAAGTTATTGCCAAAAATCATAATTTTTTTTTTTTTTAAATGTCATAAGACATAATGTCTTTTGTGTGGCACGCAGAAAAAACTTTATTTCGCGAAGCCGCCTGCCGCGTTCTACGCAGGAAAAAAACCCCTAAGAGCGGCCGAAGGCCGCCACCCAGAAGACCTTGTTTTTCAAATCAGATGTCGAATCCGTTAAAATCTTATATTTTTAAGACATCAAGTAACATTTATTTGACCTGTCATAACTTTGTATGTCCCAAAATACCAACCCACACCAAGATTTATAGTTTTTTAATAATTATTTTTTTAAAAGTCTTTTTTGTTAATAATTTTACGTATATATTAGTGTCTAAACTTTAAATAAACAGAAGGCAAATGCTCTACTCTTTTATTAAAGATAAAAAACAATCAATTAGCTGTTTAAATGACAAAGCTATGACTGGTCAAATTATATTACTTATTGTCTTAAAAATAAGATTTCAACGGATTCGTCATTGGATTTGTAAAAACAAGTTTTTCTGTGTGGCGGCTCTTAGGGTTTTTTTCCTGCGTAGAACGCGGCAGGCGGCTATGCGAAATAAAGTTTTTTCTGCGTGCGACACAAAAAAATAAAATTGAAGCAATTTTTTTAAGTTTCCTTAAAACTTTTTTGTTTGATTTCATGAATCAGCCTTGACATTTAAGGTCTTATGACATTTAAAAAAAAAATAAATTATGATTTTGGGCAATAACGTATTTTTTTACCGTCATAGCGCCCAAATTTATTTTGGCCAAACAAAAAACCGTCATTGCGCCCAACAAAAAATGTTATTTCGTCCAAATCAATGTCGTATTGCCCAAAAACAAGAACATTTTTACAACAACAATTTACATATAATTTTTTTGGGCGCTATGTCGTTTTTTCCTTGACTTTGGGGAATATAACGTTACGCCTTCAAAATTTGTTAAAGAACAGCTTAAGTTAGGTCAATTTAAGAAGATCTTCAAAATATTTTGAAAGAGCCTGTTATAGGAAGCGTTTAGAATATTAATAATGTTAAAAAAATAATGAATTTTTGAAAATGAAAAAACTTCTACTAAAAATGAAATAACTCCCACAGCAAATGAAATAACACCAAACAAGAAAATAAAATGAAATAAGTCCCACGCAAAGTTCTGTTGGGACTTATTTCGTTTCGGAATTACTGCATTATGAAATAACACCTAATAACAAAAATGAAATAACTTCTGAAAAAATGAAATAACTGCAAAAGAACTGGGTATTACTTCACTTGAAATTACTCCCAAATTTGTATGAAAAATTTTTGGGACTTATTTCATTTTTTTTTTGGGACTTTTTTCACCTGGCACAGAGCCGATCTTAAGCTCGATTAAACTAAGAAGAATTATATTATTTTTTATTATTACATATTTTTTATTATTTTTTTTTTATATTATATTATTATTATTATTATTTATTATTTTTTATTATTGACCATATTTTACAGTTGTTTTTACTGCATTAAGTAGTTTTTTTTTTTAATATTTTAAATTGAAAACAATTTTAGTAATTTGTATGAAAAATACAGTCATTGCCTCTTTAATTACATTTGCAGTTATTAAACTGTAATATTTTTTGACAGGGTTGCCAACATTTTTGAAAACGGTACAAGAAAGGGGATCGGTAAAACTTCGATAAATCCAAAATAGCACAAATGTTTGCCAAAATAGGAAGATCTTGGATTTATTTCAAGAATGGTTACCGTAACCACTAAAGTAACGACTCAAATTTTAAACTGCAGCCGATTGGAATACAGTGATTGTTATTTTTAAAAGACTCTACTTTTTCAAAAAACCTTAAACCGATATTTGTTTCGGTTGCTGTGTATTTTCTTATCGCATATTTGAATTAAAATAAGGAAATAATCGCCTTCAAAGTTTAAAAACAATGTAGAAAATAAGGCTTTAACTAAACCAGACTGTAAGCATACATAATAGGTGCTTAAGGAAGGCTCCTATCACATACCCGTTCATGGATGATAGAAATCCATCGGAAACTGCTCTTTTACAAAAAAAAAAAGTGTGGCTTATCAAGTTATTGCAAAAAGATAAGTAAAGAAGTTCTTAGTCTGAAAAATGGTAGCAAATTAGATGGTCTTTCTTGATACTTGTAAAAAGTGCCAAAATGTGTCTTCTATTACAAGACCTTCTTCGGAAGACTATAAGATAGTAAAAATCATTTTATCAAGTTAATGTGGCTTATCAAGTTTTTGCAGAAATTTTATTTAGAATTTTTTAATTTTGAAGAAATGATATCTGCATTTCAGGCATTTAGTGCTGTAGAAACTTGTAATAAATGCCAAGATATTTAGCACTTATTACAAGTATCTGTTGCTCGAAAATAATGCAAAATAGCAACTATTTCCTCAAAATAAAAAAATCTTAAAGAGAATTTCTGCAATAACTTGATAAGCCACGTGGATTTGAAAAAATGGGTTTCACTGCCTTATAGTCTTAAAGCGATGGACATGTAATAGAAGACACCTCTTGGCACTTATTACAAGTATCTAGAATATAAAAGTCGAGAAAAACAGCGACTTTTTCTTAAAAATAAGAAAATCTTAAATAAAATTTCTGCAAAAACATGATAAGCCACATTGATTTTAAAGAAATGGTTTTCAATGACTTCTAGACAGCTGTTAAGCAAAATGTTCGATCTATTACATATCCGTCGGTGGCAGTCTAGAAGAGTGTAAAAATCATTTTATTACGTCAATGTGGCTTATCAAGTTTTTGCACATATTTTATTTGGAATTATTTAATTTTAAAGACTAGGTAGCTTTTTTGAAGGATTTTCATGATATAAAGGGTCCGCCAAATAACTTTTTTTTTTTTTTTGAACTCCTGAACCAATTGGACTTTGTATGGCGTCATACCAAGGTCTTTATGCAAAATTCGTCTCAACGATGTCTCCGAAATGTTCAATTGTTGAGAACGACGGTGAATTGATGTTGATGGCGCTTCACGCACACTTTCTGCCACAGCAGCAATATTCTCGGGTGTACGCACTGTTTTTGGCTTTTCACGTTTTGGTTTATCGATGAGGATGCCAGTTTCTTTCACTTTTTTCACAGGATAACGAACATACGGACCATATTCGTTCAGCGGAAGGATAAAACTAATTATCTGTCAAATCAGACATGAGCTAAGTGTTACCATTCACGAAATAAGCACTAGTTGAAAAAAAAACGTTAGATGGCGGATCTTTTATATACTTGCTTTAAGTGCAAAGATGTGTCTTCTATTTCATCATGTCCATCGCTGGGAGACTAATAGACAGTAAAACCCATTTTGTTAAATTAATGTGGCTTATCAAGTTGTTGCAGAAATTTTATTTAGAATATTTCTATTTTAAAGAATAAATAGCAGATTTGGCAGATTTTCGTGATAAATATACATGTTGTAAGTGCAAAGATGTTTCTTCTTTTACATGTTCCTCGCTGGGAGACTAGAAGACAGTAAAAAAAACATTTTATTTAATTAATGTGGCTTATCACGTTTTTACAGAAAATTTATTTTGCATTTTTCAAAGAATTTTATTGGAAACAAAAAAGAGCATACTTTTGGTGTAATTTATTTATGGTATTGCACAGTGGGATATACAGGCATGTAATAAAAATCGATTGACTTTGTTTTTAATCGATTTGGTCGAAAATTGAAATTTAAATAGTGAATAAAAGGCAAAAAGAGATTTGAAGTTGTTTCAAGCCCTTCTGTTGGTTCAGGAATAACGATTTACTTCTTTTATTCTTTTTAAGTCCGCTACAGTGGTCGAAATTTATTATATTCACCCATAAAATTTTGAATTTTCCCAAAATATTTGCAACATAAAAAACTTCGGGTTCTGATGAGATCTTTAGCCAGATCGAAATACTAGTATCAACCTAGCTAATATGTTTGATTTGCTTTATTTTTGTAAATATACGGAGGTTGAAAGCTCGTTATAAATTGAAAATAAAAGTAACTATTTTTCCTTTAAATTTAACTCAAATTTACCTCTAAGTGCAGCAATATTTTACTTAAAGTATTTGCAATGAAGTTTTAAAATACGCCAATGAGAAAACATTTTAAATGTTTTGGCGAAAAACTCAGGTTAATGCAACTGAACTTATATTTATTTCGCTGCCACAAACTAGAAACTAGTAAAAATGCAGCAAATGGATTGAAATGGCTGCGAAAAAGATACAAAACGTAAAATCTTTGTTACCATGAAACGTTAAAGTGAAAAGACCAAAAATCAAAAAGCTCTGCAAAATAATTAAAAAAAAAATATATAAAGTGTTGTTTAAAAAGATAGGACTTTAAAAAACAATAAATAAAACAAAAACTCATACTTGTTAATAAATTGAATTATAAAAAACACAAATCTTGCTAATAAAAGTTTAATTTATTGCCCGACCCAGCCATGGCTGAGTGTCATAAATGCAAAACCTCAATTCGAGGAGAATCAGGAATTAGCTGTGCTGGAGTGTGTAAAAAAGTGTATCACTGCTCTGTCAAATGCGCTGGTGTTGACCAGTATTCGGTGAAAATTTTGGATCTGGACAACTTTGTGCGGTTTATGTGTGAGGATTGTGTCCAGTATATACATAATGTTGACCTTGTATTAAAAGAAATCCAAGATGGTGTTAACAAAAACAAAATAAATTTAGTGGAGTACAAAAGTGAATTCGAATCATCACTTAAACAAAACGAAAATGAAATTAAACTCCTATTAGAGGCTATAGAAAAACGTTATGAAGAGAGACTTAAAAAAATAGACAATGCTCAAAAGATATGTGAAAAAAATGTCGATGAAATAAAAAAAATATGCAATGTTGTAAACGAATATGAAAACAAAAATAAAGAAATTTATAACACTATCGAAGAAAGCAATGAAAAGATGTGCAATGAGATAAAAAAAGTTATTAAAGAAACGAATGATAAACAAAATAAAATGTCATTTGCTGACACAGTAAAAAAAACAGTGATGCCAGAACTAAAAAAACAAGTACCACTAATTATTAAACCCAAAGAAAAGCAACGAGTAGAAAAAACAAAACAAGACTTAAACAATAGGGTCGACCCAATAAATCTAAAAATTACTAATGTTGAAAATAGGAGTAATGGAACATTAGTTATACAAAGTGAAAACAATGAAGAAAGAGAAAAAATTAAAACTGCGATTCAAAATAAAATGAGTGAAAATTATGAAATTAAAGTACCGGATAATTTTGATATGAGTATAACAATAACGGACATGACATTTAAATATACCGATGAAGAAATTATTAAAAAAATTAAAAAACAAAATGAGTTTTTAAAAAATAGTGAACTAAAACCAGTTAGATCCTACGAATTTAAAAGAAATAATAAAATAATTTATAATGTTAAACTTATAATTGATAATGACTCATACACAAAAGCGTTATCTGCCCAAAAAATTAATATTGGTTGGGAAAAATGTCGAGTTTTCGACGGGACCGATGTGTTAATGTGCTATAAATGCAGAGGTTTCAATCATAGAGCAAGTGACTGCAAAAATCAGGAAGTATGCTATAAATGTCATGGAAACCATAGAGCAAAGGAATGTAAAAAAGAAATTATTGAAAAATGTGTAAACTGCATAAGATCAAACGAAAAACTTAATCTAGGGCTTGATGAAAATCATCGAACTTTAAGCAAAAAATGTCCAGTGTATCAAAACAAATTGAACATGAAGATGAGAAGGATGGGTTTTAATGTTTAACAATCAAAGAATATAATCAATGGAATATACACAAATGCCGAGGGTTTACTTAACAACTTTAATCAAGTGGAAATAATCGCAGCAGTTAAAAACCCCGAATATTTAATACTTTCTGAAACTCATTTAACTGAGAAAATTAAGGAACAAGAATATCAATTGCAGGGATATGATTCTTATGTAACATTGTCTAATTCTGCACATACCGGTGGAGTTATAATCTATTTTAAAAATATATGGAAGGTGAACAAATTATGTGAAAAAGTCGTTGCTTCAAAATATTGGATGTGTGCATATTTGGAAAAAAATAGAAGTACGATGATGATAGTAATGGCTGTTTACAGATCTCCAAACAGTAGCGAAGTAGAATTTTGTAACGCATTTGATGAAATAGTTGAAGAAATATGTGAAACAAATTATGAAATAATTATAGTAGGTGATTTCAACATAGACTGGAGAAAAGACGATACATACAAAAATCGAATACAATTAACTTTAAATGATAACGGCCTCAAACAAATTGTTAATGATTA
Source organism: Delia radicum (assembly GCA_021234595.1). NCBI lineage: Eukaryota > Metazoa > Arthropoda > Insecta > Diptera > Anthomyiidae > Delia > Delia radicum. The sequence continues at coordinate 226,408,275 of CM037852.1, read as the reverse complement.
TACAAGGGTCACAGCAAATACAAGAACTTTAATAGACTATGTAATAACAAATAATAATAACGTATACGCTAGAATTAATAACGATAATAAAATAGCGGATCATGAAGCTATAGATATAATAACTCAAAAAGAAAATAATGAACAAATAATAACAAAAGAAATAGACATATTCAAATATAATAAAAACTTATTTAATAATGAACTTAATAATGTATTAAAATATATTGAAAATAATAATGTAAATAGTAATGCCCTTAATATCGATATGTGCATTGAAAATACAATTAAAAAATTCACAAAGAAAACAAAAATTAGCGAAAAGAATAATGTTAACAAATGGTTTAGTAGAGAACTAAAGTTACTAAAAAAGGAAAAAACTACCAAATACTGTATAGCAATAACAAGAAACACAAGTGAAGCATGGAACAATTATAAAATAATAAGAAATAAGTATAAAATCAAAATCGAATATGAGAAAAATAAATTTATTAATAACAAAATAAGCAATGCCAAAGATCAGAAACAAATGTGGAAAGAAATAAAAGCCTTAGTACTTAGTAAAAATAAAAATGTGATACAAACTGTGATATTTAATGAACTAGAATGTAAGGAAAATTACCAAATAGCCAGTCAATTCAATAACTACTTTGTGAATAGTATTAAATCAATTAGAAACTCGATCGAACATGTGCAATATATAAACCAATTACCTGTGATAAACTCTCAATTTAAATTTCGTGCAATAAATATACAAGAACTTAAAAATATATGCAAAGATATTAAAAATAAACCTGACTTTAATAACGTATCAATGAAAATAATAATGGACAATTGGAACATTATGGGTAAGACCATGATGAATCTGATAAACGCATCACTAGAAACGGGAGAGTTCCCTGAAAGCTGGAAAGTGTCATCAGTGACTCCAACAGAAAAAATTGCGAAAACAACTAAATGTGAAGAGTTTCGACCAATAAACACACTAAAAACGTGTGAAAAAATAATTGAAAAAGTGGTAAAACAACAATTAGAGAAATACATTGAAGAAAATAATATATTTTCTAAATATCAATCAGGCTTTAGAAAAAAATTTTCATGTGAAACAACGGTAAACTACGTAATTAATAGATGGAAAAATGTAGAAAAAACAAAAAAATAATGGCAATCTTTTTAGATTTTAAAAGAGCTTTCGAGACAATTTATAGGGATATCTTAATACAAAAACTATATATGTATGGAATACAAGGAAATGAGTTAAAATGGTTTAAATCGTATCTTACAGACCGAAAACAAATGGTGAAAGTAAATAATATTAAATCTGATTATATAGACAATGAATACGGAGTGCCACAGGGCTCAATTTTGGGAGCACTATTGTTTATTATATATATTAACGACATGCCGGACGTTTTACAAAAATGCGAAATAGTTTTATATGCTGATGACACACTGATCTTCACTGAAGGATACACAGATAAACAATGTCATGACAACATGATGCACGATATTAATAATATAAACAAATGGTTAAAAATGAATAAACTAAAATTAAATGAAAATAAAACAAAAATAATGGAAATAAACATGAACAATGAGTCGATATTTGAAATAAATAATGAAGTTATAGAAAAAGTAACTGAAATTAAATATCTTGGTTTTATAATAGATAAACAATTAAAATTCAAAGAACACATGGAATATATATGCAAAAAAATTGGTAAAAAAATCGGGTTTTTTAAACGAATACGAAATAAAATATCAATACTAACGGCTATAAATATTTTTAATACAATGGTTAAACCACATTTCGAATTCTGTTCAACAATTTTATATACATGCTGCACAGAAACACAAATAAAACGACTGCAAAAACTTCAAAACAAAGCTATGAGATCCATTTTAAGATGTAATATTTTAACACCGATTGAGAATATGCTTGGCGCGCTGAAATGGCTCAATATAAAACAAAGGATGGAAATGAATACACTATATTTTATACAAAAAATGAAAACCGGAAATGCACCAGAATATTTGATAGAACAGCTTAATTATGTTGGAGATATACAACCGTATCAACTAAGGAATGCTGATAACTTTCGACTTCCAAAAGCAACAACAACTGCAAAGCAACGTTCACTTTTCTATAAAGGACTACACCTATATAACATGCTTCCAAGCGATACCAAATCTGAAACAAATATTAATGTTTTTAAAAGAAAAATTGTACATTTCATAAGAAATAATGATATTCCACAGAGCTTTTGATAAAAAATTATGTACAAAAATAATATTTTTAAGAATTTATTTTAAAGTATTGTAAATACTACTAAATTATTAATAAAAAAAAAAAAAAAAAAAAAAAAAATACATTCCGCCAATATACCATCCATTCTACAACGCCTCAGAGTCTTCAAGCAACGAAACGGAGATAATTGAAATAATAGTAGTAGTAGTAGTTCCTTTATTTTTAACGTTCCATATTTGTGCGCCAATAAACTTAAAATTTATTTATTAATCGAAAACCAAAGTTTTTCTTTTTGAAAATAAAACTTCTTTACAATAACACTAATAACACCTCATTACAAAATTAGTTGCTTACACTCTCCTATACAATCCATATATTCGATTATTTCTGATTATTTAGACGTAATATCCCACTGTGCAACATTAAATTAGCCCAAAAGTATGTATAATTTTTTAAATATTTTTGTTTTCAATAAAATTATACTGTAATAAATTTATATAAAATTTCTGCAAAAACTTGATAATAAAATGGTTTTTACTATCTTCAAGTCTTCCAGCGGCAAATATTTATTAGAAGACATATATTGGCATTTATTACGAGTATCTAATAAGAAATTAATAAATTTCTGGAATAACTTAAATCATACATCGATGGTTTCTTAAATGATTAGATCATCTGTTGGAAAATAATCTTTATCCACCATATATATATATATATATATATATATATATATATATATATATATATATATATATATATATATATATATGTCCTTTATTTATCTAAATATAAATAGAATTACATTTCTGAACACCATAAATACTTAAATAAAAGTTCAGTGTGAACATAGGGCGTCAACAAATTTTCTCCATCTGATTCTATCTCTGGCAATTGTTTTTGTTTGATTCCAGGATACTCGAGCAAGTAAACATTCTTGTTTAAGGCAACGAACCCAGGTGTTACGGGGCCTACCTTGGCGGCGTTGTCCTTGGGGGTTCCAGTCGAGGGCTGTTCTTGCAATTTCTGTTTGTGGTCTTCGCAATATGTGGCCTATCCACGTCCACTTCCGTTTACGAATATCAATGTGTGCTTTCAAGGAGTTTGCTCTTTGGAGCAGAGCTTCATTTGAAATACGATCTGGCCAGTGGATGTTAAAGATCTGTCTTAGACATTTGTTGATGAAAGTTTGAATTTTTCTAGTGGTAGCTTGCGTTAAGCTCCATGTGGTGCAGCCGTAAAGTAATACTGACTTCACACTGCAGTTAAAAATGCGGATTTTGGTTTTCCGAGAAATATTATTTCTTCGCCAAATTTTAGATAAGGAAAAGAAGGCTACTCGAGCTTTATTAATGCGATCGGTAACGTCAGCATTTGAACCACCATCCTTAGTTATCTTGCTACCAAGATAACAAAAAGCATCCACATCTTCAATACGTTGGTCATTTATTATTAATGGGGTAACGATATCTGTACTTATGCGCATAAGTTTTGTTTTACTTATACTAATTTTTAAACCAACTTTTTTGGCGTTTTCAGACAGACTTGTGAGTTTAGCTTCTATATCCGAGAAGCGATGGGCCATTAGACATATGTCATCGGCATAGTCTATGTCATATAGAAAATCAGACAATGTCCAACGAATACCGAAAGGAGCATCTCTGTTGGTTTGTTCCAATACGCAATCGAGCAGTAGCAAAAACAACGTTGGAGACAGGACACAGCCTTGACGCACACCTGTGCCTGGAACAAACGACCGACTCTCATTCCCATTGAAACGTACCCTACATTGAGCGTCCCTATATAGCTCACGTATCATATTTACTATTTTATCAGGAATTCCCTTGTAGGTTAATGCAGACCACATCGAATTTCGGGATATAGTGTCGAATGCACGTTCAAAATCGACGAAAAGTAAATAAAGAGGGGTGTTATACCACCATACTTCAATCAATATATTAACAATACTTCAATCAATATATTAACAAAAAAATTCAAGCTTGCTTTTATTTTCTTCAGAGTTAATCTTTTTGTTCAGAAGTGTATCTTATTGGTGTGGCATGACATGTTCTTGCGTAAAAAAATATTGAAATATAGTCGAATTGTAAAAAGTAGCATTTGCTCTAGATCTGAAAGTATTTGGAATATAGTTTAAATCATTTAAGTGGATATTGATACCACGTTAGGTAATGCAATGAACACATAAAATCATTTTTTGAAAACGTGTGGCTTATCATGTTTTTGCACTAAGCCCTTCAATTTTATTAAAAACCGGAAATTCCAACTTAAAGAACATGTCTTTTACTTTAGTTTCTATTTTTTGGGAATTTTTTTTTTTTTTTTTTTGGCTAGACAAATCCTTTAAGGATATATATTTTTTTTTTAATTTGAAATGGTATTAAAAATCTCATTTAAATTCATAGTTAACATCCCTTCATATGCAATTGTTGTAATAAAAAAATCCAATTTATATCTGTTCTGTTGTAACAACAAATGACGTCGTTATTATGACGCAGCTTTAGAAATGTGAGAATGATGAAGTTCAAAATACAAAAAGTGGATGAAGAATTCCACTATGAATGTAACTCCGTAATGAATCAACAGGGAAACACAATGCAAAATATAACACATGTCTATGAAATTACAATAATGTTTGTTCTGAAATGTAGATGTAAGTTTTTAATTTCGTACTTTTTACCAGCGATGCCAATTTGGCACTCTTCATACTAGGGGTAGCGCTTTTGTTATACCCAAAACTCGCATTATTTAGACTACAAAATACTACTTGTTTGAAGAATAGAATTTAGAATTTAGCATGCAAAATAATTTAAAATAGTTCTCAAAAGTAATTTTTACTAGAAATTTGCACTAAAAAGATTATAAATTTTTCAGAATCTTGAACATTTTCTAACCCCAATAAGGATGTCATATTCCTAAAATTGAGCTTTTTAACTGTTTCGTAGCATAAATTAGTTAATACATTCTACACTGCCGTTGCTTTAACCCGCCGAAGCAATTTTGAAATTTTCATGATTTTCGTGATCTCTACACACAAAGAAAAATTTAGCTATTTGCCAACTGAAATTGGGTTACTATGGCTCAAATTCGGTTATTACGAGTTTCAGACGGTTGGCACAAATTAATATTAGTTTTCACAACAAAGTTAGGTTAATTCAACTGAATTTTAGATGCAACAACCAAAATGTTAAGAAATCTAATTAATATAAATATCGTTGTACTGACTGAATTTTTAAGTTGATATCATTAATTTACACTCGGTTGGCACTTTATTTCTCTGTGTGGAACCTAATAATAGTTATGTAAAAAAAAATGGCTCCTTGTTCCGAAAATAACTTCCATTTGATGACCACACACAGTTTCGGCTGAAAGAATTTTCATGTTTTTTTAAATGTCTTGATCTATTTACAACTAAATACAAGTTACGTTACAAAAAATTGCCTCCATAGACCGTTCATCCATAGCCGCTCACTTCTCGTGTCAAAAATAATTAATTTTACCCCTAAATAAAGAATAACTTATTTCCAACTTTGAGGACTTCTGATGGGTGAAGTGCGACCAGAAAAATATATATCGTCCTCCACATTTTTAGTGTCCAAACTCTCCCTTAAAAATTGCCTTTGGGCGAATTTATTTTATATTTTACTCTATAAGTGTCAAAAACGCTTGGGCAAGCATATTGGCCTGTGGTCGTCACGCGCGATGACTTTGGATCGGAGGGAGATATAATAACGCAGTAAAAAGCATGTGATAATTTGAGGTCTTAACTATAAAAATAATTTAAAAAAATAAGAACTATTGTTCCAGGGTTGCCATATAGTTAATTAAAAAATACAATTTTCAAATTTTTGATATTGCAATTTATTAAGATATTATTAATTTATAGAAAAAAGATCGGTGTTACAAAGGTTATTATGCGGATTTGGTTAGGGGAGTCTGGAAAATCTTTTTGAAATTGAACAATTTGTTGTGCAGTATTTACTTTTTATGTAAAATTAAAAGATCGGATCAAAAAATTTCAGAACTTGTAAGAACTTTGATATGCTGAAAATTACTATATTTTCTTTTTAATGGTAAAAAGTTGGCAATTTTCTTTCAACAAACAAAAATTTTTAAAAATTTGTTTTAAAATCAGTATTATAATTTCAAAAAAATCTTAGCCCGTTAAGTGCATACAAAACGTCAAAGTTTGAATTTAAATTGTGAATTCCAATGCTAAAGGGCGCAAAAGTGTTCAGAAAAGCCCACTGTTACATCTTACTACCAAATTTCATCGAAAAATTCACACGGAAACGATAAGTGGTATACAATGGATTAAATAAGTAGACATTTTGTTCAAATTTATCATCTGTCGCTTTTTAGTGCTTTTTTAAGGGCCTGAGTTCACGTTTTGCTTTAAGAAAGTTAGCATCACTGTTTTTTACATCCGTAAGTGTGAGCAAAAAGGAATATAATGTAGTAGATACTAAAGGGTAGCACGAATGTCTTGCAAGACATTCGCAAGACATTTTTGTATACAACAACAAATTTTTTACTCTAATAATATTAAATCTTGAGAATTATAAAAATATGGACACAATTAAAGTTTCCCATGAAAAAATAAAAACTTTTTTAAGTGAATTAGTCTGTTTTTTGCTTTTTTAAGTGATAAAAATCGTCAAAACAGGCATCATTGTACGCAAGAGAAAATTTTTCAAAACATTCATGCTACCCTTTAGTTGATACCAAAACTCAAAACAACAAGTATCTGAGAATAGAAATGTTTTCAAATATACTAAAACAAATAACAGCCGGTGTTTTTTGTTAAAGAAAAACCCACCACCTTAATAGATAGAACTCTCAAAAGCTTTTCAATGGAGTTGCCAGAATGGTAATAACACCTAAAAAATTCAAAATACCCACAAAAAAAGAAAAAATATAAAAAAAATTAAATTTGTCGTACAAATTACACTGCGCAGATCCGAAATATTTCCGCCATGCTGATTTTAATGGCGTACCCAGTTTTTCACTTATGGGCCAGGATAAGCCATCGTTTTTTGTCCATTAAAACAATATTTTGAACTAAATCAACCCTTAGATGATCTTAGTGTCAAAATGAGCCTTAGTTGAAAAGTATTAACATAACACAGTATATTTTTTATAAAGAATTTTAAACTAAGGTTCAATTTGACACCAAGAGCATATAAGGGTTAATTTATGTCCGAATATTGTTTTTAGTGGATTGAAGGAATGGCTCTTTCCAATTTAAGGAACCCTAACACAAATCTGAAGTCTACATAGAAAGATATCCACAAACAAAAAGTCGGAATATGAAGAATAAAGGTCTAAAAAGTATCCTTGAGGGTTTCGACAGCTGCTGCTCACGAATCTGAAACAGGATTTAAAAATTTAAAATTTCGGATCCAATACAGCGGCCCGCATTGCGCCAGCAGTAAGCACTTGGAGTTAAGGTTGTTTTTTTTATAGAGGTATAGAACTTGAAATGGGATGAAACAAATATGTTTTTTTTTTTTAATTGACATGCAATTTACTTTATGCGAAAGATTATCTTTTGGCATTATAATTTGAATATGACTTCTGGCATATGACTGCTGGCTCGGACGTAGTCTAATCTGGAGGTCCAATTTTCGATGACTTTTTCCAACATTTGTGGCCGTATATTGGCAATAACGCGGCGAATGTTGTCCTCCAATTGGTCAATCGTTTCGGGCTTATCGGCGTAGATTAGCGACTTCACATATCCCCACAGAAAAAAGTCCAGCGTCGTTAAATCGCACGATCTTGGAGGAGAATTCACGGGTCCAAAACGTGAAATAATGCGGTTACCAAACGTTAAATCAGTTGTGGTACGAGCTGAGTGACATGTTGCGCCGTCTTGTTGAAACCACAGCTCCTGCACATCATGGCTGTTCAATTGATGAACGAAAAAGTCAGTAATCATGGCTCTATAGCGGTCAATATTGTCTGTAACCAGCATCGTTTTAAAGAAGTACGGACCAATGATTCCACCAGCCCATAAAGCACACCAAACAGTCAGTTTTGCTGGATGTAACGGTGTCTCAACACACACTTGACGATTATCATCACTCCAAATACGGCAGTTTTATTGGGGATTTTTGAATTTTTATTCATCGTCTTTTTTTTTTAGACAGTGTGCAATTAATACTATAATTAATATGCACATATTTTTCAATTGTTTGAGATAGGCGTGGTAGAGAAGATTAAGCATACTTTTCTGTTTTGTTTATTGACGTATACATTTAACCAAAAGTAAGCTTCATCGCTTAACAAAATTCGCTTATGAAGTGCGCAATACGTATTTCGAACAGAACCATGATTTTCAAAATAAATTTGCACAATTTGGAAGTTTTGTTCAGGCGTCAGTCTATTCATGTTGAACTGCCAAACCAAACTAAACATAAATCACTTGACAGCTGACAAAATGGCCGCCAGTTAAATAAGTTTTGCCAACTTAAGGTTCTATACCTGTATAAAAAACACTTCGATATCAGCGCCTGGAGTTTTCTTACATTTTGTGAGCTTGTGTAATTCTTCATACCAAACATTTACATAGGAATCAAATCCCCTTCATCTGGCATCACACATTTTCAACAAAATAAAAAAGAGATACAAAGAGAGTGTGTACACAATTGTAGCTTTTTTTTTGTACTTTGAATGGATAAATACATTTTTATTCGAGTAAAATTTAACGAATAATTAAATTCAATGGATGTGCCATAAAGTTCAATATACAATTCAGTTGTTTTACAAACCTCAACGGCAGAAGGTGCGTGTTTGCTAACAAAACTAAACGGATTTAACGGTTGTAAAAACGTAAAGTTTAAAATTGTTTAAAATATAAATTTAAAAAAGTAATAATAATATAATTAAACTAATACATATTTAAATTAAATAATAACAAAAAGATTGTCGTTAACACAATTACTACATAGTTTTAGATTGCAAACCTTAATGTTTTGAGTTTAAAGAATTGAAGGTAAACCAGTTTTTTCCTCGATAATGTTCTTAATAAAACAACAAGTTCAAAAAAATTTGCGAGTTTTAGTTTATACAAAACAAAACAAAACAAAAAATAAAACATAAAAAAAGGTTTTTGGATAAAAAAAAATGCGGGTGATATTATTTCAACATCAATTGTTTTTCATGAAAAAAAAAAATATCGGCTTAATGTTTTCAAGGCCATTTATTAAAAAAGTTGTTATACATTTTGAAAAAATAAGATTTTTGTTTTTATTAATCATGTGTTTTTTTAATATTGCGTCCTCGAATATTACTCTTTTTGTGTGATTTGATATGAATTCTATACAAATTTTGTGATTTATTTCAAATAAAGGAAATAATAAAGAAAAAACAACGATAATGAAAACCAAAACACAATTTATACCACAACTCGACGATATTAATGTGCAAACTTAAGTGATGATGTCATAAATGAGTGTTTTGAAAAAAAAAAAAAACAAAAATAATAACAGCACGAAATCACTAAAAATAACATTTAGAGATAAAATAAAAGTGAGCGTTCTATACATTTAAACATTGATATTTAGTTGTGTGTGCTTTTCCATTATGTACTTTATACCTCTTCAGTATTGAAAGATCTTTTTTATTGATTCTGATCAATATCCATCGCATAGAAAATCTATCATAACACTAGTACACCAAATGCAAAAAAAAAAAATTATTAAAAATATTTGCTACAACTACTAAAAATTTGTTCAAAATCATGTTGCAGAAAAAGTTACTAAAATAAAGAGATTTTTTTTTGCTAACTATTAGTAAGATAAGAATAGCAAAAATAAATCTGTTGAATCTACAAACAATTTGTTATATTCGCAGTGTGGAAACGGTAATGACATGTCATTACTTTTCTCACTGGCAGCTTTGACACCAGCTTACTCTCTGCATTACTTTAACACAAATAATAAGGACTTAATTTTTTCATTATTTTAATACAAAAAATAATGCGTTACCCATAAGTACTTATTTTTATCAGTATTTTAAATATATATATATAATAATTTTTTTTTTACCGCACCTCGTGGTAGCTCTTCAGGAACATTGAAACGACTAATTATTTTTTTAACATACTCGAAAAAACCAAACACAATCGGAAAGCACTCGGGAAAACTGGTTAAGATCGTTTATAATCTACGACATGAAACTTTCTGCATTACAACCTGCATCCTCGTAAGGGATTAACGTAAGCTGCTTACAATCTGCGTCATTGTAAGGGAAAACAGTAAGCTTAACAAAATTTTTTGTTTATTTTTTATACGAACAACATAATAGTAAGCACTTACTTCAGCGCATTTGTTTTATCCTGTTTCTAAAAACACGAAAATTTTTTACTGGGATATTAATGATCTCAACTTTTTTCGGAAATTTATTTTTAGACTCATTATTTTTTTAAACTCTAAGTACATATATAACTACTTATTTTTGAATTTTTGTATGTTGGAAAGTATTGACATTATGTGCAAGCAAATCTTTTATGTTTGTATCTATCAAGTATAACATGTCGAGATAGCTCAGATGGTAGAGCGGTTGATTGACAACCTGTAGTCCTAGGTTCAAGTCCCGTGTGGGCAGATTTTATTAAAAAAAAATTTTTCAATAAAAAAAAGATATTTTTTTTTTTTTTATTAAATTTAGTGTTTTTGAAAATTTATTTTTAGCCTCATTATTTTTGTTCATACTAGTAAGCATATAGGTAACCACATATTTTTTGATTTTTCGTAGGTTGTTTAGTTAATGGTATGTCATTATTTTGCGCGTCATCGCCATATATAAGTAATGACATTTGTAATGACAATTGTAAGTACTTGCCATTACCAAATATGTACTTATATAACCACTTATACATATAGTAATAATTTTCAACACTGAGTTTGAGCTTAATTTTAATTGATTACGTTTCAAGCAATCAAGTATTATATGTCTCGTTAGCTCAGTGGTTAGAGCTGTCGGCCGTCAATCTGGCGGCCGGGGTTCAAATCCTGGCGGGACCAAAAAAAAAATTGTAACTGAACTTTTTTTTTAATTTTATTTTGGAAAAATCTATTTTTAGACCACATATTTCATAGTTTTACCAATATTTTGCCAATGTTGGAAACTTTGTTTACTCAGTGCTTTTCTTGTACTTTTCGAACAGACGAACCTTTTGTCTACTGATGTTGTCATTTTGGGATTGGGAAAGCACTTTTTGCCAGCACTTGTACCACCTGCTAAAGTGCCTTTCCGTCTGTCTTTTTCTGACTGGGTTATCTTACAAATTAGTCAATATACAAAATGTTAACAGTTTTTTTTTTCTTCTAAAATACTGTTAAAATTTTGTATTTTCACTAAATTTTAACATCCATACATTCGTACACATGCTTCATACATGTCCCCTCGCGTCATATGTGTTCATAAATGATTCATACATGTTCATATGTGGTAATATTTACATGTATAATTATTAGTGTCCGACCGAATAGTTCGGCCAAAAAACTATATTTTGTCGGTTTTTTGATATCTAGAGGCAATGATGACAAATTTTGGTATTGGAAACATGTTTGTTGAGCCGATTTAATTCGATTTTGTGTATAAAATTTAAGAGAAAAGCCGAATTTTAGCTATAAAGTTAAAAGTTCGGCCGCCGAACTATTTTCGATTTGGCCGAACTTTCTGAGGCCGAATAGTGAATTCATTGCTTAACTACAGAATTTTCTTTAAATTTGACACTCAAAATAGCATCTAATCAGTCCAATAAACATTTTTCCATTCGCCAAATTTGTCCATAATGCTTTAAAATACCGAATACAGTCCAAATGCATTTTCTGGCCGAACTGTTCGGTCGGACACTAATAATTATACATGTCCATACATTTCCACACATGTTGATTAGTGTGTCCCAAAATCGTATGGGACACACTAATGAACATCGTTCAAGCTTAAGGTACCTAAAATTATGAAAGAGTGTATCGATCATAATATATTGGCAAAATTTCAACATCCTACGAATACTGGAAGGCGGAGCACTGCGATAGTCAAAATCCTGTCTTTTGATATATATATCAAATTAAAGCTTTTTTCAATACCATTTCAATAAACTATGACACAAATTTATTGACCACACACTCTTAAAGTTATAGCGATTTAAGATAAATTTTGGTATATTTATATTTTTAAATATATTTTAATTATATTTTTAAATATATTTTTATTATTTACTATACAGAAAAAAGGATTAGCATAAAATTTCAATTTAACATTTGTTCGATTTCATACTCACTTTCAATTAAAAGTTTATTAACTGTATTAAATGTTTAATTGAAAATGAATTTTGTGCACAGAAAACAGTTTTTAAACGCATAATGAGAAAGAAAGAAGTAAAAACTCCCAAAATTAAAAAAAAAAAAAATCACCGAAATTCATCCCCACAAGATTTTTTTCATCTTCTCTTAGACCTGGTTCACACACGGCAATTTTACTTGCGCAATTCTTGAGTTTATAGAAGAGGGAGGGAAAAAGAATGATAGGGGGTACAGACTTGCCCGTACTCCAATTCCGTTTTGTTTTGTCATCCGCAATTTTCAACACTGCAGGTTGATATACGAAAATTGCTGAAACAAACTTTTCCTGTGTGAACACAATAGCAAGTTCAAAGGAGAATTGAAGAAAAATTGCGCAAGTAAAATTGCCGTGTGTGAACCAGGACTTACATTTATTAACAATTAAGTGTTTTCTATTTGTAATAGTAAAATTTTAATTATGATCTCAAACCTGACAATTCAAAATGAAATGCAATTTTAAAAAGATCAACAATACATACAAAATTCTCATTTAAAAAAAACTCTAAATTAAAAAAAAAATCTAATTTTAAAAAAATATTCAAAAGTGAAAAAACCGCCAAATGAAATAAATTGCCAAAATTGAAAAAAATTATAAAAATCAAATATATTTTTCGAATAAATATTAATAAAATATTAAAAATAATTTAGGTGATTTTTTCAAATATTACTGAGTTTTCAATTTTGAAGATTTTTTCCAATTAAGCGTTTTTTCCAATTTTAGCGATTTTTTTAATTTTAACAATTGTTTTCCAATTTTTGAACTTTTTTTTCCAATTTAGACTTTTTTAATTTATGCAATGATTTAATTTCGGTAATTTTGAAGATTTTTTAAATTTTGGCGATTTTTTTTAAATTTGGCGGTTTTTTTTTTTAATTTTTGCGATTGTTTGCTAATTTTAATTAAAATTTTAATAAAAAATTTGTTTGAAATTAAAAACAATATTCGATTAAAATTTTAATATATATGTATATATGATTAAAACCTTAATTTTGATTAAAACCAATTAAATAGTTACAAATTGTTTTAATTGATACTACAATTGCTTTAATTGGACCGAATTTAATTAAACTTTGAATTGAATCAACAAATATGTTAATTGAAAGTCGATCTGTGTACAATGAATAACAACGGTTCAAAAAATAATGTCCACGACTTTTCATAAATTTCAATGAAAAAAAATATACTTTTTTCATATTAAAAGATCCTTAATATCCTTAATACCAAAAATAAGGAAACTTTGACCACCGTTACATATGATTATCAAACTCGATAGGAAGATAACAAATTTTAAGATAACACAAATGTGTTGAAAGTTTTTCAATATATTATATCTTTCATTATTTGAGGCATCTTTGAGCGTAGCTCAACAAAAGTGTTTTTGGGACACCCTAATGTTCATATGTGTACTTTAACGAATATTGAGGTAATATTTACATATATGATCACTAGGCCGGGTCGATTTATATGGAGGCAAAAAAATCGCTCAACGTTCAAGGAAAATCGTGTTCTAGGGATCAAAATAAGAAACTTTGCCGAAGGAACCATACCTCTAAAATGAATTCCGATGTCCCGACTTTTGACCCGTAGTTTAAAATTTTGAAAAATCCCACTTTGATCCATTTAGAGTGCCCCAATCGAATCCAACCCAATCGAATATAATTTATACATTAATCTGCTAGAGCGTCTTCCGGAGAAGAAATAGAGACCCTAATCTTGGAAAGACTCCTCCTACTTTCTGAAATATCTCTATCCCGAGATTTGCACATTTTGCTATAAAAACACGTCTAAAAAGGCCTTCTTTCAACTTAAATTTGCCTCCATACAAATCGACCCGGCCTAATGAGCATATATGAATCCTATATGGTGGTATATGGACATGTATGACCTCGAATGACTTCCAATTTGAGCATGAAAGAGTTCATACATGGGATGCATATATTTTGATTTTTTACCGGGATAAGTCTTTTAAAATATCCACTGTGATCTTTATTGGATTTAAAAAAAAACTTGGATTGATTAGTCATTATTATTAATATTTTCTTTATTTAGCCTTTGTTATCAATTTACAAAGTTAATTGTTATTATTCATTGTTGTTGTATACGTTTTAGTTGTTTTTAAAATTTAATTACAGTAGTGTTGGTAATTTTAGCACAACTTTATTAAAAACTAATAAACAGTTGTTAGTGAAATTCTAGGAATGTTATCAACGGATAGATAACAAATATTTACAAAATATGTTAGTTTTGAAATTGATTTCAGTTTTGCTATAATCATCAAATTACGAAGCAACTACCCAGTCATAAACTGCCAGTGGTTCAAAAAAAGAAGCACTGGTATACCACTGGCTAACCGATGAATTCTTAATAAACTACTGGCCTAACACTTTCTTAAGACACTTTACCAGTGTGTCTAAAAACGTTTTGCTTTTATTTGTTTTACAATAATTTCAGTGGTCTACAAACAAAAAAAATCATTGGCAAAGAATTGACTGAGACCACTATGCCAACCAGTTGCGGATCAAGGAGAGTATTTATTGAGAGTATTTTCAATAAATTTTTAAATCTTTTTTATCATTTTGGGGGGAGGGGGGTAATTTCCCATTCCCCCTGAAACCGCGCCTGATGCCAACGTTGGGAGAAAGTATTTTTCCAGTGCTATTCAGTCAAAAATTACCAACAGCTCAAAAGTCTAACCACTGGTAAAGCATTTATTTTTTAAAAATGAAGATGCTTTGTTTAAAAATGTTTGTAGTTGGAAGGTTCCGAGTTGGAGCTCGGTTTCAGGCAAATATTTTTTTGTGATTTTTTAATACTTCTTAATATTTTTGTCATATAAAATTGATTTTTTTGTTTCTAACAAGGCTCTTTTAAAACCAACTTTTTGTTTTGTTTTCCCAACGTTGGCATGTTGTTTCCATCAAACGTAATGCTAGTGCTGACATATTTGAGCAGCTAAATGTTACCCAGCATTACATTTATTTATGTTTTAAGATATCAAGTATTATATGTCTTAGCTCAGTCGTTAGAGTTCGAATCCCGGCGGAACAAAAAATAAAAAAAAACATTATAAACTAACTCAAACTCAACAAAAATCAAACTTTGCTCTCTGGCAATTCTTCCCTAACTACGTAAGCGCCATCTATCGAATATACAAAGAATATATCATAGATATGGCATCACTTACAACATATGGAAAAACAGTGGACATTAGAGTGAGGTAAGTTTCTAAAAATAGAACTGTTGTGTTGTTGGAGTTGTACTTCTGAGATTATGTATGCATGAACAAAAACACCGTGTATTGAATAAACTAGTTTTAATCACAACAAAACTCGACCTGACGATAGCTCAGTGCGCTAAAGCGCTCTGTCTAACGTGTAGTGCGAGTGCATGTGGCATTAGAAATCAGTTTATCTATACCACGGTCAGTGATTGCACAGAAAATTTCATATAGACGCAATCGAACAAATAAAAACATAACAAATATTACATTATTTCAATAAAAAACAGGGTCACTGACGAAGGTTCAATACCAGAAACTGCGCAGTCTGATTCAGAAAATTGAAAATTTACAATGTAGTTATTATTTGTAGAAAATACACTCATTCTTCTCTACCACGCTTTTTACAATTATACACTAACTTTTTTTCAACTTTATTTTGCAAAACAAATTTTTAGACCATCTATTTTTATTTTATTTATTTTTTGCCAACGTTGGAATATTTTTCCGTACTGCTTGTCCGGCAATTTTTGAACAGACGGACTAATGTTTTAAAATTTTGAGGTTGGAAAAGCACTTGAACCACTTGCTAAAGAGTGCCTTGCCAGCGGTGGTCCGTTTTTCTAATTCTCACTGGGTACACTTCGTAAGAGTTAAACATTTTTTATTATTTCCATACACTTATCAAGTGATAATGAAAAACGCAAAAAAAGCTTCAAACAAATAAAAGAACAAAATTGATAAGATAAAATAAAATAAATAGTTTGCAAAAAAAAAAACAGGGTGAAATGAGCAAATATTTGCTTATTTCTTGCTAAAAATCAATAGAAAATTCAAGACACGACTGCTTTTTTTTTTGTATATTTTCAGAATATCAACTTTATTTAAAATAAACAAATTGTTTAAAAAATTTAAACTTGTTGTACAATTTTAGATTGTCAGTGTCATAGATTACATAGATCTTAAACTTTTTGACATTAGCTGTCAGTGCACGTAACTCATGAGAATGTGTTGGACATACGTCGCATACCTATACAAAAAAATATTTGAATATGTATGAAAAACTGTGTTTGTTGTTAAAAGAAGAAGAAGAGTTTGAGATCTATGTAATCTATGGTCAGTGATTTTTAACTGGTGAGTTGATATGACGAGTTATTGTTTGAAATAATTATACCTGTACTTGTTTTCATTCACCCAACACCAACAATATTTTAATTATTGTCTATATAAATTGAACTTATTTACATTTTATATATCAGCTATTTCGAAAATTTTCAACACCTGTTGAAACTGACTTTAGAGGCCTCTTAATTCTCAAGGTCTTTTGAATTGAGAGAAACGTTGGTCTGGGTTATGTAGACTATATTTAAAATCTATGACATGTATAGTTTCAAATTTAAAAGTCTTCACCTAAAGAATTTATGGTCCTTTAAAAGTCGAAAAATTAAAAAATGTTACTTAAAACTGGCGGTATGAAACAAGACCCCAATGAAATAAGGCCCCACACCGATAATGAAGTTAGGCCCCAAAAATTTCGATAAAAAAAAAAATTGGGGTGTTATTTCATTTTTTGGGACTTTATTTAATTTTTTTTTTGGGATTTTATTTTATAATGAAATAAGGCCCCAATATGAGAAATGAAATAAGTGCCCAAATAATATTTTTGGGGTGTTATTTCATTTTCTTAAAAAGCACAATTTTTAAGTAATATAAGCAAATAACCGTTATAATTACTGCATGAATTATCAAGTTATTAATGCAACTAGTTATTTGCTATTAGTAAGTGAGATTGTACCGTGTAGTAATTTTGAAGTTTCTTTTATGTCGCACGTAGAAAAAAATTTATTTCGCGAAGCCGCCTGCCGCGTTCTACGGAGGAAAAAAACCCCTAAGAGCGGCCGAAGGCCGCCACCCAAAAGAACTTGTTTTTCAAATCAGATGTCGAATCCGTTGAAATCTTATATTTTTAAGACATCAAATAATTTGTAAAAACAAGTTTTTCTGTGTGGCGGCCTTCGGCCGCTCTTAGGGGTTTTTTCCTCCGTAGAACGCGGCAGGCGGCTTCGCGAAATAAAGTTTTTTCTGCGTGCGATTATACGATTTATAAATTTAGTTTTATTTTGTGATATACTATTAAAAAATATTAATGATATACTAAATAATGATACACTAAATATTATTAATATTTTTATTTTAAAAAGGCTGAAAAAAAAATTGCGCAATTTTTTTTTCAGCCTTTTTACTATGTATTAATTAGGAATAAAGAAATATTTCAAAGTAATATATAATTTTGTGTTTTTTTTTTATTGGGCCTTATTTCATTTTCATGGGCTTTACTGCACTACGAAATAAAGCCCCAAAAATTGGGGCGTTACTTCATTTTGTTTTGGGTGTCGTTTCATTTGGTTGGGGGTTTATTTAATTTTTTTTGGGTAATTGTTTCATAATGAAATAAAGCCCCAAAAAATGGGGCGTTATTTCATTTTTGGTTTGGGGACTTATTTCATTGGGGTGTTGTTTCATACCGCCTGTAAAACTTACGAAAGTCTTTTCAATCATTATATATTTTTTGCATTTAGTTTTTTAACTTTCTGATCCAAACCAATACAAAATGGAGTCACTAGACTTGCAGTGTTACATATATTGATACGATTTGTTATATTTCTTCTGTTAGGGTAGATATTAGTGTTAGGGTCGATATTATTATCATAAAAATCACGTTACCGAAATAATTAAAATACTATTACCGCTAAAATACCGTTAAGGATAAAAAAAACCGTTACCCCCGTTACCGAAATAAAAGAAAATACGTTTACCTTTACCGCATCATATCAGTAACAATCTATGATATATATATTGACATTTGTAAAATACAATTGTTGTGGCGTTGTGGTGTAATGGTTAGCGTGTTGGACTGTTACACATATGGTCCCGGGTTCGATTCCCGGTGAAGACAACATCAATTTAGAAATATATATGAGTTTCCTACTCCTCATATGTAAATAATTATTTCCTTTTGTTTGTATTTGGATTTAGCATGCTTAAACGTTGATCAACAACCACACAAAAAGTTATTAAAAAAAAAGTTTCGAAAATTTTTGAAATTCCTCATATATTTTGTTAATTCTACATATATACAACAATTCACTCAACAGTTTAAATATTGTAATTTTAAAATGTTTTATTACAATTTTTTTTATCTCTTTAAAAATAAACAAATTTTGCCAACATTTTTTTTTCCAAAAAAGCTAAAATTTCATTAAAAAGATTGCTTGTGTTGTTTTAATTTGCTACATTTTAAATAGACCAAATTAAAACAAATAAAAGTGTTAAATTTATTATTTTTTTTTTTTTATTTTTTTTAATATTATATCTGGTTTTCTTTGCAAAGTCCAAGATTTCAAAATGTGTTTTTGCATTGCAATGAAGTCATCATTGTGTTTATTTAAATTTTTATTTTCAAAAAAAAAAAAAAAAATAAACTGGAAAAATAACGTATTATAGATAAAAAAAGATTTGTAATATTAAAATTTTATTAATGTGAGATTTTATTCGTTCGGTTTTAGATCATGACAAATTTTTCTCTAAATTAACAGAAAAATTAGAATTTTTATATGATAATTTACTTTGACTATTAGAAAAAAACACAGAAAAAGTTATTAGACACTAGCATGAATGGAATGCATTTTCTGACCCACTACGGTCTTCATCAACATTCTTCGTGCCATTTAGTGTTAATTGTAAATATCTTCTATTTAACTCACACGTTAAAGAAATTGGGTAACGTTAAATCCCACATTACTCTGTGTGTTGAGTTAGAATGAAATTTTCCACAAACGATTTATATTTATAGTGTGTTTGTTTTTTCTCTAGTCATTATCGTAATTGCCAGTTTAACTTTCAGTTAAAACTTTAAATGGCAATTCTTTTCTCTAATGTCATCATACACTATCCGTCTACATAAGCAAAGCATATCAACAAACATTAAAGATTTTTTTGTTAATACATATGTCGAGCATATATGTACATTAAACGATTTTTACACTGTACCTGGTGAGTGGTTTAATAGTGAATTTTATCGTTGATTAATCGTTTATTAATTTTAAAATTTTGTTAAGAACAAATGACAGTTCAAAGAAACTGTAAATATGATCAAAAAAAAATGTCTTCAAAATGGTTTAATAGGACAAATTTTCAAAAAATTCCTCAAAAAATGAAAACTTCTTAAAAAATTATTGTTCAGATACGGATTAAAGTAAAACTTCAGATTACAGAAAAATATTGCAATTGCAATTTCGTAACTCAATTCTGGATTTGAGTTATTTTGAAATGTTTTTGAGCTTAAAAAGCATCTAACACCAAGGAGTATATACAAATAGAGAGACTACACTTCTCATGCCTCTCAGCAACAATATACAGAACTCTGGCAAGCAAATGAAAACATTTTTCTACATTAAAAAATAATTTCAACATGTTGTTAAAAAAAATTCTGGCAACAAAACAAGGGGGTTTCCATACTACTCTGTGTCGCTCTGGAATGGAGCAAAATTAATGATTAATAGGTTTTTTTGATAAAGTTCTGCTAATATGGAGGCTCTTACTTTTCTAAAACTTCGGGTTCTGATGAGATATTTAGCCAGATCGAAATACTAGTATCAACCTAGCTAATATGTTTGATTTGCTTTATTTTTGTAAATATACGGAGGTTGGAAGCTCGTTATAAATTATAAATGGTCTCTTTTCATTTGTTCGTAAACTTGCACCGAGCAAATGAAAACATGTTGCATAAATTTAAAAGTTTAAATTAATTTTTATCATGTTTTTAAAAAATAATTTAATAAATTTTTAATTATTTCAAATATTAATGGTAAAATGAGCAAGATAAAATTAAAATATATTAATTTTTAATAGGAAATAACGAAATATAAGCAACATAAAAGTGAGTGTTTAAAGCAGTGCTGCCAACCCAATTACTTTAAAAATCGTCAAATTTGCTTCAAAAAATCCTTAAAATCGTCATTTTGAGAATAAGAAATCGTCATTCCGAAAACTATTTACATTTCAATAAAAAAATTTAAATTTTACATTTTAATCACTTAATTTGTAATAATTTCAAATTTTAATGTTCTTTTTTATTAGTTCCTTTACAAATGAATCTGAGTCTTAAAAACACAACTCCCAATACTTATTTCGGGGAATAGAATTTTAAAATCACTGACCTATTTTAAAATCTGCAAAATTCCTTTAGTTTTAAAATGTTTTCCCGAAATTAGGTTTCACAAAATTTGGGCATACATACAATAAAAAGGGAATTAAAGAAAAATATTGATTTACCTAGAATCAAAAATGTAGAAAATCACTGTTTTATCAGTGATTTTGAAGCTAAATGATTTAAATTATTAAAAAATAAAGATTTTGGATTTGCCTTTGTAAAATATATAAAAAAATCCATTCGAATTTCGTTATTTTTTAATTAAAATTAAAATAAACCTTTCAAAATGAAGAATTTTTATTCGGTTTGAGATCATTTTATCACATTTTCCTTAGATGTTTACAACAAAAGGAAACTTGATCAAATTTTGTCAGTAAATTTTAGAGAAATAAATTAAAAAATTTAAAAATTCTATAAAAATTGCAAATTTTTATAAATTGTCATTTTCCATACAACAAATTTTGTAAAATCGTCAATCGTCATTTTATTATATTTCACTTCAAAAATCGTCAAAATAGAGAAAAATCGTCAAAGTTGGCAGCGCTGGTTGAAAGTAACAATTTTTGTTATCAACTTGTTGCAATCATTTTTTATTCTAAACAAATGTTTTCATTTGCTTGCCTGAGTTCGGTGTTTTGTTGTTTAGAGCCGTGAGAAGTGTATATCTCTATTTGTGTATACTCCTTGATAAAACACTCACTTTTATTTTGTTATTTTCTATTAAAATTTAATATATTTTAATGTTATCTTGCGTATTTTATCGTTAGTATTTCAAATAAATAAAAGTTTTATTAAATTATTATTCTTGAAAAATATGATAAAAATTAGTTTAGACTTTTAAATTTCTGCAACATGTTTTCATTTGCTCGGTGCGAGTTTACGAACAAAACAAATAAAAAGAGGGCAGATTGCGAGAGACTGAGTTGGATAGAAACCCACTGCTAACACTGTCTCAAGCTTCCCAATGATGATGTCATTGTGAAAACAATTATTATTACTTTAAAAGTCTTGCAATATTATCAACAAAAAAGTTATAGAAAATTATCAACTTTTATTGAGTAAACTGTAAATTGCATTTTTATCATTTTCCTATTAAAGAATGTAGGTTAAATATAATTATATTTAACTTTACTTTTACAAATATAAACAAAATACACAGAGAAATTTATCTGCACTAATAGAAAGCAATTAGTAAAACTTTTTGCAAAAACTACTAAAAATTTGTTAAAATACGTTGCAAAAAAAAAACTGCAAAAGTTAGCAGATTTTTTTTTGCTAAATATTAGTAAGATAAGAATAGCAATAATAGATCTGTTGAATCTAAAAATATTTAGTTATTTTTGAGCGAAATTTTAGTGAATTGAAGGTAACAAATTAATCAGCTAAAATCAGAAAAAAAAAATTGATAAATATTAGTACACTTAAAAAAAAAGTACGTTAAGTTAGCAAAGAAGTTAGTTGAATCAGCAACATTTGTGCTGTGATGATTCTTGCAGAAAAATTGCTAATATCCGCAAAAAAGTTTTGCGGAAAATCAGCGAGCTTATTTAATAGTTATTGTTGTAGCAACGTGACCTGCAATAGGCATAAATATTATTCTTCTTATTCGTCCTGTTCTACTGACTCGTCTAGATCCAGACTCAGGAACCGAGCTACTTCTGCCAGATAGGTCCAGCGTGATGTTGGGACTAGATGAGTCGGGATAGCTGCGCAGTTAAAGAGGTGATTAACGTCATGAGGGCCTCTTTGACTTGAGGGCACGTGTCCGGGATGGTGGGCTTGATCAGAGACCAATAATAATTTAGGCGTGAACACCAATGCAAGTGTGTCAGAATAACTCTTGCCCTTTGCCCTACATGGCAGAGTCACCTGCAATCTCCAAGAATGATATTCATCCGGTAAGAATTGATGGAGTGTTTTACCATGTCCCGATGAATGTCGTTTAAACCTGCCCTATAGGCAGGGTTTCACTGGCTCTGAGCGACCACACTGGCGCAGGATAGTTTACCACAGACCGGCCAATTGTTTTGTAGGTTGCCAACAAGGTTTCTTTGTGCATACCCACAGAGCAGCCGGCTAACGACTTTAGGACCTTGTTCCTACTCTGCATCTTATTGCAAATTGCAGTGGTGTGTGGTCTAGTCTATTTTCTTGTGATTATTTTAAATATATCATGAATTCCAGGAAACAGCATTAAAAAGTTGGTATTTTTTGATCTGCTGTCATACGATATTTTTTTTTATATTCTGAACAGATTCATTCTGTCATACCCTATTAAAAAACAAACTGATATATTTGTATCTAATTTAATATGACCCCGTAATTAATTACTTAAAATTTCATACTAAAAAGTACCCGACTAAATTGTATAAAATTACATCTAATTGTATCATATTAATTTAATTTAGATACAATTAGAAGTGATTTAATACAGTTTTGTCCGAATTTTGGCCTCATCCAATTTTAAAAAATTATACTCGTATGTTACTATATTTTATTTAGTATAATAGGATGGTCTATATATTATTTTATATACAAATATTGTATGAATTCTTTCAATTTTTGAAACATTAATATTAGGTCTTCTCTTAAAAACTCGCATATAAGTTGTAAATATGGGCAAACAAACATAAACAAATAATTAAATATAAGTTTCAAGCAGTGATGCAAAACGTGGCACAATAGGGCCATTTGCGGCACTTTTGACTGCTTGAGGCCCTGTGGTACTTTCTTATCTATTTTGGCCCTTTCAGCTCAAAATTGAACTAACTACTTTAAACCGTTTAGTTCAGACTTTTATAAAATTTGCCTGTTTTTTTTTATTCGATGAGCATATGCTAGTTCCTTAGAGAATGAAAAACGGGGAGTTGTTTAATTTTTTATAAAAATCGCATTCGAAATCATATATTTTCGTACCAGGAGGTCAGGTTTTAAAATTTTTGAATGCAGGACGATAACATTTTTAAATCTTTTATTTGTCCAAATTTTTAAAAGAAGTGCCGCAATTCATTTTTATTAAAAAAGTGTTTTTGGAGGCTTTTTAAAAATGTTATGTTATCGCAAGAGCGGAAATAATTTATGAGAATTCATAAAATATGTTAAACTTTATTGTCAGAGGGGTTTGGTTGCATTTTCAAAAAAGCATTAAAATGACGAACTCTAATTAACAAATTAATATTATTATTATTTTAGTAAAAATCTAATAATCGAATTTTTTAAAAATATCGCCCTACAGGGATGATAAATGGGATTTTCAAATAGTACCAACCAGCATAAAAATAGTACTTTTTCCACCCTCATAGTACTAAATACAAGTTTTTATTATAAATTAACGTTTTTAAAATTTATTTGTATATAAAAACAAAATTTAGTTGATTTTGGTTACAGAATTTATAAAAATTATCAGACTTTTTCTTAAATTCACCTTTTTTTGCAAGGAAATCTATTTCATTACTCATTCGATCTGAGAATCACAATGCAAATTTGAAGATGTTGGCAATGGCCATTTTTCAATTGTACTTTTTTAAGATATTTATTTTTCACTTTTCAAAAGAGTACCATGGTACTTTTCGAGATCAAATAGTACCAAAAAAGTACTATATTACTAACTTTATCATTCATGTGGCTCTATTAATGGTATTTTGGCCCCTTTAAATTGTCAATTTGGCCCAAAACAAAAAAGCTCAAAATGCATCACTGGTTTCAAGCTACAAACGAATTTTTTATATTTATTTACCATTTCAGTTGACATCAAGAAAACTTCAAATAAATTAAAGTTTTCTAGTTTAATTTTTTAACTTTCTTGTCCCTTGTCCCAAAAAAAAATCGAAATTTAATTTTATATTAAAAATTCTATATTTTCTAAAAAATTTCTAAGTCGAAAATTTTATTTGCAGTACAAATGCATTTTCAAAAAGAAGCAGTTATTTCTAGATTACAGATTGCAAAAGAAGACAACTGTAGCTTTCAGAAACTTTTGAAATTATTGAAGTAGTACATCTGCTTAACAAACTATGCCTCTTCAAATTTCACAACTTTTTAATTTTTTTAAGGTTTTGAAAAATGAAGAACGTGAATAAACTCGAGAGCTCT
Organism: Delia radicum; assembly: GCA_021234595.1. Classification (NCBI taxonomy): domain Eukaryota; kingdom Metazoa; phylum Arthropoda; class Insecta; order Diptera; family Anthomyiidae; genus Delia; species Delia radicum. The sequence goes on along the minus strand of CM037852.1, from coordinate 226,383,138 downwards.
TTAAATTTCAAAAATCTATAAGCAGGATTGTCTCTAGAGTCTTTCTGTTCCAGATTTTAAGAAAATCCGAACATCCTATTTCAGATTTGTGGCGATTTCTTATAAAGGGTCCGTCAAATAACTTTTTTTTTTTGAACTTCTGAACCAATTGGACTTTGTATGGCGTCATACCAAGGTCTTTATGCAAAATTCGTCTCAATGATGTCTCCGAAATGTTCAATTGTTGAGAACGACGGTGAATTGATGTTGATGGCGCTTCACGCACACTTTCTGCCACAGCAGCATTATTCTCGGGTGTACGCACTGTTTTTGGCTTTTCACGCTTTCGTTTATCGATGAGGATGCCAGTTTCTTTCACTTTTTTCAAATGATAACGAACATACGGACCATATTCGTTCAGCGGAAGGATAAAACTAATTATCTGTCAAATCAGACATGAGTGTTACCATTCACGAAATAAACACTAGTTGAAAAAAAAATGTTAGATGGCGGACCCTTTAGTATCTATGATATATAAAAATGTCAGGACTTCCATATCGTTAACATAATGCAATTAAATAAAAATCCGGAAATAAACAAAATATTTAATTAATAACATTAATAACAAAACATTATAATTCCCAATTACTTACAAGCATGTATGCATATTACACTGCTTCTTAAACAAAAAAATTAAAGAATTTTGGACGGGACAACCCTGCGTTATATTATGATCCATAAAAAAAAAAACATTCTCAAATTTTTTTAACATTTTCAAAAAAAATTTATTGGTCGCTACGAGACTTTGAAAATTTTCTCAATTTTCAAAAAGGACATATTTCCATAAAAATGGTTTTTTTTTTTCATTATTTTATTTTTATTTTATTAATTAATAATCATATAATCACAAATTATATACTATTACCCTAACCGAGCATTAGCTACTATGGCCTTCGGCGCGTTGTAGCGAAAACAGACCAGCCCTCTGGTGGGAATCGAACTTACGACCCCCGCACTGATAAGCTAGCACGCTACCAACTAGCCTACCGGGGCGCACGAAATTTTTTAAATTAATATACATTTTTATATATTATATTATTTTGTTGACATCACTAGGCCAAAAAAATGTCAAAAATTTTGCATTATTTTCAAAGCTGCCATTATGAAAAAAAAAAATTATAAAAAATTTAAAGATTACAAACATTATAATATATTTTTTTTTTTAATTGGTGGCGCAAAAATAACCTTCCGATGTTTTTTTTTTATTATGTATTTATTATGTATAGCATTTTCTGATAGGAGGATTACTTTTGCGCCACCTTATATTTGTAATCCTTCATTTTTTTATTTTTTCTTCATAATTGGAACTTTGGCAGGAATGCAAAGTTTTAGAATTTTTTTTTTGCCTATCTAGTGTAGTTAAGGGTTAATAACCTTATAAAAACTAAATATTTTTTCGTGTGTTGTCGGGGTTAAATATATTACAAAAAAAAATTAATAATAATTCATTTTTTTTTATGAAAATATGTTCCTTTTGAAAATCAGAAAAATTTTTAAAGTCTGGTTTCGAAAATTTTGGAAAAATTAGAAAATTTTTTTTGCCCCGTCAAAAATTTGACGTTTTTAAAAATAACGTAATTTTATATTTTTCAAATAAAGATAATTTTAAAATACAAAAGAGGAATATTCAAATATGGCTAAATATCATAAAAACGCTTCATCTATTAAAAACAGCTACCTGGGACTGGCGTTCATTGTTTTGTACAGTCTCACCAAGGCGTATTTTATATTTTATTTTTGCTTGCATCTTCTATTTTCAAATTTAACAAAATATCATTCATTTAATAAATTTTTTAAATTAGTTTATTTAATTTATTGTTTTATTTATATGTTTTAATATTCAGAATTTTTATTTGACTTGTAAAGGGTCCGCCATCTAACGTTTTTTTTTCAACTAGTGCTTATTTCGTGAATGGTAACACTTAGCTCATGTCTGATTTGACAGATAATTAGTTTTATCCTTCCGCTGAACGAATATGGTCCGTATGTTCGTTATCTTGTAAAAAAAGTGAAAGAAACTGGCATCCTCATCGATAAACCAAAACGTGAAAAGCCAAAAACAGTGCGTACACCCGAGAATATTGTTGCTGTGGCAGAAAGTGTGCGTGAAGCGCCATCAACATCAATTCACCGTCGTTCTCAACAATTGAACATTTCGGAGTCATCATTGAGACGAATTTTGCATTAAGACCTTGGTATGCCGCCATACAAAGTCCAATTGGTTCAGGAGCTCAAAAAAAAAAAAAAAGTTATTTGGCGGACCCTTTAGTATACAAAAGAAAAAATTAAATGAACGATATTAAACGATAATAAACGAGGTTGCATTTTGTGTAAGTCTTATAATATGTTGTTTGTTTGTATCTATTCTTTTTTCTCTACTTCGTCTATACAAAAAAAAAAAGACGAGATGGAGATGTCGCAGATCTATATCTCGTCTTTTTACTTGTTCTCCATGCTATAATTGTGTTTATTAGCACAATTTTGGTGGCAACACAAATTAGTTCAAAATTAGTTTTTTGGTAAAAGCTTTTAACTAAAGTTTTAGCTGAAAACGCGATGTCAGCAAGAAAAAAAATGCTGAAAGTTAGTTAAATATTTTAAATAGACGTTTAACAAAATTTTTTAACAAATTTTGTTTGCAGCAAAAATTTTTGTTCATATTACAGTTTTTGTTTACTGTTTTTAGACGACAAATATTTAGTACAAATTTTTTTCCAATTTTAGCAGAGTAAATTGCTATTTTCAATTAACTAATATTTTGTAAAGTTAACAGATTTTTTTACCGTTCATATTTTTTTAATATTTAGCAAAAAAAAATATGTTAATTTTAGCAGATTTTTCTGCAACGTAATTTTTAACTAATTTTTAGTAGCTTTTTCTGCTAGAGTGTATGATATCAAGGAATTTTTGCATTATATCTATCAAGTGTAACTGGAATTCGTCCTTTGAAACTTTTCACTAAATTAATGCAATCTTTCATAAAATTTTATTAAAAATTTAATTTTATTTATTAAAAATTTCATACGCTTAATAAAATAGTTTCATTAAAAATAGTCTCATAAAAATTATTTAGCTTTTTCATCAAGTTTAAGAAATGTTTCATTTGCTATATGATGAAAACTTCATTAGTTTAGTAAACATTTTCATTAAAATTCGTCCAAGAAAATTCTCTCTGTGTACATACAGGTCATTAATGCTCTGTTTTTATAAAGCGAACGGAATAATTCCTCTGGAGGAATACATGTATATTGTTATTTAACAAAAACCAAAGACACGTATTCCTCTGGAGGAATTATTCCATTCGCTTTATAAAAACAGGGGGTAAATTTTCAGCAAATTGCTTTGAAACTTTCTTTGTTTAAATTGCATTTGATAAAAGTAAAAAATTAATAGAGAAAAGGGTAATCAATTGTAAAACGAAATACTTATAGATAAAATTGACTGGCGGGCCAAAGCAAGTGCGATTTCAAATAATGCACTATTGAGGTCACAAAGTTTTAACGCCCCCACGTAATTAAATTTTAATTACTTGAAAAAAGAAGTAAAGTGCAAAGTATTCCAACAACGTACAGAGCAGTTTGTTACATTAATCACGCTGTCAAATTAAATTATCTATAAAAAAAATTGAAAAACGATAGAGTTATTGTTGCGAAATGAAAAAAAAAAAATATATTAGTATATTGGAAAATTATTGAGATGTTTTTAGATCATATTCAATTGAATTTACGAAATATAATTTAGTAAATTTATGTATATTCTTTTATACTACGTTTCCACTAAACGTGTTTTGGACGTGTTTTGAAATAAAACATGTTTTTCACATGTTTTTACCATACATTTTTTTTCAACAAATCACGTAAGTGGAAACATAGTATTATACTTATTCTGAGAATATGAAGAATACAATTTTCACTGGAAATTCTAGAATTAAATTGTGATTTTTTTTTGATTTAGTAAAGGCAAGCACTTTACAATTTATAAATATAATAAATAATTTTAGCTTGGTAATATGTAAGGAATTGTAAGCTAATATAAGCCACTACTTGTTTTTTTTTTGCAATATAAAGAAAACAAAGTGGAATATTCCAAATTCAAATAACATAAGAGAATTATTAAAGTCATACTTGAAACAATTAAAAAATACTAAAACTCTGAAACCCACAAAAGAAATTACAAAAATAAGAAATTATATCAGTGGCTCACTTTAGCGAAACAATTAGGCATCTTGTTAGCCAAGGGGGAGCATTTACCACTTATTTTAAAGCGCTGTCGTAACACAACCATAATATTTTTGGGAAAAATTATTTTTTATCTAAATTACACATCTAAACTTTAATTTGTACATTAAAAAAAAGTTTACCGACTATTAAGTAAGTTGAACTAAATTTTAAGAAATACTCAAATTAAGTATGCAGTTTTCTTAAAAACAAGTAAAAACAATTTACTTTACTTTACTTTGATTTTTTTTTTTTTTTTTTTTTTTTTTTAAAGAGAGGCAGCACTCAGGAAATACTTCCTATATTTAGTGTGGTGCTTTCTTTGGAAATGGATAGTATAGAGAGATGAAAGGTGGGGAAAGATGAAGGGCTTCAGACATGGCAACACTGTAATTGCGCGAGATGATAAGTCTTAGAACAGTTGTTGCTCGCCACCTGATGGAGAGTTGGCGAACTTATTGAAGCTTTTTGGTTCATAGCCCTGATTCATTATTTTACTTCGGTGGGGTTAATTGCTATGGGAACACCGAAGGTGGACATTGCGATACGTATGAGGGATAGAAAAAACTCATACATATTAATTTGATGTTGCCGGCACCGGGGATCGAACCCGGGACCTTCTGTGTAAAAGTCCACGCGCTAACCATTACACCACAACGGTAAATTTGTATTAAAATTTAGTAAATTTTGTCTAAACTTTTATGAAACTTTACTACAATTTAGTATATTTTTGAATTAAATTAAGTATACATTTTATTTAACTTTTACTAGACAAAACTAAAACAATTTTATAGGTTTAACAATTTAAATCTGCTTAAACAAAATTTTGAAGAAGTTATTATATTTAATTTTAAGAAGTTAAAATTTGTAAACTAATTTAAAGTAAGGTGAGCGTATTCGGTTTTAGTTTTTTAATACAATTTTAAATTTCTCAACTTTTAGTTTAATGACTTCTTTAAATTTAAGATTTTTTATTAAAATGAAATAAATTTTTTAATATTTTTAAGAATAATTACCTGATTCAAGGAAGGAAAATTAAAGAAAAAGCCTCATTATTTTTGAGTTAATGAAAAATTAATATGAACTAAAATCTAATAAAATTTAATTATTCGTAAGCAATTTTTTTTTTGCTTTAAGGAAAATTTTAAAAACTTAATTTTAGTAAGGCGTAAACTATTTTTTTGTGCTTTTTTTTTTAAGTGTATGTTTAAAACATAAATTATCTTTATTCCTTATGTTTCTTTTTTTAAGATTTTCAGAGTAAATAACTCAAATGGGGTAAATTCGTCAAGTTGATTTAGCACATTTGTCGGCTATAAATATAACAGTTCTGGTGAAAAACTTATATTTTATATTAACCTTTTACTGTGGAGGTGGTGATAAGTTTTACCCTTTATTTACATTTTTTGCTATATTAGAAAAAGGTTTATGAAATAAAGTGCCTGTTTTGTTGAAATGAGTAAAAAAAAAATTTACATTTTTTTATTTTTTTAAATAAACAAACAATTATGAAAAAAGGTTTTTTAATTAAAATTTTTTAGTAAACTATGTCCAAAAATTTCACCTCCATAGTTAAAGGTTAAATAATCATAAAAACGAATATCAATAGCTATAATTTCAGCAAAAAAATTTAACTTTTAATTTAACACATAAAGGGTCCGTCATCTAACGTTTTTTTTTTTCAACTAGTGCTTATTTCGTGAATGGTAACACTTAGCTCATGTCTGATTTGACAGATAATTAGTTTTATCCTTCCGCTGAACGAATATGGTCCGTATGTTGGTTATCTTGTGAAAAAAGTGAAAGAAACTGGCATCCTCATCGATAAACCAAAGCGTGAAAAGCTAAAAACAGTGCGTACACCCGAGAATATTGCTGCTGTGGCAGAAAGTGTGCGTGAAGCGCCATCAACATCAATTCACCGTCGTTCTCAACAATTGAACATTTCGGAGACATCATTGAGACGAATTTTGCATAAAGACCTTGGTATGACGCCATACAAAGTCCAAGTGGTTCAGGAGTTAAAAAAAAAAAAAAAAGATATTTGGCGGACCCTTTATAACCATGTAACGAATTAATAGTATAACGTAAAAGTCTGTTAAAGAGCTATTAATTTTTGATGAATATGAATATTATAAATTAATACCAACGTTTCGACACCTTACAGGGTATTTTGCTTTAATACACAAAAAGAAAAAGTTATCCCAAATATACTAACTCTATTTAATTTTTTGTTTTGTAATCCAAAAAACTCAAAAACACGTCTTAAGTCGACCACATGTGAAGTACAAGTGTAAAATTTGGTGACATGAAAGATAATCAATAAATGCACAAATTATGGAAAGGAACATTTTAATAACTCTTTTAAATACAGCGATAATCGGGGGTGGCATATGTGCCCCAGTGACGAAACCTCCCCTTTCTACCCTATATTTTTTTGTTTTTAACAAATCATTTTTATTAAAATTGTGCATGAAATTCTAACCGTTTGCGAAAATTCCATTTGAAAAATTTCTTTCAACACTTAACAATTTGCAACAACAAAATAACACCAGAAAAAACATTTGCATTCACTTCGAAACTTTTTTAACCCATTTTTTGCCAAGCTTGAATTCCTTGCGATTTTTTTTTAGCAAAACTTGGCAGGAAGATAGGTTGGTTTCCCAGTAACCATGTTCAGCAAATGTTATGCCTTGTTGCGCCCTCTAGTGGTTATATAAATATTTTAAATTTAAACTTTGACCATTTGTACGAACTTAAAGGGTTAATATTTTTTTAAAAATCATTTTTTTATTTCTTAATAGGTCAAATTTCTATAAAAAAATTGCAAAAAATTTTAGTATTTTTAAAATGTCCATATTCGAATGTGAAAAATAATAAGGACAGTCAGTACGCCAAATGTACGAAAGCGGTGGTTTTCTATCCACCTCAGTCTCTCTCAATCTGCCCTCTTGTTATTTGTTCGTAAACTTGCACCGAGCAAGTGAAAACATGTTGCAGAAATTTAAAAGTTTTAATTTTTTATCATATTTCTGAATAATAATTTAATAAAATGTTTATTCATTTAAAATTTTAACGATGAAATTAAAAAACAATAAATTTTAATAGAAAATAACAAAATATAAGCTAAATAAAAGTGAGTGTTTTAAGCAACAATTTTTTATCAACATATTGCAATTATTTTTTAGTGTAAAAAAAGGTTTTCATTTGCTTGCCCGAGTTCGGTATTTTGTTTTGCTGATAGGCGTGAGGAGTGTAGTCTCTCTATTTGTATATACTCTTTAACGAAAAATGGAATAATCCTAGCATTTGTTTGCTGGAAATATATTTATGGTCATTAGGGTGGGGCAATTAGTATGGAAGGAAAAAAATCTTAATGGGCGCTTCGCGTTTCTGATTCTTGGGATTGTACTGAGCAAAAAAGTCCACTAGACCATACGTCTACGGTGAAAGTCGAGCTTCCAGATTTTGACTTTACGGCAAAAAAGCCCTATTTTGAAATTAAAAATTAACCCCTTAAACCCCACCCACAATTGATTGATGCATTAATATGCTAGAGAATCTTCCAAAGAAGAGATTGATACCATAATCTTGGATAAGCTCCTCCTACTTCCTAAGATATGTTCATCCCACACATTGTTACTTTCACAAAATACGGCTAAAAAGTCAAAATCTGGAAGCTCGATTTTTCACCGTAGACGTATGGTCTAGTGGACTTTTTTGCTCATTACAATCCCAAGAATCAGAAACGCGAAGCGCCCATTAAGATGTTCAAATCGCCCCACCCTAATGGCCATTGTATTTAACAGATGAACCTATTTTTGTATCATAATTGCACAAAGTTTAGAGCCAGGATACAAAAAAGTCTAGGATATGAAAAATCGCAAAAACTGCGTAATATATGGCATTTTTTGTAGTTTGTTATTACAAACATTTTTTTAGCTGTTTTTCAATTCTAAAACAAATAAAATAAGACTTGACCTTTTATGGAAGATTTATAAGTTTTTTTTAATTGAAATTTGTTATATGGAAATGTCCTTATTATTTCTCACATAATTCCTTTGCTGGTTGAGAGAAAATACCTCATTTTTGATATTAGGAACAAAAACGGTTTAATTTTCTGCATACTTCGATTTTTACAATAACGGAAAAATCTTGAAAAGATAGTTCAATTTTTTTCAAAAAATACATGTTGAACGAAAAATGTTTCCATTTCTAAATATTTTGTTATATGTCTTTAGCGGAAATAGAAAATCGATCTTACCAAGTCGGTCTTCCTTGTTTTTAAATATTTTTTTAGAAAAGTGCTTTAAAAAAAGCCAAAAATATTTTTTTAATTATTATATGGCAACCCTAGAATTGGAAATTTTAAAATTTTTTAAACCACATTTGTAGCCAAGACTTAAAACTTGCACAAGTTACTATCTGAAATATAGCTGAAGTTATAGGATTTTAAAAACTGCATTGTTTTTACAGACACGTTGGTAAAAAAATGGGATAAAATGAAAATAATTGAAATTAAACTTGACGAAAGCTAAAAATAAGTTTGTTCGCTTACGCAAAAATTTGTACAAATTTGTACAAGTTTTTACTGGAAGTTGTTTGTTTACACAAATACTCAGTAAAAACAGTAAAAAGAGAGAGTAAAGTGACAGTTTAATGAAAAAGTTTTACAAGTTTTTACTGGATACTTTTTTTCCAGTAAAAATTTGTAAGATGAAAAAACATATGATTGAAAAAATATGCTTGTATTTTTAATAAACAAAAACAAATATTAAATTAAATTGTAATTGTTTATGGATTTAAAGTGAAAATATTAAAGAATTAACTATGAAAGAAGTTAAAAAACATTTTAAATTGTTTTTGATCGACAAATTCAATTAACATTTATCTTTTCCATAACTACACACAGAAAAAAATGTAACTATTTACCAACTGAAATTCGGTTACTACGAATCGAATTCGGTTATTACGAATTTCAGACAGTTGGCACATATTTATATTAGTTTTCACAAATCAACAGAATTTTAGTTGCAACACTCAACATTTTCAGAAATCGAATGTTAATAGCGTTGTACTAACTGAAAGTTGTTACCCTTAATATACACTAGGCCGGGTCGATAAAAAAAGTTGTGCCGGTCACCCCCTAGAATTAAAGATAATTTGAAGAAGATTTGAAAAAAATTTTTTTTTTTTTTTGCCACGCCCCTTGACCCCGAGCATTTGGTTTTTTATTTCCTGTGGCTCCATTTATAGTCCGATCGTAACGTGTGATATATCATTGTTTTTGGAATGACAACGGCTACATTTTCAACTTTGATCACTTTTGACTCCGACGTCAAATTCTAGAAGTGACTTCTGGAAACTCGATTTCTACCACCCTAATTTTGCATATTTTTACATATTTTTGCAATTTTTACTAAAAAAGCCGTCGTCATTCCAAAAACAATGATATATCACACGTTACGATCGGACTATAAATGGAGCCACAGGAAATAAAAAACCAAATGCGCCGGGTCAAGGGGCGTGGCAAAAAAAAAAAAAATTTTTTTTTCAAATCTTCTTCAAATTATCTTTAATTCTAGGGGGTGACCGGCACAACTTTTTTTTTTGTATGGGGTGCGACCCACTCTAATATACACTTTTTAATTCGGTTGGGACTTTATTTCTCTGTGTGTACCAGTGGTATTTTTTTAATATTTGGTATTTAAAAACTGCCAATTTTCCGTTCGTTTACATATTTGAAAATTTGTCTTACTCTCTGTAATTTTGTTAATGAGTAATTATAACTGGACTTTACTGGAAAAGTAATCGACCAGACTTAATATAAGCCTTTTACAAAAAATCATAAAAGACACAAAAATTTGAAGAAAATCATTAAACCAAAAAAATATTTCGGAATTGACTGAGAAATTTAATTGAATTTGAATATTTTGTATACAATTCAAAAAAAAAACTCCCAAAAGGAAAATTTTTTAACCATTTTTGTATCCATAAAGAAGGCTCTTTCGGATAAACAGCTTTCACCTAAAAATTTAAAATTTTTATATAGCCGGATTCATGTAATGCTGAATATATTATGAACATTGTATTTTTATAAAATAAGTGTCATAAACAGGGACCGTAATCATTATTAGTTTTATAATAAAAATTACACAATAATGATTATATTATGAGTTTTAAGGATTTTCTTCAATGGTAATGATTATTTTTGAGTAATATTAATAAAAATCATCAATAATCATTATTTTTGAGTAAAAAAAAAAAAAATACAACTCAAAAATAATCATTATTTATAATTCAATTTTTTTCGCTCAAAATAAAACTCACTTTCATAGAATTTTTAAGGTGCCTTTCACAAAAATCCTCGAACTTTTGGAGTGTGTTCAACATATGATATCTTGAATTCCAACGAGTTGCAACATCAAGCACTGGTTGCGGTAATTTATTATTAATATTTATTATTATTATTAATTTTAATAATTTTAATATTGTGCTCACTTTGGAATATTCCTGACCGAGTTAGTTATAGTATTTTACTCGTACCCAATTTAAACAACAATCTATAAAAAGACTAAATATTCGTAAAATTAAAAATGATATATAAAAAATTTAGTATTAGTTTGCTTTCAATTTGAATTATAACAGCTTGCAGTCTTCGTGACATTGATTTTTTATTTTTATTTTTTAAATTGGGTATAGATTTACATACCAGCTTTACTATTCTTCATGCCCAGTATACATGCATATTACAACCAAATTTTTGGCATAGTACCACGAGTTGGGCAATAAAAGTGAGTTTTACTTTGAGCGAAAAAAATAAAAATCATAAATAATGATTATTTTTGAGTTTTATTTTTTTTGCTCAAAAATATTGATTATGGCTGATTTTTTTATTATTACTCAAAAATAGTCATTACCATTAAAGAAAACTTTAAAAATCAAAATTTAAAAAATCATGACGGATATGCAAAGATTGTCAAAAAATAATAATAATGGTGCAATAAATTTTTTTTATGTCTGTTCTAAGTGATTGATTTTTTAATTTAAAAAACGAACAATAATCATTATTTACGGTCCCTGCAAAATAGTGTTTTCCTAGTACGATATTATTTGTACCTTTGGTAATTTTTAACACGGTGGGTTTTTAAAAAAATAGCAGTGGTTTGGCAGTACTATTTTTTTGGTACGGTTGGCAATTTCTACCTGGGTATTTATGTCCGTACCTGTAAATACGATGCGTATTAGGAATAATCCCATTATATTTTGAGCCCATTTCTGGCAGGGTAGTCAAACTTCTTTTAAAATAAATTTTGAATAAAATTTTCTCAAACAAATTGACTTGAGGTCTGGAGCATTTTTGTAAAATAATTGTTTAAAATTGGGGGCATTCATAATACGCTTCGTATTTGGTGTATAAGTGCACAAGACCGGAACTTAACAATTGTTTCCCTATTTTAAATGCAACTCGTTTGTTTTTTTTTTTCTCAAATTCCACTTTTATTTCTTTCGAAAGATATTCCTATATTTATAAAATAGAATTTGTATTATATTATAAAAAAATCAAAATAATTATTTTTTATTAAATTTGTTTAAATGTTTGAAACATTTAAATAAAATTTCATAACAAATTGTATTATAAACTTTCCAGGGTTGGATAAACATTTATGACACTAATGTTATAAAAATACGCTGATTACACTATTACCATGTTACATGAATCCGGTTATTAATTAAAATACAAAAAAGTTTTCTAGGCAAATCTTTTAACACGTTTTACATAATCAAGAAATAAATCGTCGGCTAGCCTGCAAGTAGTGCCATGTGTTATTTTGAGTTCTTTTTTTATTGTACCATTGAGAAACTGTATTGTTCATACATATATCTTACCAAGCGCTTTCGCCATATCTTAATGGATTAAGAAGATAACAAAATGTGATATGTGTAATTAACCTATAAAAAAATATTAACTTTTTTTCGAACAACAAAAAGTGTTATGTGTAACTCATATAAAAAAGAGACTAAACTTTTTTTCTATGAACACATAGTGTAATGTGTACAAACTGGTATGAACATATTTTGAAAAAAGCCCCTTCAAAAGGTGTTATGTGTAGTTTTTCTTAAAAGCCACGCACCGCTCTGTAACAGTAAATCAGTGTTTCTTTTAATGCAGTATTTTTGTAAAAGTTTCGTTAGTTTTTTGCTCTCCTGAAAACCTGTTGAAAAACACATAGCACTACTTGCAGGCAAGCCTACGAAATGTTGGTTTTAAGTTCTTAAATCTTAAAACTCTAGGAATCTTGAAATCTTTTAAAATTTGATTCACTCCTTATTGAATTCTCCTACTATAATATGATAATTATATGAAATACTATGAATTAAAGTCTCATCTTCAAATATCTTTATTTAGCACTTTTTTTTTGTTTATTTTTTTAAAGAAAACTTTAGGAATTCTTTTTATTCAAATACTAAAACAATGACACGAAATTTAAATAAACACAATTGGATGATGTGTTATTTTTTCAGGCGAAACAAATGGGCGATTCCATCAAAAATGTAGAAAAAATTGGAAAGCTAAAGATCTTTCATGGAAAATTATAAGTGTCAAAAATACAAGCATGCCTGCGTGTTCGCTCAGAGTCCTTAAAATATCAAATCAATAGTATACGTTGAGAAAAAAAAAATGGTTGCAATATGATTGCTGCCACAAAACTATGTTTCCTACAGCCATAAATGGTGGTATCAATTACATTATTATTGTATCAATCATATTTCATCAATAATATGGTTTCTTTAATCATATTATAATAAAAATCTCTCTTTATTTCGGTTATCATATTATTATCTTGTCTACAACCATAATATAGTATTTATTATTATATTCCGCTTTCTAACTACAGCGATATTATAGTTGCGCCAACTATAAGATGATCAGTCTGTTTTTTATGAGCGTTTTCACTCTTTTAGTATCATTCTTGTTTACGATTTTGTGAAAGTAAGTTGTGAGATGCAGTCAGTCAGAACAAATTAAATAATATTAATCAAAAAGACATAAAAATAGAAATACAACGCAGCGGAGGTAATTGCTATTATAAAAAGCAGTAATACACTTCGGTCTTAGTCTTATAATTTACTAGTGTCCGACTGAACAGTTCGGCCAAAAAACTATATTTTGTCGGTTTTTTGATATCTAGAGGCAATGATGACAAATTTTGGTATTGGAAACATGTTTGTTGAGACGATTTAATTCGATTTTGTGTATAAAATTTAAGAGAAAAGCCGAAGTTTAGCTATAAAGTTAAAACTTCGGCCGCCGAACTATTTTCGATTTGGCCGAACTTTTTGACGCCGAACAGTGAATTCATTGCCTAACTACAGACTTTTCTTCAAATTTGACACTCAAAATAGCATCTAATCAAACCAAATTTGTCCATAATGCTTTAAAATACCGAATACAGACCAAATGCATTTTCTGGCCGAACTGTTCGGTCGGAGACTATAATTTACATTATATTTAAATGTGTGAAATATAATAAAATATTAAAAAAATGCTTCTAATTGGTTGTAATATTGGTAAAAATAATATTGGCAATGAATTTTGCGGGTGGTACTGACAAAACACATGCTTTGCAACCAAAATAGTGTTTTCCTAGAACAATATTATTTGTATCTTTGGTAATTTTCAACACGGTGTGTTTTACAAAAATAGCAGTGGTTTGCCAGTAGTACTTTTTTTTTGTCAAGTTAGCAATTTCTACCTGGGTTAATATATGTCAATTTTCATTTAAATAACAAACATCTCCGTTCAAAAAACTTAAACTTCCTTTTTTTTTAAAGAATATCCCTGAAAAAGGATACATCTGAACATGTTTTATATACCGTTGGACGCGCGTTAGAAATAGCTTTCATATGATACCAATATTGTATGCATTGTCTTTATTTAAAGTACAAAATTCTTTAAAAAACTAAAAAAATATATTTTTTAAAAACGATCCAGCTCACGTGATCTTAATGCTAGACACGAAATATTTTGGGAATCATCATAACACATACCAACCCAGGCAGAAAAATACAATCGGCACAGTGTTGGCAAAGCGTCGGCAATAGTCGGTTATGCGTTAGCAGAACGTGAGATTAACGATCTCGACAATATTGTCCTGTTACACAATTGTTAATTGTGGCCAACCGTTGGTTTGAACGAACTTCTCACTGTTGGCTTAACGTTGGTTATTCAGAAAATTATGTGGTTTGAAAATAGCTTAAATTAAATTAATTTTGAGAAATATGCATAATAAAGCACATTTAAAAAGCAGCAATTTAGTGTGGTCGAAATATTATACATCTTATTTAAATGTGTGAAATATTAAAAAATATAAAAAAAGTGCTTCTAATTGGTTGTAATATTGATAAAAATAATATTGGCAATGCATTTTACGGGTGGTACTGTCAAAACACATGTTTTGCAAACAAAATAGTGTTTTTCGAGTACAATATTAGTTGTAGCTTTGGTAAATTTTAACACGGTGGGTTTTAGAAAAATATCAGTGGTTTGCCAGTACTCATTTTTTGGTACGGTTGGCAATTTCTACATTTTGAGGGGTGGACAAAATATACTTTTTTTTCTCCATATATGGTGAGTCGGTCGGTCTACCTACCGTATATTATTTCTATAAAATCTCTTACTGTATTTATGCACTTGAAATTTTTTAAAAGGCGGATATAATTATGTACTTTAAGAATATAAGCCTTTCGACAATGATTTGGCTGTCGCAGTTGTTGCCGGTATTGCTCATGAATGATAGTGTTGTTAATTTTTCAACTACTGGCTGCCTGGGTATTGGGTACAATAAATTTAATGCATACGCAAGTTTTCATACACTTAAAGAACTGTGTCGGTAATAGGGTTGCCATATTTGAAAAGTGAAAAAAAGTACATTGATGAAAAAAAACAGTACATTTTTGTATTTATTGTTAACATAACTTTTACTTCAATACATCACATATTTACTTAAAATAAGTTAATACACCGAACCAAATAGCGTAGGTAAAATCAACAAAAAATTTTTTGTAGATCTTTAACGAAATTTTGTCAATTTTTTTTTAAGATTTAACAAATTTTATTCAAATCAACAAAATTTCGTCAAGTTTACATCCTCTAAAGAAGTAAACTTGACTAAATTTCATCAAATTGACTAAATTTCGTCAAATTGGCTACAATTATTAGTTTGGACGCCATTGGGCAGTGTCATGAAAAAAAAATTGTGTTTACAAACATCCATTGCTTGAAAAGTAAACAAACCAAACTTATATATGTACAAAGAAACGAAGTGGAATTAATACAGGGAGATTCAAAAAATTTATATAAAAAACTATTGTACACACAAAAAAAAAAACATGGTTAAAAAAATATATATTCTTTGTACACGCAAAAAAAACTTGTTTATATAAAAATATGTAAAATATACAAAAAAAAAAACAGTACAAAAACAGTACAAATCCAAAAAAACTGTACTTTTGCGTACTGTTTTAGGTGTTGTGAATAAAACAGTACATTTTTCAAAAAACAGTACATGTACTGTTTAAAACAGTACGAATGGCAACCCTAGTCGGTAAAATCGATATAAAATATTGAAAAAAGTTTCATCGTCCGTTGCTGTCCTTAATTTCGAGGTTTCATTGTACTTCGATTCGATTTTAATTCGAGATACAAATTTGAATTAATACATAAACCCACAAAAGTAACGTTTAGCATTATCGAATATTTAAAACAAATTTAAATTTTCAACACTAAATAATGATTCATCATTTAAGCTTTTTCAAACATTTTAATTTTTTTCGTGTAAAATGTATGTCGTAAGGTGATGATGTTGCTGATTCTATTTCATAAGATATAAAAAAAAAGATAGAAAAAAAAATCAGCAGCCAGCCAGCCACCAATAATGTCAGTGGCATTTGCGGCATCATATTGTCGTTGATTTTTCGGTGCTATTTCTATTGCTGTTTTAGTTTAAATTTGTTAAGAAAAGCGAATTTAAATTTTCTGTTAAATTTTTAGTGACGAAATTTTTTTTATGTTAATTTTTTTAGTTTTCTTTAAAAATCTTTATAACGCAATATTTGTTTGTTTTTTTTTGTGTTGTTTTAGTGCTTACAATGATTTTTTTTTGTTCGGCTTCATTGACCAAGTTTACATTTCCGTTTTTTTAAAATGTTGTCGTGATAAAAAAAATAAATTGAAATTTGTATCCAAATGTTTTGAGATTCAAGAAAATTTATGTATTGGAATTTGTTTTCGTATACAAAACATTTTCAAAAAATATATAAATTTATATTGAGGAAGGTTGGTAATTTCATTCAGTTTTGATTTTTTTTTTGTGTTAAAAAACATGTGTCGCTTTTTATTACAAAATTAAAAATATCTTAATAGTTGTCTAATTCTTTTAATGCTCCATATTTTTTATGATAGCAATTCTAAGGTCATCATATGAATTTATGTTAAGTTCTTATTTCAAAATTTATTATAAATTATTTTAATATAAAAAATATAAATTCTAATATTTTAATATTAGATTTTTCGTAATTATATTACGAAAATTGTCTAAATTTTTCAAATATTTTTTTTATTTATGTTTAATTTTCGCTTTATAGTGTAATATTTGTCGGCTTATCAGTTACATTTTCAACACGTTTGATAAAATCTTGTAATTAACGTTAATTAACCAAAAACAAATATGTGTCAAAATCATGTCAGAAAGTGCGTGTTAACAAGATGTTTGGCGTTTTAACAAGATAATGTAAACGCACGTTTCATATATCCCATTAAAGTCTCAAACTTTAATAAAATGTGAAGTAGAATATGAGAAAATGAATACCAAAAAATAGCAAAAGATAATTGTGCCAACCGTTTAAGAGTAACAGTTAATGTAATTCTTAACAAACTATTTATTAGGCGCATTTTTCTTAACTAACAATGGTGGTATCCCGACCCGAACTCGCAGATTTTAATGAAATTTAGATATGTTGGTAGAGGATAAAAAAAAAAATCCAAGAGACATAAAGTTTTTTTGAATAACAAAAATACTTGAAAGTCTTTAGACATAATTTCTGTATCAATAACTGTGTCTTCAAAAAACCTTTCATTTGACACCAATTTGACACTATATTAACTTTAAATAGAACGAAATAAACCGAAAAAAATGTAAAATGGGGTCATTTA
This sequence comes from Delia radicum, assembly GCA_021234595.1. Classification (NCBI taxonomy): domain Eukaryota; kingdom Metazoa; phylum Arthropoda; class Insecta; order Diptera; family Anthomyiidae; genus Delia; species Delia radicum. The sequence goes on along the minus strand of CM037852.1, from coordinate 226,365,666 downwards.
TGACCCCACACTCAGGGAACCTCTGCCTTAAAAATATGTTGTAGTTTGGGTTGTAATACAGTTTCTTTATTTTTAATGTAAATGTCAGTCATTTGTAGAACAAATTAAATTTTTTACTAACCTTGTAGTTTATTTAAAAAAACAAACCACATCGAATGACTGTTTTATGATTTTACATTCATTTTTTACTGTCGTGTTTTGTTATCTTATATATAAAATTCTCGTGTCACAATGTTCCTTCCCGTACTCCTCCGAAACGGCTTGACCGATTCTCATGAAATTTTGTGAGCATATTGAGTAGATCTGAGAATCGGCCAACATCTAAAAATGGGCGTGATCGGACCAGTGGGCGTGTCAGCTCCCATACAAAGTAAATATTTAATATCATATATCTACAGTTCTATAATAGCCAGAGTCTTAGAAATTTGTGCACGTTAATTATTTGTTAATGTGAATAGTCATGGGAAAAATGGGCGTGATCGGACCAGTGGGCGTGTCAGCTCCCATACAAAGTAAATATTTAATATCGTGTCAGCTCCCATACAAAGTAAATATTTAATATCATATATCTACAGTTCTATAATAGCCAGAGTCTTAGAAATTTGTGCACATTGATTATATTATGAATAGTCATGTTAAAATTGGGCGGGATCATACCAGTGGGCGTGGCAGCTCCCATACAAAGTGATTATTTAGCTCATATACAAAATTAATATTAATATTAAATATCTAGGGTTCTATATTAGCTATATAGCCTTCAAATTTTGTACGAGTCCATCAATTACAAATATAAGTAGTCGAACTGAAAATGGGCGGAATGGGATAAATGGGCGTGGTACCAAAAGCAAAAAACAAATAAGCATTAAAATAAATTATCACATTAAAGACTTTTTGCAATTTTATTTAATAATGTTGTTCAAAAATTGTTTTAGCGTTTGCCGGGTCAGCTAGTTTAAAAAAAATAAAACAGGCAAATGTTTATTTATTTTTACTAACATATGTGGTTCGTTTTTACTACAATTGTAGTTCATTTTTCGAACATTAAAAAACAAATGACAATGTTAGTTGAATTTACTGAAATGTAGGTTAGGTTAGGTTAGGAAGGGTTATGTGCCCAAGGGTACATCTCCACTCGGAGACCAATACGGTCCATTGTGAATCCCTTCAGTGAAAAACAGTAAGAAAGAATAGAAATAGATAGCAAGATAGATTGCTATAAAGAAAGATAGAAAGGATATATACTCCCCAGAACCAGCTCCTATCGTCCCCTTGCTAGAAACAGCCGTCCTATCTCCCTGACAAATCTCAGCAGATCTACTGGATTGCATCCAGGGACACACCGAAGTTCGTCGTGAAATCTATCTCCTAGCCATTCCTGACTGAGACCCTGCACATTATATGCTCAACTGTCTCCAGTTCCTCAACGTCCTCCCACAACCTGCAAAAATCCGGTATGTCCCTGTCCCAGCTGCTTGTGAAAGCCCTGACAGAACAATGACCGGTCAGGAACCCCGTAAGGGTCTTGAGACCCTCCCTGTCCAGTCCCAAATCAACCTTGGTTGCCCCTGTGTCCAATGCGGGCCATAACATCTAGACACCCTGCAATCCATTCTGTCCCTCCATGATTGGTTAACGGTTTCGCAGAATCCCTTCCGCATAACCTCAAAGTAGTAACATAGTGTGGGCTTTACCCACCCTCCACCGGAGGTGTTCCACCGAAGTCTAAGGTCAAGATCATATGATCCGATATTCCCTCGAGAATACTACCCTGATCAAGCAGCCCTACTTCGTACAGTATTTTTGTGTGATCATCCCTCCTAGGTCTTACCAGCGCAGACTCGTAGAGCCTAAATAAGTTCCTAGCAGCCACACTCCTCACATAATGTTCAATTGGGGACAGATGTGGAGTGCTTCTCCTCGCACCTGTAATACCAAGAGATGCACTCCTTTGGGCCTTGTTGAGCATCTTCCTACAGCTATCCACTCTCAATGCATCCCACCATACAGTACATCCATAAGTGAGAATAGGTCTAACTACCGACGTGTAAATCCAGTTTACCATATCCGGTCTTAGTCCCCAATTCTTACCGATGAAGTTTCTGCATGTGTAGTAGGCATTGAGTCCCCTTTTCATCCTTTCCTGAGTATTTCTCTTCCAAGACAATTTGCTGAAATGTAAGTCGTTCTTTTTTCAAGTAAAATTTCATTTGTTTTTAACTACATTTGCAGTGGTTTACCTGCTTAGTATATTAAGTGTATGTTTCTTCAAATATGAACTAGCTCACTTATATTATACTTTTTGGGTTTCTGGCCAGGAACGTGTTAAAAATAGGCGTTAATGTGGGGAAAAATATCCCTTTGGTATGCACGTTCCTTATCAGGAGTAGACATCTGTACAGAGGGGACATCTGTATTGATGGGATTTTTGGAAGTTCCCGCGAGGAGGGGCTAAAAGGGAAATTCTTACCTTTTTGCTTAATCAGGAGTAGACATCTATGTATACCGGATTTTTTGGAAAATCGGTATGTGGGTACTTAACACAAGTTGACATCTGTATAGAGCGTATTTTTTGGAAATTTTTACGGGGAGGGGCAAACATGGTAAAAGTCCCCCGATTGGCGGGCTGCTCAAATCCCTTTGTAAAGAAATTTAAAATTTATGTCCACGATCATTTTATAACAGGGGTTAAAGTATATAAATCTATCCCTTATTTAACCGCTTAAATGGGGATCTTGAAATATAGTATGTGGCTTCCTGATCCCGCGTAGACATCCCCTTTAGAAGATATTTCAGGACATTCCAACTGGAAGGACCAAAATTGGGCATAGTCTACCCCTTTCACTGCCTGGCAAAACCTTTTAAGCAACATACTTGAAATTTGGTATGTGGTTCTTTAATAGGTAACAGTTTTAAATTCAAATCAATCATATGTTGGTTCTTTTTTTTTTTTTGAAAAGAGAAGCAACACTCAGGAAATTCTTCCCATTAATTAATGTGTTGCTTTCTTTGGAAAGGGATAGTAGAGAGGAGAAAGGTGGGAAAGACGAAAGGCTTTAAACATGACAACACTGTAATTGCGCAATATGATAAGTCTAAGAACAGTTGTTGCTCGCCACCTGATGGAGAGTTGGCGAACTTATTGAAGCTTTTTCAATGCATAGCCCTGATTCATTATTTTACTTCGGTGGGGTTAAGTGCTAAGGGAACACCGAAGACGACCGCTGCGATGCATATGAGGGATAGAAAACTCATATATATTATTTTTCTAAATTGTTGTTGTAGTCACCGGGAATCGAACCCGAGAGCATCTGCGTAACAGTCCAACGCGCTAACCATTACACCACAACGCCCTTGCCTGGAATATGTCCAAAATTACTGTTAATGTTCTTTTAGAATTTTTACGAGGAACGTAATATAAATTTTGGTACAAAGGCGAAAAAGGAAAATTTTATAAGTATCTTCTTCTATATCTTTGTTTTGGATTTTTGGAAATTCCTCCTAGGAGAGGTGAAAAGAATCTTCACGGATTTGTTCACTGTTGTATGGGGTAATTCACTGACAAGATATATTTTGCAACTTTTGAATAGAACGTCGTAAAATGCAGGCTTATTTAGGGAAATCATAATCATATATGGCCCTAAGGGCTTGGGTTATGTAAATTGGAGAGAATAAATTCTATATTAATTATAAAAAAAAAAAAAAAAAAATGTCTGATCATAAAAAACGCTAAAGCAATGATCTTAAAATTTGGTTTGTCCATGCCCGCAGCATAAACCGTTGAACCTAGGAACTTTTAAATTTGGTGCAGGCATCCGCTAAAACTGGGTATTAAAAAATGTCCTGCAGAAACGATTTAGGCAAAATGTCTGATTTTTTTTTTTTGATGTATGCTTCAATTTATTGAATATATCTTATGGGGTTTTATAAAATCTTGGTATAAATGGTGCTTAAAAGAAAGAAATTCCACCTTTAATGACCTATGGAATTCCATTGAGGTAGAAATCTAAAACTTGAAATCACAAAAATTTCCACTTAAAAAGAATAAACTAGTTTATTGAAAAAAGCCCTTAAAAATAATTAATTTTCCATACAAATATATTCCGATATATAATACTACCGGTAACGAAGTATCGGGCTTTTAAGCTCGTAGATAATAAACGATTACTTTAGTAAAACTTTTGAAAACCAAACAATTTCACAAATTTAAAATCAGCAGCACATGGCCCGTTTATTATGGATTTTATTTGCGTACAAATTGCTAAAATTTAATCTCAAGAAATTTCGTGTTTATTTCTTTAGTAGCAAAAATGTGTTAAAACTAAACAGTTTATTGAAATAAATTAAAGAATTTTGTACACAAACATTTAAAATTAATTGAGATAAGAAATGAATTTTAATACATTTTTTTTTAAAAATTTCAAACAATATAGGAATGAGATCAACATTCGAAATAATTTCAAAAAAATTACCAACTACATATGGAATAATAACCATAGATTACATAGATCTTAAACTCTTCTTCTACTTTTACACAACAAACTAATTTTTTCATACACATTCAAATATTATTTGTATGCGACGTATGTCCATCCCATTCTCATCAGTTACGTGCAATGACAGCTAATGTTAATGAGTTGGAGTTCTATGTAATCTATGATAATAACATTGAACAAAAAAAACAGGGGTATTTAGTAACCATGACAATAATTAGGAATCAGGTTTTATATTTGTATAAAAGACCTTAGGAAGTCAACCAGCCAATTACAAGTATGAAAAAAAAAAAAAAATACACGCAGAAAAATTAGATACAATAAGAACCTCAAAGTGGTTTGTAAAGCGTTTACACTACGGTTGTCATTTATACGAGTTGTCATTTTTCATTGGACGTATGAAATTTTTATTAAATAAAATGAAATTTTTCATAAAATTGTATGAAAAACTGCATTAATTTAAAGAAAAGTTTCAATGGACGAATTCTAGTGTCACTTCATAGATTTTTTATACAAATTTTACCAAAATTGGTAAATTTTCGAAAAAGTGTTATTAAAAGAAGATTTTTTTTTAAATTATTCGTTTTTATTCAAATTATTTGTTATTCAAAGATCATGTTTTTCAAATTGTTCGTTCGAACTTTCTTTTTGTTCGTTCGATTAATCGAATAATTTTTATTTGAGTGACAACCCTAATTTAAATTTTGAACCTTTTTCAAATTAAGTTTGACAGTTTTTCAAATTAAGTTTGATAATAAGAATAAATTAACTGTCACTGTATATTAACCCTTATTACCCTGTAGTTACCATATGGTAGCACAAAACATCCCTGCGGGAAATGTACCAGTCACTGGTATGGTCATGTGACTAGAACTTTGTGTGTATGAACCTGTCCTAGTTTCGGTTCTGTTATATGAAAGTGACCGGTACTTTTAACATGGGATTGTCATAGGAGGTGAAAATTTGCTACCTGTGGAGCACTGTGTGACGTATCGAATAACTTGACCAAGGCAACCTATCGCCATACAGACTGAAATGAATATGCTACGGGACAAGTTAGAGGCAGGTAGTGTCAAAGTATGACCATTTTAGGAATTATGTGATATGCAACAGAACCAGTGGAAAAAAAAATTATCACGTGACTGGTGTAGGTGTACGTATCTTAGAACTGGAGAACAATTTTTTAAGAAAAACTAGTCACATATTAAGCGCAATGTGTTCTGTAATAGGGGTAGTTTGACTGTAATAGTTTTGAGACGTACCGCTGCACTGGTCTAAGGGGTACATGTCGCCGGTCATGCGAAAAGTAATTAGCAAGTAACTTGTCAGTTTTTATTCAGCGTATGTCATATTATGCACGAGTTGCTAAATAGCCCGTCCGAGACCATTCACTGCACTTTTCCAAAACAGTGTGTCTTACGCTCTGTTCAAAAAAACCTTAAAAAAGGCACAAAAAAAATAAATTTTATAATTAGCTTATTTTGTCTATACCCAACAAAAAAATAAGTTTAAGATCGCGACGTTTGGCGAGAAATCGTCATATCTGGCAGCCCTAGTCACAGTTCCGTGTTCAGTTCTTTTAAACCAGTGGAGTGTTACGTCCTCTTTTCTACTGTCTCATAGTCGGTACTGACAAAATTCGTTCAGTGTTATGTCTGCTGTGTAGCAGCCAAGGGACTGAATGCTTTGGCACTAATTGCCATGTTTTCATCCACTGCTAACGGTTTTGTACCAGTTCAATGACCAGTAATAACTTCAACTTCAACGGCCCTAGTTGCTTCAGTACACTTTGATGTTATGTTACTTTTTCTCCAGTTACATGATATATCTGGTAGCAATCAGTGAATTTTTTTTCACCATAACTATAGTCACGTGATTGGTAATTTCACCAAAATTAACACCACAATTGTGGTTTCACCAGTTTCGTGACGTTCGCCCTAATCATATATCACAGATTTGTCACTTTGGATCAATCGACCCTTCGTTTCCCGCAGGAATGCATGTACATTTTGGTTGTCTGTGCCTAATAGAATAAAATGCCGTTATAAATGAGCACGGATTTTATTTATACAATCCGTGTTCATTTATAACGCTATTTTTATTCCAGGCATCCAAAATGTACATTAGTGTGTCCCAAATTTTTTTTTGTTTTTCGATTTTCATTGTTGCTCAACCTTAATTTGAATACTTATGGGGTAGTGTATTTTAAAGATTTTTCGGAAGAGGTTTTGAAGTTGCGCAAATAGATTTTTTGCCAAAAATCGTGGTTTTTGGACGTTTTTTTGAATTTAATTTATAACTTGGTCAACAGCCCCAATTTTCTTAGCTTCAAAGTCAATCTTTTTAAATAAAAATATCCATATTTTATTTTTATGTGCATAAACCTCACGTTTCGGCAATGCTTTTGTACGATATATTTAATTTTTTCGTAATTTTTGAATACATTTTGTAAATAACGCTTTATAACTTTTTTATTTGTGGTGTAGTTGATTGCCCAGAATTATTGCATTTAATCAAATTATATGTTCCTTCTAGATCGTTAAGAGTTAGAGATAAGTTCTTTTATATTGATGTACATAGAACTAATTATGCGTTAAATGAACCTCTTACTAGAGTTTTGAGATTGTTTAATAAATATTGTAATCAATTAGATATAAGTGTTAACCACTATCAATTTAAAACTGTATTAAATAATATATTTTAAATTTTTTTTTAATATTGTCATAATTTTGCTAGTCTGTAAGGATTTTTGTATCCATAGACGAAATAAATAAATAAATAAATATAATATCTACTAAACATAAAAAAACTACTAGTGCACTTTAAAAAATAGATAAATTCTAAATAATTTTGTAAAAAAACTTATTTAATTTGCTCTTACTGTTCCAGAGCTACAACCATTAAAAACTTTGCACCTATTGTATAAAACTAAGAATTTCATAAGCTGTTTGACAGTTTTATATCGGATTTGGTTTAAACTTTGAAATAGATGAGCAGAATTTTGTTTGATTCATGTGAATCACGTGTGAGTGGGAGGTAAACCCAATTTTACTCACGTGAGTGAGTGTGAATAAGAAAAATTATTCGTGAGTGAGTTTGCGTGAGTAGAATTTTAGCAAACAAATCTGAATTTATCCACGTGAGCGGGAGTGAGTGTGTGTAGAAAACATTCTCGTGAGTGATTGTGCGTGAGTGGAGTTTTTTTCTTGTGAGTAAGAGTAGAAATTTACTCACGTGAGATTTTTCGAATTTAGTATTTATTTTTTCGTTCAAGGTATCAAATATCTAATTTGGCGAGTCCGCGAAACCCGATAAATTTCATAATTATGAGATTTTTTACGTTAAGTTTTTATTTTTTCACTCAATATAAAAAATATCAAAAATGATTAGTCCGCGAAACACGAAACACGAAAAATTACAAAATTCTAAGTTTAAAGCGAATTTGGTGGCAAAGATCTTATAATAGTATTAGTTTTATACAATGGGTACAAAGCTCTAAAATGGTATAACTCCGGAACGGTAAGAGCAAATTAAAAATTTTTTTTTTTGACAAATTTATTTAGAATGTGTCAATCTTTTAAACTGCATAATTAGTTGTTGCAATCTTCGTAGAAATATTAAAAGTTAGAAAATGTTTTTTTCAAAATTTATGCAAAAATTACGAAAAAAGTAATATACGGTACGATACATTCAAAAGCATTGCCGAAACGTATAGTTTATGCACATAAAAATAATGCTTGCTCAGAAGCTAAGAAAATTTTGCTTATTGACCAAGTTATAAGTGTAATTTAGTATACGTCCAGAAACCCCGATTTTTGGGTAAAAATCAAGTTTCCCAAAAATCTGAAGAAAAAAAATCTTAAAAATTATTGATTGTGCGTGAGTGGAGTTTTTCTCTCGTGAGTGAGAATCAAATATCTAAAACCCGATTTTTGGGTAAAAATCAAGTTTCCCAAAAATCTGAAAAAAAAATCTCAAAAATACTTTACCCCATAAGCTTGAATTACAAACAAACTATTTTTTTAGGACACCCTAATGTACATGCATGTTTTGTGTTACCATATGTTAACTACGGGGTAATAAGTGTTAGTAGAACAAGTTTAATCATATTTATCAAAAACTTTATCAGTCATTCGTTCAATAAAATGTTTAATAAATATAATGAAACGATTAAAAGAAAATTAATTAAGCTTATGATGAAGCATATAATACCACAGCAATTCTCCGCCATTCTCCGAAAGCCGTTGCCAATTACTCTAGATTTTTTTTAGCGTAGTCTCAATGCGATTTTTCAACGGAATTTTTTACTTTATAGTTTATTTTATCCACACATTCATTCAGTTTTATTTTATCTGGAATATGTTTTGTTTGGATTCTATTATAAACTAACTAACCCACGTCTGAATTGCATTTTGCAAACTAAACAAAGAGGCGTCTATCGTTGAGTTAATATCTCAATTGCACCAGGGAACAAAGTTTTAATTTTCATGCGGATGTGGTTTCCTGTTGGATTAAGTTCATAGAAAAAACTACACAAACCACTACCTACCAAACAAAAAAACCTTTAAAATAGAGGGAATACAAAAACTTTAGTATGGAAAAACTATTCATATTTATTTAAACTTTATATAGGAGTAAATAAAGTTTATTTCATGGGTGCAGGTTTCAGTGATTAAATACAATTTATGTACTTAAAATAAGTCTGTAGGCTGTTTGTTTAATTATATTTTGGATTAGTTTAAGTTTAATGAAGATTCGAGTACTACTTTCTTAATAAAAACATTTACAACTCTCAGATCTTAATTCAACACTCAAAAAAAAAGGTGAGTAAAAATTTTAAAAATTGGTTCATTAAAATTTTTTTTTTCATATATTTTTGAATAAGGATTTGTTTACAAAATTAATATTTTTAAAATATCTTCAACCGTCTAGATTTATATGCTGTTTATAACTTTGGTTGCCAATATTTCCACAAGAGGGCGCTTTAAGTTAAAAAAAAAAAATATTGGAACATGGTTCTTTATATCTGGAAAGTTTGTTTGAATTTTATACCTTTCTATTAGGATTACCCAAGTTTTTTGTAGTTGGTTTGTAGTTGGTTGAGTTGTAATACAGTATATTTATTTTTAAGTGAAAGAAATTTCAGTTTTGACTACAATTGTAGTTCATTTAAAAAAACAAACCACATCAAATTACTGTATTACGATTTTACATTTATTTGATACTGTAGTTTTTTTTTATTTAAAAAAATAAAGCAAATAAATGTTTTGCTTATTTGCTACTGCATATGTGGTTAATTTTTACTACAATTGTGGTTCTTTTTTTGAACAGTTAAAAACAACTGACAATGTTAGTTGAATTTACTGAAATTTCATTTGTTTTTTACTACATTTGCAGTGGTCTTTACATACCCTGCGGGAAATGAAGGGTCGATTGATCCATAGTGGTAATTCTGTGATGTATGTTTGGGGAGCACGTCACGCAACTGGTGAAACCAAAATTGTGGTGCACCAAAAAGTGTTAATTTGGGTGAAATGTCTAATCACGTGATTATAGTTATGGTGACAAAACATTCGCTGATTGGTACCAGATATATCACGTTAATGGAGAAAAAGTAATATAACATCAAAGTGTACTGAAGCAACTAGGGTCGTTGCAGTTGAAGTTGCTACTGGTCATTGAACTGGTTCAAAACCGCTAGCAGTGGATGAAAACATGGCAATTAGTACCAAAGGATGCAGTTCCTTGACTGCTACAAAGTACACACAATACTAAAGGAGCGATTTTACAAATAAAATATCGCTACCAAAAAACTGTCACCAGAATATAATTTTTTGCACAACTTATTCAAAAACTTGAAACTCTTTACAAGAATATAAATTGAAATTTCGAAATTTCTGCATATAGGTTTCGAAATATCTTGTTAAGATATTTTACAAGATTTTTGGTAAAGATTTTTTATGTATAAGTAATTTGCGATTTGTAAGAATTTCTTTGGGTACAAAATTGAAACTGAGTACATATTATGTTACTCTTCTTTATAAGCTATACATTACATTTGTGCTGAATTGTTGCAGCTCCTTCTTTTTAAAAATATATTATTGTGAACTAGAATTATAATGCAGCATACAAAATTAAAATGTTCATGAAGTGCTTTTTAAGAGTGTTGGAACATAAAAATTAGTAGAAATTGTTTGATACTACCAATGTTGGCAAATAAAGAAAACACTTGAAAAAAATCTATATTTTGAACATACGGACTTCTTGTCTAGTTTATGTACTTTTCCAAATTTAAATTGTTATAATGAATTTAATGTTATAGTTTTGAGTTGGGTATAGACAAAATAAACTAATTTTAAAATTGATTTTTGTTGTGCCTTTTTGAACAGTGCAGTTTGTTTTGAATAAGTGCAGTGACTGGTTCCGAACGAGATATTTAGCAACCCGTTCATAATATGACACACGCTGAATGAAAAGAAACAGGTTACTTGCTAATTACTTTTCGCATACCCGGCGACATGTACCCCTTTGACCAGTGCAGTGGTACTATACAAAACTATTCCACTCAAACTACCTCTATAACAGAACACATTGCGCTTAATATGTGACCAGTTTTCCTTTAACAATTTTTTCCAGTTCTACGACACGTACACCTACACCAGTCACGTGATAATTTTTGTCCCCACTGGTTCTGTTGCATATCACATAAATCCTAAAATGGTCATACTTTGACACTGCCTACTCTTAACTTGTCCCGTAGCATATTCATTTCAGTCGGTACGACGATATGTTACCTTGGTCAAGTTATTCGCCACGTCACACAGTGCTCCACAGGTGGCAATTGTCACCTCCTATGACAAGCCCATGTTAAAAGTACCGGTCACTTTCATATAACAGGACCGAAACTTGGACTGGTTCATACACACAAATTTCTAGTCACGTGACCATACCAGTGACTGGTCCATTTCCCGCAGGGTACATAGTATTCTATAGACATAATCCAAGGACTTTTTAGATTTAAATAGACTTTAAGTCAACAATGTGAAATTTATATCCGAATTTATGATTTTCTGAAAGCAATCCCACAATTCCCAAAAATAAAAATAAAATTCCAAAAATGGTATTTTTTAAATTTTTTGCTGTTATGTCTACATTTAAAGCGGGAATTGGAAGACACTTACCCAATAGTTTATGCATGTGTTGAAGTATCTACAACCGCTTCTGCTACCTAATTGAAGGTGTGAACAATTTTTAACTGTGGGTTAAAATTTGTATTTGCCTTAAAAATATGGCGGTTTGGGAGAAAAGTATATAAAAATTAAAAATTTTTTTAGCACAACTCGGTTTTATATCAAAAGGCCTTTCAGAACAGTATGGTATCTGGAGGTAAAAGACTGTTGATGCTTTTTGGGTAAAAAAATCGAAAAAATTTGGTTTATTTTTTTAATTTCTAATTTTAAGAAATATAGTTTTTGAATATAACAAGATATTGTTATATTTTTTTTTATTTAATCAAGAATTTAGTTAGTTAAATAACCAATATTTTAAAACAGAATGTATCCCCGATTTCGTCCCTCTATTCGCAAAAACTGGACTTGAGTCGTTCTTAATTTGGAATTTAACATTTTAAAATGGGAATATCTCGAGAACTATTACTATTAACCCACACCTGTAATCATGTTTTTTGTTAAAATCAAATATGTTAGAAAATCGGATTAGAAACAAACAAATAGTGAAAACACAAAATTGTATATGCCCCGGAGAGTCTGGAAGGTTTAAAATCAAAACTTGAACTCTATATTATGGCACTTCCAAATTTCATTGCAACCGGATTACTAACATGTTGCGGGGTCAAAAATTACCCCATTTTACGTTATTTTCGGTTTAGTTCGTTCTATTAAAATGAACTATAGACAAAGTTTATACCAAATGAAAGGTTCAGTGAAGACACATTCACTGGTTTACAAATAATGCGTAAAGACTTTCAAGTATTTTTGTTATCCGAAATAATGTGTTTTGAGTAACATTAAATCTGGCGTTTTATTAAGAAATTGTTGTATTAAGCATATCAATGCCCATTTAATTTAATCGCGGGGGTGTCTGAGTTTTTTCCGATATTCGAAACCATTTGGTTATATTTCAAATAATTCAAAAATCTGGCTTAAATATATAGAATATATAGTTTTCATACATTAAAGACAGGTTTTCATACAAAACCAAATGCATTTTTAACCCAACTTTTTAACCATTAACGTAAGATCTTTATTTTTGTTCCTTTACAACATATCCAAGGTTCATTAAAATCTGCGAATTCGGGTCGGGATACCTCCCTTGTAAGTTTAAAATAGCCGAATTATTTCCGAAAATTTTGTGATATATCCCACTGTGCATTGTATGATAAAAGGCATCAAAAAGAGCCAAAAAAACATTTTTGGAAACATTAACCGCGGTTTTCTCAAAACGTGATGGAAAAATGTTGATGCCGGATTTGCAATCAGGGCATCAAAGACTATATGAATCACATATCGGTATTCAAACCAACGAAGTTTGTCGAGGTGTGTAATGTTTTTTTCTGGGTACCAAAATATTTAATTTTTTTATGGGTCATTGAACTCCATGGTTTATTTGAAAGAAAATCTGTTTGTTGAATCTTTCTTTATTTACCTTTCACTAAAGAAGCACCTTCAAAATCAACAATAAATAAAACCAACAACTAAAAGTGTAGCAAGCAAAAGTAATTTCATCGGTTTGGTCGAACTATTAATACCCTGTGTCCCAACCTTAAATAACAATATTTTCTATATGATATGATTTTAAATTTTTGACTTAAATTAGATGATCCATATGAAAGTCAAAGGTTAACCAACATTAATTTAAGTGAAAATTTGGTAAAGCTTCAATTAGTCTACCAACCCTCCATCAGGTGGCGAGCAACAACTGTTCTAAGACTTATCATCTCGTGCAATTACAGTGCTGCATTTTTGAATCTTTCATCTTTCCCCACCTTTCACCTATCTACTATCCCCTTTCTAAAGAAAGCAACACATTAATAAAAAGTGTTTCTTCTCTTAAAAAAAAAAATAAAAATTAATATACATTCGTAAAAAAAAAGTTAGTTCAAAAGTCTGTTCAACTGGTTCCAATTTAATTGAACTAATTTTTTGTGGTTATTTAAGTCAGTTACTTAGCTAAAGTAATTAGTTATCTTATTTTACCTCTAGAACAAAGTTCATCCGTATTTGAAATAATTTTTTGATCTAAAATTTAGTTTAGTTATTCGGGATTTTCAAATTTACACATGTTGACAATTAATTTAAACCACAATTGTTTTTAAACCATTATTTTTTTTTGTGTCTCCGTAATCAGTCTCACTTGTAGCTGGTGGTAGTTTCTCAATAGGTTGTATCTCGAAAACTAAGCGAGATAGAGCAAAATGGACCAAAAATCGTTACTCCGTATCTTTTAAGTAGTCTTTATTAAACAGTTCTATTCTTAATAAAGAATATGGACATGTCTCTGGTCAGATCCGGAAAGACATTTTTATCAGAAATTTTCTGTTGATTCAGACAAAGAATTCAGTTGATTTAGCTAAATTATTAGTTAATTACTAAAATTTAGTTCTTCTAAAATTTAGGTCACCTAAATTTAGCAGCCCGGTTAAAAATCAACATATATGCATCCATTTATGCAGATGTATGATCACATTCATGCTCATTTGTGGTTATACATGTGTACCATATTGGTACACATTTTTCTAAAATGGGCGGTCTTGCTTTCGGCCGTCTTGCTTTCTTTCATTTGGAACCATTTGTAATAAAACTGTGAGAGGGGGGGGGGGGGGGGGGGGGTGTAATGACAAATCGATGTTTACGGGACACCCTAATAAACTTTTATGATCCCTCATATGAACGTATATGAAACATTCATGTATTCATATAAATCATGTATGGATGCATGTGGACATGTATGAAGTATTAGGGTGTCTTTCGTTGTATGGGCGAAAAATAAAAACGAGATTTTGACTGTACCCCCATCCCTCTTAAAATATTTGTTTGGGTACAAAAATTCACCACGCAAAAAATTAGAGTTCTAGAGTTCTTGGAAAAATGGGCATAATTTAAAAAAAAAAATTACAAATTTTTTTTCTTCAAAATTAAAAAAAATTTAAAATAATTTTTGTGTTGGGTTTAATCATAACTACTCAGATAAAAAATATTACTTTCCCAGAAAATCGCTAACTTACCCTAACTTTGTGTCAAAAAAATTAATAAATATTTTGGGGGTACCTCAAAGTGACTTTTTTGCATTTTTGAAAATTTTATTCAACAAAAATCAAAAACCTAGTGTTTGCTGTCAAGAATTTTATTAAACATATCTCAAGTATTAAATAAACCAAGTACTGTGGATATCCGTTGGCAAATTATTTTTTTAAAGCATTTTGATTCGGGGGGATTTCAAGGTTTTTTTTTTATTTTTATACATTTTTACTTTAAAACAAGGTTTTAATAATATTTCATCAATATTGTTGTATATGCCTTTTTATATGATTGTAATAACTTTATTTTAAAATACTATATTTTCTGTTGATAGTTAACCCATGTTAACCTGGGGTCAAATATGACCCACGTAAGAAAAATGCAGCTTTGTGGCAAAATTTATAAATAAAATAAAGAAAGGAATAATTCAATTTATATTTATTCTAAAAAAATTTCGTTAACCGTTTCTAGTTTTCGAGTAGGTCAATTTAGTAAAAATTAGAACTTAAAACTTTTCCATAATAAAAATTTTGAGGGAAAAAAAAATTACACTATTAAATTAAAAATACGTTTTCCGAAAATACACCTGAATATGTACAAAAAAATCAATTTTAATATGAATACAAGTATCTGAATTTATACTAAATAATTAATTTTAATTAATTTTAAAATGTAAATAAATTACAATTAGAAACATAAACAAAAATTTATTTTATGTCATCTTTGTGATTTTTGACTCTTTAAAATACGAGGGTCAATTGTGACCCCGTGAAAACACAGGTTAACTATGAACACGAAAAATTATACTTTATAATTAAGTTATTACAATTAAATAAAATAGCATACGCAATAACATTGATGAAATATTACAAAAATCTTGTTAAAAAAAAAAGTCTATATAAATTTAAAAAAAAAAACGTTGAAGTCCGCTAGAATCAAAATGCTCTAACAAATTTTTGCCAACGGATATCCGTAATACTTGGCTTATTTAATACATGAGATGTGTTTAATAAAATACTTGAAAGCAAAACACCAGGTTTTTGATTTTTGTTGAATAAAATTTTCAAAAATGCAAAAAAGTCACTTTGAGGTACCCCCAAAATATTTATTAATTTTCTTGACACAAAGTTAGGGTAAGTTAGCGATTTTCTGGGAAAGTAATATTTTTTATCTGAGTAGTTATGATTAAACCCAACACAAAAATTATTTTATATTTTTTTAATTTTGAAGAAAAAAAATTTGTAATTTTTTTTAAATTATGCCCATTTTTCCAAGGGGCCCGATTTTCAAGGGCGATGCGGGACATCTTCCCGTTATGCTAGAACTCTAATTTTTTGCATGGTGAATTTTTGTACCCAAACAAATATTTTAAGAGGGGGGCAGCCCCAAAAATCGCAAGTTGAAAAATAAGGACCACCCTAATGAAGCATGTATGGATCTATATATGTCAAAATTTAACTGGGATTCTGTGATACTCCACTTCATTGAAAATTTTGCTAACGCAAGTTCAGATATATTTTCTGTTGTCGAGGCTGAATTTTCAACTATTTGTATGGGCTTTTTTGATAAGTGTAGTTCTTGATTTTAATTTATTAATTTCTTAAAGACTCATGACCAAAATGTTTCTATTTTAAAATTTGTTCACAATTCTAAAATCAGATTTATATGATCAAAAATGTTTTTATTGTTTTTTTTTTTTTTTGAAAATTTTGAGTTTTTTAAGCCATAATGAAAAAATTTATCAAATGGATTTAACTTTATTACCCAGTGTAGGGTATTACAAATATAAACATAAAAAACGAAAACCAAGATTTTATTTTATGAAACAAATAGAGCGACTCGACACTTGGCATGCAAATGAGTAAGTACAAATTTTGAAATGCAACTAGTTATGTGTAATAATATCTTTGAAATTCAGATACAAATGCAAATGATACAAAGATACACTACTTTACAAAAACAAAATGTAATTTGAGTGCATTTTCATTTAAAAAACTAAAGTACAGGGAAAAAGAAAACATTGACTTTACGCTTTTCAAATTTGTTTTTGTTTGTTTGTTTGTTTGTTTGTTTGTTTGTTTTTTTTTTTTTTTGTTTTTTTATTTGAAAAAGATAAATATCTTTGGGTTAAAAACGAATACTTCAGCAGTCCTAAGCCAAAGAAAAGAAAATAATTCTTTTCCTTATTTTATTTTTTTTTGGTTTAAACAAATTTTCAACTTTGAACTTTTAACCCAGTTTGAAGTATTTGATTTTCATTATACAATTTATGTACAATATCCACAAGACAGGATAACATTGTTTTGTTCTCATGTTTAACAATAGATTGCTGTCACAACATGAAGGTCCTTTGTAACTACCCAGTCAGAATCTGCCAGTGGTACAAAAAATCAAGCACTGGTATACCACTGGCTAATCGGGGAATTGTACATAAACTACTGGCAGAACATTTGTTTAAGATGCTTTACCAGCGTTTCCAAAAACTGGTTTAACTGTATTTGTGTAACAATAATTTCAGTGGTCTACAAAAAAAAAAAAAAAAACCATTGGCAGACGATTGGATGATACCACTATGCCAACGTTGGCAAAAGTTGTTTTTCCAGTGCTATCTAGTCAGAAATTACCAACGGCTCAAAAGTCTAACCACTGGTAAAGCATTTGTTTTATAAAAATTATTTTGGTTTGTTTAAAAAGATTTGGAAGGTTCCGAGTTCGAGTCCGGCTTCAGGAAAACATACTTTTTGTGATTTTTTTTATACCTTTTAATATTTTTTTCATATAAAATTGAATTTTTTGTTTCTATAAAAGCTCTTTAAAGACTAACTTTTTTGTTTTTTTTACCAACGTTCGCAAGTTGTTTCCATCAAACCTTATGCCAGTGCTGACATATTTGAACAGCCAACTGTTACCCAGCAGTTATCATATACTTACCCCAGTCAAAAAAGAGAAACGGACCACCAATGGCAAGGCACTTTAGCAAGCATTATATGCCTCGTATGCTCAGTGATAAGAGCTGTTGGCGGCCAGGGTTCGAATCCCGGTGGCACCAAACAAATTATACATGAACTTTTTTTAAATTTAATTTTGTAAAACAAATTTTTAGACCAACTTTTTCATAGTTTTACTAACATTTTGCCAATGTTGAAAATTTTGTTTCCTCAGTGCTTATCCGAGACTTTTTCAACAGACGAACCTTTTGTCTAATGATGTTATCATTTTGGCCTTGGGAAAGCACTTGTTACCAGCACTTGTATCACTCACTAAAGTGCTTCGCCAGTGGTGGTCCGTTTGTATTTTCCTGATTGGGTACATATTTGGCAAATGTCCAAATAGTTTTTTATTTTGAAATTATTATCATCATCATCATTATTATTATTTGGCCAAATGACCTAATTTTGTAAGGACTTTTATTGTTTTTATGCTCATAAACAATCATTAATAAATAATTTATTATTCTTTATTATTTTTTTTTTTACATTTAAGGAATTTTCTTTTATTGGGGTTGATTTTTATTTCCATTTTTCTAAGAGCCATTATGTCTAATACAAAATTTTATATTCTGTAGTAAGAAACGTGAGGTCATTTCATTGCATACTTTTTAGTCATGATATCACGTGTTAGTTGTTCAAGTATTTTTACAATTCTCTATAGTATTGCATGTTTTTTAGTTGGTTTTGGTATTTATTTATAAAATAAATTACTTGTATGCAAGTTTACTTGTACTTTTTATATAGAGTTTCTTAAACTTTTGCTTCTATATAAAGAAAAAAAACTATTCTGCAGTGTTTAGAGAGCAACTAAAATCCTCTTTAAAGAAGATATCCAAAGAATTTTGTTACTACTTGTCAGTTATAGTTATTTTATGTAGTAATAGTTATTTTCAACTATAATTAATTTTGATTTATTAAGTCAAAATCAAAAACTTTTAACAGTTAAACAAGTAACTTACGAAAACTGCTGCAGTTATTCATTTATTTCTTTATAAATTCTAAAGTTAACTGCTAAAGTTTGTAAATTTGACTACATTTGTCATTTGTTTTTTAATATTTCGAATTTTACTTCACTTTTAAATACAAAGAAAAAAATATTTGCCTTCTTTTTTCAATTAAATCGATTTAATGAAAACTTTAAAAGCTGTAAATTAAAAATTAATTGAATCAATTAAATATTTGCTCAAATTTTGAACTTGCTTGATATTTTTTTATACTATCGCTCAAAACATATAGTTGTTGGTTTTGTAATATTTATATATGTAATTTTTTATAAATGTTTATCTAAAGGGTCCGCCATCTAACGTTTTTTTTTCAACTAGTGCTTATTTCGTGAATGGTAACACTTAGCTTATGTCTGATTTGACAGATAATTAGTTTTATCCTTCCGCTGAAAGAATATGGTCCGTATGTTCGTTATCTTGTGAAAAAAGTGAAAGAAACTGGCATCCTCATCGATAAACCAAAGCGTGAAAAGCCAAAAACAGTGTGTACACCCGAGAATATTGCTGCTGTGGCAGAAAGTGTGCGTGAAGCGCCATCAACATCAATTCACCGTCGTTCTCAACAACTCAGCATTTCGGAGACATCATTGAGACGAATTTTGCATAAAGACCTTGGTATGACGCCATACAAAGTCCAATTGGTTCAGGAGTTCAAAAAAAAAAAAGTTATTTGGCGGACCCTTTATTAGTAATAAATATTTTAAATCCATTTTAATTAGATTTTATTTTTATTAGGTTTATTATTTTCCGGGTAAAAATGTTAATATAGAGTCTAATATAATTATATCTCATTTGGTAAGGTTTCACATATAAACACATGCAAATTAGTATGAAAAATGGGTCATCTACATGTTTCTAATTATATCAAATTAGATATAATTTGATACAATTTTTTACGAGATTTGTCCATATTCGGGACATTAAAATATATCAAATTAGATATAAATACATCTGATTTGTAACTTGAAGTTATACTTAAAAGTATATAAGTTGAAAATTTATATTTCTAGAAATCAACCATTTAAAACATCCAATTTTTTTTTACGAAACATAACGAAATTTTTAAAATCATTCAGATTAAATTTAGTGTTTCGAAAATGTACAAATTTTTTAATTTAAAATTATATAAAAGAAAGCACTTGCAAATGATGATATAAAATTAAAATGGTTATATGTGAAGCCATATGTAATAAAGATTTAACTTGCAGATAACTTAATTTGATATTGAACTTAAGCAAAATATGTATGTGATTATATATAATGCTATATGAAATTATAAGGAAAATATTTCCAGTATGTCGTCTCATATAGTTTAATAAGACTTAGCATGGAACCATATATAATCATATCGATCACTACATATATTTGGATTATTATTATATGACTTATGTAGTTATATATGGAGTAAGATTAAGAACCATATAAAAAATCTCTCAATAAAAATTATCAGATATATTTGTATATAATGTTATGTGACTCCATACAAAGTCAGATATGACTTATTCATACTATATATGACTAGATATAACTATTTTTACCCGGGTTTATTAAGTTAAATAATTTAATTTTAAAAAAAAAAATTAATTCAAAAAAATTAATTTAATTTCAGCGATTTAAATGTGAATATTAATTTATTCTAAAACATTATCATAAAATTGATACGAGTAATTTAATTTTTGAAGTTCAATTTTGTTTAATAACAATTTTAATATTTTTTTTAACAAAACAATACAAAAAATAAATTAAAAATTATTTTAAAAAAATATTCTGGTTTCAACAAAAGGGCTAATTTTTGCAAACAAAAAAATCAAAAACAAAATTTTTCCATGCTGCCTACGTTTTAATAGAAAGAAAAAAAATAATTTCTGTGTAAATTTGTTCACATAAGTATAAATAAATTTGTTTACTTAATGAGAATTACATTATAAAATCCAAGCTATAAAAAAAAAACATTTGGTATGGCAGCAACACTTTATCTAATTGTTTTTTGCTTTTTGAGAAGGTATACAATATTGATCACTTTTTAATCAAATCAGTTATTATTTAATTGAAAAATAATTCAATTAAAGAGCTATCACTTTCTTATTGAATTAGCAATTTTCCTTGTTGACTGAATTTCAGCAATTAAAGTGAATTGAATTGGTGGTTTTCGTGATTGAAATTGGTTTTTATTTTTTTTTGTGCGTAGGACATTTTAATTTTACTACACTTCTTAGGTATTTCTACAGAATATGAGTTATAGTGTGAATGCCTTATTTTTAATTAAATCAAAATTAAATTATTTCTTGCATGTTTTTTTCTGTGGTTTTATACTCTAATGTTAGATTTCACTTGTTTTTTGTTCCAAAGGGTAAGGGTATATATTTTTGTAAATACTTCTTTAATCAGTCAATCTTTTAGATTTGTAATTATTTTTAAAATATATGTCAGTGTAACTAAAGTCACATAAACATGCAATTGCTAATTGTCAACACGAATGTTGTATATTTTTTGAAACGTTTATGTTCTTTTAGCAGCGATATAAAATTTGATTTTTTTTAAGGACTTATTTTAATTTTTGTGAATTGTTTGATAAAATCGAATTAACCCATCGAAATGTAGCTGAAGATTTTTTTGTTGTCAAAATTTGTGGAAATATAGACCAAAACTAAAAAAAATAAGTTAGTAAAAAAGTCAGTAAAACATCTTGTAAATCAGGTATACTATTTTTCAGCAAATTTTTTTGCTAAAATTATGTTTTAAACTAAAATTTTAGTTATACTTACTTATCACTTAACTGTTTTGAACTAATGTTTTAATAATCTTTTACTAATGTTTTACTAATTCATTTTGCTAAAAAAAATTGTGCTGACTAGCACATCAATAGTGTGAATGACAACCAGATTAAACGCAGAATGAATTAGATGTCAAGATGTAGTAGTGACGAGGAAAATTAAACTAAAAAGTACAACTCTAGTAAGACACTTAAAAAAAAATCAACCATGGAAGATTTTGTATCTGTTTTTCACACATAACACAAAATTGTGGATTGAAACAACTTTAATTTTGCGTTTTCACCGGCTTGTGAAACTAATTGTCTATTAATTAAATAAAAGACAAAATAAAGTATATAAATTTAAAAAAGATTAAACGTGTATTTGAGTCAAATTGAGTGGTCAAGTTGATAATGAAAATATACAGCAGGTAGACAGACTAAAGTGAAAGACATACATACATCTTAGGTAAATTTTTATGTTTCCTTTTTCTTATTGCAAAAAAAAAAATGATTTTATATGTTACATTTTGTTATTTTTTCGTTTCGTTTCGTTTCTATAATTCTCTGCTGCATTAGCGTTCACTAGCATCATTTAGACAACCAATAATGTAAGTAGTTGAAAGATAATTTTTTTTTTAAAAGAATCACAAAAATATGTTTTATGATTTTCAGCAAAATAAATTAACTAAAGTAAAAATTTTCTACAAATTTTTTGAGTTTTTTTTCAGTCCACTAATATTCAGCAAAAATTTTCTTAATGTTTAGCAAGGGTTTTTTAATTTCTAATCCACTAAGTTTTAGCAAAACTTTTGCTGAATCTAATAATTTTGTTGCTAAAAATCAGCTAGCTGATTGTCAGCAAATGATTTTGCTTACATTAGCAATTATTTTTGCAAGCACCCTCCTGACTAAAATTTTGCTGACTCAGCAAAATTTTTTGCTGACTTTACTAACTTTTTTATTTGAGTGTATGCCTAAGAATTAGATTTTTGTTTTTATGGCTTATTCACACCTCCTAGCGGAGAAAATTGTTCTTAAACACAAACGGTTTAAGATTTTTTAAAATGTGGTATTGTTACTGTTACAAAATGATATACAATGTAATAAAAAAAAAAGTTTAAAACATTTTGAATTTTGAAAAATTAAAAAATAACAAACTTACACCACTTTATAAAAATTGTATATGGCAACCCTGGTGTAAACATTGTTATTCCAGCGAATAATTTTTAGAGAAAACTTTATTTATAATAAATATTTTACATTTAAATTTTAAAAAATATAAATATTTGAAAAGACCTGGTAAGAAATGACTGAGTTACAAATGTTTAAATAAACCAGTCGCAAAAAAATACTTTTTTACCGTTAACCGTTGTGGGCGTTGTGGTGTTATGGTTAGCGCGTTGGACTGTTACACAGATGGTCCCGGGTTCGGTTCCCGGTGACGACAACTTCAATTTAGAAAAACAATATGTATGAGATTTCTATCACTTATATGTATCGTTGCGCCCACCTTCGGTGTTCCCATAGCACTTAACCCCACCGAAGTAAAATAATGAATCAGGGCTATGAAACAAAAAGCTTCAATAAATTCGCCAACTCTACATCAGGTGGCGAGCAACAATTGTTCTAAGACTTATCATCTCGCAATTGCAGTGTTGCCATGTTTTAAGCCCTTCATCTTTCACCACCTTTCATCTCTCCCATATCCCCTTTCCAAAGAAAGCAACACATTAATTAATAGGAAGAATTTCCTGAGTGTTGCTTCTCTTTAAAAAAAAAAAAAAAAAAAAAAACTGGAAAATTTGGGGGTATATTGAAACTTCTCAAAATTCTCAAACCGGTTCTGTAATACCTCAGCTAGACTTACAACATAAACTAGGTTATTTGACGACTGATTTTCCTGTGTATCACAGTGTAATTAAAAGTTATAAGACATGTTTTATATACCAATGAATGTGTCTTCAACCTTTCATTTGATATATAATTTGGTACAGTTTCTATAAAGGGCTGCTAAAAAACTAAAACTGCTAAAGCTTCTATAAAGCGCCGCTAAAAAAACATGTCCCTTTTTTTATACTTTATAAAATATTCAAATTTCATCGCAGTCTGAGAAACCCCATTAGCGGCGCTTCTTAATAAATAAATTAGTGATAAATTTCGGCAAATATTGCGGAAATTGTAAATTTTAAAATTTGTATAATTACAACCTTTTAATGGCTAAAGACCTTGCAATAATTACATATTTTTATAACAACTAAATTGAAGTATAATTAATTTTGTTCTATAAAATGACAAAAAGTTACCATAATGGTTAAATGAGCTCCTACCAGGGGTGCCGAACGGGACTGATTTTTATATATCCCGGGATTCGGGATTTTTAAAACTACGGGATTCCGGGACAAATTTTTTATATTTTTTATTTATATAAAACATTTTAATAAAATAATTCTTTAGAAAATATTAGTATTCACATCTTACAATATGAAAAACAAACTAAACCTAATAACTCATTATTGACCAAGTGTTCCGTTTTCAAACCAGTATTTTTAAACGGTTATATTTTTTAATTGATAATTATAATTAAGCGGTTTAAAAACCTTAACCCTTAAACAACTAAGACCGCCTACAGACGGTCATCACTTGAATCCAACTACATTATAATTTAAAATATCCCAGTGGTTAAAGGGTTAAACTAATTAAACATTTTCCCTACAAGCGTGAATAAAAACTTGTGGAAAGTTGTTGTTCAGTGTTGCCAAATAACTATTTTGAAAAAATTTATTTTTTATATTTTTTGATGGGACCTTTTTTAAAAATTATTCAAAAATACAGAAAAGCTTAATATTCCATATTTTTGATTGTTATGTTGATGAGACAATATGAAAATAATTTCTCCGCTATAAATTAGTTCATCAATCGTGCATAGATTTTGATAATCTGACCGATTGGACCATGAATTTTTTAAATTCAGAAAGTCTAAAATATTTTAAAATTTATTCCGTTTTGATTTAAAACATAATAACTGATTTTTACTAAAATACTAAATTAATAAAATACTTACAAAAATTATAATGTCAGCGTTAATATATGCCAATTTAAAAAAAAAATGGTCAAAATACACGATATTTTTCCAAGAAAAATTAAAAATCGTTTATTTTACAAAATTAAAATTTCATATACATATATTTGAATATAGATTTGTTCATAAATTTATACAAAATTTAAAAATTTTTATAAAGGGTGGTTTTAATAAAGGTATAGAACTTTAAAATGGAATGAAATTTATTTTATTCAAAAGATAATCTTCTGGCATTATAATTTAAAAATGACTTCTGGCATATGACCGCCACGGCTGGCTCGGACGTAGTCTACTCTTTAGGCCCAATTTTCGACGACTTTTTCCAACATTAGTGGCCGTATAAATGTTAAATGTTGCGTCGAATGTTGTCCTTCAAGTGGTCAATCGTTTAGGGCTTATCGGCGTAGACTAGCGACTTCACATAACCCAACAGAAAATAGTCCAGCGGCGTTAAGTCGCACGATCTTGGAGGCCAATTCACGGGTCCGGAACGAGAAACTATGCGGTTACCAAACGTTTCCTTCAATAAATCAATTGTGGCACGAGCTGCGTGACATGTTGCGCCATCTTGTTGAAACCACAGCACATCATGATTGTTCAATTGATGAATGAAAAAGTCAGTAATCAAGGCTCTATAGCGGTCAACATTGACTGTAATAGACTATATAGACTGATTGTGGTCTTCCTCTACGCTACGCTCTACAGCAGCAATGACTTATTCTGTACGCCTTGTACGACGTTTCTGTGGATGCATATTATCATTTAGAGTAAACGTGGTGCGAAAACGTTCCATAGTTAATGGAATTAATTGCTCTGATGGACAATTATGTTGACCGTAAAATTTACGTAGTGCGCGATACGTATTTCAAACAGAACCATGAACCAGTTAAAAAAGTGTTGCCAACTTAAAGTTCTATACCTGTATAAAGAACACCTTTATATCTTTAATCGTCGCTTATTTGTATTCTGTCAAAGTTTCGACTTTGTTTGCAAATATTTCCAATTGAGGCTGCTTTAAGGCAAACAAAATATACACAAATTACTTAATGAGACATTTTTTTATATATCTGTCCAGCGGATCTATGTTTTTAATAAGCTTTTGATGTAAATAGAGTTTATCATTCTAGTTCTTAATTCATTTCGTTCATTTGTATTTATTGAACTAGTTCGTTCTTTTAGCTCATAAGTTTGCTCGACAATTTTTTTTCAATTATTTATATTTTATTTCAATTAAATATATTATACTGTGCAGATTTGTTAAACAATCAATTGACCAAATTAAGAATATTAAGAATGGAAAAAAATTGTCAAACAAACATATGAAAGAAAAGAACGAACTAGTTCAATAAATGCAAATTAACGAAATGAACTATGAACTAGAATGCCCAACTCTAGATGTAAAAAATAAGTTTAATAATGATCTTAAAAAATATAAAAATATTCTTAGAATTTAACAGTCTATTAATTCAAAAGTATTATAATCAGGCACGTAGCTAGGGGGGGGGGGGGGGGCTTGGGGGCTAGAGCCCCCCCGAAATGATTTGACAAATTTAAAAACTTAATACAATTCGTTAGAAAGTAACAATGTTATTGATAAATTTAATATGAAAATAATTATTTTTGACTTGGATCAAATAGGAAATAGTTTTATATGATTCGAATCTTAAAATTTCGTTAGAAAACATCGCCTGCAAATGTTCGATTTTTCATTGTTTGAGTTGATTTTCGACAAAAAGCAATAAATAAAATCATTTCATAAGAGATTTCGAAGTCTTAGACTTAAAATATAATCAAAAAATTGTTTGAGGCAATGCAAACTAAAAATTAAATATGTCTACACAGAAAAAACTAAAATTGAGTTTTAATTAAGATATTTGTTGATTCAGCAAAAGTTTTACTGAATTCGGTCGTGTTGATGCAATTGTAGTAACAACTAAAATAATTTGTATCTAATTAATATTATTTTCAATTACATATAGTTTTATTCACACCTATTAAAAATTTAATTAAATATTGTTTACTATTGGGAAAAATTACAAAATTTAAAAAAAATCACCAAAATTGTAAAAAAAATCGCCCAAAATTTAAAAAAATCTAAACCATTTGAAAAAATCTCAAAATTTGAAAAAAAAATTGCCAAAATTTAAAAAGCAATCCTTAAAATTGCAGACATTTAAAAAACTCCCAGAATAAACTCCAAAATTCGAAAAAAATTTAAAAAAATCACCAAAATTAAAGAAACGCGAATTTTCTACTTTAAACGATTTTTTTAATTTTGGCGATTTTTTAAAGTTTTTGCATTTGTTTCAATGTTTTTATTATACGATATAAAAACTGAACATTTTTTTATACCAAATTCATTTTAAATTAAACAGTTCATTGAAAGTAAGTTTGAAATCGAAGAAAAGTTTAATTGAAATTTTTTTGACAATGATTTTTTCTGTGTATTTTGACATAATCTTTTAAAATGGAGATACCACTAAGACTCAAAATTAAGTTTATTTGTGCCGTAAAAGTCGTTACTTTACTTACAGTGAAATCTTTTTATTTAAATTTGGTTTGCTACGCACGCATTTGGTAACATAGTTTTCCGTATTTTTTTACGATATATACTACTCTGTGTTCCTCACACAGAGACCATATTTTTTTAAATTTTTCGAAACAAATTTAAGCCTCAAACTTTGATCGATATGCATAATGTGTTAACGTGGTTCAATGTGACTCAATTTTTCTCAATTTTTTTGTAAACTAAATGTAAACAAATTTCGGTCCGCGCTCCTTGAAATGCGACATTTTAAAATCAAGCAGCTAAACCAGTATTTGTGTTATAACGATGTAGTTTTTTTATTTGACATTTTAAAGGGTTTTTATTTAAAAAATTGATTAAAGACAATTTGAAAAGCGTTTGAAATTGTCCAAAATATAAATCAAAGTGAATTCGAAATACATAATTTAGTTTAAATAAGACCTAGGCGATGTCAGGTATACTTTTAAATTTTCCAATTTTATATTTTTTCTTTATTATTCTTTCTTTCAGACTACAATCACGCTTGCTTGTACAATTTACGATTTTTTTAATACAAGACATGAAGTATAGCCTCCAATCTTAAAAAAAAGTCGGATATATAAAAAAGGGGAAAAAATAGTAAATAATTTGTTAAAATAATTCAAATAAGTGGCAGCCGGGGTCCACGACATAGTGTCAAAATGGTTTTCAAAATGTGTTTTTTTCTCAGGCATTTTAACGCTGTTTTTAAATAAGTCCGGACATAATTATATAAATTTATATTTAAAATTAATTTCGTAGAAAAAAATTAATATGGTGTCATATATAGTTGAGTATAATTCTATATTGCATTTAGAATACGCTAAAACTAATCCAATTAATAACTACGTTATATTTATATACCTAGCTAGACATTGCAAAATGATATATATGTTGATATTATATCATATTTAAAAAAACACAATTTTATTTTAGATAAAATTGTATATTACCGCATGCAGAGTCACACTAGAAAATTTGTCAATTATATTTTGGATGTAAATGTGTATTACATCAATACAATACAATTAATTGCATCATTTTGTTTATAATTTTATACACAAAATTTACCCCAATTTTTGTCTTTTGAATTGATTTCTTTCTGGTTCTTAACCCTAAAAAAAGAATTTGTTTCATTTGTAGCATTATGAGTTCTTAATTTAGTCTAAGATTTTTTTCAATGTAAAATTATAAATTTAGTTTCAACGTTTTTTCCGTGTTTTTTATTCAATGGTGAAGTTAATGAATTCCACAAAATCTTTATTTTCATTATATTATTTTTTATTTTTGAATATAATAAAATTTCCAAATGCTATGGAATTTGTTACAAATTATAAAATTGTAAACCTTTTGCAAGTGGCTAAAGTCTAAAAGGATTAACAGATATTGCAGATTTTCATGACGTTTTAAAATCAAAAACCGGATACAACTATAGCTTATTTTATATATATCAGTCAGAGTTCAGAAAATACACACATCATACACACAATGTACTGTTTAAAAGAAACCCACACATATTTTTATTTTCATATCAATTATGTGTGTATCTAAATTTTGCGCATTTTATTACACAGACACGAGTGTTTATTGTTTTAATATTTGCTTGAGTACACGAACATGTATAGTTCACGTATTGTTTGATCGGAACATACTTCAACCACACATGTGTAGCTATACTTTGAGTTCGTGTACTTGTAGGTGTACAGCTAAAAAAAAGTACATGAACGGTAGACATGTAGAGTTCACGTATTGTTTGATCGGAACATACATGAACGATAGACATGTTAGATTGTAGCTATATTTTAAGTACGTAAACTTATTACAGAAAATTTGTCTATTTTAAGCCCTGATGTTGAAATTAGTTGACAAATTTGTAAAGGTTACTAAATTTTAGTAAAGTTTTTGTAGAACGAAAATTAAAAATCGATTTGCTAAAATCAGCAAAACATTTTGCTAAATATTAGTAAAATGCCACAATAAACTTTTTTTATTCAAATTTAACCGTAATTTTTAATTTTTTAAAAGTTTTAATAAATAAAGTTGAAATATAGTAGTATATTGGATGTTCGTTGTATTTTTGTTAATATTCTTAATTACAAAAATATCTGATTTAAAAATTCAAAAAAATAAAATAGTTAGTAATATTTTAAAATTAAGTCAGCTTGCTGAAGTGGTACTTGCTGTACCTGCAACTCAAGTCTCTGTAGAACGTGCATTTAGTGCACTTGCTACAGTCTTGACCAAGTTAAGATCTAAGCTCTCAAAGAAATCTCTTTCTAATATTTTAATAACAAAATTAAACTTTGACTTGCTCGACTGCTCAGCTCTTAAAATACGAAACAGCGAATAAAAACAGTTTAATTTTAACCTCACAGAGAAACTTATACCATCCATTATCCGATTATCGCCATTTAAATTGCATTATAATAAATAATTGAAAAAAATTAAAAACTCAAAAGGGACTATATATAAAAAAGCATTTAAAATAAAAACAGCATTAAAATTTATAATAATATTTATTTATTTATATTTAAATATTTATTTAAATTTATAGTAATAAAAAAATGCAGGTCTTCAAAATCAGATGACGATCAAAACCTTTAATTTATTTTAATTTAATTTCTATATAATTTTTTTTATTGTTTTTAATGAATTCTGTAATTTAATTTTTTGTTTTTGTTATTTTTTTTATTATTTTACACAACTGATCTCAAAAGAATTTTTAAAAAGAAAATTTTATTGTAATGGATTGTTTTAAAATAAAATAAAATTTTTTGTTTGAGTTACATTCGAAATAAAATCAAATATCAACCTTTATTTAAGTGTTCTACACTCCCACAAAAAAAGTTAGTATAAAAAATTGTAAACGGTTTTTATATCACTTTGTCAAATGTTTGTAATTCTTTTGAAAAATATCTGGGACCCCATAAACTATATATATTCTTGATCAGCATGAATAGAGAAGTCGTCTGTCCGTCTGACCATCTGTCTGTGTTAACTCAAAATACTCCGCCAATACAGAAGAGGTGTTGCTAATTTTCAGTCAAATTGTTTGTTGATAGTTTGAATCATTAATAAGAAAAAGTGTGAACAAAATAGTTGAGTTATAATTCTTTATTTATTTGACTGCATTAACCAGAGTTGCCAGACACTTTAATCGTTATCAGATCAAAAAAAAATATCCAGAAACAAAATCCCCGAATTCAACAATGTAAATTCATAACTTTTATTCGCACACTATTTTTACTTATTCTCATTCTCTACCTTTAATAAATTTGCAAGGAAACTCTTAAACTCTAATTACATTTATTTAAAACCCCATTAAATTTAAAGGACATTCACTTTCAGAACTTTTTTATTTAAAACATATAAGGTGCATACTTAATCTGAAGATATTAGATGGAGAGTATCCAAAAATTCGGCACAGCCGAATTTAATCTTTTTAATACCAAATTTGGCACATCGGACTTTAATGCTTCCCCTTGTTAATCCTAATTTACAGTTTTTCTACTAATTTTTAGTATGAAGTTAGTACCTAGTACAAATTTTATTCTATCCCCATTTTACAAATTATAGTTTATTTTACTAATTTTCGTTGCAAAATAATTTACTAATTTTTTAAAAACGATTTGCTAAAATTAACAAAAATATTACTAACTATTTTCTTTTTTTGAATTTTTAAATCAGATATTTTTGTAATTAAGAATATTAACAAAAATACAACGAACATCCAATATACTACTATATTTCAACTTTATTTATTAAAACTTTTAAAAAATTAAAAATTACGGTTAAATTTGAATAAAAAAAGTTTATTGTGGCATTTTACTAATATTTAGCAAAATGTTTTGCTGATTTTAGCAAATCGATTTTTAATTTTCGTTCTACAAAAACTTTACTAAAATTTAGTAACCTTTACAAATTTGTCAACTAATTTCAACATCAGGGCTTAAAATAGACAAATTTTCTGTAATAAGTTTACGTACTTAAAATATAGCTACAATCTAACATGTCTATCGTTCATGTATGTTCCGATCAAACAATACGTGAACTCTACATGTCTACCGTTCATGTACTTTTTTTAGCTGTACACCTACAAGTACACGAACTCAAAGTATAGCTACACATGTGTGGTTGAAGTATGTTCCGATCAAACAATACGTGAACTCTACATGTCTACCGTTCATGTACTTTTTTTTAGCTGTACACCTACAAGTTCACGAACTCAAAGTATAGCTGCACATGTGTGGTTGAAGTATGTTCCGATCAAACAATACGTGAACTATACATGTTCGTGTACTCAAGCAAATATTAAAACAATAAACACTCGTGTCTGTGTAATAAAATGCGCAAAATTTAGATACACACATAATTGATATGAAAATAAAAATATGTGTTTGTTGCTTTTAGTTGTGTTTGTTTACATTTATGTACAAGTTTTTTATTCAGTGTGTGTATTTTTCTGAACTCTGATATCAGTATCAGTTTAGAAATAAATTCATACCGCTATATAAAATCATATTAAATTGTATCGCGTCATTATTTGGATGTTATTTAATTATTATGCCCATTTCTCGGATAAAACTGTATTAAGACTCATATTAAATTTCGTATGATTATATAAAGCATCATATTAATTTTAATCGGGTTATTAGAAGTTGAAACTTTTTTACTTTTTTTACATTTATCAAGTTTTAGCTACCCTAGACATATATTAGCACATACAAATATAAAGTTACGCAATTTTATTTTTCGCGGTTTTCAAAAAGTTTTCCGCATAATCCTTTTTTTATTTAATTAAACTAAAAATTAATATTTAGCTAAAAATTAAACGTAATTAGACAATAACGATGCATATCCAACTTAAAGTACACAAACGTTTTCAAATTTGACGTGTTTCGCGGATTGTGATCAAACAGATTAAAGCGTTGTTTCGCGATATAGACATCAAAATTCGCAAAAATAATGAACACAATAAGTAAAAAATGCATTTTAAGAAAATGCACTTTCTGCGGGAGGTTTTTGTTTCAAAATGACCTGAGAAAGCGATTTCTATTATTAATACATGATTGCCCAATACGTGTACATATGTAAAAATGTAGCAAAAAAAAAAAAAAAAAAAAAGCTATAAATAAATAAAATAAAAAATCGAAAAGCCCCCCCGAACCAAATTCCTAGCTACGTGCCTGATTATAATTAAGTTCTTTCGAAATGTTAAAAATTATTCAAAATTTTTCTTTAAAAGGGAATTCATTGCATATTAAATATTAAGTTAAAAAATTGTATTTCAATCAATTAAATTGATTTAAATTAGATTTATTAACTTTTTTGAAATATTATAAAAGCTGGATTATAAATTTTAAAATTTAGACAGATAAATTAACATTTTATGCTTTTTTTTTGTTTTTGTTTTTACTAAAATGTATTAAATTAAAATATTGAAAATTCTGGGATTTCGGGATTTATAAATCGGGATCGGTACACCTAGTTCCTACATAAAAATAGTTGTTTTTTAAAAAAACGTGCTTGAAATATTTTTTATTTTTTTTTTGAAAAATAATAAGAAGTACAGAAAAACTTTTTTAAAATAAACACACACACGTATTTATAACGTATTTGACTGCCAAAACAACTGCTCTTAGAGTTAAATTAAACAAATAGATTTTAATTTAAACAATTTTTTCCCATGTCTAAAAGAAAATATTTTTAATAAACAAATTAAAAATGAGTACCTACATCTAAAGCGTTTAGATGAACTTTGAATATAAAAACATATTTTATATAAAGGGTCCTCCAAATAACTTTTTTTTTTTTAAATTGCTATAAAAAAAACTACTGAATATTTTCTCAAATTTCTTTTTTTATTTGAAAGTACAATCCTTCCGGTTAATAATGGAAAATAATTTCATTCAAATGGCTGCCTCGGCTGGCCATGCAGTAGCCTACACGATCGGTCCATCTTTTGTTGGCAAAATCGGCATCTTCTGTAAGTCGATCGCAGGCCCAATTAGCGAAGCGAAAACGCATTGGATGGTCAGTTGGCTTTAACTCCTGAACCAATTGGTCTTTGTATGGCGTCATTCCAAGGTCTTTATGCAAAATTCGTCTCAATTATGTCTCCGAAATGTTCAATTCTTGAGAACGACGGTGAATTGATGTTGATGGCGCTTCAAGCACACTTTCTGCCACAGCAGCAATATTCTCGGGTGTACGCACTGTTTTTGGCTTTTCACGCTTTGGTTTATCAATGAGGATGCCAGTTTCTTACACTTTTTTCACAAGATAACGAATATACGGAGCAGACGGTGCTTCTCTTCTTCCAAAATCCGTACGCAATTTTCGCACACATTCTGCAACATTACCATGATTTTCAAAGTAATGTCGCAATATTTCCCAGCGTTGTTCAAGCGTATACACAACCACATTCGTTCAGCGGAAGGATAAAACTAATTATCTGTCAAATCAGACATGAGCTAAGTGTTAACATTCACGAAATAAGCACTAGTTGAAAAAAAAAAATTCTTATTCTTTACGTTACAAATTTTACAGTTTGTCAAATTTCATTTGATAACTTAAGCTTAAACCGAAATAATGACAGTCCCAGCAAAACCACACATTACCAAATCATGGGTAAAGTAATGTATCGCCATAGGGCATGCATTACTTTACACGTTACTTCACTGATGAATTATACAGGCGATGAACCTCAAAGTAACTCATTACCTTGTAGGGGGTAAAGTAACTGGTTACTTATATAGTTACATGGTGGGAAAAAGTAATGTGTCTATAAATAGATTTTCATAAAAAAAATGCATAAAATTTTTTTTTTACAGATATTTTTTTTAAAATTAATAAATAACTTTCTTCTTTATTAAATAAATACATGCTCATGCTGGGATTCGAACCTGGGGTCTCTGGTATTTAACAATTAGTTAGGCGAGAACTCTGCCAAGTGAGCTATCGATACATACAATATTTTATTGCTTAAAATGTAGATGAGTTGTTGTGCTTCGTGTTTTCGTTCGTGATTTCAAAAATGTACACCTTACCATTATGCTTACAAAAAATCACAAAGTAATGTGTCTATAAATAGATTCTCAAAAATATATATTAATAATTACTTTACGTTTATAATCCATGCATTACGTAATTGATGATCGGTAAGTCATTATTTTATGTTTTGAAGTAATGTAAAATGTAATGAGGTCTCATTACAAGGTAATCCATGAGTGTTTAATTATCGGTAACTCATTACTTCTTGTTGGAAAATAATGATACAGGTAAGGAGTACACATTACAAGGTAATACATTACTTTATCGCACCCATTACCAAAGTTTTGATGGGGATGACAGTATATCTAATTTTTGACATTTAAATTATGCTCGAAATTTGGTTTAAACTTTATTTCGAAATTTAGTTCGTGTATAATTTTATACACTACCAAATGATTGCAATCTGGTTTAAACTGAATTTCCATACGATCGCAATCTACGATATGATCGCATTATAGTTGAAACTGGGTTTTGAGCGTAATGTAAATGCAGCTACTGTCAACAATATTCGAATTCATATATTTTTATCGCATTTATAGTAATTAAATGTGCTAAAATCCCAAAACTTATTTAACAAATTGTGAAAAGCAATCTGATGTAGGCGTGTCCCTATCCGGATTTCATTCCTGCCTAAGGAAATCTTCAGGGGACTTTGTTATTAGAATTTCTAGAGATATTTGTTATGTTAAATCACAAACTCAATGAGAATTTCTTGTCCTCGTCTAGGAGCGAGATTCAAAATTTAAAATATCAAAGAAAAACCAAAACAACAACAAAAAATTGTCACAATTGGCTTTGTCATCTTCCAAATACTACTCTGTTTTTTTGACAGACCTAGCAATGTAGTGACGTTTATTCAAGTAAATACAATAAAATGTGCAATCTAAACGCAGTGTTTTTTCAGTTTAAGTATAGAATATCACTTTTTAAAATGATCTGTAAAATATAAAATAGTATTTACGATACCTAACAAAAAACATTTTAAGTACAAAAGATGACGTATTTAAGTGTTTTTTGCATGGTTGGCAATCAATACCGCTAAAATACTGTTATCGATTTAAAACCCTTTCAACTAACTATCGTTATCCCTTAAATACCGTTACCGAAATAATTTAAATATCGTTATCTGTAAAATACCGTTACAGATATAACGGAAATACCAATATCCATGAAATATCTTTACCGAAATAATAAAAATAACGTTATCGCTAAAATACCGTTGCCGGCATAAATGAAACTGCGTTACTCTTAAAATACCGTTACCAAAATAATATAAAAAAGCGTGTTCTTTATTTTTTTAAATAATTTAAGTCCTATTGTTAACTTCCCAGCTAAACCTCGGTAATAGGTTGGTATTACGGAACATGTTACCTGGTATTAAGTTAAACTCCTTACCCTTGCATTACTTCGTAACATTTGGTATTATTGACTGTCCATACTTAGTTCGTTTCTACATAAAATTTAATATAATTAAATTTTTTCTGCACTCCAAAACAAAAAGTCCATAAAGTTAGCAAAAAAGTTAGTTGAGTAAGCAAAATTTTTCCTTGCAAAAAAAAAACTTGCTAATATTTGCAAAAGTGTTTTGCTGAAAATCAGCTCAATGATTTTTTAGGAAATTTAGAAAAATGTTTTGCTGACAAATTAAAATCGACTTGTTGAAATCAACAAAATTTTTCGCTGGGCTTTATAGAAAATTACAAAAAAACTTAGTATTTTTTTGTGATTTCTTAAAATATAAAGGGTGATTTTTTAAGAGCTTTCGGATTTGATTTAAAAAAAAACACATAACATTTAGAGAAATGTATGAAATCTTTATTTGAGTCGATAGAACGATCTATATAATTCAATGTTTAAAGATGATTTCATGTAAATGTTGACCGCGGCTACGCCTCAAATGGTTCATACGCTGGGTCCAATTTTGCCAACACTCGGCCGGTATTTCACGAATAAATTCTTCAGTATTGGCTTCCAGTGCGTCAACCGTTGCGGACTTGTCTCTATAGATATAAGCCTTAACATAGCCCCACAAAAAATAGTCTAAAGGCGTTAAATCGCGCGATCTAGGCGGAAAATTGACCGGCCCCAAACGTGAAATAAACTGTTCACCGAACTCGCCTCTCAATTGGGCCATTGTTTCGCGTGCTGAGTGGCATGTGGCACCGTCTTGTTGAAATCACATGTCAACCAAGTCCAGCTCTTCCATTTTGGGCAAAAAAAAAAACAATTTGAAATCATCTCACGGTATCGCTCGCCATTCACAGTAACGTTTCTGCCATCGTCTTCTTTGAAAAAGTACAGTCCAATGATGACACCGGCCCATAATCGACATTAAGCAGTGCATTTTTCGGGATGCATTGGCAGTTCTTGCAATGCTTCTGGCTGCTCTTCACACCAAATACGTCAATTATGCTTGTTCACGTATGAGCTTCGTCGCTGAACACAATTTACACAATTTGCACTTTCTTAACCGAGCATGAATTTTGATAATAAAATTCAATAATCTGCAAACGTTGTCCGTTTGTAAGTCGATTCATGGTCAAATTATAGACCAAACTGAACATGTTTAGCAGTAACATGTTACATGAAAACGGCTGAGCTGCCAAAAACAGTGTGGCCGAAAAGAAAGTTGCTAAAAAATCACCCTTTATATAAAAATCTCAGGACATCATTAAGATTATGTAATTCAATATAAAAAAAAATTGTTAAATAAACAAAATATTTTATTAATAACATTAAGAACAACGCTAAAAACCGTTACCGAAATAACTTAAATATCGTTAACTCTAAAATACCGTAACCGAAATAAAAGAAAATAACGTTGCCCTTACCATATCCGCATCTAATCGGTTACCATCCATGGTTTTTTGTTTAATTTAGACAGTATAATTAAGATACAAACGCGTATTTTATTTTCGTTTTTTTTTTAAATCATTAGTGGCTATTTTAAGTATACGCCGCTATATCCCATAATCTAACAACTTTGTATTTATAATTTAAATTTACAAATTCAATAAAACAGTACAATTCAAACCTTAAAATAGTCACGTTCAAGATCAAGGTTTTCAAATTAACTAGCTACAAAATAATGACTCATTATTGTAGTACTCGTATATGAGTCTATGATACTACACTCAGAATAGTGCTACAGTAACTATGTGTAGGTCATTCGACTAGTAAACAGTAGTAGTTGTTTTAACTGCTATTGTAGTCATTTTGCTATGAGAAAATGAAAAACAACTAATTGAGACAGTCATTTTAAAATATAATCAAAAATACTGTACTTCAGTAACAGTTGTTTTGCATAGTTATTTTAGTAGTATTTTAATAAACAACTACCAAAACCGTAATTTTACAGTAAACAGTTAATTTTCGAGTTTTTAAAAATTCTCGTTTAGTTTATATTTGTTATCATTGATATGTTCATGGTTGGTTGGTTGGTTTAAGTGGCAGCTCACGCTACTCGTGAGCATCAAGTAGAGTCAAAAAGCGACTCCGTTTTGAAGAGACCACACTACCCGTAAGGAACTAGTATCCGGAGTACTAGACCCACTCCGTTCGGTTAAGATAACGTATGAGATCACCGAATCCCACACGTGATATTACCGAGAGGTCGTCCAGTATATGGTCACCCAAGATCCGGAGTCGAATATTCTGCAGCGCCGGACAATCGCAGAGAAGATGCTCCACAGTCTCCTCCTCGCTCGGTATGCCGCAGCTGCGATAATGCGAACCGCGTACAATCCCAAGTCTAATGCCATGCCTACCAATCAGCCAGTGACCGGTCAGAACAGCCGACAGCCTCGAGACATCCCTCCTGCTCCTGCTCAGGAGAGAGTTTGTACGCCCTAGGTCGTAGTTGGGCCACGTAAGTCTCGCGGTCCTACAGGTATTCAAATTATGCCACCTGTCCCCCGCCCTGCGAAAAGTATGTTCATAGTTTGCAAATAATAATAAAAATAATAAAAACGTCATAACTGGAACACCGCTTGTAATTCTGACTTTGCATTTTAAATAGGATGTAAGAAATAAAATTTTTTATTGTAATTAAGAGAAAAAATTGTTTTTTTATTAAAAAAATATTTTTAAAATACCGAAAAAATAACTGTTAAAAAAGTAATTTTTACAACTTATGTAGTCGTTTTATGTTCATTGTTTTTACTGTTTTGTTGGTCGTTTTTATGGTTTATGCATTCATTTAAGGTTTGTTGTTTTTGACCGCTTCGATAGTAGTTCTTACTACCATGTTAGTTATTTTGTCAATAGTTAAAAATGACTACATGGTTAATAAATACCGTCATCGCCTTTTTGACTATATTTGTAGTTATTTTAGCTGTAATTTTTAGTCATTTCTAACTTCTTAATTTGCTGAGTGTAGAAATAGACAGTTAATATAAACCTATTTAATGGAAACTTTTTTTCATTGTATAGTTTTGTATTAGATACAAATTTTTAAAAGAAAATAATATTTTTTAGTTACCATAAAATAAAACATAAAATAATCAATTTCGATATTATTACTTTGTCAATTATTTAATTATATTTAGAGAAAGCTTCAGTTTGTTTTATGGCGGGTCATAAAAATGAAAATAATAAAAATTTATATTATGAATGTCTATGGAGCTTTAATGCAAAAATATTGCAGTTTTAGCCCATACTTTATGTAGACATTTTTGCAGAAACAAAAAGAATATTCTTTCGGGCGAAACAACTGTAAGGCCAGTTTATCTAAAACGAAAATAGTCTCATATCATCATACATTTTTGGATTTATGATTGCGACAACCATGTTACTATGATTGTGACAACCATACTCTTATCTTTTTCTTAATCATAGTATGGTAATTAGATTATCATATTATGCTTCCCAATTGATCTTAATATTATAATATTATGGTTAATGAAATGTTTGTAAATTATCATAGTATGATTCCTACGTTATTCTCCCAGCATTTTGTTGAAGTTGGATTAAAAACTTATGCATGTTTTTTTTAGATAGTACACTTTTATTTATTAATATTTAACACATTTAAACAAATTTATTTTAAAATAATTTAAGTGATCAAACTGTCTTTGCGCTGACGAATGAGATTTGTATTATGAAGGAATTGTGTATGCGATGTTTACATACATTTTTTATTTTAGTATCTAAAAAGGCAAAACTAAACTTTCTCTTTTTCCGCACAAATCTTTTTTTGTCAGGAAAAAATAAATAATGGAAACATGTGATTATAGAATAAATACGCATTAATATGTTAAGAATGCAATTTCACAATACAATTATAATGATCATAATATATTTGTAGCAATAATATTATTTTCACTATATCCATATTATAGTCCTAATTACCATATTATGGTCATGGAAAAGAATCTCTTCATCATTTATTACCATATTATGATTATTGCAAATATATTATGATTATACGTACTACAGATTTAAAAGCACGTGTATTTTGTATTTGATGTAACACTTCGTTTTTAGGATGCTTGGACGCATGTAATAGATATTTTTTCTTAAACTGGTTTTGTCGAACCACTTTCGTTTTGAATTTTTTCACTTTCAAATTTTTACAATAATGCTTATAATATAAGATGTTATTGACAAGCATTTTGAAAAAAAAACATGCCAACTTAGTAATAGTTTATATTTGAATTTTGTCCATTTACTTAATAGGCATAGGTTATAGTAAATATTAGTTACTTTTTAACAATTTTCTTTAAAAAGTTGAACGTTTAATGTTACACGCCGTATTATATCAATTTGAACTATGAAACTTAAGAGAAACTATTTATCTATTGCACATTTGTTTGACTGACGAAGTTCCTATTAACAAATTTTACACAAACTTTACGATTTTAATAAAAAGTTATGGCATGTAACCCTTTATTTTTTAAATTTAACGGCATATTTTTATATTAAAACGGCTTATTTTACTTTTTTTCGAGCTCTTTTCAAGCGCTTGAAACATTGTTTTTAGATCTTTTTTTTGGTTGCCCTAATTATAACCATCCACTATATTTTGTTTAAGATTTTTCACCTACGGTAAACATGGGTTAATGTTGCCCCAAATATTAAATGTTTTTGTACTGGGTAATTGTGATAAAAAAATTCACAATATGAAATTAGTTACACAATGTAAAAATAGTTCATCTAATATATTTTTGTATCTAAAATAAAATATCCGATATATATAATATATCTTCAAATCCGCCAAATTTAAACATGCCCACCCGCTTATGTTAAGTTTTAAAAAAGGCTCCCAAATTTATTCTTATGTTAGCAATCTTTAACTTTTTTTATTTTTTTATGGTATCGACCTCAAATTTTTTTCAATAAATAGAAATTTTCTTTATGATTCTTAATCTGACCCATGGTTGTACCATAGACTAACTAGACCGGACACGAAAATTTTAAGTCTGGCAGCACTGAGAAATTTTCTCAAAAATACTATCAATGGCAACTCTTCAAAATATCGTTTTAGAATGAAACAAATATACATACACACAATACAGTGCATATGGGTGAATGCAATAACCCCCACTGAAATAACCCCCACCGCCGAAATGAAATAAGCCCCACCAAATTTATAAAAAATTTAAAGTGGGGCTTATCTCGTTTTTGGTGGGCAAAGTTTCATTTTAATACGTGGGTATTATTTCATTTTATTACCCACCACATTTGGTGGGGATTAATTCGTTTTAATTCTAATATCAATTCTTGGTTTTCGAATTAATTCCTACTTTTACAGTACTAGTTTTATTTTGTAAAGGTGATATTAGAAAGTACGAAAAAAGAATACGTTATTTCAATTAAAAAAACACATTTCTTCTTATTAAAAATCCATTTGTGCCCATATCACCAGGTTCCATAGTTGGTAAAAAACTAATAATTTGCCCTTTTACAGAATGTTGACATAAAGGTGTATCCATATTTTAGAAGGACACGGTGGGGTCCAATAACACCAACTGAAATAAAACAAAAATGGAAATGAAGTCAAATTCACAGGTTGACTTTATTTCCAACAAAAATGGAAATAAAACCAAGTTGGCTATATTTCCTTTTAAAGAATATCGTGTTATCCAATTTAAATCAATATTCCATTTATTTACGCCCTGTTTCTAGAACACGTTTTGCTTCACGTTCGTCTAAAAACAATAACAAAATACATGCAATGCAAAAACAAAATACATGTAGTCACCCGTTCGTGTAGAGGCGAACGTGTTGTAGAAACCAGGGGTTAATCTCAACGTGAAAAAAAAAATTAAAAAAAAAATGTTTATTGTTTTGTGTCGCGGGCAGGAAAACTTTATTGAGCGAAGCCACCTGCCGCGTCCTACTGAAGGAAAAAACCCCTAAGAACGGCCGCAGGCCGCCACACAGAAAAACTTAAGCTTGCGAAGCCATATTTCATTATTTGCCTAGTATTGACAAAATGTGCCAACTTTGACCCCTTATATCTTCTTTATTTAAAGGGTTAAGAGGTTAAGTTATATCTTAAATGAAAGCTAAAAATGTGGACTATAATCAAATACCAATAACAATATACCTTAATTTTTTTTTTTTTTTTTTTTAAAGAGAGGCAGCACTCAGGAAATACTTCCTATATTTAGTGTGTTGCTTTCTTTGGAAAGGGATAGTATAATGATGAAAGGTGGGGAAAGATGAAGGGCTTCAGACATGGCAACACTGTAATTGCGCGAGATGATAAGTCTTAGAACAGTTGTTGCTCGCCACCTGATGGAGAGTTGGCGAACTTATTGAAGCTTTTTGGTTCATAGCCCTGATTCATTATTTTAAATCAATTTTATTTCTTAT
Organism: Delia radicum; assembly: GCA_021234595.1. Classification (NCBI taxonomy): domain Eukaryota; kingdom Metazoa; phylum Arthropoda; class Insecta; order Diptera; family Anthomyiidae; genus Delia; species Delia radicum. Next base: position 226,323,676 of record CM037852.1, on the reverse strand, counting down.
TTTGTGTCGCGGGCAGGAAAACTTTATTGAGCGAAGCCACCTGCCGCGTCCTACTGGAGGAGAAAACCCCTAAGAACGGCCGCAGGCCGCCACATAGAAAAACTTAAATTTGCGAAGCCATATTTCATCATTTGCCTCGTATTGACAAAATGTGCCAACTTTGACCCCTTATATCTTCTTTATTTAAAGGGTTAAGAGGTTAAGTGATGTCTTAAGTGAAAGCTAGAAATGAGGACTATAACCAAATAAAATAAAAATATAAATAATGTAAAGTGGGGCTTATCTCATTTTCGGTGGGCAAAGTTTCATTTTAATACGTGGGTATTATTTCATTTTAATGCCCACCAAATTTGGTGGGGGCTAATTGATTTTCATTGGTGGGGAATAATTCATTTTGGTGGGGATTAATTCATTTTGGTGGGCACAAATTCGGTGGGGCTTATTTCATTTTCGGTGGGCACAAATTCAGTGGGGCTTATTTCATTTCGACGGTGGGGGTTATTTCAGTGGGGGTTATTTCATGCACCCAGTGCATATAACTAATGGGTAATTCAACGTTCTTAACCTTAATACGACATTCAGAAAAAAAAAGTTATTTTAAAAAAAATACGATTTTTATAAACAATTTTGGCATCTGTCACTTGTCTGTTTCACGGGTCACGGGTCTGTTTAGTCTGTGGTTGTACCGACAAAAAATTTACGTTTTTTTAAGAAGCAGTCTAAAAAACATATTTTACTTTCGTTTAGAACATGTTTGTCACACAAAAACTTGTAGTAATTTTTAAATTTGAAAAGTTATTCACCCGTTACAATCGCTTACTGCTTATTTACATATTATTTTCGTTTATTTTCCTCTACAAAACAATGACAAAATTACACGCAATTGTAAGCAATAGTAGTAATATTAATAAACTTTACTAAACTGTCAAGTTAACTTTAAGTAAATATAAATTTTCAACATACACTGCGTTGCAAAACTATAATTACATATTAATTTCACTAAACTTCGTAAGTTAAAAAAAAAGTTGAAGAGTTTAAGCTGCATATGAGTAAAACGAACGGAAAATGAATAATATTTCACAAAAAACAATTCATTTATTTTTTTATTTCACTATTTAAAAAGGAATAACAAAATTAATTCGTGTTTTATAACTATAAATACACTTATACGGCGTTCAGATTAGACAGCAAAACACGTGTTTTGCCAAAACGATTAGAAAAGAATAAAGAACTGTTGAATGTGGCTTTAACTTAATAAATCAAAATTTACAAAAATTTAAGAAAAATGTTTTAAAGCCACAATTTTAGTAATGCGTTAAGTCTCCTTTTTTTGAATCAACTCGATCAGACATACTGTCTACCAGATTTATTAGAAGTTCTTCCGTTATAGATCTCCACGCTTCAATATATGCTTCTTTTAGACGAAAAATGCTTTCATATTGACGGTTTTCTGCGTAAACTCGACGGGTTAATACTCCACAAATATGCGGGCCATTCCATATTTTGCCATATTTTTTGATGATATACTTTTCATCGTCTGACGACTTACATGCACTGATGCATTTTTTGTTCGAAAATGAAGTCTTATTCGTTGCTATTTTCAATAAATGTCAGCAATTTCTCTTCTAGTTAATACTGTAATGTACTCAGAAGAATTCATTCAAGTGCTTGGAAGTGCCAACTCAACCATACCGTAGAAACAAAAAGCGCCCAAACCATTAAGGATCCGCCTACGAAGTTTCATTTTGAGAAATATCGTGGTTCCTTACGTGATGCTGGTAAAACCAACTGGATCATCAAAATTTAAATTTTTCTCATCAGATAAAATCACCTTTAAAAGAAATTTGTGTTTAACCAGTCCTACACGCTGAGAAAAATATAGCTATTTGCTAACTGACATTAGGTTAGTACGACTTAAATTCGGTTATTACGAATTTCAGTCGGTTGGTAAAACTGGACGTTAGTTTGCACAACAAAGTTCGGTTAATTCAACGGAATTTTAGTTGCAACAATCCAAATAAACAGAAATCTAATGTTAACAGCGATTATTGACCTGCCTTTCTCCAGTTGGTTTGTAAATTTCTTTTAGCGAATTCAAGTCGAGCAGTTTTGTGGCGGGGTAATAACCTTGGTACATACATCAGCTTTTGACAAGTAATTCTCTGCGAATCCTTTAATGGATTCTCTGCGAATCCTTTAATGGACGTTTTGCACACATTTTCCTTACATTCATCGATTATCCTATTGAGACTCTTTATTTAGTTGCTGAGCACAGTTGGTTATTTTACGCCGGTCCTGATGAAAAAGCTTTTTTCCTTGCCGCCTGTTTTATTTTTAACATAAGCACTCGGATTAATTGCTAAATTTGTGACAACCATATGTGAACGGTTTTTTTTCTAGCAATTTTCCGAAAACTTAAGCCACTTTTTAAGTAGACTGAAATTTCCTCTTTTTCAATTGATTAAAATTGCTTAAAAAACAAAAAAAGTATTTTGTATAGCAAACATTGTTAGTGGTATAAGTAAGTATCTGAATTAAAAGAAAGGGGGCGGTGAAGTGGGCGTGGTTCATAGTTATATGGCGACGTTAACAGTATTAAGAGCAATATACTACCAAATAAAAAAAAATCCGTTGGAAGGAACAAATTTTTTTTTTTTTTTTATTTATTTCAAATTTAAGAACCAAGCCTATAAGGCCAAATATGGTTCAAATACTACTCCATTATCAAAAATTACAAATCAAAAGAAAAAAAAAGTATATATATAAAAAAAACAATTTCTTAAAACTAAAAAGTTATATAATTAACCTAAATACTAAAAACTAAAGGCCCTAACTAGCTTTTAACAGAAATTTATATATAAGAAATTATAGTCAGTGATGGAAACCCTCGTAAAAGAACAGGGGGTAAATTAATCAATTAAAGAGCATCAAAATGTTGTTTAAGTTTACGCTTAAAGGTGGTATCTGTGAATGCAAATAATTTTAAATCTATGGGAAGGATATTCCACACCCTAGTTATACGTACATGAAAAGATCTTTCATATATATATGAGGATATACGGTGACATATTATCTGAGGGTTTCTGCTTGATCTAGAAAATCTAAAATCATCTCTAATGTACTCAGGACAATTTCGCATAACGACTTTTCGAAAAAGTAACAAAATTCTCAATTTAATAAAATTCTCAAAAGAAAAAAAAACCTAAAAGTTTAAAACTTTCAAACAAAATTTGTCGTGAAAAGGGGCGTGAAAGGAGGCGTGGCGTAAGAAATGTTTATTTCTACCTCGCCTGGAGTATAATGTGTATACAATTTGAAGTAAATCTGTTAAAAACTATATGGGAGCAATTACATAATTTAAAAAAAGTGGGCGTAAAAGTGGGCGTGGTCGAAAAAAAAGTACCCTATTAAACATGCCAGAGTCCCAGTTAAATGCTGTGAAAATTTCAGGAAGATCGGTCCAGAGGTTTGGTCTCCTATAAGGTGCAAACAAACAAATAAACAAACACACATTCAATTTTATATACATATATAGATTACAGATATGAAACACTAACAGAATATTATTTCACAACTTTTCTCTTAAATCAATTAAGTAATCTCTTAAATTTAACACAATAAAATATAAGTTATCTCACTCTTAAAAACAGTTATAAGTTTTAAATTTTTTTTTGTAATATTAAAAAAATAGGAAAAATCATTTGTAATTATACACTCAGGGAATTAAGAAGGTACACTCAGGTCATTAAGGAGTTACACTAAAACAACTACAAATATAATTAAAAAGGCGATGACTACATTTGTCATACAAATGTCTAAACATTGTAGTTATTACCAACTATTAAAAAAAAATAACTACAATATTAGTAAAAATAACTATCAAAACAATAAAAAACAACTAACAAAATATTACTACAAATATAAATTATTATTCCATTAGACAGGCTTTAATCGATTCCGAGAAGCTAAAAAGTATTTAATATAGTATATGGAAAGGGTTGTATGTTTCTTATATTGGAAATTAAACTCTCTGCGTTATCTCTTAAACATTCTTCATAAAATGTTCGACCAGTTTTTTTAATATATTTAATATTTTTTATTTTTGTGCTATTTTCTGGAATCAAAAAAAGAATATTGTCAAAACAACTACGCAAAACAACTTTTACTAAAATACGGTATTTTGGGTTAATGAGTGTCAAAAATAGTTATTTTACATTTCCCCATAGTAAAATGACAAAAATTACAGTTAAAATAACTAATACCGTTTACTACACGGATGACTAACATATAGTTACGGGAAGGATTTTCTGAGTTTAGTTATGTAACGCAGTGTATTAACAAAAATAAATACGAGCCAGTAAGTGGGTACGAAAGTGAATAATTGCTTTATTTAATATTAAGTCTTACAAATAGGAAGTAGTTTTTACGCACCACGGCTGATAAATCATTCAAAATGTGTTTACCATCGTATAAATTACCTTAGAAATGGGTGGGTTCTTCTAAGCTAGAAAATATATAAATTGCTAATTAGTATTTCGGAAGGGGAGTACTTAAATAACCATATGTTCACCACTGAAATGAACAGGAACTATTAAGTGAAATTGACCTAATTATGGTGTTACCGTTTGTTTATATTAGAATAGTTACTATGGTAATTCTACTTACAAGGAAGGTATTCCGAATCGGACAACCGACACACTCGCAAATATAAACCTATAAAAATAGATAGTTAAAAATGTCATTGCAAAAAAAAAACTGCTGAAATTACCAGAATGTTTTTTTTTTTGCTAAATATTAGGAAGATTAGAACAGCAAAAATAAAACTGTAAATTTGCCAAATTTAGGATATATTCAAGATGAATCTTAGTTATTTGAAAATAGCAATTTACTACGTTAAAATCAGCCAAAACTTCTGCTAAATATTTGTACACAGAGAAAACTAAAATCGAGTTTCAATTAAAATATTTGTTAATTCAATTAAACGTTTAATTGAAATTGGTGCTATTAAAGAAATTGTAGTATCAATTAAAATAGTTTTTAACTATTTAATTGATTGAAAGTTTTAATCATATCTAGTAAAAATTTAACTGAATATCGTTTTAAATTTTAAACAAAATTTTAGTAAATTCTATTAATAGTTTAATTAAAATTTGCAAAAAAAAAAAAAAATTTAAAAAAATCGACAAAATTACAAATCAGGAAAAAATCGCTAAAATTTAGACAAATCAGCAAAACTAAAAAAACAAATGCAATAGTTGGAAAAAATATTAAGATGTTGCCAAAATTTGAAAAAACCGCCAAATTTAAAAAACTTTGTTAAAATGTAAAAAATCTTATCACAATTGGCGAAATGGAAAAAAATTGCTATATTGCTAAAAAACCGTCACAATTGGAAACAATTGGCAAACTTAAAAAAATCGCTAAATTTAAAAAACTGCTCAAATTTAAAAAAAAATCGCAAAAATGGCAAACTTTTTAAAAAAATATCTAAATTGAAATAAATTGAGATAATCTAAATTGAATACAAATTGAAATATATAAACTAAAATCAAAAATTTAAAAAAATCTCTAAAATTTTGGTGATTATTTTAATTTTTGGCGTTTTTTTTTTTAATTTTAGAATTTTTTTTTAATTTTGCTTATATATTTTGTTAGTTTTGACGTTTTTTTTTTATCAAATTTTGGCGAATTTTTAAAATATCAGCAAATTTTTTAAATTTAATCGATTTTTGAAATTTTGTCTATATTTTTTTAAATTTTGGCATTATTTTCTTTGTTGTTTTTATGGGGTATAAAAACTGGAAATTTTGTGTGTACCAAATTAATTTTCATTTAAACATTTAATACATATTATTAAACTTTGAGGTTGAAATCCAACAAAAAAAAGTTTAATTGATATTTTTTTGACAATATTTTTTTCGGTGTAGCCAGATTTTCAAAATTATTTTCATTTGGTACAAAATTTCCATTTATTTTTTCAAAAACAGCAAAAAAAATATTTCACTTTTGACTCCAGCTAAAAGAAATGTAGATATTACTTATTTGTTTATCCTATAAATTTTAGCCAAGCTACATGTTAATCTGAGGGTCCGCGTCGAAATCCTCCTTGTTAGTTTTTTTTTCTTTAGAAAAATATCTAAAATGTAAAGGTAATCTAAGTTTTAGAATGTTATACAAATTGTTTGAATTTCTATTTTAAAACATTTTTTTTGCAACTTAGTTAATAAGGAATTTTTCGCTAATGTGGGAATATACCTGGTTTATGAGCTTTATACAGTAGTGGTCAAAACATTTGGAACTGAGATCGCATTTGTTGTTTTCATTGATTTATTTTCTTCAAATCACACTTAGTTACTAAAATTTATTTTTTACATATTCTTCATACATTGTTTTATGTTAAACAAATAAAAAACAAATAATTCCGTTAAATTAAAACAACAAAAAAATTAATAATAATAGATGTATACAAAATGCAGGAGTTCAAAACATTCGCAACTCTCATTATTCTTACCCTTAACCAAACAATTTATACTAACAAATGCTAGGATATAACGGTAATCGCATTCCTTTTTAATATGAGATTCAGGCCGTTACATTTTTTAAACAAATTTATTATAATTATTGTTCTTTTTAATAGTTGTAATAAGATGTTGGAAGCATAAACATCGTAAGAATAATTTTTGTAAAAAATGACAGGAAATAAATACAATTCTGATTTTAAATCAAAAGTTTTTAATGATTTTCAAAATGGACTTTCCCAAAAGAAATTTCTATAAAGTACTCCGTTCCAAAATCAACGATTTGCCGCATTGTTAATAGTGGTAACATCCAAACAACTCATAAAGGTGGAAGACCCTGTATTACAACTGTAAGAGAAGATCGGAAAATCAAGAATTTTTTTAAGAAATATCTTAAAGCAGTTCCCAGAGAAGCTAAAACTAAACTTTTAATAGATGCCAGTTTTCCCACCATTAAAAGAAGAGCCCGAGAATATGGTCTTCGAAGTTATAGATGTACAAAAAACCGAAAAGCTCGGCTTGACTTTGCATTCACCCATTTGAACTGGACTCAACAGCAATGGAAAAATGTATTGTGGTCAGATGAGTCTAAATTCAACATCCAGGGATCAGATGGAAGAGCCAATGCTCGAAGACCACGAGGCGAAAAGTTTAATCCCAGATACTCAACCGCCACAGTGAAGCACGGAGGTGAAAACATTATGGTGCGGGATTGTTTTTCAGGAAATGGGATTAACCCAATTCACCGCATTACTAGCACAATGACGGCCACAATCTATAGAGATCTTTTGAATTCAGTTATGCTTCCGTATGCTGAATGGGAAATGCCACTCTCATGGACCTTCCAGCACGACAGCGACCCAAAAGACACGGCGGGGGTTGTAAAAGTTTGGCTGCAGGAAAATGAAATTAATATCATGTCGTGGCCGGCTCAATCTCCCGATCTCAACCCGATTGAGAACATATGGATGATTGTAAAACGGAATATCGGCAATAAAGTATTCCGAAATGGTGATGAACTTTTCGTCGAGTTGGAGAAGCAGTGGAATGAAATTTCTGACGATTATATTAAAAAGCTCATTGCCTCAATGCCTAAGAGGTGTTCCGAAGTTTTAAAAAACAATGGCTACGCTTCAAAATACTGAGCGTTAAAACCATTGTTTGTATTTCCTGTTAATTACTTTAAGAGTTGCAAATGTTTTGAACACTGCACTATCGACTTATTTTGTTAAAATTACTTTTTTTTTTATTTTTGAGAAGTTATGAATATTTTTTTTGTATTTGTAAAATAATATGCTATAACTGAATTTAATAAAAAAAAAAAAAACAAAAACTTATACCACAAATCTTTTTGATAAAAAAAATTATAATTACCTAAACCATGATTTCAGTTGCAAATGTTTTGAACACCACTGTATATAAAAAAAACAATACCAAATCCAAATAAAGCAGCTTAGAGGCCAAATCTTTAAACATTTTAAACTTTTTTTGTTGTGATCCAATGAAAAGTTGTCTAAAATAGAGAGGAATAATTAAAGTAATGCGAAAAACATTTAGAAATACTAAAATCTTTGAAACCCATCAACAAATTCAAGATTTACAAAATATATTAGTGGCTCACTTTAGCGAATCTATATTATTTGTGTGCTGGAATAAATTTTTTTAATTAATATTGCACAAATAGAATTTCTTGGACGAGTTTTAATGAAATTATTCACTAAACTAATGAAGTTTTGTTCATGTTTTTCAGATGCTTAACGATATTTTCTGATCCGGCCAAAAAATAACAATCAGGTAACTTCCTAGAATTTGGACCGCTTCGCGAAATATTATTTCTATACATGGTTGGCTTTCAACACTTTTTCATAAAAACGAAGTTAGCTACCACTGGAAAATCAACACTGAACTGAAAATTTTAAAAGCGGGTTTCATTTAAAGACATGTCTTCTTGTATAATCGGTTAATTTCGCTATTTTACCATTATGATTTTGAAATATCTTGAGCTAAAGTTAAAATTCCAACTGAAATTCAGTAGTTAGCCCCAGAGAGCAAGAATAAATGGCTTTACAAAATAGTCAAAGTATAAAATTCTCGTGTCACAATGTTCGTTCCCGTACTCCTCCGAAACGGATTGACCGATTCTCATGACATTTTGTGAGCATATTGAGTAGGTTTGAGAATCGGCCAACATCTATTTTTCATACCCCTTAGTGATAAGATAAGGAATAGGAGAAAAAATCTGTATCTTTTTTAAGTCTTAAGGTATGCAACAAAAATTTGTTTTTAATATGTGTTGTTTTTAAGGTAATTGAGTCCCGGGCAAGACCGGGTACAAACAGCTAGTTATCATATAAAAATTCTAATTTTTCTGTTAATTTAGAGAAAAATTTGTCATGATCTTAAACCGAACGAATAAAATCTCACACATAAACTTATAGATCAATGTACATATATGCTCGACATATGTATTAACAAAAAAATCTTTAATGTTTGTTGATATGCTTTGCTTATGTAGAAGGATAGTATATCATGACATTAGAGAAAAGAATTGCCATTTAAAGTTTTAACTGAAAGTTAAACTGGCAATTATGATAATGACTAGAGAAAAAACAAACACACTATAAATAGAAATCGTTTGTGGTAAATTTCATTCTAACTCAACACACAGAGTAATGTGGGATTTAACGTTACCCATTTTCTTTAACGTGTGAGTTAAATATAAGATATTTACGATTAACACTAAATGGCACGAAGAATGTTGATGAAGACTAGAAGCTAGTGTCTAATAACTTTTTCTGTGTTTTTTTCTAATAGTCAAAGTAAATTATCATATAAAAATTATAATTTTTCTGTTAATTTAGAGAAAAATTTGTCATGATCTTAAACCGAACGAATAAAATCTCACAAATGTATTATTTGTATACTGACTTCATTCTTCTAAAATGAAAAATATATACTTTTTGCAAAAATCAACGCAAAAACACCAAAATATAAAAATGTATCCAAATTTTATTTTACTAACAAATCAAAAAAAAATATACTTTAAGTAAATGGAAAATACTCATAACTATGCAATAAAAAGCTCAAAATATACATTAAAATGCACAAAATATGCATAAAGAGTCAAAATATGAAAAATATTCACTTTTGGTAAAAAATGCAAAACATGCAACTAAAAATCGATGTAATTTTGTTCTACATTTGATGATTCGGATAAAAATTTAGTTTAAATCAGTTTTAGGTTATCGAGAAAAAAACGTGAATTTGACTCTTTTAGTACTATTTTGCAAATTTTTTTATATTTTAATTTCTTGGAGTCTGTAACAAAATATTTACACAAAAGCTTCATAATTATTCAATCCTTAATTCGATTTTCAATCATATATGAACATTTAATGGATAATTCATTTGGATTAATCGCTTTGAATTCAAACAAATGAATTAAATCAGTGTAACTGATTATAGATGATTCTGCTTTAGTTATAAATATTCATTGATTTAATCAATTACTGAATTAAATCACTACGAATTTAATCATTTTAAACACATTTAATGCCCTACTTAGTTGATTTTCAAATTAGTGAATGTCGATGTTCTTCTTCAGACATCCTCAAATTTGATGCGTTTAGCAATATTTATGGTGCTTTTCGATGACACTTTTTCTCTTAGTGCCAAATTGTAAAAAAGCACCAACTTAGTGCTTTTGCAATATTTCGTTGGTACATTTAGTGCTTTTTGGAAGTTTTTGTTTATTAGTACCAAATTGTATTGAAAAAAATTTTAAAGCCTAAAAAAACTAACCAAAATCGTATATGTTGGTCTAGAAATGTTTAAATTGTGACACTTTCCAATATAGAACTTTATAAATTGCTTAAATTTATTGGTTATTACAAGTTTACTCCCAACTTTTTTTTCATATTTATTAAATTAATCATGTGTAACGACAAATACGTTTTTTTACGAGTTTTAAGATTTTTGTTGCGTTTTTTACTCTCACAAATGTCAATCGATTTTTATTTATTCTAGTCGTAAAAAACGTCCAAGAAAGTAAATAATAAAAATCTTATAAAAAAGTGAAATTGAAAAAAAATTTAAGCTAAAAATTAAGCATTTAAATCAATATGATGAAACGTTTTTTTCCTGATTTTACGTTTTTGGTTGTTAACTTACAAATAAAATATATTTTAGTACTATGGGGGTCGAAAAAGTACTATATTTTATGCTGGTTGGTACTATTTTGAAAATTCCATCATCCCTGTTGTAAAACGAATGTTTGTAATTATTAATTAAAATATTTTTTTTGATGACAGATTGAATGTTTGCTTTTTTACATTAAATTCTTTATATTCATGTAGATAATTGGATTTGCAGTGAAGTCTATTAGTTTGTCATAATAACATAATAGCACGGTTAGACTGAACAAAAAAAAAAAAAAAACTTTACACAGAAAAACCTTATATTTCCGAAGGATATACTGTGAAGTGGAAAAGTATTCGCTGATGACATTATATTACTTTAAACCTGAAAATAGTTTTTGAAAAACGCTAAACCGATTTTGTTTTCAATATGATATTTATTGAGTCTATCATATTGAGTCTACATACAATTGAGTCTACATACAATAGAAGAAAAAAAGTAACAAAAACGCTATTATAATGTCTAAAAAATTCCAAAAAAAGGCTAAAAACACATTAAATTAAAGAGAAAACTTAATCAAAAACATTCATTACAGGCCATATTAACATAGAAAATTTGTATTTTGTTAAGCGTCCCTTCCTAGCTATGACGGCTCTTAATCGTCTTAGTACCAAGTCCACCAAATTTTTTTAGTCCTTTCCGACGTAATTTTGCCCCATTTTTCTTTTAAGGCAATTTTCAAGTAGAGAATGTTAGAAATGTGCCATTTTCTAATGTTTTGCTCCAGAATTTCCTAAATGTGTTCTATCGGGTTAATATCTGGGCTTTGGGGAGGTGTATCGATAAATTTGGGCACATTGTATAATATCCATAGCTTTGTATTTAGAGCCACATGTTTGGGGTTATTATCTTGAGTGAATATATGACTGCCTGTTAGACAAATTTTGTCAACACTTGTCCTCAGAAAATGTTGATGGATAGTTTTTAAAATCGGCGAGTAATAGTCTAAACGTTGTAGGAGTCTAGTGTTCTTGCTGTTTTTCTTTAACCCCTTTTCACTGGTTGTTGACATATTCCAGTCATAATAATATGATTAACTACCTACTGACTCATAAAACTCCCCTTTGGGATTTACACAACTACACATGTTCAGTCAAGTATTGTATAAATATGTTGGAAGCATTTTGAATATGATGAGCATATGAAGAAGTCGTAGGTGCGTTGACTGTTTAACCCAGGGAGATTTAAATTAAAAACAAACTACATACTCCCGTACACTGTACTTCACATTAATTCATAAACATATGCAGTCATCATGCATATGAGTGACTTCAAAAATGTTCGACACCTAATGAAACTGACTTTATATACCTCTTATCTCTCAAGTTCTTTTGAAATTGGGGGAAAATATGGACTGGGCTAGGTAGACAATAGTTAAAAACTATGACAGGCAAAGTTTAAAGTCGAAAAATGAAAAAAATTTCTTGAAACTTACAAGAGTTTTTCATTAATTTTAACTTTCAGATCCAAACCAATACAAAATGGAGTCACTAGACTTGGGAGATATGTACATTCACTAAACAAGAAATTTCGATATCGCAGCTTGGTGAAAATTTGTATGGTGGTTTACGAATACTTTTAATGGAATTGAATTTTGAGAACAGTATTTAAAAACGCTGTAATTTGCAACAGTTTGAGATATAACACGTTGATGTGAGCGCATCAATAACGGGATGCGAACATCACAAACTTAGAAGGAATTGGCGTAAATTTTTTGAAAATGTATGTTTTTTGCGTCTGAAAATCACAATTGTATTTGAATTTGGCTAGCGCAGTGCGTGAACTAATTTTCTTAGTAAACATCACTTTCGAGTCAAAGAGGAATTTTTAAAATTTTAAACGCTAACATTTTATAAACTTTTTAAAAATTTTGCTAAATTTTATTATTTTTTTTTTACATTTTTTTTTATAAACAAAAAATGGATTGAGAACATATTTAGGTATCTAAAATGAATCTTCATGACGGTTTAATTTATAAAAGCAAACAAACAACATTTTTTTTTTCATTTCTTCTTTCGCGCTGTATCAATTCCAGCAAAACGGCCATCAAATAAAATATTTTAATAAGCTAACTAAAATCCAAATGGCATAAGGAACCTAAATTTTATGGAGCACACAAAATTTTCATAACTTCAAAAACATTCTATTATAAAATTTTTGATTTTGCTAATTTAAAAGTATTTTATATGACTTCCAGCAAATAAGTAACCCTAAACACAAAAAAATTTCATAAAACCGGCAACAAATTTGTGTTTTCCGAAATAATCTCGGGTTTCCTTTTAAGTTCTAATATATGAGCAAACAATTTTTTTAGTGTATTGATGGTAATACACTTAGAATACTATGTAGGTAAAGACCACTGCAAATGTAGTTAAATACAAATGAAATTTCATTTGAAAACGGGTCAACTTACATTTCAGTGAATTCAACTAACATTGTCATTACTGTTGAAAATATGAACCGCAATCGTTATATAAATCATATATGTAGTAAAAAAATAAACAAGCATTGAATTGCTTTACTTTTGTAAATAAAAAACTACTGTATAAAATGAATGTAAAATCATAATACAGTCATTTGATGTGGTTTGTTTTTTTAAATGAACTATAAATGTAGTCAAAAATTAAATTTCTTCTACAAATTACTGTTTTTTTCATTTGAAAATAAAGATACGGTATTACAACTCAAACAACTACAAATATTAACAGCAGAAGTTACCTGAGTGTATATATTCTGATATGTGATAAATGTAATGAGATCTATAAATTTTAGTAGCTTTAATTAAATTCAAGCATATACTGTAATTGCGATAATTTTAATTTGCTTTAAACTTAAAAAGACCATTATTTTTTGCGCCTTCAAAGATACATGATTAACGCGGGTGAATTTAGCAAGCTTAAACATCGGCTAACACATACATAAAAGGTTATTCATGTCATGCAAAAAAATTTTGAAAATATGCTACCTTACACTCCCGTCCTGTTTGAAATTATACCCCATCTGTTATGTTTATTAAGTCAAATTGACCCAATTATAAAATCATTAAAACACTTACTATAACTTTTTTGTAATTAATTTTTTATAATTACAAATTTAGGACACTTTTAAGTGTCCTTATTTTAAATGTTTACATTATTATTTATTACAATTTATTTTTAACTACACCTAAAAAAAAAAAAAAAAAAAAACATCATAAGATTTCTACTGTTTAAGACGTATGTTTTGTTGTAGAAGTAACCATATTAAATAAATAAATAAATAAATAAATAAATAATAAAAAATATTACCAATAATTCTTAGGATTTTAAAAACTTGCCGAAAACTTTTTTGTTATAACTACCCTCCACATACTGTGATGAGGGCACATATCAGTTTGTCATTCCATATGTAACGCATCGAAATATAGGTCTACAATTACACAAAGTATATATATTCTTGATCCTTATTGAATTTTAAGACGATTTAGCGATGCCCGTCTGTCTGTTCGTCTCTCTTTGAAATGGCGATCACTGCGCGAAAACGCAATACGGACTGTTAAGTTTTACCTAGGTTAATGTGCATTTTTCGGAAAAGTTCGGTATTGAAAATAAGTGAAATCGGTCTAGCGATTCAAAAGTTACGAGTGAAAATGTGAAGGAACCTCTAAATTTTCCATACAAATTGGGGTATATTAGTGCAATCTCATAGTAGCGTCTGGTCTATAGCATATAACGTCATATTTTTCCACCAGACGCTAAGAGGTGAATAGTATTTTAAATTCACCTTAAATTTTGATTTCACCTCAAATTCTTTTCCCCACAAATATGTTTTTTTCACCACAAAAATATGTAACACTTGTTTTGCATTGTTATTTTGAAAAAAAAAACAATGAAATGCGTGTATTAGCAAGTTTTATATATTTTTATAGTTATATTTTTTTTTTGATTCCAGAAAATAGTAAAAAAATTAAACAACTTCAAAATTATAAATTAAATTTAAAAACTGATCAAACATTTTATGAAGAATGTTTAAGCGACAACGGAGAGAGTCTTGTTTCCAATATATAAAATATACAACCCTTTCCATATAGTATATTATCTAGTTCGGAAGCGACTTAACTCACAAACTGGCCTAAGCTTTTCTGCAATGAAATTTATACCACTTGTTCGCCACGAAAAATAAACAATATATTTTTCTACCAAAATTTTTTCGTTGCGTATTTTAGGCGATATGAACCTAAATAGGTTAAGAGCAAATCTCAAAAACTAAACCATAAAAATAAATAAATTTAGGCATAAATTATTCCTCTTACCAAGATATAATACCAAAATTACCCTTTTTGTGCTTTATGGTGATTTTCGTTTTTCGAAAAACGCTCATCTTTACATATCTTCAATCTGCTTATAATACTTAATATATTTATTTTCCAAATTTCATACGATCTCAAGTTAAGACGATGTCTTTAACAGGTATCCTTTTGGAATCCTGTATGTCCTTCTTCCAAAATTAGAGCTTTTTAAAGCTTAAGCTTCAATCTTACTTTGTGTTTAATATCAACGGTTTCCCGTCAACATAAATATGTTTTCAAGATTTTTGAAAATTGTGTTCATTTCAAAACATTTTTTTTTTTGAAATTTTGCTAAATTTTAACTTTAACGCTTTCTCGTTTCCAAACCGTGTCATTTATACAAACAATTCTTACGCAAAATATTTTGTAAATTTTCTTTTCTATCGAAATGTCTTTAATTCTTATTATAAATCCATAATTTGGAGCACTTATGGCCAATTTAAAATACCCCGCTTGGAGGCGGGCTTGCCAGTTAGAGGGTTAAGCCCGTGTATGAAAACAATAATTGATATCTGTAGAAATATTTTGTTAGTTTTTTTTTTTTTTGTTTTGACAGTTATTTTTACTAATAGTGCAGTTTTTTTTTAATAGTTGATAGTAACTACAGTTTTTAGTAATTTTTATGACAAATGTAGTCATCGACTTTTTAATTACATTTGTTGTTTTTTTTAAGTGTCATTTTCAGTCCTTTCTACTTTCTTAATTCCCTAAGCGTAAAGTTTTTTAACTTTGTTTTTCATTTTGGTCATTTTGACGCAATCAGGACAGAAGAGTTAAAGTGTCGAATATTTTTGAAATTCATCATATATTCCTACTTTTGAGGATTATTATTTTTTAATATTTTTAAATTAAAACAAATGTTTGGCTTCACAACATTCGCTTATTTACTTCAAGACTGTCATAAGTCAAAAAATGCGATTTTTGAATTAATGATACAAATTTATTAGTTATATCATGCTTTATATTGTGTAAAAATTTCATATTAATATCATGTATACTTTTCGAGATAGAGGATAAAATATTTTATTTTTTCTTTAAAGTGGGTGCAAAGAGTATATACTTCATAGATAAACTGTGCTACTCATGGGTCTCTCGATAATTAGCGAATTCGCACGCAACTCTCACTTAGAGAAAAATACATACATTAAAACACCCTACTTATAAAAAACGTGAACAAATAAATAGATTAATGGTCGAGCGAGGCAGTTTTGGATTGAAAACTTTAAACTCGTTTTCTGCAAAATCGTCTTTTTTGAGTTATGTCACTCTTGAAGTAAATGAGCGATATGTACAAGTGAATATTAATGCGCGTTATGCTGCTTCTACCGGAAACTTTTAATGATATTTATCAGTTTTTTTGTTTCACTTTTTACAAACTCGTCTGCAAATTCAATTACGTACACTCAGGGAAAAAGCTTCATCATATTTATGAAAAGCTTCATAAATATGATAAAAAAAACTTCATTGATTTTCGTCCAATGTAACACTTCATAAATATTATGATGAAGCTGTTTCATAATAGGGAACATTGATAACAGGCTTGTTCATATTTATGAAATGTTTCATAAATGTAATAAAGTTTCATAACTTTTTATGAAATGCCTCATAAATGTTATTCAATATTTCACTGTTTCATAAATTTGTATGAAAGATTTATAAAATTTTATAAAATGGTTCATAAATATTATGAAACATTTCATATATGCTTCATATATTTAAAATATATTATATTTAAAATCAAGAATACATCAAATAATATTTAATTCACGTTTCAGAATTTCAGTTAGGTTTTGAGTATTAAAAAGTCTAAATAATATTTTCTAAATTTCAAATAAAAAATAAAAATTTCATTAAAAAGCTAAATTTTATATTCACAAAGTAAATGAAACTTTTTTATGAAATGATGAAGGTCTATGAAACTTCTGTCATGAGGTTTAATGAAACTTTCTATCATATTTATGAAAACTACTTAAATAATTGATGACAAACGATTTATGAAACAATATCATCAATATGATAAAACTTTTTTCCCTGAGTGTACCTACTACATTTTATTTATAACGATGATTTAAACGTTTCATTTTAACTTTTAAACTATTTTTATTATTTGCAATAATTTAATTAAATCCATTTATTTAAATAATTAATAGAAATTGACAATCCCAGCCATCATCATTCCAATCATTGTTGTCATCTTTATTTTTTTTTCAAACAATTTCAGTTCATTGCCAATTAAATAATTTAGTTTTCACCAATTAACTGTGTAATACTCGTAGTTAGAACCGTAATAAAATTTGCAAATAATAAAAAAAAAAATCAAATCGAAAATCTTAACTATGCGCTGAACGCAATGACATTACTATGCATAAAAAAATATTAATCAATTGGCGTCATTTTAATAAAAAAAAATCATTTAAGGCCTTTCAAAAAGTCATTGTGTATGAATTGTATGTTAAAATGATGAGAACATTTAACAGTGTGAACCAGATTAATGATACAAAATTGAGAGAAAACATTTTTTATAATGATTTTTTTTTTTTTAATTTATTATTAACCTGACCTATCATACCGCTTTTGAAGGATTAACCATTATTTTTTGAATTTTTTCCCGCTTTTTATATTCTTAAAAGATTTTTCATAAACAACGCTCATACAAATAAGTCTGGAAAAATAGCAGAAAAAGTTACTGAAAAATTGGTTAAAAATGACGTTGTAGGAAAAAGCAGTAAAATTAGCAGAATATTTTTGCTAAATATTAGTAAAACAAAAACTGTAAAATCAACTAAATTTTAGTTAAAATTTTTAGTTGTTTCCATGCAAACTAAGCGCCATCTATTCATCATTTATAAGATAAATATAATACAGAGTTGTATTTGTATTCTATTTGGATTTATTATTTCTAGTGTCCGACCGAACAGTTCGGCCAAAACCTATATTTTGTCGGTGTTTTGATATCTAGAGGCAACGATGACAAATTTTGGTATTGCAAACATGTTTGTTGAGCCGATTTAATTCGATTTTGTGTATAAAATTTAAGAGAAAAGCCGAAGTTTACCTATAAAGTTAAAAGTTCGGCCGCCGAACTATTTTCAATTTGGCCGAACTTTCTGAGGCCGAATAGTGAATTCATTGCTTAACTACAGACTTTTCTTCAAATTTGACACTCAAAATAGCATCTAATCAGCCCAATAAACATTTTTCCATCCGCCAAATTTGTCCATAATGCTTTAAAATACCGAATACAGACCAAATGCATTTTCTGGCCGAACTGTTCGGTCGGACACTAATTATTTCCTTTGTTCCTTTTGTATACTCAAAAAATAAGTTAGAAGTGCGCCCCGGTAGGCTAGTTGGTAGCGTGCTGGCTTATCAGTGCGGGGGTCGTGGGTTCGATTCCCACCAGAGGCACTGGTCTGTATTCGCTACAACGCGCCGAAGGCCATAGTAGCTAGTGCTCGGTTAGGGTAATAGTATATAATTTCTAATTATATGATTATTAAATAAAAAAAAAAAAAAAAAAAGTTGTTAGAAAAGTTAGTAAAACGTCTTGTAAATCAAGTATGCTATTTTTCAGCAAATTTTTTTGCAAAAATTATGTTTTCAGCTAAAGTTTTAGTTATACTAATTCAGCACTTAACTGTGTTTAACTAATGTTTTACTAATTTAGTTTGCTAAAAAATTGTGCTCCTACAACATCAAACATTTATTTACTTGCCGCTACTAATCAAATTTTTAATTGTAAAGATGTGGACGCATTACATTTTCTATATGAGATTCAATCCAGATTAATATAAGATAGTATGATATAGAATAAGAATGCGAATGTGATATAGAATAAGAATGCGAACCAGTGCGTTTCGGTTTCGAATCATTTTCCTTGTCTGTACTACGGCGACAACATCCTCAATTTAGAAAAAATAATATAACAAAACTCGACCTGACGATAGATCAGTGGGCTAAGGCGCTCTGTCTAACGTGTAGTGCGAGTGCATGTGGCTTTCGAAATCAGTTTATCTATACCACGGTCAGTGATTGCACATATAGACGCAATCGAACAAATAAAAACATAACAAATATTACATTATTAAAAAAAAACAGGCTCACTGACGAAGGTTCAATACCAGAAACTGCGCAGTCTGATTCAGAAAATTGAAAATTTACAATGTAGTTATCATTTTTAGAAAATACACTCATTCTTCTCTACCACGCCTTTCATAATATGTATTAGTTTTCTATCTCTCATACGTATCACAGCGCCCTCCTTCGGTGTTTCCATGGCACTTAACCCTACCGAAGTACAATAATGAATCAGGTCTATGAATCAAAAAGCTGCAATAGTTCGCCAACTCTCCATCAGGTGGAGAGAAAGAACTGTTCTAAGACTTATCATCCCGCGCAATTAAAGTGCTGCCATGTTTGAAGCCCTTCATATTTCTCCACCTTTAATCTATCGCATTTCCAAAGAAAGCAACACATTAATAAATAGAAATAATTTTCCTACACACAGAAAAAAACTGGGTGAATATTATCCAAATATATTATATTTATATATTTTACAAAAATTTGTGAATTTTTTACTAGAACTTAGTAAATATTTTACTATACCTTTGTAAAACTAGCTTGAAACTTAAGTACCCTGCGGGAAATGGACCAGTCATTGGTATGGTCACGTGACTAGAACTTTGTGTGTATGAACCAGTCCAAGTTTCGGTCCTGTTATATGAAAGTGACCGGTACTTTTAACATGGGCTTGTCATAGGAGGTAACAATTGCTACCTGTGGAGCACTGTGTGGCGTGGCGAATAACTTGACCAAGGTAACCTATCACCGTACCGACTGAAATGAATATGCTACGGGACAAGTTAGAAGTAGGTAGTGTCAAAGTATGACCTTTTTATGATTTATGCGACATGCAACAGAACCAGTGGTTAAAAAATTATCACATGACTGGTGTAGGTGGACGTATCGAAGAACTGGAAAATAATTTTTGAAGGAAAACTAGTCACATATTAAGAGCAAATTTTTCTGTATAGGGGTAGTTTGAATGGAATAGTTTTGCGACGTATCACTGCACAGGTCTAAGGGGTGCATGTCGCCGGGCATCCGAAAAGTAATTAGCAAGTAACCTGCCACTTTTTATTCAGTGTGTCATATTATGTACGGGTTGATAAATAGCCCGTCCGGAACCAGTCACTGCACTTATCCAAAACAGCGTGTCATACCACCTGTTCAAAAAAGCTTCAAAAACGCACAACAAAAATTAGTTTATTTTTGCAGCATAAATTTAATGTATTACTTATAAAGGTCATAATTAGGTCACAATAACCGTGACTGAAACTCATTTGATTTAAACTTCACCTGCCTAGAGGTTGTTGGCAGCCCCAACACTAGGATCGGATGCTGTGGTCTAACCAATCGCACATTTTAAAATTAAAAGGATTAACGAAACAACACAAATTTGTTGCTAGAAGCTCCAATGGGAGTAATGTAATTATATTAATTATAAGTACATTAACTAAAATAAAAAAAAAAAAAAAAAAACTTATAAACCAGAGTAACAAAATATATACTCAGTTTCAATTTTGTTCCCAAAGAAATTCTTAAAAATCGCCAATTACTAACACATAAAAAAACGTTACCAAAAATTTTGTAAAATATCTAAACAAGATATTTCGAAACCAATATGCAGAAATTTTGCAATTTTAATTTATATTCTTGTAAAGTGTTTCAAGTTTTTGAATAAGTTGTGCAAAAAATCATATTCTGGTGATAGTTTTTTCGTAGCGATATTTTATGTGTAAAATCGCCATTCACTCGAAAAATCGACAGTCGGTATTTCGAAAATTAACTTGAAAAACGAGTTCTAAGATCGCTACGTTTGGCAAGAAATCGCCATATCTGACAAACTTGGTAACTGTCTTCATTTCTACAGTCACAAAGTACATAAAAAATTCGTGTTTTGTGTCTACTTTGCAGCAGCCAAGAAACTGCATTCTTCGGTACTACTTGCCATGTTTTTATCCACTGCTAACAGTTTTCAACCAGTTCAATGGCCAGTAGCAACTTCAACTGCAACGACCCTAGTTGCTTCAGTACACTTTGATGTTATGTTACTTTTTCTCCAGTTACGTGATGTATCTGTTACCAACCAGTTAAAGTTTTTTAGCCATAACTATAGTCACGTGATTGGACATTTCACCCAAATTAACACTTTTTGGTGCACCACAATTTTGGTTTCACCAGTTTCGTGACGTTCTCCACAATCATATATCACAGAATTACCACTTTGGATCAATCGACCCTTCATTTCCCGCAGGGTAGTTACATAATTACTAGTGCCACGACATCTACGTCATACTGTGTACATTAATAATCTGGTTGTTGTCTACACTATAAATTAACAGAACAATTTTGGTAGCAAAATAAGTTAGTAAAACATTAGTTCAAACTTAGTTTAGTGCTAAATATTAGCTGAAAAATAGTATACTTACTTTACAAGACGTTTTACTGCTTTTTCCACTAACTTATATATTTTTTTTTAGTGTAGATAACATTTTTTCCTGTTTGGAAATTTTTAGGTTTAAACCCCACTAAGAGGATAAAGTTCTTAAATCTACGTACCAAAAAAAATAAATCCAATTTTAGCACTCGCAAAAGAATTTTTTAAATTCTATTTTTATCATGTTTCCATTCAGAGTATGAAATTATTCATTATGATTTCATATTTTATAAATTTTGTATGCAAATAATGTTGTACAATTTGTTAATAATAAATTACTACATATTTGCTACATTATTTGTTGTATGTAATTTAATATTGTAACCTACTAATAAAACAATTTCAAATTACAATTATTAGTTACTAGTGCAAGTAGTCATGCATTATTTCTAGTTTTTTTGTATTTTTTTTTATTTTAGACACGACATTTTAATGAACTTTTACTTTTTTTTAAATAGTTCTTGTGTACATTAATTGAGGACAATATAAATCAAACAAGTGACATGTCAGTCGAACAAATTAAATGTCACGTAATGGTTCGCATAGTACTCGCGTACTTAGTATAGTCATTTGCCATTGCCACCCTTTTTGTTAAAATATACATTTGAAATTTCAAACCAGACGAAGTCGATTTTCTACAACTTCCGCTTAAAAGCATATATGCCACCAAACTGACTGTTGCTGTTGTTTGAAAAATATGAGACCAACATCAGCAACAAACTCCCAGAGGGTATTAGAAAAGGCAATACTAAAAAGGTGTTAGTGTTGCTGTTGTTGAAAAAACCCGGGCTTTTAGTTGGGGGCATGTTAAAATACCATGCAAATATTGGTGGTGATGAGGTTGATGTCTGATGATGAGGGTGGTAAGCAAACATGATTCTTAACACATTTTGTAATGAATATTCCATTCAAACCTATGTATTGTACATATGTACATATGTATGTATGTAGGAATGTTTGAGTTTTCAATGGCTACATGATGGTGGGTGTTTAAATATACCACAATGGAAATGGGAACACATAAAAAAATAAATAAAAAAAATTTTGGCACTTGTAAAACATGGACTAGTTATAAATGAAATAAAAACTACGTATGAATTGTTGAAATTTCCATTATAAACATGTCAAGTGAGGCAAATGACCCTTTATGGTAGAATAAACAAAATTGTACTGTACGTAAAACAATTTATGTACAATTTAAATATTTTTGTATATATCCTATATCAGGGATTCTTAAACATTTATAATTGGGCATCACGGGCTACGAGGCATAAATAATGCGTTAGTGATAGTAGATCATATCGTGATTCCCCGTTGGGCGCCAAATTGCAAACCGCTATCAATTTGTGGGATTTAAACTATATAGAGGTTCTCCGTTGGGTGCCGAATTTCATTTAGACGATTTAGTTTAATATGTATACTATACATTCCCAGCAAAATTTTTTGGAACAAATTTAATTTAAACCTATTTGAGAACAGCTTTTTTTTACCACCGGTTACATGGAACCTATTCTAGAACAGGTTCCTGCGACACAAAATGTAATACTTACCAGTTTTAACCTATTCTAGTTTGCAGGTAAAGAACCTATTGCAAATAGGACAAACTTCATAATTAAAAATAATCGGTTATAGAACAGAAATTATAATACACTATAAGTTGTTCTGTTACCTGTGATTTGGATTACTATTTTACTGCATACATGGGACTAAGTAATTGAATGGACTAATTAATTGATGATTTCATTACAATTTCTTTAATATCAATTATATAGAAATTATTTTCATTAGCATTTGTTTAATTAATGATAATGAATTTCATTGATTTGATTTCATTGATTAATGGCAATAATTTTAAATTTCATTACCATTAGTAACGCCTCAATTAAAGGAAACAAATTACAATTGTCAGATAAGATTTTCGAAAAACTAATGGTGAATATCTACGAAATCAGGGCTTCAAAGGAGCTTTAAGTAACCCTCATAATACAAATGCTAAGTCCGGGAAAGATCCCGAGAGATTAATTTAGAACTAAACATTGGTCCACAACACTTAATACATTTGTATTATCGGAACGTGCTCCTGAGGTTAAGTTTTGCAAAAAATGTTATCCGTTTTGCGATATCTCGCTTAGTTTTCGAGATACTAGCCATTTTACATGGCGATTTTTTAAAATGGCCAGTATCTGCAAAACTAAGCGAGATAGGGCAAAGCGGACAACATTTTTGCTTCGTTGGAGTATAAATTAACCCTCATAATACTGTCCCGAGAGATTAATGTTTTATAAAACAGCCACAGGGTGTCCTATTTATTTGTTTACCTAAATACGTACGTGACAATACCAATTAAATCACTCTGATAATAAAATGGAACATTGGTCTAAAATGGAACGATATGGAATGAACCGGGGAACAAGTGGAATCGGAACACTTAACACATTTGAATTATCGGAAAGTGTTCATACGATTACTCCTAAACTAAGCGAGTTGGGGCTAAACCGACAAACATTTTGATCTAATTTTGCTATTAATACAGCCTTATAATATAAATTTGCTAGGTCCGGGAGAAATCCCGATTGATCAATTTTTATAAATCAGCCCCAGGATGATTTATTTTTTTTTTTACTTATTTACGTGATAATACAAATAAACATACAATTACTATCGATATCAGTTCCATTCCTATATAAAGCAATTTATCCAATTAAATCACTCTGATAATAAAATGGAACATTGGTCTAAAATGGAACGATATGGAATGAACCGGGGAACAAGTGGAATCGGAACACTTAACACATTTGAATTATCGGAACGTGTTCATACGATTACTCCGAAACTAAGCGAGTTGGGGCTAAACCGACAAACATTTTGATCTAATTTTGCTATTAATACAGCCTTATAATATAAATTTGCTAGGTCCGGGAGAAATCCCGATTGATCATTTTTATAAATCAGCCCCAGGATGATTTATTTTTTTTTTTTACTTATTTACGTGATAATACAAATAAACATACAATTACTATCGATATCAGTTCCATTCCTATATAAAGCAATTTACACTCCACTGTTTTTTGTAAACAATTACTTTTTTTTGCTCCATTGTAATTAGTTTTTTTAGTCATTAGTGTGATTTCATTTTCATTAGTAGGACAAATGCTAATGCCAAAAAATTTCATTACAATTAAATGGTAATGAAATTTTTTGGGCATTAACATTAGTGAACTAATGCTTATGAAATTTCAATGCTAATGAAAAAATTCAAAGCAGGTTTTACTGCACTCAGAGAAAAAAATTTGATGAAACTGTATAATAAATCGTTTGTCATCTATTATTCATCGTATTTATGAAGTTTTCTTAGATACGATGAAGAGATTCATAAAAATGTATGACAAATGTTTCATAAGTCCTCATCATTTTATAAAAAAAGTTTCATAAAACTTGTGAAAATATTTTTTTGTTTTAATATCAATTCAAATTCAGAATTTCCATTTGAAATTTAAAAATCATCAAGATTTTTCATTTGAAATTAAGAAAATGTAACTTGTAATTCAGATTTTTTGATAAAAATTCAGAAACTATGATACCATCAATTGAAAGTCAGAAATTCTGATCAGTTGATGTGTTCTAAATTTTAAATGAAATTCTGTGAAAATTAATTTAAATTTTATAAATATCAGTGGATGAAGAAATTTCTTAACTCATTAATGGGACGTCACAGATCGGATGGACATTTTTCAATCAAATTTTGCAGATATATACAACCAAGGTCCATTAAGAAATTTTTCTACGTTTTTTTTTTTTTGCCTTAAAGTGCGCTCTGGTGAAAATATTAGAAACCAAAGTTGATACTTTGACAGTATATTAATCCTAGACGGTTTAAGATATTTAAAAAATGTAAATTTTATATAATTTTGTGAACAAATCTTTATTCAAAAATATATAAAAAATAAGTTCTTTTAAGCTTACACATTTTTAATTTTTTTGGGAAAAAGATCGTGTTTTTTGACCATTTTTTAAAATTGCCATATGGCAACCCAGACGATATAATAATTATTATATATATTAATATATAAATATATATTAAATATAAAGGGTCTGCCATCTAACGTTTTTTTCAACTAGTGCTTATTTCGTGAATGGTAACACTTAGCTCATGTCTGATTTGACAGATAATTAGTTTTATCCTTCCGCTGAACGAATATGGTCCGTATGTTCGTTATCTTGTGAAAAAAGTGAAAGAAACTGGCATCCTCATCGATAAACCAAAGCGTGAAAAGCCAAAAACAGTGCGTACACCCGAGAATGTTGCTGCTGTGGCAGAAAGTGTGCGTGAAGCGCCATCAACATCAATTCACAGTCGTTCTCAACAATTGAACATTTCGGAGACATCATTGAGACGAATTTTGCATAAAGACCTTGGTATGACGCCATACAAAGTCCAATTGGTTCAGAAGTTCAAAAAAAAAAAAGTTATTTGGCGGACCCTTTATAATATATATTAATATATAAAGTATGTCAAAAGAGATTTCGATGCATATCACTTAAAATACACTCAAAAAATCGCTTGATAGCAGTTAAAACAACTAAAACCCCAAATGACCTACATGTAGTTACTGTATGAATATTCTGAGTGTTGAATAAACTCTATACTAAAAGTACCGTTTGTGAAATACAATTTAGAATCTATGCAAATACAATATAGGTTGTTGTACAGCCTGTTCTTTGGATTTATTTTTTTTACTGGGATATCCATCAATATCCACAACAAAAAGTTATATTCTCATAACACGAGATTATTTATAACTTCCTTAACCCTTTGATGACGAATGGTTGGTATATGTCCCATTTTTACTTTTTGGCATTTTAGGAAAACTTGCAGGACGATTTTAACAAAACTTATTGTGATTGACAATAAACAGATGTGGCTTTCCAGCGAAATCTATATATTGTAATCTTATGGTCTCAGAGCCTTACAAGCTCAACCCAAAGTAAAAAAATTTGTTTTTCTATGATTTTTTTTGTTTTTACTTTTTATAATGATAAAAATTCAGTTTTAAGTTTATACAAAAATTGTTGTTATATTTGGATTTGGCATAACTTAAAGCAAGATACAAAATTAAAACTTACACAAAATATTAACCCATTAAGAAGCGACAGCCTATTAATTATTTAGCTTTAGTACTATTTTATATTTCTCCGATAGGGGGAGCAGTAAAGTTTAAATTTATTTTTGGTCATATGTCTCCAAGAAATTTCGCCAAAAAATCTTCAGCGGTTTAATTTCGGTCATCAAAGGGTTAACGTTTATTGTGCCACCGAATTTATGACATCAATACTATTTGAATCACTGCACTAGATAGTAAAATAACTAACTAGAAAATTGAAAATAAAACAAAACTATTTCATATAAGAATTTGAATTTCAATTCGTATTCAAATTTACATATTAATTTTCTTTTTTTATTATTGTATATTTGCAGGTTAAAGAACTCACGGTAGAGGCAATAAAAAGTTTTGTTATAAAACTTTAGGAATTTATAAAACAAATCAAGGTTGAATTTGAAACCAACCAACCGACACTCAGACAGAGAAATAGAAAGTAAAAACATTACAACTACAATATGTCAACAAGAAATCATCCACAAATGGCACCGCCACCACCACCACCCAAACCCCATAAGGCAACACTATATGCAAATGGTAATGCTAACGGCAATTTGGCGAATGGTAGTGCCATCAATAATGGCAATACAGCTCATTTACCAACAGACACAGTATACTCGAATCAGAAGCTAAACGGTCGTAGTCCTTGTCACACGCCACCGCGTACAGATCGCGAACAGGTCGTAATGACACCCAAAGGCAAAACATCCAACAGTACGGTTATCTTGATTGAACGCAAACTGGTAGATGAGGTTTCAGAGCGCGTACATGTAGCTGGTGGCGATCATACGGGTATCATAATCAATAAGGACACAGTTAGTGGTCAAAAATCACAATCTTCACCAGCACAATTGTCATTGGAATTCCGGGTATTTTTGGTGAGTGCCAATACAGGAAAACATTCACAAGAATCCAGAACACTGAGATTTTGGTTTAGAGATTGGCTAAAGAAGGACGATGAACAGGCACATATAGCACAAGATTTTTTCAAAGAATTGGTTAGTCCTAAAGATTTTCCAAGAGGTGAGTAGAAAAAAGAATAAATGAATGTTTTGTAAGAAAGTGTATCAAAGTTATCACGTTTATTTGAATTAATGATTAAATTGTGAATTCGAAATACTATTACACTCAGGGAAAAAGCTTCATCATATTTATGAAAAACTTCATAAATATGAAGATAAACTTCATTGAATTTCGTCCAATGTAACACTTCATAAATATGATGAAACTGTGCCATAAACAGAGCAAATTGATGACAGACTTCTTCATATTTATATTGATTAAGTTTCATAACTTTTTATGAAGTGCTTAATAAATATTATGAAAGGATAATGCTGCTTAATAAGCTTTTATGAAATGTTTCATAATTCATACATCAATTAAATTTATAAAAACCATGCAAGTTAAAAATTTCCATTTGAAATTAAAAAATATAATTTTCTATTTCAAAAACATTATTTAAAATTCCTAAATTTTATATTGTATTAATTATATTTAAAATCAAGAACAACTCCAATAATAATTAATTGATGTTTCTGATTTTTAAATAATTTCTCCTAGATTTTAAGTTTTTAAAAAATTTAATTGCAAATGAAATTTTCTATATTTTAAATCAAAACTTAAATTTATTGTTTCTAAATTTCACTATTTTTACTAAAAAGGAAAAACTTATTTTCACAAAGTTTGTGAAAGTTTTTTATGAAATGATGAATTTCTATGAAACATTTGTCATACAATGAAAATTATTCAAGTTCGAGGCCATACTCCATATTTCTTTATTAGAATATTGTCCTAACAAATAATCTATAAAGTTTTTTGAGTTATACTGTTCTACCGTTATTTACGTGGGAAGTGTTCAGCTGAGATAAGTGAAATTATTCCTACGGCGCGTATTTTTTTTTCGTAACACAAACTCCTCCAGTAGATCTCATTCATCGATTGTCCAGTGGATCGTTTAACGCATTACCAAGAAAATTCAGTTATTAGTCGAAGCTCTCGTATGTGAAATAAACTCCCAGCAGACGTTTTTCCTGATACTTAAAATTTAGAGAAATATAAAACATCCAGAAACGCTACTCCCTATTTTCTCCTTTACGTTTCCTATTTTCCTAATATCAATACATAACTGCATTAGTGGCGGGCATCCCCTAAAAGTTGGTCTATACTAAAAAAATAAAACATTCCGAGTACATTTTCTTCTTTAAAGTGCAGAAACACTCGGGAAATTCTTCATATTTTGTAATGTTTAGCTTCCTTTGAAAAGGGGATAGGAGATAGGTGGTAAAAAATTTAAATCTTTACACATGGCAACACTGTAATTACGCGATTTGTTAAGTCTTATAATAGTTATTTTGAGTTCATAGCCCTGTTATGTTGTTTTACTTTGGTACACTCAAAAACAAGTTTGTTTACAATACGTTAGAAAATATAAAAATTTTCAAAATCCCAAAAAATTTAATATCTGAAAATATATAGAAATAATTATAAATAATATAAACAAATTATCTTTCAACTGCTTACATCAATGGTTGTCTAAGTGATGTAATATTTCTAGAAACGAAACAAAATGAAATAACAATGTTTGAAATATACAACCCTTTTTTGGCAATAAGAAAAAGGAAACATACAGAATTACGTAAGATGTGTGTCCTTGTCTATCGCTTCAGTCTGTCTACCTGTACATATATTTGTTTGCAATTTTACCACACTGCATTAATAGTCGCTTTAATCTTTTAGTTAAAAAAAAAAACACATTTAATCTGTATTAAATTTAAATATTTAATTTTGTAATATTTATTTAATAATATTTATTTAATAGACAATTACTTTGACGGCCCGTGACAACACAGACTGTAAGTTTTTTAATCCGTAATTCATACATATACGATACACATTGTTAGCGTACCTTTTGTTTTATTATGTACGAGTATAAAAAAAAGATACAAAAGTCTTCCATGTTTAATTTTTTATGTGTCTTACAAGAGTTGTACTTTTTAGTAAAAATTTCCTCGTCTCTACTACATCTTGACATGCCGCCACATCTACTTCATTCTCCCTATATTTTTCAATCTGGTTGTCGTCCACTCTATTAATGTGCTTATCAGCACTTAGCAAAATAAATTAGTAAAATATTAGTAAAGCTTTAGTTGTGAATGAGTGTAACTAAAATTTTAGCTGAAAACATAATTTCAGCAACAAATTTTCTGAAAAATAGTATACTTGATTTACAAGACGTTTTACTAACTTTTCTACTAACTGATTTTTTGAGTGTATGGTTAAGTGATATGGGATCACCGAAATAGGTCGTTACGATGCGTATTAGGGATAAAAGCTTGTATATTTTAATTTTCCTTATTAATGTTGATGTCGCTGGCAATCGAACCCCTAACCTTCTGTGTAAAAGTCTAACGCGCTTACGATTACACCACTTTATTTTATATCAAAGAAGAACCGGTTATTCTGCAACTATTTCTCTGACAGTTATAGCTTACACGAGTATAAGTGGAGTGGAACGAAATCGGGAAAAAAATGCATTGAATTGTCTTTAGTGTTAACCGAATAGAATAGAACTGATTCTCATACATTTTTCTAGTTAGTACCGTTTATCGAAATTAAAAGAATCGGATATTATGAAGTAGTGGAATTACTGTTTTCTATTTTTTAGGTTATGTTCAATTAATATTAAAAAAAAAAAAAACTATTTATTGCAAGCATTGGCCATTTTGATATTTCCTATATTTTGGGAAGGGTAATCCTTGATATGCTTTCTTTTTTTAAACAAATTTAATTCTTAAGGTTTTTATAATTTATATTATTTTTTTTTTAGATTATGTTGGTTTCATTAAAAAGATTATGAAGCTTATGCAAAAAGGTTATGATGAGATTCATTCTTTGGAAATTGAATTACGCATTTTGGAAGAAACCGCAGAACCACCATCCAGGCCACGTAAGTTTTATAAAAATTAATAAAAATTACAAAATAGTCAAACTGAACTACTGTAATGATGATCGGTAAATAAATTATCTTATTTAGTAGATCAGTTTGGACTATATATTTATATTTTTTTTCCAAATTTTATGAATTTCTTTTTTTTTCTTCTTAAAATTCAATCAAAAACTACAACTATTCTATTATCCAACTTCCTCTACTTCTACTTCTACTTCATCTTCTAATGGTTTGCAATTTTGATTCATGATTTTTTGATTCTATTCCAATACAAACATTTTCAAATTCAAACTAAAGCTCGTGATGGTTACATTATTTATTGTTATGGTGATTGCAATCGCAAATTTGAGGAGGCCTTAATGGCCCAAAAACAAACAGGTGATGGCGATGATTTAATGAAAGCAATATGGCTTGATATATACCATGAGCAACTAACAATGCGGAAATGATAATAACACAAATAAAATTTAAGCCAAATCCTAAAATATGCACTGAAAATACTTGTGGTTTGGCGATGAACTCACACTCACCTCCATTTCAAAACCAATCAAAAAAAAAAACTGCTTCAAACCTTACAAATCTATTTTAATTCGTTGTTACACTTTTTATTATAACATTTTCATTATTTTTTTTTTTATTATTCCCTTTTACACCCTATGCCGGGAAGTTGTTGAAATTTTTCGTTATGATATGTTTTTTTCACTCCTAATTCAAATCTTCATTGTTTGCTAATTTTTAGGTTATGTTTTACTAATTTCGATTTTAGTTTGGTTTGTTTTGTTAATTTTATAACATTTGACTTGCATTTGCTCTAAAACGATTTTGAGCACTTTTATATTGCATTTTTTTTTTTTTTTTGTATTATGGCATGATTTTTTATCACAAAATTTAACGAGCGTGATATGAAATATGTAAAGTTATTTAATTTGAATAACTACACTGTAAAAAATATTGTTACAAATGAAAAGAATTTAATAAATTGTTTTTTTAAAATTTGTTGATTGTGTGTGTGTGTATTAAATTGTTTGGGGTCAAAGGTTGAAAAGGCTTAATTTTTTAATTAAATTTTTTAAAAAGAATAAAATTTTGTTCAAATTTCAATCCGAATAAGCATTCTTAACCCTCTAATGCCCGAATTTTGTTTTGCAATGAAATTCATACCATGTATACGTGTTGCAAAAAAAAATAATAATTTCTCTTAAAAAAATGTTTTTCGCTGACTACTTTCGGCGATATGAGCAAAAATAATTTAAAATTTATCTCGAAAACTAATGCAAGTAAAACAAAAGTTTGTACCAAAAATTATTGCTCTTACCAAGACATAACCACAATCCAAAAAGAAACTTTTTTGTGCTTCTTTTTAAGAAGATATGGCGATTTTCGCTTTTTGCAAAATGCGAAATAGAGCGAAAAAGTTTCTTAACTTCAATATTTTTTGTTCAAACTTTATACTTTTGCTACTATTACTGATTGTCATCTCTATACCAAATTTCAAAACGATCCGTCCATTACTTTATAAGTTAAGACAATGTCCTTTAGAGATATCCTGATAAAATCCTGTTCGTCATTGAAGAAAAATAAGAACTGATTATTAAAGGTAATACTTCAATCTTACTTATACTTAATTTTCAAGAGTTTTAAATCAACTTATATAAGTGTTTTAGTTGTTGGAAATCTCAGTTAATTAAAAAATAATTATTTTTTTAATTTTTACAAAATTTGAACTTTAAAGCTTTCTCGCGTTTTAACAGTGTACTGAATACAAACAGTTTCTTCGCAAAACTTTTAGCTAATTCACTTTTATATCGAACTATATAATTTTCTAAGTATAAAACACTCATTCGAAGCGTTTGGGTTCAATTTTATAAACGATGACAAATGTCATCGTCAGGCGTTAGACGGTTAAGGAATGAATTCTTAGCTTAGTTCTCAAAAGCTTTAGATAATATGAATGAATTCTATTTTGAATGAATTCTTTCTTGAATGATTAAAAATTTTCTTAATTCATTTAGTAAAAGGGTGAATGAAGAAAGATTTGTGTTCATTCATTTCGCCAAAAGGTTAACGAAATTTGTCATAATTTAACTGAAATATTTACATAAAACAAAAGAAAATTTTTAAAAATTAGTCAACAATAAAAAAAAAATATTTTATGCTTTATGCTTGTTTGTTATGTGGTAATCTTGTGTGTTTATGTAAAACTTCTTTGTACTAAATGAATGATACTAAAATTTCTTCATTCAATTAATAAAAATGTTGAATGACTATATAATTGAATTAATTCAAGTTAGACACAGAGAAATAAAGTGCCAACAGAATTGAAATGTGTATTTTAATGGTAACAACTCATAAATTCAGTTAGTACAATGGTATTTACATTAGATTTCTGAATACTTTGCGTGTTGCAACTAAAATTCAGTTGAATTAACCGATCTTTATTGTGGAACCTAATGTTCAATTGCACCGACCGACTGAAATTCGTAATAACCGAATTTGAGTCATAGTATCCGAATTTCCGTTTTCAAATAGCTAAATTTTTTCTCTGTGTGTAGAAATTAATTCAATACCAATTAAAGCTTTTGAATGAAGCTAGTGAATGAATTCTTAGGGAATGGATTAAAGGAATGATATATAAATTTTTTTTAATTCTGAGTTAAATTTTTTGCGAATGAAGCTCAAATTGAATTAATTCTTTCGAAGCTCTGTTAGGGGTTTAATTTTCTTGTAATAATTGTAGGATTTAGAAAAGATTTGAAAATTTTTATGCAATTTCTTTGGTTGAGGTGGAAGACTCTTCTTAGAAGAAAAAAAGAAAGGCTGAATATTTCCATAGCTTAAAATTTGGCATAAAGTATCTTCCTTGTAATGACTTGTTTTGGGTTATGTTGGGTTGAAAGATTAGCAACATGTGTTAACAAGATCAAGACCAGTTCCAATTTCAAAATGATGCTCCGAACAAGTTTTCGGCTTAGTTTTTTTTTAGTTCTTCAAAGTATTTTTCAAACACATTTCGAGGTCAAACTTCCAATGAGGGTTAATATTGTTTTACTGGGTTATAATGAAGAGCACACTCAAATAACAAATTCGGTTGTCTCAACAAAATTCCATCCAAGCTTATTGATTCGGTTGCTGCAAATTCTCGTAAATGCTGCTCGTAAATTCGGTTGTCACAACTAAATTCGGTTGTTGTAACCGAATTGGGGGTTGTGATAACAGAATTCGGTTGTGACAACCGAATTTACGAGGTTGCAGCAATCGATTCAATTTGGTTGTATGAAATTTCAGAATTGTTATGAGAGTGCACCTGACTAAAAACACAATGGTTCATTCAAAAGTCTAAATGGCCGAAAAATAATACATCCCTAAAGCTGTCCAGATAATTCAAGAGTCATAACTAGGG
Organism: Delia radicum; assembly: GCA_021234595.1. NCBI lineage: Eukaryota > Metazoa > Arthropoda > Insecta > Diptera > Anthomyiidae > Delia > Delia radicum. The sequence goes on along the minus strand of CM037852.1, from coordinate 226,289,630 downwards.
CAAGGAATTTCATGCAACTAAAAAAGGAAAATATGCGCATAAAATATGCTGTAAATAATTCAAAATATGCATTCAAATGAAAATGTGCACAAAAACTAAATAAAATGCACTAAAAATCCTAAAAGGTAAAAATTGCCAACCGTGCCAAAAAAAAAAAAATAGTACTGGCAAACCACTGCTATTTTTTCAAAACCCACCGTGTTAAAAATTACCAAAGATACAACTAATATTGTACTAGGAATACACTATTTTGTTTGCAAAGCATGTGTTTTTTGCCAATATTTTTTTTAAAAAAATATTACAACCAATTAGAAGCATTTTTTAAATTTTATTTTATTTCACTCATTTAAATATGATGTATAAAACTAAGACACTGTGCTGGTTGTATTTTTCTGCCTGGATATTCTCATACCATTTTTGGATTTTAAAAAATCGAGCTTATAGGTTTAAAAATGAAATCAAATATAAATATCTAACAAATGAAAACTGAATCCTTTGTTCAGGGTTACAAATGTGTTCTTTTGTTTATTTTTAATTAAAACTAAATTTTAATTTGTACAAAAAATGCAAAAATATGTAAATTAAAAATATGAAAAAAATGCAACAAAAAAATTCAAAACATGCTGTAAAATATGCATTTATAGCACAATATGCAAAAATATGCAAAAACTAGTCAAAATTTGTCAAAATCGATTTTGGGCTACAAACATGCATATGCATGAAATTCTTTGCCCTAGTCATCACTATTTAAATAAACTCATTTAAAGGGTCCGCCATCTAACGTTTTTTTTTTGAACTAGTGCTTATTTCGTGAATGGTAACACTTAGCTCATGTCTGATTTGACAGATAATTATTTTTATCCTTCCGCTGAACGAATATGTTCGTTATCTTGTGAAAAAAGTGAAAGAAACTGGCATCCTCATCGATAAACCAAAGCGTGAAAAGCCAAAAACAGTGCGTACTCCCGAGAATATTGCTGCTGTGGCAGAAAGTGTGCGTGAAGCGCCATCAATATCAATTCACCGTCGTTCTCAACAATTGAACATTTCGGAGACATCATTGAGACGAATTTTGCATAAAGACCTTGGTATGACGCCATACAAAGTCCAATTGGTTCAGAAGTTCAAAAAAAAAAAAGTTATTTGGCGGACCCTTTACATACTCGCCAAATGAATCGTTCAGTTTCAAAAACCAAACTTTTTGGCTATCGTTATCAAATCTTACGACAATTATAACGTATAAGCACGCGAGCAAATTCCTTTCCTTAAAAGTTTAAGGTTGCTCATTTTGCATGAGCAAGTTAATAGTCACAAGCAATTCCATTTTGAAAAAACCACATCAACCGCTAAAAGCTTATATCAGAAGAACTATATCCAACCCGATAGATTAATATGAGAATCCTATTTAGATTGGACTAAAAAAGTACTCACACAAACCCACAAAGGGAGCACATAATTTCAAATTTATAAGAGGCATAGTGTGTAGCCGATAAAGTATTAGTCTCAGCCGTTTAGCCTACGATATACAAAAGGTATATGATCTGACGTCTCCACATCCAATTCGTAGAGCCTTTAAGTATCCGTAACAATCAAGCTCCTATTCCCAAAGTCAGTGGCCTACCCAGGATTTTGTTTCGGAGGGGGTCCAATATATATTTTGTCGAAAAAAGCTAACTTGAATTTATTTCTTTCAGTGTCAACTTTGGTGCAACTTAAAAAGTAGCTTTTTAGTACATACACTAATAATAGAAAGTTAGTAAAAATGATTGCTAAAACTACTAAAAATTAGTTCAAAATGACTTTGCAGGAAAAACAGCTAAAATTAGTAGATTTTTTTTTACTAGATATTGAATATTATTATAGTTAGTCGAAAGTTCAACTTACAATATTTTTTCCGTTACTACTACTGAATATACACATTAAATTAATTGAAGATCAGTTACTACTTACTTTTCGTTTAAAACAATTGTATTTTTTAGTTTCTTAAATTAATTGACAAAATCGGTAAAAACATTAGATTGTTTATTTCAATACTCAATATAATATAACAACTTTTTGTTTTAAATAGAAAATTTTAACTTAATATTTAAACTATTACCGAAAGTACGATTTGTGTTCTTTGTTTATTGAATAACAGACAGAAAGTTAAAAAATAGATTTCTTTAGTAATTTAACTACATATTCCATTGAAACTACTTTACAATAACTTTTTAAATAGCTGTTGAACTTTTATGGAAAAGTTCTTGTGAGCGTACAGCTGAATAAGTCGAATTGGTCTTCATTTCATAAGGCAGATAACTTTATGGATATAATCATTGAACATTAATCCAGTTTTATAATTATTATCTTTTGTTCTAAGTCTGAATAGGCATCGATTATTGCGTGTCCTTTTTCTCTTCAATGTTGCTATCAGGGACCATAGGTTAGGTTGACCTAAAAATCCCTAAAATCATCCAGATCCTTTAAAAAGTTCGATAAACTGGACAGAAACACATTCCGCAGACTATTCAGGACAGCGAAGAACCTGCACAAAAAAAAATAGTTATTTGCCAACTGAAACTCAGTTGCTGCGACTCAAACTCAGTTCTAATGAATTTTAGTCGGTTATAATGAATTTCAGTCGGTTATAATAAATTTCAGTCGGTTTTCACAACAAAGTTCGGTGAATTCAACGGAATTTTAGTTGATACACTTAAAATTTTCAGAAATCTAATGATAATGTCGTTGTTCTAACTGAATTTTTATGTTGTTACCATTCAAATATACATTTCAATTCGGTTGGTAATTTATTTCTCTGTGTGTGCTTTCCAAATATCGTAGTATTCGCTCCTTCAGTTACAGACACTCTCAAAGCAGATGCTCCTCGTCCCCACAGGCACTACAGTAATTTGAACTGTAGAGATAGGCCGAGTGGCCTGTAAGAATTCTTGAAGGCAAACTAATCGTCGACTTATCAAAACCAAGAAAAGTTTTCGTTTTCCTTAGATTGGGCAACGCCCATATCGTCCGAGAAGTAGAACATTTTTTTGTTGTAGTAAATCCGTGAAATTCCCGATTAATGCCCGTAATTTCAAGCAATAGATACCTACCGGTGCTTAGATATCTACCCGTATACACGAACAAAATCGGGTAGTTATCTAAGCACCGGTAGGTAAATATTGCTTGAAATTACGGGCATAAATCAGTGGTATAGCCGAGAATGTATTATTTTATAATGAAAATTATTCAAGTTCGAGGCCATACTCTATATTTCTTTATTAGGATATTGTCCTAACAAATAATCTATAGAGTTTTTGTTTTCAAATTTATTAATAGACCACTTTCAGGAATGTGTTGATAGATCTATTTCGGGAATTTTCTAGGTTCCCATCATCAGAACACGTTTTGAAAGAAGTGTCAATCCCATGCAAAACATCAAACATTCATATAAACTAGTTTTCTCACTCAATTAGAACTCGAAGTTAGAGATTATCACCCTTGATCATAAATAAATTGAAAACTTGTTTGTTCTGTGCAAGGTCTAGCTTTGGTAGATATACAATACACGTTTTTTTTTGTTTTTTTCTCCTTTTAATTTTCACACTTGTTTTGTTTTGTTTTGTTTAAAACAATTTTTTATTTTTAATAAAAAATAATATCAAAATTTTATTTTATAGTTTAGTAAGGCTTTGTTCTCTCTCTAGTGAAGGATTCGGTCCCTTTTCTTTACCAATTTATATCAAAATTGATCCTGCATGAAAATACCTAATGCAATTAAGCCTAATAATCATTTATAATGCAGTTTATGGATACTCGTATCTGAAAATAATAGCATTCATAACAATTTTCGCTGATTTGAAATCCAAAAAACTAACCTTTTTTAACATTCAGCCTATTCTAGTACTTTAATGTATAAATAAGTTAATTATGTTGTGGTTTTTGTTATGGCAAAATTTAAAATATTATTACTTAACATTGAATTGCCCTCGTTTTAATTTAAATTCTTTTTGTAAATTTGTTTTTATCTATGTTTAATAGAGCGACTCATTTTCTATGGAGGGGAAAAAAAGGAAAAAAAGTGTCCTCGTGAAAGAGTTCCTTAGTTTGTTGTATTTCCTAAAAAACTTTGGATCTAGCTGAAGCCGTTCATGAGCTGGACCATTTTTAAAAGAGTTATTTTTTTTTTGCCTATTTTTCCTCTCTTTTCCAATACAATACAAGTAATGCACATCATATTAACGGTTTTTTTGAAAACTCATCCAACGGTGTATATGTGGCATGTACGAGCATGCTCTGTGATATTCAGTGAAATATGTATTGCTTTTACGGATTTTGCATAAAAATGTCACTATCTTCTTTTAATTACTTACAAGAGGTTATAGAATACTTTTTTTTTTTCATATTCATGCTAATTCGCGATTTACCAAAAATTTGGTGGACTGGAAACAAAGTGTTTTTAATATGGGCAATATGGGTATCAAAATTGTTATTATTCCCAGTACATTAAAGTTATGTGAAAATAAAATGGAATTTGCCAAATTTAATACAGTAACAGTACATGTCATATACACCGTTGGATGAGTCTTCCAAAAACCTCTCATATGGTGTGCATTACTAGTATATTGTAGTTTGAAAGAGTGGAAAACTGGGAAAAAACTTAAAACAATACCTTTTTTAAAAACGGTTCAGCTCATGAACGCCCGCCGCTAGACCCAAAATATTTTGGAAATCGTCATAAAACAAACTGAGGCACATTTTCAGAGCGGCACTTTTTTTTACTTTTTTTCTGTGAGTCGCTCTAATGTTTGATGATTAATTAAAAACAATTATTGTATTTTTTCTCTTTTTTTTTTTCTTTTTTAAACAAATAGTATCCATGGATGAAACACAATTTGAATCTCCACCATTAACACAGGAAAAAGTACTCGAACTAATTGAACAAGCATATCCAAGTCCCATAACACCAGAAGATTTAGCAAAGTAAGTTGGAAGAATAAAAAATTTAAAATAAATAAATTTTAATTGAAATTTGTATGAATTTGTATGAATTTGTAACTGTACTATGTTAATTAATGTTTGTCTCTCCTTTAGGGACTATGGTTGGGATGAACAAGATGTTATATTAGTATTTATGTCATTGAAAGAACGTGGTTTAATCAAATCTATGGAATATAATTCTTATACCAGGATACATCATGAAGATAAAGAGATTAAGGTAAGAATATATATGTATTAGGGTGTCCCTTAAAAATAGATTTGTAATAACACCCCCTGAGTTTTATTATCTATCTTCTATCTATATATATAAAATACAATGTTTGTATGTTTGTCCTCTATAGACTCTAAAACTATCCAACCGATTTGGCCCAAACCGGTTTCATTTGAAAGGTTATAGTCCAAATTAGGTTTTCGGCTATATATATTTCAAGTGGGCGTGGCCCCTCCCACATAAATTGAATAACATCATATATCTTGACTATTGTGATAGCAAGAGTTTTGAAACATTGCAGTATCCCATATGTTACTGATTTGAATAATTAGGAAAAAATGGGCGGGGTCGGACCAGTGGGAGTGGCACCTCCCATACAAAGTAAATATTTAATATCATATATCTACAGTACTATAATAGCCATAGTCTTAGAAATTTGTGCACGTTGATTATTTGTTAATGTGAATAGTCATGGGAAAAATGGGCGTGATCGGACCAGTGGACGTGTCAGCTCCCATACAAAGTAAATATTTAATATCATATATCTACAGTTCTATAATAGCCAGAGTCTTAGAAATTTGTGCACGTTGATTATATTATGAATAGTCATGGGAAAATTGGGCGGGATCATACCAGTGGGCGTGGCAGCTCCCATACAAAGTGATTATTTAGCTCATATACAAAATTAATATTAATATTAAATATCTAGGGTTCTATATTAGCTATATAGCCTTCAAATTTTGTACGAGTCCATCAATTACAAATATTAGTAGTCGAACTGAAAATGGGATATCAAACTCTTAAATCGGTTATGTAGTTCCGAAGATATTTACAAAAAACCTATGTTAATCTTCAAGCTATGTTACACGAACACAACAGCCTCATCTGTCTATTCAAAACAGCCCTAGACCAGATGCCGACAGATGAATTTACGGTTGTGATAAGAGCTGACCAGACAGCGGCTGGTGAGCATGAGCGGCGCTTTAATGCACCGGTAATAGGTGACGTCGCAGTTGTTATGGCAGTTTTTTTCAGCTATTCATTTTATATACTTCAGCAAATAAAGGCGATAGAAGGACAAAGAGGCGTTGGGCTTCCCATGAAATTACAAATTTTAAAATGATTTACTAATGTGAATTTATTTTTTTTTAATTATTTATTTGCGTAAAAGAAATTTCTTGATTTAGAGAATTAATTACAATTAAAATTTGAAGGCAAAACAACGTTTGCCTGGTCAGCTAGTTGTAAATAAAAGAAAAACTCAATTTCTTTAGGAAAACTTTAACCTATGCCGAATATCGGCCAATAAAGGCCCATTTGTGTAAAAAGTGTATTTTTATTAAAAATACCCAAAATTCGAAATTTTGAACATTTTAATTTTTAATTTCATTTATTCATTTAATGTACTCAAAATTATTCAGATGTGGAATTCCCACTTTAGCCTGGAATTAAAAATGACCCACGAATTTAATAAATATGTAAAAACTTTTTTTTGATATTTTAAATTTTGAATCTCGCTCCTAGACGAGGACAAGAAATTCTCATTGAGTTTGTGATTTAACATAACAAATATCTCTAGAAATTCTAATAACAAAGTCCCCTGAAGATTTCCTTAGGCAGGAATGAAATCCGGATAGGGACACGCCTACATCAGATTGATTCACAATTTGTTAAATAAGTTTTGGGACGTTAGCACATTTAATTACTATAAAATATAAAAAAAAAATAACTTTAAAGATTTTTTTAAAATTCCTGATTTGGAGATGTCGTTTGCTACTTTTATAATATAAATACCTAGCCAGAAAAAGACAAACGGACCACCGCTGGCAAGGCACTTTAGCAAGTGGTACAAGGGCTGGCAACATGTGCTTACCCAAGTTAGACAAAAGGTGCGCCTGTTTAAAAAGTTTCAGACAAGCACTGCGAAAACAAAATTTCAAATGTTGGCAAATGGTTGGTCTAAAAATCTGTTTTACAAAATAAAATAAAAAAAGTTCATTTATAATTTTTTTGGGCCCGCCGGCATTTTGACGTCTGGCCGCCGCTCTAACCACGGACCTAACGACACATATAATACGTGAAAGCTTAAAACATAAGTAAATAATAACTGCTGGGTAACAGTTGTCTGCTCAAATATGTCAGCACTGGCATAAGGTTTGATGGAAACAACTTGCCAACGTTGGTTAAACAAAAAAAAAAAAAATGGTATTAAAAAAGATTTTCCAAAAGCAAAAAAAAAATCAATTTTATATGAAAAAATATTAAAAAGTATTCTTCTTCTTTATTTGCCAATTCGTTTTCCGAGTTTTAGCGACCAATACAATTGAAGTAGATTATATTACATTGCATGATAAATCATTTCATAAATTTTTCATAATTTCTGCAAAAGCGTCCCTATTTCTCGGCTCGATCAGGAGATTCCCCACATCTCGGATACCAGTCCATTCTTGTATGTTATTAGGCCACGTAGTTTCTTTTCTTCCTCTAGTAGGTCTACCTTCAATCTTAGCTTTCGTAAAGGTTTGTAGAAGCTTATATTTTGGGTTTCTCATAATGTGACCCAAGTATGCCGTTTTTCTTATCTTTATAGTGGCTAAGATCTCTCTATCGCGGTGTACTTGCCTTAGTACTTCGTTGTTAGATATAAAGTGGGTCCATGGTATTTGCAGTATTCGTCGGTAGATCCACATTTCGAAGGCTTCCAGTCTTTTTACGTCAACTGCTTAAATAGTATTCAAAAATAACAAAAAAAAAATGTTAGTGTCCTGGGGACAAAAAAGACAAATAAAACGTAATTTACAAGCGTGTAAGGCTTTTAAATTAGAGAAGGGCCCTTGAACAGAATTTTCGTGAATCAAATGAATCACGCATGAGTGAATCCTAAACTTACACACGTGATCGCGAGTGAGTGTGAGTAAAATGTTTGCGTGAATAACTGTGCGTGAGTAGAATTTTAACAAAAATATTGTCTGCTTTTTTTTTAAATACAAAATAAATGGGTTTTCAAAATACAAAATAAATGACAAAATTACATATTCAGAAACATTTTTAATTAAACATTCAGAATTTACCTTAATTTTTACATTTTATTTTTTTCCGGTAAAATTTTATTTCGTGAACTTCCTTGATTTACGTGAATCACGTAAGAGTGCGAGCAAAATCGGAATTTACTCACGTGAGCGTTAGTAAGTGTGAGTAGAAGAAAATATTTGTGAGTGATTGTGCGTGAGTGGAATTTTTTTCTCGGAAGCGTGAGAAGGGTGACACAAAATTAACTCACGTGCCCATTCCTATTTTAAATTGATTAAAAAAAATTCTCACTTGATACAAATAATTATTTTACGCAATTTCATCCATATAGGGTTAATGTTTTCACTTTTGACCAAAAAAGACCCACTACGAAATTTACAGACTGACTTCTTTCAGATTTTGATTAAATTTTCATATGTGATCTAACGAACAAGCGCAATACTTTATCGTACCAATCTTACTTTTAAGGATTAAAAAGGTAAGGTCAAAAATGGATCCAGTTTCCTTTTTTCGTTTCTTTTCAAATTTATTTCAAATAAACTATACAAAAATATTCATCAAATTATAGCTATTTTAAAGATCTATCTAACAATTTACCATAAATAATTTAAAGAGGTATATGTTTATTCGTTTTTGGTTTTTTAAGGGTCCAAAATGGGCGCAAATTGTGGATCCTTTAAAGTAAGATTGGCACGAAAAAGAATGGCGCTTGTTCGTTAGGTTTGTGCCCTTTATCACATACCCAAATTAAAAAAAAAAAGATCTAAAAGAAATTATTCTGCAAATTTCCTAGTGATTCTTTTTTATCAAAAGTGGAAACATTAACCCTATGTGGATTAAATTACATAAAAAAAATAGTTTTTCAAGGAAAAGTTAAAGTTGTTAAAGTTCTGCCTATTATGGAGGCTCTAACTTTTCTAAAAACTTCGGTTTCTGATGAGATCTTTAGCCAGATCGAAATACTAGTATCAACCTAGCTAATATGTTTGATTTGCTTTATTTTTGTAAATATACGGAGGTTGAACGCTCGCTATAAATTGAAAATAACATAAAAAGAATCTCGATGTATATAAAAACAAAAAACTAATATAACTGGAAAAAAGTGCGATTTCTTCCATTTGGAACCATTTGCAATTAAACTGGGGTAAATCCCCCAGTTTAAACAAAAATCAACAAATCGTTATTTAAGGGGCAATCTAATTTATATATTAAAATGAAATGAGAGAAATTGACAAGGAATGGTATATTCGGTGCTATACGTCGATTTCGATTCAAGTTGGAGATATGAAGAGGTGACTTACAAATGTATACATAATGGCGAAAGTATGGCATGCCATGAGATAGCCATTTGTAATACCTTTCATTTGGTATAAAAAAAATCTCTAAAAATCAGATTTCTTTCTCTCTTTTACTTCGATTTTGCCCAATTAAATTACAATTTAAAATATTTCCTAATTTATAATTCTTTTCCCGATTTCAGTTGGTTAAACAAATGCCTACAATCGCCTCCAATAAACAACCTACAATTGCTATTATCACCGCCCAATATTGTGAAAAATTGGCCGTTGATGCCATGTTGGAAAATAAAGAAACATTTGTACGCTATACCACAGTGGGTAAGTTTAGAGTAAAATTTAAAAAAAAAAATTAAAAAAAAAAGAATTTAACTTTTTTTTCAAAATCCAAAAACTTTAACCTCTTTTAACAATAACAAGCATAAATATTTTCAAATTCTAACAAATTTCCTTTTTTCTCTACTTTTCAAATCGGGTTTTCTAACTTACATTAAAACCCTAATAAATCTTATGGTTGATATACGAATAAACCAAAAATAACACTCTTTAGATTCTGATCCTAATCTAACGAATTCTCTGAAAAAGTCCAAAAAGAAACAACGTTTTGGTAAGATAACAAACTTAAAAAAAGAGAATATTACCAAAAAAAATAAAAATAAAAAATACCCTTGTAATTGTCCTGTTAACAAAAGTTCCAAAGTAAAAGCTTTTCCTGTTGTTTTTTTTTTTTGTAAGAAAAGGGAACATTTTTAAAATCTTTAGAATACATAAAAATTAAAATTTTTTTATTTTTCAGTAATTTAAATTAAATCTATTATTGTAGATTTATTATTAAACGTTGATCAATTTTTTAACAAGTTTAATTGAATTAATTAAACTTTTGTTTTAATAAATTTTCGTTAATATGATGAAATTTTGTAATTTAATCAGTTTTATTAGTTGTCGAAAATGTTCATTAAAACTATGTAATTAATTCTTCCAGTGTAAAGATTTTAAAAATGTCCTTTATTTTATTGGTATTGGGAATAACTTAAGTGTCCAAAATTTATTTGTTTTTTATGTTCGTATTGTAATGTCTTAGACCTGACCCATTGGTCCATTTTTTTTTGTCTCAAAAAAACTCAAATAAAGCACATTTATACCACCACCATTCCTAATTGTTGCCTACACCTGTCTCACCGTTTTAACACTTCACCATTACACACTTCATTATGATTTTACAATAAAGCCACATTTCAATATTATTAACAATTTTTCATTAACCTTTAGGTGAATCCAACGTTTATACTCTTGGCAATATTGGGGCTCATCGTATTGTCAGTACTAAACTTCCCTCGGTGGGTAGTACTCGTGAGGCTATGACGGCCACTGGCAATACCACAACTCGTTTATTGGGTACATTCCAAAAAGTTGATTATGTATTTGTAGTGGGCGTGGCTGGTGGTGTGCCACATTATACCGATTATAGGAAGCATGTGCGTTTGGGTGATGTGGTAATATCTTATGTGGATAAACAGAAGGCTTTGGCAAAAGGGTAAGTTTTTTTTGATATATAATTAAAAAAGCTTTTAGTTTTTACATTTCAAAAGATTAGAGCTTTTTGGTATAATTTTTCCTCAGGTAATAAATCATTGCGAAAGATTTTATAGGCTTTTAGAAAAATATAATTTTTAAACAGTTCTTTAAGAAAAGCTTTTTTACAGAAACAATTTTATATATTACTATAATGAAGACATAATTTTTAAAAAGCTTTTCTATTGATATGGTTTTCACAAGTAAGAAATAGTTGCAAAAGTTATTTTAAAGTTTTTAAGAGCATACACTTTTTAAAAAGCTTTTTATGAAACTTTTTGTTACAGAAAAGTTTTATAAATGAATTAATATGTTTAGTGCATGTTAGAAATCCTTGTAAAACACAGTTTTTGCTAAAAGCTTTTTATGAAAAGTTTTTTTTTTAAGAAAATTGTTTTAACTTAAACCTTGCGGATTTTTTTTTAAGAAAAACATACGTTTATGTTCTGTATTTCACTTTCGGGTGAAAGTGAAAATTTCATAGAATTTAATTATCAACCTAATTAAGTTTTATTTGAAATTTAAGTGAATTAAGGTTGTACATTGGTCATTTATTAGAAAAAATTTGAAATCGATTCAAATCAAATTTTAGAACTTAGCGTAAATAATGTAATTAATTTCAATTTCACTGCGATTATAAATCACGTAAAATCCAGAACATAGCCGATAACTTGTAAAATAGCAAAAAAGTTTTTTTTTTAAAAGAATAATAAATGTTTTAGGAAAAAAAATTTAAAAGAGCTTTAAAGGACAGTTTTTTTTTTACATGCTAACAATAAATTTTTGCATTAGATCTATGAATTGTCACTGGAACTCGTGCATTGAAACTTTTCATTAAATTAATGAAGTTCTTCATAAAACTTAATGAAAAATTTCTTATTATTTATTAAAAATTTCATACGACTAATGAAAAGGTTTCATTGAGATTATGAAGTTTTTTTATGAAATTTAAAAAGTTTTTCATTCTCATTGTGAAGAAAACTTCATTCGTTAATTGAAAAAATTTGATTAAAACTCGGCCAAGGAAAAAATTGATTTAAAAACCATTTACTTCAAATTTTTATAGACTAAATGAAAAGCTTTTTCATTGCGAATGTTATTGTTAAAGCTGTTGGGAATATGTACCTAACTTTAAAAAGCTTTTAATGATATTGAATTTGTGAAAGTTCATTTAGAGAAAAGAAGGAACAAGTTTCATCAATTTTCGTCCAATGTAACAATTTCATAAATACTTATGAAACAATACTTCTCTTATTAAACAAGTTTTAGATTCTAAGCATTAGTATTTGTTAAAGTTTTCCGAGTTTTCCGCATTTCTTATAGAAAACTCTCAGATAAATCCAGACTCTGAATGGGGGCCTGAGAAAAATCCTAAGAAGGACTATTTCAAAGAAATATGTCCTTAGACTTTGGAACATTTTTTTATAATCCTTATTTATATTGCCGAAAATATTAAAATAAAAAGGATTTTAAATTTTGTGATCTTTCTTAAAGATTTATGAACTCTGAGTTATTTTTTTTATAAAAAAAATGCACAGTAAAATAAAGTCCCAACCGAATAGAAAATTACATTTTGGTGGCTAAAACCAATTAATTCGGTTAGTACAACCATATTCAAATGTGATTTCTAAACATTTTGGGTGTGCCAACTAAAATTCAGTTAAATTAGTCAAATTTTGTTGTAAAAATCAATATTCAGTTATACCAACCGATTTCAGTCGAAGTAGCCGAATTTTAGTTGGCAAATGGCTACATTTTTCTCTGTGTGCACTATTCAGACTCTCTTAAGACTTTTACCCATATGAAAACTCAGCGATTTTGTGAAGTTTTATCTGCAGAACCCCTTTTAGTTATTTAGAAATATTGCCTTTAAAAAAACCCTGTGATTTTGTGAAATTTTTCTCAATAGCAAAAACTCTCAGATTTTGAAATCTAATATATTCCAAAAAAAAAAAAAATTTTCTAGAAAAACCTTTTCTGAGATTTTAAAAAGATTTGTTCTTTAAATTTTTAATAAAAAACTTTTTTCTTAAATCTAGGAGAAATTTATCTAATTACTCAATTCAAGATACCAACAGTCTTATTCACAAGTTTGAACGAGTGACTAACATAGAGTGCACAACTTTCCCTTATGCACGCTAAAAAAAAAACCCCTGGCTGAAAATATAAATGCTGGTAATATACTTTTGTTTGGAAAACATTTCCATTTACCATGTTTCTAATATAACATGTTTGCTTGCAAATATAATTTTGTTTGCCTGTAAATATATTTATGTTTGGAACTAGTAAAAACGTCAACTGGCAAAAATATATATGTTTGGCTGCAAATATATATATATATATATATAAATATGTTTATTATAAGTATATTTGCATTTCCCATGCATAATAAATGAAAATGTTAAAATTGGAAATATGTCTTTGTTTAGGTTTGAAAATTTGAATCATTGTAAACATATATATAATTACCTGCAAACATATTAAAAAGTATCTTTTTTCTGCGAATTTGTTTGTAAAAAAAGTTATGCACTAGATGTTATTCACTCGTTTTAACTTATGAATAAAGCTGCAAGATTTTAAGTTTTTTTTTTTAAAGAAAAACTTTTAGATTCTTTAAAAAATTCAAATTAATTGAAATTAATTTATTCACATCTTTCTTTCACAGCTCCGAAAAACCCTATGTTTATGTCTACAAGAGTGGGGATGATGTTAAAACTTATTTCCCCAAAAATGATTCATTACAACAAATTGCCGAAAGTTTACAGGCAAATATGGAATCGAAACGTCCTTGGGAAAACTATCTTAAGGAGGGTTTAAATTTATTGCTACAAAAAACTGAAAGCGATTTTAATCGTCCCGCAGCCAATACCGATAAACTCTTTATGAATATTGGCAATAATGAGTGCATTGAAGTATCACATCCCATAGGAGCCGATTGTGTCGATGGTATACCAAAGTCACGTTTACATTTGGGTCCCATTGGTTCGGGTAGAGATTTGGTGCGTAATGATAATTTACGTATAGAATTTGCCAAGAAATATTCATTATTGGCCACCGATGTAGAAATGAGTTCAGTATTGGATAGTATAATAGGCAATTGCCGGGAAAGTTTTATAATGATTAAAGGTAAGATTTTGTTTTCATTTTATATGAAACTGAATTTAAGTAAACTTGATATTTTTCTCTTATATTCAGGTATTTCCGATTATAAAGATGGTACTACAACGCGTAAATGGCAAAATTTTGCCTCATTGGCTGCCGCTTCGGTGGTCAAATCTATTATTTGTGGCATGGATGCTCCCACAAATGTTTAAATTTTCGTTTCTATTTAAAAGCATTTAGTTTTTTTTTTATATATTTAATGGATTTTTGCAAATATCTTAAAACAAATATTTAATACTTTTACTTTAAAATGAAGAATAATAACTAATACATAAATCATCACCAAGTTTTTTTGTCTTTGATAGTACTGCAACATAACCTAAGATTTTTTTCCTACTTTTTTTATAATACAAAAAAAAAACAAATAAATAATTATTGTTATGTTTTAAATTTATTTTTCTTTTTTGTTAATATTTTATTATTTTCTTTGAAATATGCGTAATACAAAATATATATCAGTTTTTTCTTTTTTTATTTTTAAATACTATTGTAAATAGTTTAATAAAATTTTATATATTATACATTTATAAATTAATTATTTTATATCGATTATAAACGAAATAAAAATTAATTTAGAAGCAAAACTTAGTGTTGGACTTATTTAAATAAATTTACATGTAACGGACCAATCTCTTAATCTCTTAATAGTAAATGGCTTTCGGAATAAAGCAAGCTAAATTAGTAATCACCATAAATTCAAAAATATATATTTTGTATTTACTAGAAATGTTTTGGGGAAAAATGCAAAAATTTTGAATCACTGAAAAATTGTATTAAAAATTTAGTTTTTTCATTTTCTCACCAATAAAAATACGGGAAAAAACAAGTAAAATTCGGAGTCACCCGTATTTCAAAAAAAATCTATAAAATATAATAAAATCTGGCAAAACTATAACATGCAAAACGATTAGTGAAAAGTTCGAATAAAATAATTATCAATAAAATATTTTTGTTACAAAAATTTGCTCTTTGACCGATAATGATAAGAATTTTTCATTAAGATTGGAATTGCTATATACCCAGCAGAAAATAGGAAGCAGTAAAAACCGTTTACTGCATCCTTACTGCTTCTCCTACTGCTTCCTTACATGAATATGTTTTTAAAGAGCAGAAATTAAAGGCCAAATATCATTGATTGTGTACATCCCTTTTTGTTGTGATTTCCAGAAAGTAATGAAATGAGCAGTAAGTTTTCAGCACTTTCTTATTATTTTAACGAATTTTGATTAAAATTTGTTAAAACTTGGAATAAAAAAATGTTGCTCGAACAAAAATTAATAGGGGAAGGTGAGGTAAGTTGGGACTAGTTATTTTTTAGCCCAACTCTATTTTTATTTAGTCTTGATAGATCCATTCCAAAGAGTTGTTTGTGGCGTAGCTTCTTTACCCAAAAGAACACAACTAAATTATTCGTTAGTTGTTTTTCTTTGGCGAGATATCGCTGTTAATAGAGATATAATTTCCTAAAGCTTAAACTAGCTAGTCATTAGAATTCGGGCATAATGGGTCTAAAATTATTGATGTGTATGGGAGTCCCCTTAGGGAGTGGGAAAACGGGGTAGATATGTTCGGGAAAAATGTTGCGGGGGGGGGATATTAATGGGGGGTCGGTCTTACATTTTACCCCTCTACGGACGACTACGGGGCAGTTGTGTGGCTATTTGTGGATTTTTTCGCTTTACCCCCATTTTTGACCCCGAAAGGAGTCACTTGCACCACTCCACCTCTCCCATTTTATGGCTCATGCATTTTTTTTCGAACCTCAGAAAAATGAGAGGTTCTAGCGCATCGAAATAAAAAACTAAAAACCCACTATCCCATCGATAATATATCATTACAGAGTTCACGACTAAAATAATATATATCGGCCATTCCACCAAAGACCGGTCAAAAAAGGCATTTTTGAACATGGGTCTCCCGATTTCAATTCAATTTGGCAATCAGATACTCTATGCAGCCACTTAAAGATTGGCGTTTTTCAAATTTCGAAAAACCCACGGTTTTATGCGCGAATGATTTTTTTTTTTTTTTTGAAAAATGATAAATATGCAATAAGTTTAAACGCTTGTATTTGATTTAATATACATCTGATTATCACCCTTTAAATTGCATTGGAATGGTATACTCCCCTACTTTGTTATTCTGAAATTACATTATTTAGCATCAAAACGAAATGCATTTTTTGCAATTAAGTAAAAAAATATTGTTTTTTAATTTAACGACGTGAAAATTTTGAAGAATTTAGTTCTCTCAAATTTTATATCACAAGTTACGATTTGTTTATCTAATAAAATTAAAATTTCCTTGACTTTCATTATTTTAATTAAAAGTTGAGGCCTTTAAAGTCCAAGCGAAAAATGTTCTATTCTTAAGAACTAAGTTTTTATAATATCATTGCTTCCCAAATGATTTAAATAAAAATTTAAAACCGGTTAACCGATAGAAAAAAAAAACAATTTATCAAAAATCCTAATTTAGACCAAAACCAATTTTTCTGTTCAAGACACTACTACATAAACTGTACTCTACACTACACAACTTGTACCAAAAAAAGTTATAACTGTACCAACATTTCCACCTCTGACTTACTCTACAAATTAGGTCCATTCGTTTACACATTATTTGCACAAATTTGTACAAATTTGTACTGGATTTTACTGAAATGCGTTCGCGTACACATAAATTTGCAAAAGAGAGCATCTACTAAGAGAGTAAAGTGACAGTTGTCAGCAAAAAACTTGCAAATTTTTACTGAACAAATTTTTGCCAGTAAAATCCAGTAGAAAACAAAAACATATGATTAAATTAAGTAAACAAACAAAAATAAGCATACATTTAGTAATAAAAACATTTAAAAGATTAAAAGCTGAATTAAAAGGGCGGCTAAAACTAAAAATAATTATTTTCAACCTGAAACAAATTAAAGTAGTCAGTTACAATTATTATAGTAACAATTTATCAGTTTTCTAATATCTCTGTTAATTGTTTTTATTTACACATTAATATATAAGAGATGTAAAGCTAATGAATATATGAATACTTCTTACTGCATATTGTTCAGGGTACCGAATATCAAAAATCAAGTATTCATGTATTTTCGTATGTTATTTAACTAGAAACAAAATTAAAAGTCATGTACAAACTAAACAAGTCTAAAAGCTTCCACAAAAGTTTATTTAATAAATACAATTGCTATAAATTTATAATTATTAAAATACAATGCATCAAGTAGCAAAAACAATATATACTGGGTAGTCTAAATAACACATATTTTACAACACTAAGCTTTTTAGCGCTCATATGTTTCAATTAAACTGCACGTTTTTGCAATTTTTCCGTTCGTTTACTTTTTTGTGCAAGAGCAGTGTTACCATATTGCCAGTTTAAACTGTTTTTCCAGTTTTTTAAGATGCGTAACAGTTTTCCAGTTTTTCATGAAAAAAACAGTTTTTGTTTAATTTCAGAATTTTTTTTTCAGTTTTTCCAGTTTTCAACAGTTTACCTGCTCGATTTACTTTTTTTACTTGAATTTATAAATTTAATACAAAAGTTGCGCAAAATGTTTCAATAAAAAATAATACTACGCATTGAATGCAACTGCGTAGTAAGTTTTAACTCCCTTTTTAGCATTTGTTTGTGTTGAAACCCTGAAATGTCATTTTGTTTCTGTCTGTTTTCGTTTCTCTTGTGTTGTGTTTAGTTAGTCTACAACAAAATATATATTTTTTTGTATATATAAAATGATATGTGTTTAATGTTTCTATGTTGTTTTATGTTTAAATAAAATGCAATTGAATTCAAAATGCACATATTAACTGTTTTTTCTACTGTTTTTTATTTAAAAAAAAAACAGTTTTTTCTTAAAAAAAAACAGTTTTTTTCAATTTTTTGAAAAAAATACATGGCAACACTGTGCAAGAGCCAGTTTTGAGAGTAAAATTTTCATTTTGCCCAAAATTTACTCATCTACTGGATTTTACTGGAAAAGTAAACGAATGGACCTATTACTTGTATTGAGTAGTTTTTCGTCATCATTGAATATGGGGCGTTTCATGTCAAGTGACCCAACTTTTGAAATCGATGTCTTCCGGTCGGGAAATAGCTACCACCTAAACTATTTAAAACAAATCTTGCTAAGAACAATAGGTAATAAGTTACATTAATGAGAAAAAGCACCTGTTTGGCCAAAATGTCTAATTTTGACCCCCCCTAACTCGGAGAGCTCTTGACCGATCTTGTTGAAAAATTGAAAAATAAACTACTATCCAGTAGCACTAACCTTGGTGCAAATCAAGAAGATCAGAGACTATCAATTTCAAAAGTTGGATCACTTGAAATGAAACGCCCCACATATATAAATCTGGAGAGCATTATCAATATTATCAAAGTAGGAGCAAACAAAATAAAGGCAGGCAACATATGATGACAATTTTAAAAATCAGTCGTTTAATACCGGCCAAATTAGAGGGTTGTGTTTGTCGTTTCACGGTTTAATTGGGAAATTTTTAAAAAGCCACGTGGTTTAATAGATCAAGTGAATTTTCTTTATTTATAATAAAAAAAACTAAATATATTTTAATAAAATGTGAGTTTTTAATATAAGATTAATGTCGTAAACATTATTCTAAAATTGATTTAATGGAATTAAGGATATTTAAAGAAGAACATGTGATTCCTTTGTTCAAGTTTTATAAAGTAATACATACACATGCATATACATATTATGTATACATAATAAAAAGAAGAAAACCAAGTTAAAAATGAAATTTTATATACCAAAACAAAAAAAGTCTTTATTTAAAACGAAATAATTTAGATGAAAAAGAAAATTGGATAAAAAGTGTAAATTTAAAATACGTTCGTAGGTATAAATATTAAAAATTTTCTTACAAATACTCTACCCTCCAGCTTCACACGTATATGATAACCGGTTCTACAACGAATTGTTCCCTGTATATCCCAGCAAAAACAGAGTTTCGACACATTACCAGACTATTTACACGCCACATTACTTTTGTTCGCGATGTTCCAAAAGTAATGTGTTCCTATTGGCTAAAATGCGTTCCTTAAACAAAAAGGGCTGAAGTGCAGTTTAGCACCTTACGGCAAAAAAAAAAAAAAATATATGTCCGGATTTGGGGTTAAAAAAGAAATTAAAAGTTAGCGGCGCTCGGACCCGGGGGACCCACTGGTGCCAAAAAACGGGGGGACGTAGTAACATGTAAGTATGGGTACTCAAATTAAAGGAAATTGTCTCACGATTTCAAAAATGGTATTTGTTTTTTATCCATGAAACGTAGTCCGAATTAGAGCCGTTTAAGACCCTTAAAAAAGGGGTTCCAGAAAAATATGAAATTTCGATATGCAAAAATGGTACTCAAATGAAAGAAAATTTGTCCTACATTGCAAAAAATATTATTTTACCATGATCTGTAAACGCGTAAAAAAGTTTTCTCCTGCCGCGTCCTATGGAGGAGAAAACCCCTAAGATCGGCCGCAGGCCGCCACGCAGAAAAACTTTATTAAGGAAAAAAAAAACATTTTCCGAATTCATGGCGACCTTGCAAAAAAAATAAAAATTTTTTTGGCCCCCTTTTTTGGTCGAAATATGGCTCTAATTCGGACTATGTTTCATGGATCAAAAAACAAATACCATTTTTGAAATCGTGAGACAATTTCCTTTAATTTGAGTACCCATACTTACGTGTTACTACGTCCCCTCGTTTTTTGGACCCAGTGGGTCCCCCGGGTCCGAGCGCCGCTAACTTTTAATTTCGATTTTTTTCTTTTTTAACCCCAAATCCGGACATATTTTTTTTTTTTTTTTGCCGTAAGGTGCTAAACTGCACTTTTGCCACAAAAAGAAAGTAGGTTGTCCCCTCCAGAATTAAAAAAAGGAATTTCTTTTCTTCCTTCGGTTAAGGGGCCCCCATGGCCCAAAAACCGGTACGCGTATTAACATATAAGTGTGCATCAGAGAACCAATCCGATCGGTTCGAAATCGGTGGCGCGCCGCCGCCGACGATATTTTCACATATCACGCCGCCGCCGCTTTAAGCGGCTTGAATCGGTTGGAAAAATGAGAAGGCTAAAACCAATCCCTCGAATCAATCATCTGCGCCGCCTATTTTGTTTTTGCTGTGGTGTCATGTTTAGTTTCACACTTGTATTTAAAAAGCAGTTTTTATTTTGGCAATTGGAAATCGTGCCTTTTAAAGCAAATGTGTATTTCTTTATAAAATGTGCCGTTAGCTTTTTTCTTAAAGCACATGTATATAAAGATTTGCACCCATCTACAGTTAAAAAACAACTGTTTGTTCATGACAATTATAAAATTGTGAACCAAAATAATATAAATTAGTCTTAATTACTAGCTCATTTATGTACAAAAACGTAGAGTATTATTATTTTTTTTTAATAATAACACAGCATTACAAAATGTTACTTATTAAAAATTAATATAAACCTGACCATCAATTATATATATTTCGGACATGCAGATTTCAATGGCGTACCTAATTTTTTGATAAATAGTACAGATTTTGTATGCGCCATATATATAAACATAGGTCTTGCAAAAGCGCCAACTTTAAACACATTTTTCTAAAAATATGTACCATTAAGTACGCCATTAAAATCAGCATGCCCGAAATATATATAATAGGCCGGGTCGGTTTGTATGGAGGCAAAAAAATCGCTCAACGTTCAAGGAAAATCGTATTCTAGGGATCAAAATAAGAAACTTTGCCGAAGGAACCATACCTCTAAAACGAATTCTGATGTCCCGACTTTTGATCAAATTTTGAAAATTTCACTTTGACCCATTTAGAGTGCCCCAATCGAATCCAACCCAATAGAATATAATTTATGAATTCATCTGTTAGAGCGACTTCCGGAGAAGAAATAGAGACCCTAATCTTGGAAAGACTCCTCCTACTTTCTGAAATATCTCTATCCCGAGATTTGTACATTTTGCTATAAAAACACGGCTAAAAATGCCCTCTTTCAACTTAAATTTTAACCCCTTAACGGTCACCTAGAATGATGATTTATGCATTAATCTGCTAGCGCGTCTCCCGGAGAAGAAGTAGCTCCCATAATCTTGGAGAGATTCCTCCTACTTTTTGAAATATCAAAGTGGGCTTTTTCAAAATTTGACCCTACGGGTCAAAAGTCAGGACATCAGAATTCGTTTTAGAGGTATGGTTCCTTCGGCAAAGTTTCTTATTTTGATCCCTAGAATACGATTTTCCTTGAACGTTGAGCGATTTTTAAATCGACCCGCTCTAATATATAATCAATGGTTAGATCTCTATTAGTTTTTTTAATGTCATGCCATGTAATTTAACTTTTTAAACCAGATATTAACTAATAAAATGCAAAATTTGCATTGCGACATTTAAATTTATTTATTTTGATTAAAAAAACCGTTTCAAGCCGATATAAGCCGCCGCCGCCGCCGACCATAAATAGCCGCCGCCGATAATTTGGGGTCGGCTTGGTTCTCTGGTGTGCTTACTCTAATGAAAGGAAATTGCCTCATAATTTCAAAAATTATATTAATTTTAATCTGGTAAGTTTTTGTAATAATTGCGTAGGTCTATTTTTAAATATTTTTTAATCCTTGGTTGTTGTTTTTTATTGGCAATAAAAAAAATATGTTTTGATAGTGAAACCAGTTTGTGACAACGCAAAAACAAATAATTAAAACTTGTTATCAGTATATTCAAAATATTTAAATTTAGTGTCTATAACAGCGGTTCCCAAGTGGGCGTCCGCAGGAGTATCCCATGGGGTCCGCAGAGTAACGATAAATTAAATTTTCAAAAGTAATTTTAAAAAACTTCACAATATTTTTTTACTAATTTATTAATATTTAAAATTATTAAAAAGAATTTATTGGAATAACTGAACATTTATTACTAGTTTTTGGGATGTGGATTATCTTTAAACTTAGATTAACGAAGTTTGTAAATGGAACACTGCTTCTAAAATGTGGTTTATTTTATTTTTTTTATAATAATGGACAAAATGAAGTGGTTCCAACAATTTGTTGTTAATAATCTTGAAAATTGCAGACAAAATTCGTTGTCAGCTTAACTAAACCGAGTTTAACTGACATCCCAAAAACTCGGCCTTAGTTAGATGAATTTATTATTTACAATCAAGATTGTCAATTTAGCCATTTTTCTTTTAAATCTATCCATTTTATTTAAATCTACCCATAAAAAAAATGGCTAGATTGTATCTAGCCGGAAGATTTAGCCATTAAACTTTTCCGTAGCCATTTTTTCCACACGTTTTGCATTTAATTTCATACAAAAGTGCCTACATTTTTACTATTTTCAGAATTTTGTTACAAAATTTTCAATTTTGGACAAGGAAGTAATTATTAATTACCCTACAAGAAATGGATGACCGAAACTAACACACGCAAATCTTGCATCTTCCTCTAACTTATGAATTCATAAATTAGAGGAAGATGCAAAATCACACGTACACAATGTTTTCATCTCTTTCTTCACATTGCCCTTAAGAAAATGATAGAAACTTTGTTCTACGCGTTGATGGATATTTCCATCAGCAGGGCCAGTCATTTGACCGGTCATATGACCGTCACTGTTCTTGCTGGGTAATTAATGTAATTTATAAATATATATATATATATATATATACATTCGATTTAAAATTGTGCTTTTTGTTCATTATATATATATATACATTCGATTTAAAATTATGCTTTTTGTTCATTTTGAATTGTTCGGATTGAGATCATATCCCTACAAGAAATGGATGACCGAAACTAACAGATTCAAATCTTGCATCTTCATCTAACTTATGAATTTATAAATTAGAGGGAGATGCAAAATCACACGTACACAAAGTTTCCAACACTTTTTTCATATTGCCCTTAAGAAAATGATAGAAACTTTGTTCTAGGCATTGATGGATATTTCCATCAGCAGTGTCGGTCATTTGACCGGTCATATGACCGTCACTGTTCTTGCTGGGATGTAATTAAACGTTACTATTACAAATAGAAAACACTAATTGTTAATAACAATGCAAGATAGTATTAAAAAAATCTTGTGGGGATCAGCGCTAGAGGGAGTGCGACTAGGTCATCTTCAAGCTTATTCTAATCCACCACCCACAAGAAACTCAAGGTTTTAACCAGCCCTACAAGAAATGGATGACCGAAACTAACACACGCAAATCTTGCATCTTCCTCTAACTTATGAATTTATAAATTAGAGGGAGATGCAAAATCACACGTACACAAAGTTTCCATCACTTTTTTTCATATTGCCCTTAAGAAAATGATAGAAACTTTGTTCTACGCGCTGATGGATATTTCCATCAGCAGTTCCGGTCATTTGACCGGTCATATGACCGTCACTGTTCTTGCTGGGAGGTAAGCTTACGGAAAATACTCAAAAATTAGGAAAACATTTAAATTTTAAGAGAACTTAAACTCATTATAATTAACCCTAGAAAGTTAATCTAGGTCTTTTAGACCTATATGTTTTATATTTTTCAACTTTCCTGCTAAACCCTTAGAGATTAAGGTGAATTTCAAAAATTAGATTTTGGGATATCATCATTTTTTGGCTAAAAAAAGGCACAATTTTTTTTTTTAATTTTAACTCCTTCCCCTCTTTCAAGGCTGCCAAAAACCACGATTTTCAGGCGTAGTTTCTATAGAGCAAAGACTATTGAATATAATGCCAATATTACTTCACCAATCAATTCCTCACAAAAAATTAATAATGTGAGCATTTTTTTAACCACTTCCAGGACGCACCAAATAGCCAAAAGAGTGGGCCGAAAATTCATTTTTTTCAAAAAAATTGAAAAACTGAGAAACATTGTGAAAAAACTATGTATTTCATGCTAATATTTAAAAAGTTACTGCCAGTAGTTAAAAAGTTCTGATAATAAAATATTTAATTTTTATTAATATTTTAATTTTACGTCACTACAAAATTATCTTAAACTTTATTTTTCAAAAATGTCGAGCATTTTAAATTTAGCAAAAAAAAAAAAAAAATCAAGACGCTTTTCTGTTTAATAACGCGGTAATTAAACTATTGTATAAAAATCCTTTAGATGTTCGAACGTGTACTAATTTGGACGTCTTACGTCGTTTTATGACCATCCATTGTCTCAATAAAAAGAAAAATGTGTGTACTTCAGCAACAACTCTTGCCTCGGAAATCGAAATAGACGTTCAAAAACTAAATCTTTTCCCAAAGCAACGCTATTATCTTCGAAATAGGATAATTAAACTTTACAACAAATTTTGCAATGCTGAACCTAATTTTAAACGACAAAGCGTGGTTTAAATGAACTCTTTATGATCAGGATTTCATTGATATCGAAGAACAGAATGAAGTTTTAAACAATGATAAAGAAGAAAATGCAACATTAACAAATAAAAATTTCGTTTTTTCAAAATCACCCTTAGTTTTTGTTACAACACAAAGTCTGAAAACTTTAGTTAATTTTGCAATTAATATTTCTTTCATGCGATTTAATGCATTTGATTGGCTAAGACACAAAAGTTTTGTAAATGGAATCAAAATGGCGAAAAATATAAATTCATGTTTATTGAAAAATAAAAACGAATTGAATAGTTTAGCTATTACCACGGTAGATAATAGTGAAAATTAAATTATTTTAATTTTTTACAAAGAAATTTTGTAAACTTTATTTAAAAAAAAAAATAATGTTTATTTTGCCCTTAATAAAATGTTTAACCTTTATAACTTTTTAACCGTTAGCGATAACTACATACTTAGTCCACATTTTTTCTTAGTTTGAAATTCGTCTGAATTGTTGATGTAAAAAAACAGTTTTTAAATTTTTTTTTGAAAAAAATGAGTTTTTGGCCCACTGTTGTGGCTATTTGGTGCGTCCTGGAAGTGTTAAAAAAATTGCTCACATTATTATTTTTTTGTGTAGAATTGTTTGGTGAAGTAATATTTGCATTATATTCAATAGTCTTTGCTTTATAGAAACTAGGCCCCAAAATCGCGGTTTTTGGCAGCCTTGAAGGAGGGGAAGGAGTTAAAATTTAAAAAAAAAAATTGTGCCATAATTTTTCTTAAGTCAAAAGGATTCTAAAAAATGATGATATCCCAAAAACAAACGAAAAAGGCATTTGAAAAAAGCACCCTATTAGAGATAGCTTAATTTTTATTTCAGAATTTGAAAATTCACAATTTTGATAATAATGATAAACCTTTTTACTGCAGCACGTGGTTAACGTATATATGTAGATATTTTTTTTAGTTTAAAAAAATGCTATATATCGAAAAGACCTAAATTAACATTTTCGTAATTTTTTCTCAAAAATTTTATGTTTCGCGTTCTGTGTGGCATGTGGCACCGTCTTGTTGAAACCACATGTCAGCCAAGTCTAGCTCTTCAATTTTAAGTAAAAAAAAAATGTGTAATCATCTCACGGAAGCGCACGCCATTCACAGTAACGTTTCTGCCTTCGTCGTCTTTGAAAAAGTACAGTCCAATGATGCCACCGGCCCATAATCCACACCAAACAGTGTATTTTTCGGGATGAATTGGCAGTTCTTGCAATACTTCTGGCCAGGCACGTAGCTAGGGGGGGGGGCTTGGGGGCTAGAGCCCCCCCCCCCCGAAATGATTTGACAAATTTAAAAACTTAATACAATTCGTTAAAAAGTAACAATGTTATTGATAAATTTAATATGAAAATATTTATTTTTGACTTGGATCAAATAGGAAATAGTTTTATATGGTTCGAATCTTAAAATTTCGTTAGAAAACATCGCCTGTAAATGGGCGGCTATCATTGTTAGAGTTGATTTTCGACAAAAAGCAATAAATAAAATCATTTCATAAGAGATTTCGAAGGCTTTGACTTAAAATATAATCAAGAAATTGTTTGAGACAATGCAAACTAAAAATTAAATATGTCTACACAGAGAAAACTAGTTTTAATTAAAATAATTAAATTAAATAATTAAATATTTGCAATTGTAGTAAAAACTAAAATAATTTGTATCTATTTAATTAATATTATTTTCAATTACATATAGTTTTATTCACATCTATTAAAAATTTAATTGAATATTGTTAAATATTTGGAAAAATTACAAAATTTAAAAAAAAATCACCAAAATTGTAAAAAAAATCGCCAAAATTTAATCGTCAAAATTGCAGAAATTTAATAAACTCCCAAAAAAAAACGCCGAAATTCGAAAAAAATTTAAAAAAAATCACCAAAATTAAAGAAACGCGAATATTCTACTTTAAACGATTTTTTTTTAATTTTGGCGACTTTTTAAAATTTTTGCATTTGTTTCAATGTTGTTATTATATGTTATAAAAACTGAAAATTTTTTTTATACCAAATTCGTTTTCAATTAAACAGTTAATTGAAAGTAAGTTTGAAATCGAACAAAAGTTTAATTGAAATTTTTTTGACAATGACTTTTTCTGTGTATTTTGACATAATCCTTTAAAATGGAGATACCACTAAGACTCAAAATTAAGTTAACTTGTGCCGTAAAAGTCGTTACTTTACTTACAGTGCAATCTTTTTATTTAAATTTGGTTTGCTACGCACGCATCTGGTGACATAGTTTTCAGTATTTTTTTTACGATATATATTACGATATCTCATATATTTTTTTAATTTTTTGAAACAAATTTAAGCCTCAAACTTTGATCGATATGCATAATGTGTTAACGTGGTCCAATGTGACTCAAATTTTCTCAATTTTTTTTAAACTAAATGTAAACAAATTTCTATCGGCGCTCCTTGAAATGCGACATTTTAAAATCAAGCAGCTAAACCAGTCTTTGTGTTATAACGAGTAGTTTTTTTTTAGACATTTTAAAGGGTTTTTATTTAAAAAATTGATTAAAGACAATTTTAAAAGCGTTTGAAATTGTCCAAAATATAAATCAAAGTGAATTCGAAATACATAATTTAGTTTAAATAAGACCTAGGCGTATCAGGTATATTTTTAAATTTTCCAATTTTATATTTTTTCTTTATTATTATTTCTATCAGACTACAATCACGCTTGCTTGTAAAAGTTACTATTTTTTTAATACAAGACATGAATTATAGCCCCCGATATTAAAAAAAATCGGTTATATGAAAAAGGGGAAAAATAGTGAATAATTTGTTAAAATAATTCAAATAAGTGGCAGTCTGGGTCCACGACATACTGTCAATATTTTTTTCAAAATGTGTGTTTTCTCGAGCATTTTAACGCTGTTTTTAAATAAGTCTAAATTTCCTAAACTTTAAACATATTTTCATACAAAGATGTGTTAAATTTCACCGAATTTCATTAATTTCAAAGGGAACCCATCGGAAAAGCTTCCTTGTAAGTGTCAGGCAAATTATATAGGATATTTGCTTTTAATTTGTTTTTTGCACGGTTATAAATCTTTAATTTCCCGAGTTAAAACTTTTGCATAAAATAATACATTATTTTATATACACTTATAAGGTTTTGTCTGCTAGTGGATTTAATCGGACATAATTATATAAATTCATATATAAAATTAATTTCCTATAAAAAATTTAATATGATGTCATATATAGTTGCGTATAATTGTATATTGCATTTAGAATACGCTAAAACTAATCCGATTAATAATTACGATATATTTATATACCTAGACATTGCAAAATAATATATATTTTGATATTATATCATATTTAAAAAAACACAATTTTATTATAAATAAAATTTCCAAATGCTATGGAATTTGTTACAAATTATAAAGTTGTAAACCTTTTGCAAGCGGCTAAAGTCTAAAAGGATTAATAGATATTTCGAATTTTCATGACGTTTTAAAATCAAACACTGGATAGATATAAATTTATACCGCTATATAAAATCGTATTAAATTGTATCGCGTCATTTTAAATTTCGTATGATTATATAAAGCATCATATTAATTTTAATCGGGTTATTAGAAGTTAAAACTTTTTTACATTTTTTACATTTACCAAGTTTTAGCTACCCTAGACGTATACTAGCACATAAAAATATAAAGTAATTTTATTTTTCGCGGTTTTCAAAAAGTTTTCCGCATAATCCTTTTTTTATTTAATTAAACTAAAAATTAATATTTACCTAAAAATTTAACGTAATTAGACAATAACGATGCATATCCAACTTAAAGTACACAAACGTTTTCAAATTTGACGTGTTTCGCGGATTGTGATCATACAGATTAAAGCGTTGTTTCACGATATAGACATCAAAATTCGCAAAATAATGAAAAATTTAGCAAACAAAAAAAAAAAAAAAAAAAAAAGCTGTTACTCTAGTGTGCAAAAAAAAATATATATAATCAAAATGAAAAATCGAAAAGCCCCCCCCCCCCCCCCCGAAACAAATTCCTAGCTACGTGCCTGCTTCTGGCTGCTCTTCATACCAAATACGTCGATTTTGCTTGTCCACGTATCCATTCAACCAGAAATGAGCTTCGTCGCGGAACACAATTTGCACAATTTGCACTTTCTTAACCGTGCATGAATTTTGATAATAAAATTCAATAATCTGCTAGCGTTGTTCGTTTGTAAGTCGTTTCATGGTTAAATTACACAGTGCAACACGAAAAAAAATAACCATATACGGACACCACTACGTGATAAAAGACTAAAAAAAAAAAAAAACCCGTGTCTTCCAATTTTTCCGAAAGTCATCTCCTCTTTTGTTTATGGGCCGCCAAAGATTTGGGGCCTCGGTATCATTTTCGCAAAAAAGTGATCATTTTCTCAGGCTCATATCTTGCAAACCGTTCAGAATTTCGATTGGGAATTGGGTTTGCTACCTATGCACCTGAACAGGAGAAAAAAGGAAAAAAAATGAAATTAAAAAATTTTTCACTTTTGCGCGCTACCTAAACAGTGTTAAGAATCATCTCTAGGAAGTTTATATGTTCTAGAAATTTGTTTATTGAGATCTTAGGTAAATTTTTGTAGTTGATTGTTTCCTTGAATTTTGAACGGTTTGCTACCTATGGACCTGAACACGGGAAAAAAGGTAACAAAATCGAATTTTGATCTCGAAGGTGTAGTTTTTTTGATTTTATATGTTCGCAATTTTTGTTCTTTATGACAAGAGCTACAACTTTGCCATAGAAAGTAAATCGAAATTCTGAACGGTTTGCAAGATATGAGCCTGAGAAAATGATCACTTTTTTTGCGAAAATGATACCGAGGCCCCAAATCTTTGGCGGCCCATAAACAAAAGAGGATGACTTTGGGAAAAATTGGGAGACATGGGTCTTTTTTTTTTAGTCTTTTATCACGTAGTGGTGTCCGTATATGGTTATTTTGCCATGACTTAAAAAATTACACACAGTGTTATAGATCAAACTGATCATGTTTAACAGTAACATGTTACACGAAAACAGCTGAGCTGACAAAAACAGTGTTGCCAAACATTTTATTTATTTGAAATTGACATGACTTTCAGTATTTTAAAATGTCTTAGGGCAGTCTAAAATCGTGTTTCTAAAGGCTTCATTATATATATTATGAAAACTTCAAAAATATGATAAATAATACTATTTTTTCACATTGCATCTAGTTACAGTCCATTTACATAACGTATCCGCTCGAGCCTTAAAAATAAAAATTTTTGTATGAAAGTAGTTCTTTAAAATGTTTTTTTTTTCTTAATTCAAAAACTCCTAAAAATTATTCTATGGCTTAAATAGTAAAACTTTTTTGAAATTTTTTAGTTGTTCCTCAAATTTTAGAGTTTTTGATGATTTTTTTTTTACAAGTCTCGTTCAGTAAACTCGTTATGGCTTACATTTAAGATAAAGAATAAAAGGTTATTACAAACTAATTTGAAACTTCTGAAGTTTTGGTATTGGGTATACAAGCTAATAATCTCGATTTTTTTGCTTGAAAAATGCATTTATTATAATAACAAAATGAATTGATACTCTATTCAAAGTATTGTCCATCGTTAGCCACTACTGTTTCTCATCTTTCTGGTAGCATATGGAATCCGCGCCAAAAGAACTGCTCCGGTTTTGAGGTAAAGAATGAATCAAGCCAATTTCTGATACCCTGTTCTGAAGTGAAGCGCATTCCAGAAAGAGCGTTATGCATCGATCGAAAGAAATGGTAGTCAGAAGGGGCAAGATCTGGGCTCTAAGGCGGGTTAGCCAAAACTTCCCGTCCATTGTTTTCCAAATAGTTTTTGACCAGTCTTGCAACGTGTGGCCGAGCGTTGTCATGATGGAAGATTATGACCTCGTGTCATTACTTTGTAATTTCTTGTACTATGTAATTTCTTGTAAGCATGAGGGTAAGTTAGATATTTTTAACATCACGAACTTAAACTCGAAGCACAACAATTCATTTACATTTTAAGCAACCCATTATTATATGTGACGATAGCTCAGTTGGTAGAGTTCTCGCCTAACAACCAGAGACTTCTGGTTCGAGTCTCAGCGCAAACACGTTATTCAATTAAAAAAAAAAATATTTGTAATATTTTTTTTTTTATAAATTTGTTTTTATGAAAATCTATTTATACACATTACTTTTCCAAACTCGGTAACAATAAAAGTAACTAGATACTTTACCGCCTACTAGGTAATCAGTCCACCTATTACTATTAGACACGTCGCCTAAAAAAAAAAAAATCATCAGTGAAGTAAGGTGTATTGTAGTGCAGGGAAACCTATAGCGACACATTACTTTACCCATTATTTGGTAATGTGTGGTTTTGCTGGGTTTTTATACATTAGTGTGATTTCATTTCATTAGTAATGATTTTTCTAATGCAAAAAATTCCATTATCATTAAATGGTAATGACATTTTAATGAAACCTCAATGGTAATGAAAAGTTCCCATGTATGACTTTTAAGCACTATATGTGAATAAAAACAAATAAAAATAATTTAACTAGAATTTCAAAATCAAAGAATAATAATTATAATTAGCTTTTTCTGTTATTTAAGTAAGAAAAATATAACAAAATATTTTACAATATAATATTTATAATAGATAGCAGTAACAAAATAAACATTTAAAAAAACTTCCCATTGTTCAATGAGCATATCGAGGACTTATATTCAATACCGTCTATCTACAAAAACACAATTTTTCAGGAGAGCCAAAAAACTGTTTTATTCGCAAATAAGCAACAATTTCGATGAACTCATCTTCTACAATATTAACAGAATGTGTGTAACAAACGTTCTAACTAAAAAGTTTCTTGAAATTCGCGTTATTTTAGCTTCTATGATAGAAAGACGGTATTGCCTCAAAAATGAAATCATTGTGTAGGAAAATAATATGTAGATAGACGGTATTGCCTTATTTTAAAATTAAGTTTGTATTACGGTTTTTGTATGGTGACCCCGAAAAAGGTGGGAGATAGGGGGTAGATATGTTCACAAGAAATGTTGGGGATAGAAAAATAGTAGGACCTGTTCTAACATTTGAACCCTTCAGGGAGCTAGGGGTTGTTTTTGACTAGTTTTTGTTTGTTTTTGGCATGGGTGTCTCAAAAAGGGTGTCAGATAGAGGGTAGGTGTGTTCAGAAGAATTGTTTAACCAATTTGAATGTTTTTTATAATTTTTTTATTATAATTTATTATAATTTTTACTGCGCGTGGCTAAGATTATCATAGAAGTAGTGATACTCCTCTGGAATTACCGCCTTTAACTCCTGTAAATGTTTCCATTTGTTTTGCTGAATTGGTAGTCGACCAGTATACAATTGTTTTGGTTCTATGTGACCTTCATATTGCTTTATTCTAATAGGTAGTTCAGTGTAATTATGATCAAAATTCACTTTAAACTTAATGGTACCACTTGGGGAATATAAGAGAGATCTTAGTTGGGATACTGTCGGATCATTTTTTGCTCGACCAGGTCTAATACTGGAAAATCGAATAAGGTTCGTATCCTTATAGTTCTTAAAAAAATCATACTTTAAATGTAATGTATCAAATGGCATTTTAATAATTTTGTTCTTGATTTTGACTGTTTTGCGGGCATCTTTGGTTACCCTGACGTAGTCGTATGGCAAATATATGATTACGGTTTTGGTAACCGCAACCATCGGAGTAAATTAATATGCAAATGATTTTTGGAGGCAACTGCTAAAGCAAATTAAGAAAAACAGACGTTGCAAAAATCACCGTGTGAATTGAGAATTAAATTTTAAATCGAGGTGAAGTGGTCAATTTCAAATCAGTATCAAATTAGTACATTCTTGCTTGTGTTTTTGAGTTTTTGCGTTTGAATTCATTTATTTGCATACTCATTTGTAGCTAGAAAATAACATAAAGGGTACACCACCGCATACACAGCGTATTATGGTAGGTATTGATCGTTCGACAAGAGAAGTATGTATCCGAAAAACGAACAGTGAATAAATAGATATCAAACAGAGAAATAGCCTGAAATTAAATAAAACGACAAAATTCTATGATGTAGATAGACGGTATTGCCGTCATAAAATTCATAAATAAGTATCTTTGTAGATATACAAATGATAAAATACAGGATATATAGTACTAAAAATAGTTTTTTTTCCACTGAAATTTTTACAGTACATGCAGATGGGGTCAGAGATGAGTTGGGCATAAAAAAAAAAATTTCGTGAAAATGTAGATAGACGGAATTGAATATAAGCCCTCGATATAGGCTAGGGGCGCCAAAGTTGTATGGGTAAAAAAAATAATGCTAGAGATCGGCACTTCCTTGCTGATTTTAAAAAAATAAAAAAAAACTAAAAATTTTTGTCTACTAAAATTTAGTAACTGTTTTTGCTGATTTTTTCTGACTTTAGCAGATTATTTTGTTACTTTCAATTAACTAAAGTTTAGCTCAAATATAACTAAATAATTGTAAATTCAACAGATTTTTTTTTGCTACTCTTATATTACTATTATTTAGTAAAAAAATCTGCTATTTTAAGAGGTTTTTCCTGCAAGCCCTTTTTAGCTACATTTTAGTATTTTTTTTTTCTATTTTTATAGGTTTATTTCTAGGAGTGTAGAAATTACAGACTTTAAAAATCTGCAATTGAAAATCCACTGCATTGTTACAAAAAATATTCCAATCGGTTCAAATGTTCTGAGCCATTGTGCGCTGGTCTAGAACTATTTTTCACACTTCGAATATATTAATTGTGAATATAGCATGACGATTTTACCCAGCAAAACCGCACATTACCAAATAAAGGGTAAAGTTATGTATCGCCACAGTGATTCACTTATTCCAATACACCTTACTTTACTGATGAATTTTACTGGCGATGAGCCTAAAAGTAATGGGTGGACTAATTACATAATAGGGGTAAAGTAACTGGTTACTTTTATGGTTATCGGGTTGGGAAAAGTAATGTGTCTGTTAGGGTGGCGCGATTAGTATGGAAGGAAAAAAATCTTAATGGGCGCTTCGCGTTTCTGATTCTTGGGATTGTAATGAGCAAAAAAGTCCACTAGACCATCGAGCTTCCACATTTTGACTTTACGGCAAAAAAAGCCCTATTTTGAAATTAAAAATTAACACCTTAAACCCCACCCACAAATATGATTGATGCATTAATCTGCTAGAGAATCTTAGAAAGAAGAGATTGATACCATAATCTTGGATAAGCTTCTCCTACTTCCTGAGATATGTCCATCCCACACATTGTTACTTTCACAAAATACGGCAAAAAAGCCCTATTTTGAAATTAAAAATTAACCTCTTAAACCCCACCCACAAATATGATTGATGCATTAATCTGCTAGAGAATCTTTCAAAGAAGAGATTGATACCATAATCTTGGATAAGGTCCTCCTACTTCCTGAGATATGTCCATCCCACACATTGTTACTTTCACAAAATACGGCAAAAAAGCCCTATTTTGAAATTAAAAATTATCCCCTTAAACCCCACCCACAAATATGATTGATGCATTATTGTGCTAGAGAATTTTCCAAAGAAGAGATTGATAAGTTCCTTCTACTTCCTGAGATATGTCCATCCCACACATTGTTACTTTCGCCAAATACGGCTAAAAAGACAAAATCTGGAATCTCGATTTTCACCGTAGACGTATGATCAAGTGGACTTTTTTGCTCAGTACAATCCCAAGAATCAGAAACGCGAAGCGCCCATTAAGATGTTCAAATCGACCCTAGTGTCTATAAATAGATTTTCATAAAAAAAATTATTACTAATCTCTTTTAATTTAAATAAATAAAGTGGTCGCGCTGAGAATCGAACCTGGGATCTCTGCTTAAAATGTAAATTAATTTGTGTGCTTCAAGTTTTCGTTTCGTGATGTTAAAACTATAAACCTTACCCTCATGCTTACAAAAAATCATAAAGTAATGTGTCTATAAATAAATATTCAAAAAGATATTTTGATTATTACTTTACGCTTATATTTCATGCATTATGTAATTGAGGATTGTTAAGTCACTAGTTTATGTTTTGAAGTAATGTAGAAGGTAAATTACGAGGTAATTGAAAAGTAAGGAGTATACATTATTGTTGAAAGTAAGGAGTATAGATTACAATGTAATGCATTACGTAACCAACTATTGGTAACTCATTACTCTATGTTTCAAAATAATGCTAAAGGTAGGGAGTATTCATTACAAAGTAATACAGTATGTAACCCATTATCGGCAACTCATTACTTTTTGTTGCAAATAAGGATACATGTATGGAGTATAAATTACAAGGTAATGCATTATTTTAACGCACCCATTACCAAAGTTTTGCTGCGTACTTTACAACTTTTCAATACCCCAACAATATAAATTTGTTTAGATTTAATCCAATTGAACTGTCCTCTAATCATATGTCGCCCAGTTATCAATCAATGCTAATTCTAATTGTTCACTTTATCTCACCCGTCAACCCATTCAATTTTATTATACACATGCAATGCTTGGAAAACGTGATTAACTTTCTTATCTTTTGTTGTGTTGAAAAATGCATTCATCTAAATTTACAAAGCGCCAAATTGCAATCTAAATATTGTTTGCGTATTAAGTAATTGAAAGGTAAAAGTTTCAAATTTTAGAGAACAGCTGGCTTCTCATTTAGCGGTTACTCTTTGAATGCAAAGAGTGGATGATTCCACACATGAGCAGAAATATGACCAGATACTCAATGTAAACAATACAAAAGTTTTTAATGAGAACATAAACACTACAAAAATAATAAACAAAATTATCCATAGAGATAATTTTGATACGCCATTAGAGTTGACGTAAATTTAAAATTAAAATATGGGAAAATCTACGGAATCGGTAAAAGAAAAACAAAAAAAAAAGTACACCCGGGTTAAAACGTTTACATATAATCATGCATTATTTTATATAAATACGTGTGTTATTGCCTGCTATTTTTTCCTTTAAATTTTTTAATATGATGACACAATTAATTACATATGATTACATATCGACCAATATACGAGTGCGGATCAACAAGTCCGTGACTTTTCGGACTTCTCTCGTAGTTATATGAAAGGCAACACTGCTCTCACCAAGTACCACCTGTTCATAGACTTTGCAAAAAAAAACCTTCAATCAAAGCAAGGAAAAGCTTGATAAATACAATGGGGACTCTGCATTTCAATGGTAAAAAAAGTGGTTTACTGACTTTCGTTGTGGTCGCACAAGTACAAATGACGCTGAACGTTCTGGACGGCCAATTGAGGTCAATACACCCGAAAATGTCGAAAAAACCCACGATATGGTGTTGGCCTATCGAAGAAAAGTGCGTGAGATTGTTGATGCCATAGGTATTTCATATGGCAGTGGGGTTTCGATTTCAAATTATCAGTTGGGTTTAAGAAAGCTGTCTGCAAGATTCGTGCCGCGTTTGCCCTCAATTGAACATAAACGTAATCGTGGTCAATAAGGTGATGGCAACTGTTTTTTGGGGATGCACTCGGGATAATCCACATCGATTAGCTTCAAAAGGGAAAAACAATAAACGGCAAATATTTTGCCAACTTATTGGACCGATTTAACGTGGATTTAAAAAAAAAAAACAACCCCATATGGCCAAGAAATGCCTATTTTATGGACCTCAAAAAATTATATTTTTTGGAAGGGATACACAAACTGGAGAAACGTTGCACTAAGTGTATTGAGCTAAAAGGAGATTATGTTGAAAAATGATTTTTATTTTTATTGATCCGCCCTCGTATAATGGTATATGAAATATACAATTATATATGGTTAATATAATAATGTACGAATACATACATGTTTAATTAGATAAAACACAAATCAAAATTATATATAATAACATATAGTGTAATATTCAAAAAACTACTTCATTTTGGATAAAACGATATCTTGACCTATGCATAGTTATATATCGTTCAATACCAGAAAAATATAGATCTTCTTTTAGATGAAACTATATATTGCCTTTATTAAAGTCTGATGGCTGTATATTAAAAAAAAAAAATTGGAAATTCCGTCATTTACTCGAACGATAGGTATTCGGCCTGATTACGGTTGTCGTAGTCGTAGTGAAAATTTGTCGTTTTTAAAAAACGGTATTACGTTTGTCAAAAACTACGAATGTACAACACTGCTAGAAAATCTTTTACAATTTCCGTATTACGGTTGTCGTTTTCGACTGTCAAAATGTATAAAAACAGTCGTCTATTTTATTTCTCACTACAGATTTAAAAAATTCTTAAAAAATGCAAATTTCAATGAAATTTTAATTAAATTTAAATACTTTTAGAATAAAAATTATAGCACCGAAGCTGTTTGCGAAATTGGAGGACGTTTTAGGGTAAAAAACATAATTGGCAAAATCTGGAACAAGTGCAGTTTAGAAACATAACTACGATTACTTCAAAACTTTTACCCCAAAAACTAATTTTTGAGCTGATTTCAAAAACAAAATATTTGTAGTCGCCGGCGCCCCTTTGCGGCTGGGCTGGGCATTAAAGTTGAAAAAGTTTTTTTAAGTATCTCAAAAAGTACAAGTCCGTTTACAACAATATTCATGTCGCATGAAAGCTCTTTTAAATGGCTTTTCAATAATGTGCAATATGTCAATACAAATTAACCCATTAAAGGCCGGTTTAAAATTTTCTTATTTTTACTTTAGTTTTTAAGATAAAATGTCCTTTTTAATTAAAAATTGGCCTGTGTAAGTACTTAGTAAGTTTATAGAAATGGATAGCCGGATTTATAAGCTTTCTTTTGAGGTACAATATGACCACATATCTCTTGAAACAAAAAAAAAATATCAAAGGTTAAATTTAGACAATGTGGATTTTTTCCGATTTTTTTAACCTTTAATCTCTTTTTTATTTTGAAAGATATGGTAGTCCATTATACATTTAATGAAAGCTTGTGAAATTTTCTTTAATTTTTTGTACAGTTTTTGTATGCTTATATAGGCGAATTTTTTTAATAAGGTGATCTTTTTACAAAAAAAAAACACAAATAAATATAAGGAAATTTTGAATTGGGCTGTAATTGGTTAAATTCTAGGGTCATATCATACATCATTGAATAGATATTTTAATAAGCTTTGATACGACATGTATATTGTAATGATCGGAGGTGAACTTTTTGAGATAATTGTAAAAAACTTTTCCGAATTTAATGCCTCGTCCAGCCGCAAGGGGGCTCTGGCGACAACATTTTTTTTGCTTCTTAAAATCAGCTCAAAAACTACTATGCGAGGTAAAAGTTTGGACGTGTTCGGAGTTATTTTGCTAAACAACACTTAGCCGTTTTCTTCGAATATCCTTCGTCTCAGCCATACGCACTCACATTTTTCATCTGAAGTTAAAAAAATAAGTAAACT
Organism: Delia radicum; assembly: GCA_021234595.1. NCBI lineage: Eukaryota > Metazoa > Arthropoda > Insecta > Diptera > Anthomyiidae > Delia > Delia radicum. Next base: position 226,251,546 of record CM037852.1, on the reverse strand, counting down.
TAGCATTTTTTTATATTTTTGATAATTTAACAACAAAATTAAAAATTTCTTATTGCCGCCAATCTGTTTTTGTTTAATTATTTTTTAGTTGGTTTGACGTTTTTATACCCTCCATCCCATAGTGCAGGAGGGTATATTCACTTTGTCAAATGTTTGTAATTCTTTTAAAAAAATTCTGGGACCCCATAAACTATATATATTCTTGATCAGCATGAATAGAGAAGTCGATATAGCCATGTCCGTCTGTCCGTCTGTCCGTCCGTCTGTCTGTGGAAACACAAAATACTCCGACAATACAGAAGAGGTACTGCTAATTTTCAGTCAAATTGTTTGTTGATATCATGAGCAGTTTTCTAGTGAAAATGATCAAAATCGGTTAACGCGTTCAAAAGTTATGAGTGAAAATGTGGGAAGACCTCTAAAAATTTTGAAGCAAATTTTAAATTATACTATTTATTTCATCATACATACATACATACGTACATACATTCAATGCTTATACACAAGAATATACGCAAGCAGGGATGGCTGTCAATATCGCTGAAATACCGTCCCCGATTCTAACACCTTTCAACTGACTATCGTTATCGCTTAAATACCGTTGCCGATATTCTTAAAATACCGTTATCCGTAAAATACCGTTACCTTAAAATACCGTTACCGAAATAATCTAAGATCTGAACAAAAAAACTTCTGTAAATAGATATATTTTCCCAAAGTATGATCATAAACTAGACAGTCATTTAAAATCGGGCATAATGCGGTTAAAAATTGTGGTGTGCATTAACATTACCTGTATAACTAAAATAACGTTATCCTTAAAATGCCGTTACCAAAATAATTGAAAAATCTTTTTCCTAAAATAAAGTTACCGAAATATCTAAAATATCGTTACCGCTAAAATACCGTTAGCGAAATAAATAAAATACCGTTAACGCTAAACGGTTAACGCTAAAATACCGTTAACGCTAAAATACCGTTAACGCTAAAATACCGTTACCGAAATAAAAGAAAATAGCGTTACTACGACCAATAACCACATAGAAACGGTTACCATCCATGGTCATGATCAACACTTAAAAACAAAAAAAAACCCACAAAATATTGTTGTTGTTTTTATGTTTTGTTTTGTAATACAGTATGTATGTATGTATGTTTAGTAGCAATCGCATGCAGAGTTGCCAGGTTTGACGATTTGTCGTCATTTTGATGATATTTAATACCCAAAATAACTAAATGACTATTTGACGACTTTTGCTTCCAAAATGACGATTTTTTGACAATAATTTAATATGTCAGCAAGATCTACTTATTTATCATTCTCATAAAATCGCCGGCTCGATTATTAAATTTATATTATTTCGTTAAAAATTGAAAGCAAAAACATTGTTTTTTGATCGATAGCTAGCTTTTATATGCTAATATGATGTGAAATACAATTTTGCAAATATGCAAATCCTAGAATTGAATAAAACTTAATCCAAACCGCATTTATTTTTTTATAAATTCATTACGGGTTTAGCTTAATTTAGTTTCTGTGTTTATATGTTTAGAACATTTTTTTAAATTTTTATAAAATTTAATTGGAGTTAGATTTAAATAAAAATAAAAAAAATTTCATGTTAAAACACAAGGCATGGAATTTTTTTGCGAAACAAACAGATCTCTAGCCCGAATATATTTCATGTTGAAAGATGATATATATACAACTTTAAATGAAACAAAATAAATCCAAAAATAAATCCGGTGCTTAAAAACAGGCCTAATAATATAAATAAAGTGCCAAAATTTAATAATTAAAAAATATAACATTAAGTTTGTTCGATAACACAAAACTTTGTACAAGTTTTTACTGGAAGGTGTTCGTTTAGACAAATACGCAGTAAAAATTGGTAAAAAGAGAGAGTAAAGTGACAGTTTGATGCCAAAGAACTTACAAGTTATTACTGGATACATTTTTGCCAGTAAGAATTTGTAAGATGAAAAAAACATATGACTAAAAAATATGCTTGTATTTTTAGTAAACAAAAACAAAAATTAAATTAAATTTTAATTGTTTATGGATTGAAAGTGAAAATTATTAAATAATTAACTATGGAAGAAGTTAAAAAACATTTAAATTATTTTTGGTCGATAATTTCAATTAACTTTTTCCTTTTCCATAATGACCAGTTGATTTTTTTTTTAATATTTAAAACAAGCTATTTTATCTAATTTAATAATTCCTACAAATTTTCTGTTCGTTTACTTTTTTGTAAATTTGTCTTACTATTTGTAATTTTGTTATTGAGTAGTTTTTACTGAAATTTACAGGAAAAGTAATCGAACAGACTTATTGTTAAAGAATTTCCAAATTTTGTAAAAGAATTTAATATTTAAAAAGTTGTGCCACTGAAATGTTGTTCACAGAATTATGCAGATATAAGTGATTAACAGTTCAAGTGGTAAAATTTGTTTGATTTAAAGTTGTATTTATTTGATCTTTCAACATTATATTTTTGTTATTTTATTAATTAATAATCATATAATTACAAGTTATATACTATTACCCTAACCGAGCACTAGCTACTATGTCCTTTGGCCCGTTGTAGCGAAAACAGATCAGTGCCTCTGGTGGGAATCGAACCCACGACCACCGCACTGATAAGCCTGCACGCTACCAACTAGCCTACTGGGGCCCACTGTTTCAACATTTTATAAATATGAATATCGTTGTAAAATATAATGATTTTCGAAGTTTAAACCAAATAGAAGTGTCAAAAATCGTGTTATATTACAACGATAACACGTTAACATTTGAAATGTGAACAACATTATTGTATTTTATTTTTTATTAAAACTTTATCCCTCTTCTAACAAATATATTTTATTTTGACGATTTTTCAAAATATGATGACGATTTTGACGATTTTTTCTAGAAAATTCGTCGTTTTTATGCTCTGCAAACCTGGCAACACTGGTTATGAGTGCAAATGTGAGAAGCCCTCGAAAAATTTTTAAGCTAATTTATAAAGTATTCTTCTGTTTTCAATTAGAAAAAAGGTAGAACAAAATAGTTTAGTTAAAATTCTTTATTTATTTGACTGCATTAACCGGAGTTGCCAGACACATTAATCGTTATCAGATCAAAAAAATATTCAGGAACAAAATCCCCGAATCCAACAATGTAAATTCATAACTTTTTTTCGTACACTATTTTTACTTATTTTCATTTTCAAGCTTTAATAAATTTGCAAGGAAACTCTTACACTCTAATTACATTTATTAAAAACCCCATTAAATTTAAAGGACATTCACTTTCAGAACTTTTTTATTTAAGACATATAAGGTGCATACTTCATCTTAAAATATTTTGATTATATGCATTTGTTTTCCTTAAAAGCCCTAATGTTTATTTAATACATACAAAAATAATGTAAATTAAAGTATTGATGTGTAAAAACCAATCGAATTTTGGGAAAATTTCTTAGGGTTCTTATTCTAGGAGTCGTAAACGAGAATTGCACAAGCAACTGAGCTGAAAAACAATAATTTGAAATACCAGTTTCTTTAAATTTTTGTGTCTCGAAAACACCCTAAACACTCGAAAGATTTTCTTTTATAATTTTTGACAAACTTAGTTTCATCACACTTTCCGTTTTACTTATGTGATGTATAGTATAAACACATGTGTTGTAATGTAAACTGGCATTTCATAATTATTTCATTATGTATGTCTCCGCAAGCGTATTTTTGTTCCCTTAAATTTATCTAAAATTCTGATTATTCGAAACTGTTTTTATGCGTTTGTATTCATTGCATCTCTTCTAACGATCCAAAAATATATTTTAGAAACCATTTTTTTTTTCATTATTATATAGGCAAAGAGACAAACAACAGTTTTTTTAACATCATAAGGAACTATAAAAATATATATATTTTTCTTCTTTAGGTAATCAGAATAACCTTTGAATACCCACTGTTATAAGCATGCAGAATTTCAGATTCATTTTAGTAAACTTTAATTAAACATTTTTTCTTTTGTAACATCCCAAATACATTAATCAATCAGTCATATTTTGTTTTGCTTATAAAAACAGCATTATTTTTGTTATTTTTACAAAGAATATAGATATTTATATTGTTTGCACTTTCCCTGGTTAATGAAAACACCGAGATGGAGGGTATCCAAAAATTCGTCACAGCCGAATTTAATCTTTTTTTTTTACCAAATTCGGCACATCGGACTTTAATGCTTCCACTTGTTTTTTAATAAATCACTGTACATATACAGAAACATATACAACATCGACATATATTTTCTTGAAATTTTTAAAACTATTATTTTTCTAAATATTCGCCCGCGAAATTTATGCCACGAAAAGTTGACCTTTAAACTTTTGAAAAATTAATCACGTGTCACATATCATTTCAAAGGTAATTTTGTCATCTTTAATTTAAGACCTCAGTGATTTACGTAGTATCAACACTTCTCATTATATGCTTAATTTTGTAAAGTCAATCTTAGTTGCAAAAAGGACAATATTTGTGCCGAATTTGAAGGGGAGAGGGAAATCAGTTGGTTGATTTTATTTATTTTGTTATTGTGATTTTTACATGTGAGTGTAATTTTATTTATTATTTGTTTTAAATTGAAAGCTGTAGTGGACAAAAATTACTCCATGGAAATTATATAAATATATTTCACAAAATATGCTCAGCATTACCAATCTGGTGCCCAATTGTGTACGAAAATCTTAAAAAAGACGAGTAGCGAACTATAAGTATTCTCTATTTTTAGCCATAATCAACTGGATACTACTCATAGTTGATTAGCACTATTACGTAAAATTGTACACTTTAGGGACACCCTCATCTCCATTAAAACTTAAAAAATATTTATGCACATATTTATTTAAAAAACTCTAAAATTCAGCACTTAGAAGCAACATTTTATGTAATTAACTCTTTTAGTAAGACCAAACATTTTCCGATGACGCAATTTTAAAATTTTCACGATTTTCGAGATTTTTGATCTAATAATAGTTATGTAAAAAAAAATGTTTCTCCTGCTTTTCCCTCATTTGATGGGATAATGTATATACCATTTGTCGATCACACAGCTTTGGCTGAAGGGATTTTTAAGTTTTTTCAATCTCGTGATCTACAACTTAATAATAGTTACCCTATGGGGAATGGGACCGGTTCTGCGTATGCCACAGGATCGGTCCCTTCGTGTCAGAGACCGGTCCTCTGCTAAACCCTATCCTATGTAAACAACTGGCAACTTTAACATTGGCTTTGTCCTGCTTTCAACTACATAGTGCCATGCCACAGGACTAACCAAAGATGGGCATACCACAAGACTGTCGCAAAAGCGCCATGTCGTATGAAAAAAACGAAAATTAAACTGCTTCCAATGGGTAAAATTCTGGCCAACAGGCTTTTTCTTGTTAATAAGCATCCTAGTTAAGTGGTATGTCCTCCCTTTACCAGTCACAGGATTGGTAATTTTAGGACAATTGACACTGCTTAACCCACTTCAGTATTAAATTATACCAGTCCTGTGATAAGTCCTTCTTTATCCAGTCACTTTTAGGTCAATTGACTCCTCATTCCCCATAGGGTAATGTTACATAAAATTGGCTCTATAGACCCCCTACTTGGCCCCCGTTTCGCTTGTCAAAAATTTTGAATTTTGCTCCTTAACTCATTTATTTAATCAACCTGTCTTTAAAGATACACACATTTTTAAAAGCCTATAACTTTTGATAGGGAGATGATATAACAACGCAGTAAAAATCATTTTAAAATTTGAAGTCTTGTCTACAAACCTGGATTAAAAAAAATTATTTTGAATTTGAATTTTGGATAAATTTTATGTACATTCATTAATTTTTAACTAAACAATCGGTTTGTTTTATATAATTTTATTTTAAGACAAAAATCACCTGATTTTCACCTGACCCCTACTTGGCCCTCGTTTCGCTTGTCAAAAATTTTGAATTTTGCTCCTTAACTCATTTATTTAATCAACCTGTCTTTAAAGATACACACATTTTTAAAAGCCTATAACTTTTGATAACAACGCAGTAAAAATCATTTTAAAATTTGAAGTCTTGTCTACAAACCTGGATTAAAAAAATTTATTTTGAATTTGAATTTTGGATAATTTCATTTTGGATAAATTTTATGTACATTCATTAATTTTTAACTAAACAATCGTTTTGTTTTATATAATTTTATTTTAAGACAAAAATCACCTGATTTTCTGTTTAAATACGAACGCATTATTTTGAGTGTAATTGTAATTAAATTATTTACGCTATAAATTATTTAATATAAATTTTAATCAGTAAATATTTTTTTTATTTAATGAGACATTACCCACTTTATTTTGTAATACGTAATGTTATTTTTAATTAATTAAAGGGTCCGCCATCTAATGTTTTTTTTTCAACTAGTGCTTATTTCGTGAATGGTAACACTTAGCTCATGTCTGATTTGGCAGATAATTAGTTTTATCCTTCCGCTGAACGAATATGGTTGTGTATACGCTTGAACAACGCTGGGAAATATTGCGACATTACTTTGAAAATCATGGTAATGTTGCAGAATGTCAATGGTCAGTCAATGGCGATCGTTATCGGGCCATGTTGAACGAATTTTTGTTCACAAAAATTGAAGAGGAGGATATTGGCAAGATTTGGTTTCAACAGGACGGCGCTACGTGCCACACAGCCGAAGCTACACTCGATGTTTTGCGCCCTGTTTCTGAAGATCGCATTATCAGCCGCAGAGCTGATGTCGTTTGGGCACCTCGGAGCTGCGATTTGACACCGTTGGACTATTATTTGTGGGGTGCCATCAAAGATAAGTGTTACGCCAACAAGCCAGAGACAATTGAACAACAAGCCAGGGACAATATTCGTGAAGCCATTGGTGAAATACAGCTGCACACAATCGATAATGTGCTTAAAAATTGGACCGATCGCTACTGCATGGCCAGCCGAGGCAGCCATTTGAATTAAATTATTTTCAATTATTAACCGGAAGGATTGTACTTTCAAATAAAAAAAGAAATTTGAGAAAATATTCAGTAGTTTTTTTTTTATAGCATTTTCAAAAAAAAAAGTTATTTGGCGGACCCGTTATATTTAATGTGCGCCCCGGTAGGCTAGTTGGTAGCGTGCTGGCTTATCAGTGCGGGGGTCGTGGGTTCGATTCCCACCAGAGGCACCAGTCTGTTTTCGCTACTACTACTATTACCCGGTTAGGGTAATAGTAGTAGTAGTATGTATTTAATGCAATAACAATTTATATGCAATATAACACAAGCCTCTGCGTTGCGTTTTGCAAAATATTAAAAAAGTAAAAATTGCACTTACCAAAGTTATAATATTTCTAAATCGGACATACGCAATCAACGTTGGAAGCAAAATAATGGACTTTATTTTTTAGTTTTATATTCACTTAATTCTAGTGTCCAACAGAACAGTTCGGCCATAAAACTATATTTGGTCGGTTTTGTTGAGCTGTTTTAATTCGATTTTGTGTATACAATTTAAGAAAGAAGCCGAAATTTAGCTATAAAGTTAAAAGTTCTATTTGGCTGAACAGTGAATTCGTTGCTTAACTACGGACTTTTCTTTAAATTTGACACTCAAAATCGCATCTAATCAGCCCAATAAACATTTTGTCCATTCGCCAAATTTGCCCATAATGCTTTAAAATACCGAATACCGACCAAATGCATTTTCTGGCCAAACTGTACGGTCGAACACTACTTAATTCTTTTATTTGAATAAATATTTTTTAAAATTTTTCCAAAATTCGATTTTCGAAATTTTATACTTTTTACAAAACTTACAATGTTTCTTATTATTTTTCACTCACGTATTTTTTTTATGCAAGCTTGGTAACCCTGAAAATTGAAATCACTTGTTGTCATGGATGGTAACCGATTCGATGCCGGTATCGGTCAGGGTAACGCTATTTTCTTTTATTTAGATATTTCAGTTATTTCTGTAACGGGTTTTTATCGTTAACGATTTTTCAGTTATTTCAGTAACGGTATTTTAAGGGTAGCGTTATTTTAGTTATTCAGGTAATATCAATGTACACCGATATTTTGAGCGCGATTATGCCTGAGTTCTAATGACTGGCTAGTTTATGATCAAACTTTGGGAAAATATATCTATTTACGGCGATTTGTTTTAATATCTTTTCAGATTATTTCGATAACGGTATTTTAAGTATAACGCTATTTCAATTGTTTCGGTATACGGCATTTTAGCGATAACGATATTTTAGTTATTTCGGTAACGATATTTTAAGGATATTGATATTTTAGTTATATCGGTAACCGAATTTTACGGATAAAAGTATTTCAATTATTTCGGTAGCGGTATTTTAGCGATAACAATAGCCAGTTGAAAGGGGTTTCAATCGATAACGGTATTTTGGCGGTATTTGCTGTCATCCCAGCTTATTGAAAAATTGACTTTGTCCCTCTATTTGGCACAATTAGCGATTTTTTTAATCGAATTTTCATTTTTTTAGGTAAAACAGTTAAAACAACTACTACTGTTTACTATCCGAATGGCATACATTTAGTTACTGTAAGAATATTCTAAGTGTAGTTATTAGCGAATTTCTGTAGAGGCAATCGAAATTCTATTGTCGTGTCAGAATGTCTGTTGCTTCAACCGAATGATTTTTATCGCAATCGAAAGATTCAACTGAATCACGCGACAACTGAATCATTCGATTGGCACCAAATACGGTAGCTACGACTGAGTATGTTTTCTGGGTTTATGGTCGAAATCTAGTTTAAACTAGATTTCGAGATTAAATGTAATTTCAGCTTAAAACATTTTTAACACGTTAATTTAAGAAATTTTAATAGAAACTAAAAACTTGCGGTATTTTTACGAATTTCACCAAGTTACAACTAAACAGATTGTTGCCAGCTGTTAATTATTTATTAAATGAAAAGGGATTGCAGAGTTGTATTAAATTAGTAGTATATTTGATAAATTTGTATTTCTACACAATTATATACTTACCGTTATTTTTTCAATTTCCTTCTTTTTTTAGCTCAATTTTTTTAAATAATCTTTTTATAAATCTATCATCATGTCTGCACCCGAATGTTACTTGATTTTAGAAGACTCTACTGTTTTAACCGGTCAAGCTTTTGGTGCTATAGCACCTGTAGATGGTGAAGTGGTGTTTCAAACTGGTATGGTCGGTTATCCCGAATCGATGACAGACCGTTCATATCGTGCACAAATCTTGGTGTTAACCTATCCCCTAATTGGTAACTATGGCATTCCTGATAAAGACGAAAAAGATGAATATGATTTACCCAAACATTTTGAGTGGCTTGAAGGTATATCAGTAGCCGCTTTAGTGGTGGGGGAAATATGTGAAACTCCCTCTCATTGGAGAAGTAAAGAAACTTTATCAAAATGGATGGAGGGCCACAATATACCCGGTATTAGTGGTATTGATACAAGAGCCTTAACAAAGAAAATTCGTGAAAATGGCACTATATTGGGTCGTATAATTTATGAATTCCCGGAAAACTTGCGATCTTTAACATTTTCCGATCCCAATAAACGTAATTTGGTAGCCGAGTGTTCAGTAAAAAAGCCAATGGTTTTTAATGAATCCGGAACACCACGTATTTGTGCCATTGATTGTGGTTTGAAATTGAATCAAATTAAATGTTTTGTGTCACGTGGCGCCAGAGTTGAATTGGTACCTTGGAATTGGGAATTGGACGAGTCAACCTTCGATGGTTTATTTATTTCTAATGGTCCCGGTGATCCAGTTGTTTGCAAAGATACTGTCACACAAATACAAAAAGTTTTAAAATCCGGTAAAAAGCCGATCTTTGGCATTTGTTTGGGCCATCAATTGCTGTCATCGGCCGTTGGTTGTAAAACGTATAAAATGAAATATGGCAACAGGGGTCATAATCTACCCTGTATACATCATGGTACTGGACGCTGTTTTATGACATCACAAAATCATGGTTTTGCTGTGGATACCGACACTTTGCCCATGGAATGGGAACCGTTATTTACTAACGCTAATGATAATACTAACGAAGGTAAGTTGGAAATTTTAGTAATTTTTTTTTCAGAACCTGATGTAAATTTACAAAATTTTAGAAAGAAAACAGCTCAACATTTTGTTATTAGGCCAACTCTGATAATAATCCATAAATACAAAGACGAAAAATTGTCAAAATAACAAATTGTCAAAATAACGAAAATTTGTTTATTTTACGAACATTTTCGTTGTTTTTACATTAATTTGCTTTTTTTATCTAAGGATTACTGTGAGTGCAATTGCTTATAAGAATTTGTTTAAATGATAAAGGAATTTTCTTACACATAAGATCCAAAAACATTACAGAATCTTAAAAGCGTATCAAACTCTAATGACTTAACAATGAAAAAGTTCTGCTGATTTGAAAAATTATAAGAAAAAAGAGAGATAAGAAAAGTTTTTGGTGAAAGATTTTGAAGTCCTGAACCAATTCCGTTAAAAATCATATATTTTTTTATTGGGTTGGGGCAGGAATTTTCACGCCCAAGGGGTGTAGAGGGTAAGGGTTGGTTAAATACAAACCTCAATCGTGGGCGAACATGTTAAATAATTTTCAAAGCACGCGGTCTATCAAACTTTTTTACAGAATTCGGATTGGCCAGAATTGGGTTAAGAAATGAAAATAAAACTAATTTCCCATTAATGGGATATTCATAGATATTTTTCTATACACTGATAATAATCCAAGAACAAAGATCCAAAAAATTTCAATAACAAAAACTTAAAAGCAAAAATTTCAATAAAATCAACAAAAATTTGTTAGTTTTACATCAGGTTTCGTTGTTTTGACAAATATTTCGTAATTTTATGCATGGATTATTATGAGTATAGGAACATATTTTGAACCTAAATTAACTATAAAAATAATAATTTATTTTTTAATACGATTAAAAAAGGATTTTCAACCAATTCTTCTAAAATTTATGTTTTTTGATATTCCCTTCTAAAACTTCCTTTTTTTCAATTAAATTCGACAATATTTTCCCCATTTTCAAATCAAGATTATTAGAGAGAAAATGGCCAAAGATTTTGAAAACAAAATTCTTCTTTTAAATTTTATTTCTAATTGAATTTGAGAGCTTTACGGATAAAGTTGAAAAAATTGTAAAAAATTGTAACTTAAGATTTTTCATTTAATTTTTCAAGAAAAATTAAGATTTTTTATTTTAAATTGAGAAAATTTCAAAACAAATTGTATTTTCCATTTTAAATTTATAAAATTCCATAAGAAATTCAAATCTTCCATTTAAAATTTTAAAAGATTAAACATTTTTTAAATATAATTAAGATTTTTTATATTAATTTGAGAAAATTTAAATTGAAATTTGAATTTTTAATTTGAAATAGCAAAATTTTTAAATGAAATTGAATTTTTTTATTTGATATTGGAAAAACTTAAAATAAAATTTTGATTTTCCAAATAAAAATGGCAAAATCAATTTTAAAATTGAGATTTTTAATTAAAATTCAGAAAATTTTAAATGAAAGTAGGAAATTTACAAATTAAATAATATTCAAAATTGAGATAATTACAAAAGATGTTAAGATAATTAAAATAAAGAAGAATTTGAAGATTTTCATTTGAAATTGAGATTAACATTTTATCCCAATGTACGACTGTGTCCCACATTTTTTTTAGGAATATCCCCCAAAAAGAAAAAGAAATTCGAATTGAGGCCACCACTCAAACTATTTTTACTGTAACTACATGAAGATTATTCGTGTGGGCAACGCTAATAGTAATTTGTTACGGTAATTGCAGTCATTTTTCTATGAATAAATGTAAAATTACTATTTCGCACAGTTATCGAAAAAATAACAAGAAAAAAACACTGACATTTTTGGAAGTTGTTTTTTTTTAAGAAAACGACTGCACCCATGTTATTACTTGTGCTGTAATTTTAATTGTTTCTAGTTTATTTCTTTTGTTTATAATTGTGTAGATAATTTCATAGTTTTTAAGATTTAAATTTAGTATTTAAATTTTTAAAAGCCTATTTTTTTAAAGTCTAAAACTTCTTAAACACAATTACGCATTTATAAACTTCGAGCTAAGGTATGGATTAAAATTTTTGGACCACTACATTTGTATTTGCCCAGTCAGAAACTGCCAGTGGTACAAACAAATTAAGCGATTGCATACCCTGGCTAACCGAGGAATTGTTAATATATTACTGGCAAAACCCTTGTTTAAGACGCTTTACCAAAAAGCGTTTTGCCAGTATTTGTTTTACAAAAACGTCAGTGGTATAAAACAAATTTGGCAAATAATTGGCTGAGAACACTGGGCCAACGAAGGAGTTTTTGCAGTGCTATCCAGTCAGAAATTATTAACGGCTCAAAAGTCTAATAACTGGTAAAACATTTATTTTATAAAAATGATGATGCTTTGTTTAAAAAAGTTTTTAATCGGAAGGATCTGAGTTCAATCCCGGTTCCAGGCATACATTTTATTGTGATTTTTTGTTTCTGGAAAAGCTCTTTTAGGACCAACTTTTTTTTGTTTTCCCCACGTTGGCAAGTTGTTTCCAGCTAACCTTACACTTGTTGCCAGCACTTGTACCACTTGTTAAAGTGCTTTGCCACCGGTAGTCCGTTTGTTTTTTCTGACTTGGTGGTTTTACAATTCTGCTGTAATTGTGTGTTAGTTATTTTTAAGATTTTTGACGGCTGTAGTAATTTTTATTTTGTTTTTTAAATAGTTAAAAATTACTACATTTTTAGTTATTGTCCTGAAAAACAGTCACCGCCTTTTTAATTACATTTTCAGTTATTTTAACTGTAGTTTTTAATAATTTCTATCTATACAATTCTCTGAGTGCAGAATTATAGTTCTTATTCCCAGGTGAAAAAGTTCATATATTGTCATATATGGCCACATATATGAGTTCATATAAGAATACATATATGTTCGGATCCGAAATTTGGGGGTATATGGACATATATGCTCATATATGGACATATATGAATGTTCATATATGGTCATATACTAACATATATTATTACTTTTCCTATATTCTCGTATATAAAAAAGCTTTTTTTAGTTTTTTTTCAAATTTTTAATAAAATAAAAATAATAAAAAAAAGATGAAAAAATACAAAATTTTAAGATAGCTTGTAATGGGTTAATGAATGGGGACATATTATACCTTTCCGATAGTGCATAAATCGTTCCGACCCATTCACAACTTTTGGATAAAATCGCAAAAAAAAAATTCCAACTTTGAACCCCTTCCCCGGAAAGGGGGAGCTCGCCAACAAATTTTACCAATGGTATATTTAGCGGGATAATATAAGTTGATGGACCAATTTTCATCAATTTTTAACTCAAATTTCAATTCAAAACTCATTCTCTGCAATCGTATTTATAAATTAATAAAACATTAGCGGTGTTCGCTCTTGGTAGCAAACTACCCTTGCAGACCTTTCAAAGCTTGCAGATCTTGTATAAATACAAGATTATGCAACCCCACAACAACAAAATACATGAAATAAAAATATGCAAGACTTTTATTTATACGAAAGACGAAAACCTATTGCATATTCTGGGTCTTTCAAACCTTTCAAGCTAACAATACTTAACATCTTTTAGTTTTGCCGAAAAACAAAAAAAAAAAACAGAAATATTTACAAAAAAACATTTAATTTTCGTGTAAAAAACAAACAACTGATTTTAACACAAATTTTTATCAAAAAACAAACTTAAATAAAATAAAAATACGATATTAATATAAAAATGGTTCTTCTTCTTTAAAGTTAATATTCACACAAAATAACAACAGAGTTAAAAATCCACTGAGAACGAAGAATAATGCCAACCTTTTTTATTGAAAAAAATCGCTAAAGTCTACTTAAAACTCGCTAGAAAATATATTTTCGTTAGAAATTAGCTGTTTTGTCAACATTGAAATGCTTGGGTTGTAAACATACAATACACACAAAAAAAAAGACGCTCACGCTTTGTAGCATAAAATCATAGTATTAATGCAACCCTTGCATAAATGCTATCAAGAATGAATACCGCTATTAATTTATATATTTTTGTTAAGAATTCGTAAATCGGCAGAGTAAGGGTTAAAAATAAAAAAATTATCCTCATATATGGTCATATCTGATCAAAAATTAAAACATATTAACCATATATGATATAATATATGAATTCATATATGAAGCTATATGGCATATATGAACCAATATATGCAATATATTATCATATATCATCATATATGGTGTCATACATATCCATATATGAACTTTTCATTTAAATATATTTACCCATATATGCTCCCATACATTACACATATGTTCATATATGCTCACATATGGAACCATATATGCTCATGCATTAAACCATATATGGCAATATATGATCATATATGAACTTTTTCACCTGGGTTGTTCTAAATTTTATACGGAAAACTCCATATTCAAATGAGGATTCTCCATTTTTAATAGAATTCTCCAATTTTAATTAAAATGTTTCAAATTTTAAAAAGAAAATCATAATATCATTTGGAAATTTCTTAATTCCAAATAAACAGTCTTATTAAATTGGATTTTGCCTAATTTAAAATTAAAAATCGAAAGTTTTCAATTTCATGTGAAAAATTTCAGTTAAAAATGGATCAGTTTGAAATTTAAAATTAGCTAAATCGGCCAATCGGCTTAAAATTTCTGAGTAAAATGTTACTAAAAATGACTGTAATTTTCATAAAAATAGCTAAAAATGGAGTAATTTTTAACTACTAAAAAGCAAACCAACGTAAAATTAAAAGCAGAATTGTAAAAACAATTTAAAATGTAGTAAAAATATAAAATTTAAAACAACAAACAATACTTTTTAAATAACTAAAATAGTATTTATTTATATTTTATTAAAATTCTTTATACAAAGATTTTAATCCATACAAAATTAAATCAGCACCGGTGTGAATATCTCTATTTAATTTGGAATTTTCTCCATGTAGATATACTAAAGTTTTAACTATACTCTTTTTCACTTCTTAGGTATTATCCACAAACAGAAACCCTATTTCTCTGTACAATTTCATCCGGAACATACAGCGGGTCCCGAAGATCTTGAACTATTATTTGATATTTTCCTAAACGCCGTCAAAAGTCAAAAGCAACAAGGAGCTTCTACCATAAGTCTAAGACAACAGCTAATAAATCGTTTAATGTATACACCCACCCCGGAATCGGTACCAGAAAAGAGACCACGTAAAGTGTTGATTTTAGGCTCTGGAGGTTTGTCTATAGGCCAGGCTGGAGAATTTGATTATTCTGGTTCTCAGGCTATAAAAGCCATGAAAGAAGAAAAAATCCAAACGGTATTGATAAATCCCAATATAGCAACAGTACAAACTTCAAAGGGTTTAGCCGATAAATGTTACTTTTTACCTTTAACTCCAGAATATGTGGAACAAGTTATAACGGCTGAAAGACCCAATGGTGTTCTATTGACATTTGGTGGCCAGACGGCTTTAAATTGTGGTGTTGAATTGGAAAGATCGGGAGTATTTGCTAAATATAATGTCAAAATCTTGGGTACACCCATAAAATCCATAATTGAAACAGAAGATCGTAAAATATTTGCTGATCGTGTTAATGAGATTGGAGAGCAAGTAGCACCCTCTGAAGCCGTTTACTCTGTAGAAGAAGCCTTAAGTGCAGCCCAGCGTATTGGTTATCCGGTAATGATTAGAGCTGCCTTTTCTTTAGGTGGATTGGGCTCGGGATTTGCTGACAGCGAAGAGGAATTAAGAACTTTGGCTCAACAGGCTTTAGCCCATTCTAGTCAATTGATTATTGATAAATCTTTGAGAGGATGGAAAGAGGTTGAATATGAGGTAGTAAGAGATGCTTATGATAATTGTATTACCGTGTGTAATATGGAGAATTTAGATCCTTTGGGTATCCACACGGGAGAAAGTATTGTAGTAGCACCTTCTCAAACTCTTAATAATCGGGAGTACAATATGTTAAGAACTACAGCCTTAAAGGTAATACGTCATTTTGGTGTGGTAGGAGAATGTAATATACAATATGCTTTAAATCCCCACTCGGAACAATACTATATCATAGAAGTTAATGCTAGACTTTCCAGAAGTTCCGCTCTAGCCAGTAAAGCTACCGGCTATCCTTTGGCTTATGTTGCCGCTAAACTTTCTTTGGGCATAGCTTTGCCTAGTATTAAAAATTCTGTTACCGGTGTGACAACGGCCTGTTTTGAACCCTCTTTAGATTATTGTGTGGTGAAAATACCCCGTTGGGATCTTTCCAAGTTCATAAGAGTTAGTAAAAATATTGGCAGTTCTATGAAAAGTGTGGGTGAAGTCATGTCTATTGGTCGTAATTTTGAAGAAGCTTTTCAAAAAGCTTTAAGAATGGTAGATAATTCCGTAAATGGATTTGATCCTTATCTACAAAAAGTTAATAATGATGAATTAACTGAACCTACCGATAAAAGACCATTCGTATTAGCGGCTGCTTTAAAGGCAAAATATTCAGTAGATGAATTACATTCCTTGACAAATATCGATAGATGGTTTTTAAATAAAATGAAAAATATTATTGAATACTATACTGAATTGGAAGAGGCTGGATCAACATTAAATTATTGCCAGTTGTTACAGGCCAAAAAAAAAGGTTTCTCCGATAAACAGATAGGAGAAGCTGCGAAAATTACCGAATTAGCCGTCCGCACTTTGAGAAAAGAAATGGACATTATACCGTTTGTCAAACAAATCGATACTGTGGCTGGAGAATGGCCTGCGGCTACTAATTATTTATATCTAACCTACAATGCAATTGAAAATGATATTGAATTCCCCGGTGGTTTTACCATAGTGGTGGGATCGGGTGTCTATCGTATTGGATCTTCGGTAGAATTTGATTGGTGTGCTGTGGGTTGTTTAAGAGAATTAAGAAACTTGGGTAAATCTACCATTATGATAAATTATAATCCGGAAACTGTATCCACCGATTATGATATGTGTGATCGTTTGTATTTTGAAGAAATTTCTTTTGAGGTAGTAATGGATATTTATGAGCTAGAACACTCGGAGGGTATAATATTATCTATGGGTGGTCAATTGCCCAATAATATAGCCATGGATTTACATCGTCAACAGGCTAAGGTTTTAGGTACTTCTCCCGAATCTATCGATTCAGCCGAAAATCGTTTTAAGTTTTCTCGTATGTTGGATCGTAAGGGTATTTTACAGCCCCGTTGGAAGGAATTAACTAATCATGAGTCTGCAATAGAATTTTGCGAAGAAGTGGGGTTTCCTTGTTTGGTCAGACCTTCTTATGTCTTATCAGGTGCTGCCATGAATGTAGCCTATTCTAACCAAGATTTGACAACTTATTTGAATGCTGCCTCTAAAGTAAGTAAAGAACATCCCGTGGTCATTTCTAAATTCTTACAAGAAGCTAAAGAAATTGATGTAGATGCCGTAGCAGCCGATGGTGAAATATTATGTATGGCTGTCTCCGAACATGTGGAAAATGCGGGAGTACATTCTGGTGATGCTACTCTAGTAACACCTCCTCAGGATATTAATACGGAAACTTTGGAAAATATTAAACGTATTACTCGAGATTTAGCTGCCTTACTGGACGTTACCGGTCCTTTTAATATGCAGATTATAGCCAAAAATAATGAGCTAAAAGTTATTGAATGCAATGTTCGTGTTTCAAGATCTTTTCCATTTGTTTCGAAAACTTTAAATCATGATTTTGTTGCTACTGCTACGAGAGCCATAATGGGTTTACCTGTTGAACCTGTCGATGTTTTACGTGGTGTTGGTAAAGTTGGTGTTAAGGTACCCCAATTTAGTTTTTCAAGATTAGCTGGTGCTGATGTCCAATTGGGTGTTGAAATGGCTTCGACCGGTGAGGTAGCCTGCTTTGGTGATAATCGTTATGAGGCCTACTTGAAGGGTATGATGTCTACTGGTTTCCAGATTCCTAAGAAGGCTATTCTATTGTCAATTGGAAGTTTTAAGGTGAGTTTTTTTTATATTTTCTCAGCAATTGCAACTAACTTTCTAGTTTCAAAAGAGGATAAATTTCAAGGAATATCGCTATTTTCAGTACATTTTCCAAAAAAACATATTTTTGAATACAATTTCCAAGAATAAACCTCTATTTTTTGAGTAGGGTTGTAAATAGTAAACGTAATTTTTAGTATATTTTCGAAAAAGTGCAGATTGTGACGGGTCATAAACCCCACGGATTTTAACCTTATTATTATTTTGGGACTGTAACCGAATTTGTTACGATATATTCCCAAAACAGAAATAGGGAAATGTTTGCTAATCGGGGGGATTCGGGATTATGACCTTAACTTTTTCAATCATTGCCATGATTTGCCATCCAGGGTCCAAAGTAGTCTTCGAACATACTTCAAAGGGGGCTGGATTCGAACAAATTCCATAAGTCCGGCCTCAGGCAAAACTATTTTACTTGGATTATTACACCCAGAAAACAGACTTGGTTGCAGCAACCGTATTTGTTGCCAATCGAATGATTCTGTTGTAACTAGCTAATTTTGTGGTAGTTATCAACGAATTTCTGTTGATTCAATCGAATGATTGTTGTCAGCGCCGTAAAATTTGGTAGCATCAACCGAAACATTCGATTGACAACAGATACAGTAGCCAACACCTAGTCTGTTTTCTGTGTGTACACTAAAAAAATTTTCTGAGTCAGCAAAATTTTAGTCAGGAGGGTGCTCTTGCAGATCAGCGAGCTTATTTTTAGGAACAAAATTAGTGTAAACGTTTTGATAACACTTAGTTGATTAAAAAAAAACTCAACAAATTTGTAGAAAAATTTTATTTTAGTTAATTTATTTGCTGAAATTCCTAAACATTAGTTAGTGATTCTTTTAAAAAATAATTTACAATAAGTTATAAATTACAAAATATAGAAATGTAAATACTCCCACATTGACGAAATGAATTAATGTAATACCTGAAAATATATAGAAATAGTTACATATATATAACATAAACAAACTTATCTTTCAACTACTTACATCAATAGTTGTCTAAATGATGGAATCTTTTAGAGAAAGCCAAATGCCTTAGATAATTCTAGAGGCGAAACTAAACTAAATATGACATATACAACCTTTTTTGGCAATAAGAAAAAGGAAACATAAAATATTACATAAGACGTCTTTGTCTTTCTCTTTGGTCTGTCTATCTGAACGTATATTTGTTTTCAATTTCAAATTGCCAATTTGAACACACTACATTAATAATCATTTTAAACATTGAATCTTTATTAAATTTAAATACTTTATTTTGTCAACACAAAATTTAAATTGTGTTGATCCACAATTTGTTTTATATACGAAAAACAGATACAAAAATCTTACATGGTTGTTGTTTGGTATGTCTTATAAGAGTTGTACTTTTTAGTATCATTTTCCTTCGTTCTCTGTATATTTTATGTTTTTTTTTTCGACCTTTAATTGTGCAATGAAAATGAAAATTATTCAAGTTCGAGGCCATACTCTATATTTATTTATTAGGATATTGTCCTAACAAATAATCTATAGAGTTTTTGTTTTGAAAATTAAAGTTAGAGGCCATACTCTATATTTCTTTATTAGGATGTTGTCCTAATAAATAATCTAGAGTTTTTGTTTATTTTTGATTACATATCAAATATTATAGTTTTTGAATGTTCTCTCGTAAAACGGACAATACACAAAAAACAACTCTGGATGTGTTGATTAGGTATTGAATACTCAGAAAAAAGGTCGTTATAATAGACTTTAAACCCAAACCATAGATTACATAGATCTCAAACTCTTTGACATTAGCTGTCAGTGCACGTAACTCATGAAAACATGAGAATTTGTTGGACATACCTATACAAAAAATATTTGAATGTGTATGAAAAAATGTGTTTGTTGTTAAAAGAATAGTTTGAAATCTATGTAATCTATAACCCAAACAATTTTTTTTAAATTATATTTAATTGAAAGCTAATACATACAAGCCTGATTTCATTAAAATTATATTTAAACATTTATTTCAATTTTATTTTCAGCACAAAATGGAACTTTTACCTTCTATAAGAGATCTGGCTAAAATGGGTTATAAACTATATGCCTCATTAGGTACTGGAGATTTCTATGTAGAACATGGTGTTGATGTAAGTAATGATAAAAATTTTATTTATTT
This sequence comes from Delia radicum, assembly GCA_021234595.1. Taxonomy (NCBI): domain Eukaryota; kingdom Metazoa; phylum Arthropoda; class Insecta; order Diptera; family Anthomyiidae; genus Delia; species Delia radicum. The sequence goes on along the minus strand of CM037852.1, from coordinate 226,231,243 downwards.
TTTACAATAATTTAAATAAAAAATCACAATTTTTACAAAAAACTTAACAACTAAGATTCAGAAGATTGATTAAAAACTCCCTTTAACTGTAAAGTTTTGCGTCTTAACATATCACGTATTTGAGCTTTTTTCTCTTCAGCAGACATATTATTAAAAAATTTATCAGTATTATGAGAAATATTCTGAAATAATTCCGAATTACCTATAGGAGAAGATTTTATGAAATCGGTAGAACTTTTTAATTTACTTTTAAGATAAGAAGGTATTAAAGATTCTTTGTCATTAGAAAGAGATTTTGAAGATGATAGTATTTTAGTTTCTATATGTTGATTATGTTCTTCTTCGTTTTCGATATCTGAATTATTGAAATCTTCTATAGGTTGTGATTTCGATCTTAATATACTAACTGGACTATAGCCTTGTGGTTTTTGTATCGGATTTATATCTCCCTGATGTACTTCTATTACTATATCACGAAATTTTATAGATTTTCTAAGATCGGGTGATCTTATAGGTGTATTACATTCTCTTGAAAAATTTTCTAGGGAGGACGATTCAGGCGCTTCTTCGATTATACTATCCCTACCACAACGAAATTTTAAAGATTTTTTATTAACTGGTGTTGGAACTTTTTCTTGTGGTACCATTTCTTCATATAAATTTAAGGAATCTGTTGAAAAGCTGGCTGGTGTTTCTTGAATAGGAACTTCTGGTAGTACCGGCTCCATACTTATTCTTCTTGGTAAGGTAGGAGGTCCCATTGAAAAATCTTCTTTATCATATATTATTTGTAATTCTTCATCTAAATTGTGAATCGAGGCTAAATACTCTTTGGCTCCTATATCGCAACCATAATTATGATAACATTTACATAATCTTCTGGCCTGAGACAAATATGTTTTGGCTATCATTACCGCATAAAATTCAATTGATTTTGCTGCCATTTCCAGTAAATGATCAAGAACTATTTCTAAAATATTTGTACGTCGTAGATTTTCCACTCCCTGATTTAAATGTCGCAAATTGGTTGATTTAATATTTTTGCTAAAGAAAAACTACAAGTAAAGAATAATTTTGAGTTAATATTAAAATTTTTGGGAGTTTCATCCAAAAAATTCTTACCTCCACATCTATAGATTCTATCGATTTCCGTTTAGCTTCCAATTCTTGTTTTCTAATTTCTATATTATGTCTTAGCAAATGCGTTTTTCTTCTGAGTTTACCATTTGTCCTAACATGATGATGTTTTAGACCTAATAAACCCTTGGCTCCTTCATCGGGCATTAAACACGATTCATCTTCTTCCTCTTGTGCCAAATCTATTAAAGAGCGAGCATTTTTAGCCAACATTTTTAACTTAACCATATCATTTTCCATTAAATTCTCATAGAGTTTTTTAAAATTCAATTTGGGAAAATAGTGTTCCGAAAATTCTAAATTACGAAAAGCTATCATCAAATGCACTAACGGATTGGCGGTAATATCAGCTAAAATGGTGTATAATGTATTTAGGGAATACTCTGGTATACTCTCAAATAAATTACGTTCTCGGATAAAGTAATCACTCAAGCGTTTCTCTTTTACTCTCTGCTTAAAAGAGTTTAAAAAACGTAATAGCACTTCTCCTAAAAACTCTTCAGGCCAGGCTGTATAATCTCTCTCACATTCCCAAAAGAGATGCATACGTAAATGTTCTAAAGCAAACATGAGACCTTTATTTCGCTCTTGTGTCTCTACAAAGTTTTTAAGTAAAGCTTTTGTAATCATGAAAACTTTAACTTGTGAACTGGTTAAATGTTGTTCCAAATAACGTTCAGCTTTGGGAAATACTATACGCCATTCGATTTCCCGAAATGGATTGCGTTTCTTTTTGGGAGCATGACCCAAGGGTATGACATGAAAACCAAACGTTTCTATACGCTTAATCATGGCCCTTGTAGGCCATTGTATTTGTTGTCCCGTTTGGGGATTAGTCGAAATGGGTCTATCTCTTAAACGAAATTCAAAGGCACACTTGGGCCAATCCGTTACATTTTGAGCAGCATATATAGCAGGTATAAGTTCATATTTCGAGGTATATATACAACTGCCTCTATATGTGGCCGTATCTAAATCATTATCGGTAATTTGTAATTGTTGAGCTAATTTGTTTTGTACTAATTCTCCAAAATATTTCATAAATTCCCGAGAATTTAAATAATTTTGTGCCAATAGTTTGCGCCGTTTTTCCAATTCAATTCTATATAATTTAATAGCTTGTAAAGTATCATAATCTCTATAATCTTCTTCTCTCTCCCTGTCTTCGTCGTCGCTATCACTTTCGCTATCTTCTTCTTCATCATCGGTAAATTCATCTTCTTGTAGAGACTGTATAAAATTACCCAATGATGATATACACGATTCGGGCAATACCTTGGCATTCACCTTACGCTGTTCCTTAATATTGGCCATTTTTAACTCCTTTAAAGGATGTTGAGTATTCAAGTGGGATATATAGGCATAATCATAATTTTGATCACTATTCATATCAATGGTATTTAAAACAGTTTTACTAGCATAAGGACTAGCGGTACCATAACCGGAACTTCCCTCGCTATAAACTTCTTCAACTTCGTTATTTAGAGATCTTTGTTGTTGTTTGGGATCTTCGCGTAAACGTAATCGTACATAGCCATTCCATTTAATATTATTCAACATTTGTATATAATCTTCTCGACAAGGTGTGGTTTCACGAAAATCCATTTCCATATCAACTTTACATAGGGGGGATATGGAATCATAGTTAGCATCATTAGGTCTCGCTATATCGATATTTTCAAAAACTACATACATTGTTTGGGGTTGTAATAGTTGTAGATGATTTTTATCAGGACCGTGGCTAAAGGAAAGGGAATATAAAATGCGTTATACAAATTTCACATTATCTATACGGTTGTAAAACGTAGAACTATTTTTAGAACTCGACGATTAAGAACTGACTACTAGAGGTCGAAATATTAAATTTATCTAAACGATAAATTAAGAAAAATTCGAGATTTTTGGAATTGAGTAAATAACTATACAAAAGAAAAGGTATACAAGCTGGTCCTGGACGTCCAGTCCACTTCACTCTAACATGGCGTTTTTCTAGAACGGGATAATTTGATCCTTATATCACATAACAAGTCTAGCACAAATCAAAATAGTTATTCATTTCCGTGTTAAAAAGGTCGCGACTTTTTCCGAAAAGTACTGCTGATAGCAGAAATGTTATTTAAAAGTTTATTATGCATTCTTTTTGTAAGAAAATAACGCACATCATCTACTCTGTGAGTGCCCAGGACATGCGACTCAGATACCAGGGAAGCATCCTATGGACAATTTACATAAACCGCCACAATACCAATCCCTTTATATAGAACTTACGTGTTAGTTTCACATTTCGTTGTCATAAGAGCGGAAAATTTACCACTTGTGACATGTGACAGACTTAGCCCTGGATATGTCACAGTATTAAGCCGGGACATGGTACAAAACTATCCTTTAAGACGTAGTACTATGACTTGTCCCATGTTCGGTCTGCAGAGAGGGCTGTTCACTTAAAATGTGCTCAAATAAATGCCAGATTTTATACCTGCATTCATTACAACGCAGAATATTCAGAAGAAAATAAGGAACTTTTCTTTATGTTGATCATAATAAATTTTATTTTGTACAAAAAAAAAAAGTTAGTAAAGTCAGTAAAAAATTTGGACAGTCAGTAAAATTTTAGTCAGTAGGGTGCTTGCAAAAAAGTTTCTAATGTCAGCAAAATCTTTTGCTGAAAATTAGCGAGCTAATTTTTACCAACAAAATTAGCAGATTCAGAAAAGTTTTGCTAACTCTTGGTTGATTCAAAATTAAAAAAATCATAAAGTTAATAATATTATTGAAAAAAACTCAAAGAATTTGTAGAAAAATTATACTATTTAACCCATTAATGCCCGCTACCAGAAAACGTTAACCAATTTCGTTAAAACTTTGCATAGTTTGCATAAAACTTTGCATAGTTTTTGGGTGTAACTAAGATATATTTTAAGTTTCAAGAAAATGGAACAACTGGTTTCTGAGATTTGAGATGGTAAGTTTACTTACCAGTAGGCCGATATGTTTAGTGTTTTTGAAATAACACAAGAATTTGATTTAAAGTGAAAATTCATTCATTTATTAAAAATTAAAAAAAAGTTCATTAAAGTAAAAAAAAAAGTAAAGTAGTAAAATAAACATTTTAAATTAAATTGTTTTACTTTGTCAATTTTTCAAAGCTATTAAATTCTAATCCAAGTGATATGAATATGAAGTAAAGCATTGTTGATGCAACCGCACCCTGTATGCTTCACATTCAAAAGGCGTATGAGTATGACAAATTACGCAATGTCTGGGGTTTCCAGAACGTCTTATAATACAATGAACCTTTTAGCTTAGGTTTGGCAATTTTTGTTTAAATTTGTTGCATTGAGGATTGTTCGGTTGTGGGCAATTATGCACATGTAAGAAGTTCATTAACCACAGCTGTACGAAATTGTAGCTGCGATATTGGTTTTGATCCTTCAATTTTTGATACCAGGGCATGTAGTTTCCATGCATTAACCACCATATTGCCAAGCAAATTCATAAACAGTGGCCACCACCATTTTTTGGATCGTACAGCAATACAATAATTATCCAACGCGTTTTCATGTAGATCTACTCCCCCATATATTTGTTATTCTGTGCAATAGCACCAGAAACTTTTACGTTAATATGCGTTTTGGTTGCGCTATCATAACGTTTGGGGTTTGTTTTCGGATCCATGGTACCATGATTTGTAAGAACAGCAACAAGTGCATTGTCTCTCCACCGTATGGCCAACACTTGGCCATTTTCTCAGGCAATTGGGCGTTGCCAATTCTGTTGTTTCGAACAGTTCCTATTAAATACAAGTGAAGTGATTTTATAAGAAATAACTTGAAATTTTATTAGTTGATAAAAGGTGCAAATTACCTGTAGCAAAAAAATTTTCTGTGCTTAGTAAACACAAAAGATGGTACGATGTAAAGAAATTATCAAAGTATATGGTAAGAGACAATGGAGATTTTACAACTTCTAGCAAACTGAGAACAGTATCAGCTCCTAATGCAACGGACTTGTCATTGAATCAACCATAGCGAGTAAAATACAAGTGTTAAGCATATAGCGTTTAATAACGCGTACATTGTGCAATAGTAAATGATTTTATTAAATCTTGCCTAATTTTCTATATGTTTCGGCCCAATGGTAAGTAAACTTACCACTAGGATATTCGACTGTATTTTCAACTTTTAGTAGTAGTAAATTAAATTTAATTATTTGTATAATAAAAGTATTCATAATGAGGTCTTAGAAACAGTGTTTAATCAGCATTAATTTTTTTTTTATAATTTTCCCAGTTGCTTTAAAATATGTCCTTTTTTGGAGCTTGGCGAATATCCTTCCCAAACGCGAAAGGATAATAAAAAATTAATATCCTTTAAATTGTTTTCTTAAAACATGTGAAGTTAAAGTATTCACAAAAAAAAAAATAGTTTTTTTTAAATACGTAGAGTTTTATACTTGATTGAAGTGCTGGTAAGTAAAATTACCGCCTGGGCAATAATGGGTTAATTAATTTATTTGTTGGAAATCTTAAAAATATTTTTGGTATTCTTTTAAAAATAAAATAAAAAATATAAAAATGTTCATAATCCCACATTGACGACACGAATTAATTTAATATTTAAAAATATATAGAAATAATCATATATAACATAGACAAATTATCTTTCAAATACTTACATCAATGCTTGCCTAAGTGTTGGCATTTTTCTAGAATCAAAACAAAATAATAAAATACAAATTTACGTATGATGTGTGTCCTTGACTTTCGCTTTAGTCTGTCTACCTGAACGTATATTTGTTTGCAATTTGACCACACTGCATTAATAGTCAGTATAATCTTTTAGTTTAAAAATACGCATTTAATCTTTATTAAATTCAAATATTTTATTTTGTCTTTAATTTAATTAATTTGACAAGCCGTGACAACACAAAATTTAATTTGTTTTAAACCCCAATTTATACGTATGCGATACACTATACGATATAAATTGATTTGATTTTTTTACGTCTTACAAGAGTTGTACTTTTTAGTATCATTTTCGTCTCTATTACATCTTGACATGCCGCGACATCTACTTCATTATGCGTATCTTTGGTTGTCGTCCATAATTTTAATGTCCTTTTTTTAGCAAAATAATGTGTTTTTTTAGCAAAATAAATTAGTAAAACATTAGTCAAATATTAGTAAAACATAAGTGCAAAACAGTTAATTGCTGAATAAGTATAACTATAATTTTAGCTGAAAACATAATTTCAGCAAAAAATTTGCTGAAATTACTTGATAGAAGACGTTTTACTAACTTTTCAACTAATTTTTTTTTTTTTACTGTAGTTATATTTCTTTCTGTTACTTTTTTTATGTTTCATTTATCTCTTTAATTATCATCAAATAAACAAGAATTATGTTAAAACGATTATTTTTTTAAATTTAAGTATATATTTTATGTAGTCCCAAATTACCCCACCTTATCTTCATTAAAAAAATCGCCAAAAAAAAATCCAATTAACGAATAATTTAGTTGTGTTATTTTGGGTTAGGAAGCTACACCGCTAACTACTCTTTGGAATGGATCTAAAAAAACAGAGGTGGATCTAAAAAAACAGAGGCTGCCAATTTTTAGGAGCTAGAAAAAAACTAGTCCCCAATTCAACCACCTTCCGCTACTTAATAAGTTCACAAAACCGATAATAATTGGGGTATCATTTTGATTCGAATTTTGTTAAATTATTATATACACTTCTCAACTTAACTGTCTTACAGTGGCTTGTAGTTAATCCATTTTGCTACCACAGCATCCAATGGATTTGTTAATAGTATCGAATGTTCTTCCAAATTCTGATTAAAATCCTTTTCCTTGGACAATATATCTTCAACTACGGATGAAAGTTCACTAAAAAGATAATTTTTTAAAAGAGATGTACAATATTTTAATGCAAAAGAATTTAAGAAAACAAAGTATGAATAGAAGCAACAGAATAGAAAAATCCTGAACAAACCAAATTCGCAATAAAGATTTTGGAGATTTTTGGAAATTTTGGTTGGGTGGATCGAATTTAAAAGAATTTCAAATCATCATGCACTATCATACTTAACTTCTTATAAATTTTAAAGAACTTCCTAAATCTGAATTTGAATTTAGAAGTGTTATTCCTTTACAAAAATTTGATTTGTTGGAGACGGCACCAGGGGGAAAGGAAAATGGTACATTCCCTACCCCAAAATACAATTCTTTAATGCAAAAATGTAAAAAATAATAAAGAATGTAATTAAAAAGAATCCGCACCTGGGGAACACAATGGAGTAAATTTTGTTTATTAATGGAAATTTTTTCGTGTTTTTCAAAAATAAAATTCTTAAAAAAATGTAAATTGATGGTATCGATAGATACTATCTGAGAAATGTGTGATTTATTTTTATATCAATTAATTTTCGCAATACATTTATTTTTTCTTTTGGTGTTTCTTTAAGTGTTTCTTTTGGTGTTTCTTTATTAAAATAAATGTAAATGACTAATAATTGGAGAAATTTTTAGTTGTCTTACAGCAAACACTTGAAAAATTACACTTTAATTGAAGAGCGTAAAATTGTATCTAAATTATGTGTATTTGGATAGATAACAAAATAAAATACTAAGGGAATGTACCCTAATGTGTCTCTGCAACTGGTATTTAGGCTTTATAAATAAAAAACTAACAAGGGAGGTATTCCGACCCGAACTAGATATGTTGTAGAGAAAACAAATTTAAGGGACCCGTGTTTTTTTTTTTAGCTACCCAACCTCATGTTTAGGCCTTACTAAGTGGGGTGAAAAATTACAAAATGTTACGTTTTTTTCGGTTTGGTATCAAATGAAAAGTTTTTTGAAGATGCGTTCACTGGTGCACAAACTATGTCTAAAGACTTTCAAGTATTTTTGTAATTCAAAAATAAGGAATTGTAATTGTAAAGGGTGTTTTTTTTTATAGAGGTATAGAACTTTGAAATGGAATAAAACATGAAATTTACGTTAATCGAAAGATAATCTTCTGGCATTATAATTTAAATATGACTTCTGGCATATGACCGCCACGGCTGGCTCGGACATAGTATAATCTGGAGGTACAATTTTCGATGACTTTTTCCAACATTTTTGGCCGTATATTGGCAATAACGCGGCGAATGTTGTCCTCCAAGTGGTAAATCGTTTCCGGCTTATCGGCGTAGACTAGCGACTTCACATATCCCCACAGAAAATAATCCAGCGGCGTTAAATCACACGATCTTGGAGGCCAATTCACGGGTCCGAAACGTGAAACTATGCAGTTACCAAACGCTTCCTTTAATAAATCAATTGTGGCACACTAGCTGTGTGACATGTTGTGCCGTCTTGTTGAAAACACAGCTCCTGCGCATCATGGTTGTTCAATTGATAAACGAAAAAGTCAGTAATCATGGCACTATAGCGGTCACCATTGACTGTAACATTCTGACCAGCATCGTATTTCAAGAAGAAGTACAGACCAATGATTCCACCAGCCCATAAAGCAGACCAAACAGTCAGTTTTTCTGGATGTCTCAACATACACTTGAGGATTTTCATCACTCCCAATACGGCAGTTTTGTTTATTGATGTATCCATTTAACCAAAAGTGAGCTTAATCGCTAAATAAAATTCGCAAAATTCGTCGGCGATACGTATTTCGAACAGAACCATGATTTTCAAAATAAATTTGCACAATTTGAAAGCGTTATTTAGGCGTTAGTCTATTCATGTTAAAATGACAAACCAAACTAAACATAAATCACTTGACAGCTGACAAAATGGCCGATAGTTAAAAAAGTGTTGCCAACTTAAAGTTCTATGCCTGTATAAAAACACCTTTTATTAAGCTAAAAATAATGCATAGTGTTGTCTGAGCTTTTTCAGATATTTGAAATCGTTCGGTTTTTATCCCGAACTCTGGGTGCACTATGGGTATCAACATGTTTGTTTTCTTGAGCATTTTGACCCTGGGTAAAAATAAATCTAGTTTTCGTAAATTAAAGTGAAGTTTCCTTAAACGTGAGATTGGGCAGCTAAAAAAAATAAGTGTCTTTTTTTTTGCTCTTTTACAACATATCCAAAGTTCATTAAAATCTACGAGTTCGGGTCGGGATACCTTCCTTGTAAGTGAAGTATTGCAACTCCAAATACATCAGCTTGTACGGCAACTCCTTGGTCATTTTTCGGCTATAGATCATTTGCTTGTGGGAACTTATTAAAAAAAGTTAAGGTAAGGTCCCTGGGGTCAATGTCTCTGACTACGGCATAGGGACATACCTGTAATTTGAACAATCGGCTCTACTTCGAGAGGGCGACTGACCTTAGTTAGGCTAATGGCGTGACTTGTGTGGGGACAAGGCACATCTGGCCGGCTCTAGATCTGGGGCGAACGAGGGCGCTCCTGTCGCTTTCCAGGGGGAAATCTCTAACATGGTGGCGGTGATAACCGGCCACTGTCTTATTGGCAGGCACGCTCGTAGGTTGGGGGTGTTATCGCCTGACTTCTGCAGGAGCTGCGGGGACGAGGAGGAGAGTATTGAGCACTTTCTCTGTTCATGTCCTGCGCTGGCGCTACGTAGGAGGGCCTCACTTTGATCGGCGTTCTTTCACGACGGACCTCAGAGTCTAAGTGTGCTGGTGATCACGGAGCCGGCTACCACTCCGACCTAACCTAACATGTGCCCTAAAGTGGACATAAATTAAAAAAACTCTCTAAAAGCATAACAAATTTTAAGAAAACTAAGTAGAATAGACAAAAATTTGTATGTAAATTAAAATTTATTTTAATTTTATTTATTAAAACCTGGGATGGAAAAGGCTCACTCGCGAGCCCAAAAATATACAATATTCAACAAAGCTCGCAAGCTAAAATGAAACGAGCTGCTCAAACTAAAAAGGCTCACAAGAAAAGTAAACAACGAGCTTTTCAAAATGAAAATTCTCGTTTGAAAAATTTAATAGAGCTTTTTTAATCTAGCAGCTCGTTAACAAAATTTTATAGAGCTTTTTCAATTGAGCAGTTCGTAAACAAAGTTAATTGGAGCTTTATGAAATCGAGCTGAAAAAACAGTTCGCTTCCAACTAATTTATTTCAATTATTTTGGAATTAAAGGAAACTTAATAACACTATTTCTAATACTTTTTCTCACACAACATTAATATAAATTAATGACACCATTTCAAATTGCGTTTCTAAAAAATAGAAATACACCATATCCAGTTTTATTTGCAAAAGTCAATTAGATTCCATGAATTGTCATTATATTATATTACGAAAGTTTAGCATGGATATTTATTACTAATATAAAACTCACCTACACTATTTACAAGTTTACTTCATTGTTTTTCTAAAAATTAAGTAAATAAACTTATTTAGACTTCAAAAATGTAACAAATGAAACTTCACAACACCATTTTCAATTAGAATCTGAAAATTTCAAATTGTATTTCGAAATTTTTAACAACACTGTTTACAGTTGTATACTATACCATAGCAAGGTAACCTTATGATTAAACTTAGCTATCTACAAACTACAAATTTTTTTCTGAAAATTTCAAATCAATAGTATATCTAATATTTTTTAGCTACACCATTTTTAGTTGAACCTCTTTAGTAAAGAAAACTAAATAATAAAAAAAATAATTCCGAAATCGGATCATGGAAATTGTCTACACCATTTGCAGTTAAATTTCAAAACTACATTAACTACACCATTTCTAATACAATTCCTTGAACTTCTGATCATATTTCGAAATTAGTTAATTACACCGTTTCTTCCTCTATTCCCAACATTAAGTATGAAACCAGATTGTCAAATTTTACAACACCATTTACAAGTATTTTAGAAATGAAGTAAATAAAGCAATTTATACCATATCCAATAAGATTACAAAATATCCACAATAAAATAAAGCAAAACTATTTAAAAAATGTTATTATTTTTATGATCCATACGTACCGCCCTCTAGAGCTATTTTAAGTACAAAAATGGTGATGAAGTTTGTTTAGTGTTTTTTTTTTTTTTGTTATTTTTGTAACATTTACTGATGAATTTTACATGAAAATATGACTTTAGTTGCTATCTTTGGCATTACCCAGTGATAACCGCGTGGAGGTTAAGATTCTTTCCTTAAAATCAAATTAAAAAATATGTAACTTGGATTATTTTATGTGTTAAATGGTGAATCTGAGTTTTACAACTTGAAATGGTGTAGATAATAATGTTGTAATACAATTGGATTTTCCGCAAATTCAAAAGACAACGATGTAACTTTGTTTATATCAGTATCTATATCTTTAATTTTTTTTATGTTTAACGAATTTGTTTTATTAAACGAAGTTTTTATTTTGCTAATTTTATAATTAAACTGGCAGTGCAAAAAAAAAAAAAAAATGGGAATTTAATAACGTAAATTTCAAATTGTGCTAGTTATACTCACTTTTCGGAATTAAAATGGAAATGCTGTATTTACATTTTTGAAAATTAAAATGTTAATAAAACGACAGTGTTTTTTTTTACTTATGTTTAAAAATCTAAAAATATAAATTGGAAATGGTGTTGGTCAGCTCTTTACTTAGCTTTCGAAATACAATTGTCAGACTTAAAAACACATTTTAAATAAGTGTATTTGTTTTTTTAATATATTGTTAGATACAATAGAAGTACAACTGGACTAGGGTTGCCATATTTGAAAAGTGAAAAAAAGTACATTGATGAAAAAAAAACAGTACTTTTCAAAAAAAAAACAGTACATTTTTGTATTTATAGTTAACATAACTTTTACTTCAATACATCACATATTTACTTAAAATAAGTTAATACACCGAACCAAATAGCGTAGGTAAAATCAACAAAAAAAAGTTTGTAGATCTTTAACGAAATTTTGTCAATTTTTTTTTTAAAATTTAACAAATTTTATTCAAATCAACAAAATTTCGTCAAGTTTACATCCTCTAAAGAAGTAAAATTGACTAAATTTCATCAAATTGACTAAATTTCGTCAAATTGGCTAAAATTATTAGTTTGGACGCCATTACTTTTTGCATTGGGTAATGTCATGAAAAAAAATTGTGTTTACAAACATCCATTGCTTGAAAAGTAAACAAACCAAATTTATATATGTACAAAGAAACGAAGTTGAATTAATACAGGGAGATTCAAAAAAGTTATATAAAAAACTATTGTACACACGAAAAAAAACATGGCTAAAAAAGTATATACAAGGTGGCGCAAAAATAACCTTCCGATGTTTTTTGGCTGTAATTTAAAAAAAAAAATGAAAAACTTTGATTCTTCTTGTGGATTATTTTTATTTGGTATTTTAATTTTTTTTACATCAAGTCGAGAATATGATGTCATGTAAATGGCCGCCGCCACAGTTGATTGTCATTTGAGCCCTTTTTACGGCATTTTCCATTACTTTGGCCAAAACTTCCGGCGATAGGTCCTCACATTCTTGACGGATATTGTCTTTAAGAGCTGCAAGAGTCTGAGGCTTGTTGACATAAACCCGCGACTTCAAAAAGCCCCACAAAAAGAAGTCTGGAGCGGTCAAATCAGGCGATCTTGCTGGCCAGTGCAAATCGCCAAAACGGGAGATTAGGCGCCCGGGCAATGCATCCTTCAGCATATCGGTTGTGGCACGTGCAGTGTGTGCCGTTGCACCGTCCTGTTGGAACCACATGTTTTCCAATCCCAATTCATCAAGTTGCGGCAAAAAGAACTCGTTGATCATTGCTCTGTAGCGCCCACCATTCACAGTAACCGTTTGGCCCGCGACGTCTTCGAAGAAAAAAGGTCCGATGGCTCCTCCAGCGAAAACAGCACACCATACAGTGACTTTGAGCGGGTGTAATGGCTCTTCGTGGGTTACACGCGGATTTTCAGTGCCCCAGAAGCGTAAATTTTGCTTATTTACGTACCCGCTAAGATGGAAATGGGCCTCATCACTCATGATTATTTTTGATGAAAAATGTCAAACGTCAAAACAGAACTGTCAAAACAGAACTGACATAAGGGGCCAATCGCAAAATTTATAGCATTTTCTGGTAGGAGGATTACTTTTGCGCCACCTTGTATATTCTTTGTACACTCAAAAAAACTTGTTTATATAAAAATATGTAAAATATACAAAAAAAAAACAGTACAAAAACCGTACAAATCCAAAAAAACAGTACTTTTGCGTACTGTTTTAGGTGTTGTGAATAAAACAGTACATTTTTCAAAAAACAGTACATGTACTGTTTAAAACAGTACGAATGGCAACCCTAAACTGGACACAGTGTAGTTAAATTTAAAACGTTTTATGTATCGTTTAAAGCTACTTAAGCGGTTACCATATAAATATAATGATAACTTTTTAATTGCGGTAAACAAACGATATTTTTTTTTTGTGAAACATGTTGAAAAATTGACCAAAATAGCCAAGAACAGTTAAAGTGAAGCGTAAACCAATTAAAAAAGATTAAAACTTGGAAAGAAAATCTAAAAATAATCAAAGGTCCACTTTATGAAAACATTATTTTTTTTTTTAGCTTTTATTAAAATTGTGAATAAAATTCTTACCGTTTACAAAAATACGACTTGAAAAATTCTTTAAAACTTGTTTGTTATTCACTTTTTAGGTTTACAAAAAGTTACACTTTATAACGACAGTTTTGACATATTAATGAAACAACATAAAAAAGACGAAACGTCCACTTTAGGGAGCAGGCCACAATGGGGAAGATTCCCTTATATATTTGAAACAGTAGTTGTGACAATGATACTAAAATATCAAGTATACTTCAGTGCCTACTAAATAAATATCCGGAATAAAATATAAATTAAATTAAAAGTTGTTCCTGTTAAAACACTTTTAAATACTCCAAAATACATGATATGAATTAATTAAAATTATATTCTGACATTAACAGTGGTTTAGGATGATAGAATATTTAACAAAATTTTAATTTGAAATAAAAGGGAAACAAGTCATTAAAAAGTTTTTAACAATAAATTGTTTAGAAATTTTGTTTACCCAGCCAGCAAAAGTTTGGATACTTTTTTGAGGCTTCTTATTCTATGAGCCGAAAATGAATAAAATAAAACATATTTTTGAAAATGATCGAGTAGTCAAAAATGATATGAGAATTTTCAAAATCTTGAAAATTTTTTGGCTGAGGTATGGCATTCAATGATGTAAGATATAATTATGTAAGATTGCATATATGACACAATATTAACAATTTATTTTCAATTTATAACGTATATTTACAAAAATAAAGCAAATCAAACATATTAGCTAGGTTGATACTAGTATTTCGATCTGGCTAAAGATCTCATCAGAACCCGAAGTTTTAAAAAAGCTAGAGCCTCCATAATAGGCAGAACTTTAACAAAAAACCTATTAATCATCAATTTTGCTCCATTTGCTCCAATTTAGTTGAGATATGATCATTAGTATTTTCTATGTGTATAAGATATTATATATTGTTATATATAACGCCATACATAATTAATATATATGCGCCCGAAGTCTAAATTGTTTTTTTCTTAATTTTTTTTTTTTAATTTTATTAAAATTATATATGTCATGGGCTTTAAGCAAATCCAATTTATTCTCAAAATATCTTATTCGATCCATCAAAAATTACTTTTTTTTTGGATCTAGTTAGATATAAACTAATCAAAAGGGATATTTTGGGATCTATCAGTATCTTAAAATAGATATTATTGGATCTCCCTAAATTTTTAAATCTTACCCCTATTTTGTAATAAACTTTTATCAGAATAAATATCGATCTATATCAAATCATATCTGATTTTGTATTTCAGACATCAGGATGTTTTATTGCTAAAACTGGATTAGAGTTGTATGTCTATCACTATTAATAATTTTGCAAGACTCATAGCCGGACTAAAAAAATTAAAATTTTTTAAAATTTCTCAAATGCTGGTAGGATATTTTAGTCAAACGTATAAAAAATGTAACCTTTTATGGAGATAAAATTTTTAAATTTGTACTTTGAAAAATTCTAAAAGAAACATGTATATCAAAAACATTTATTGCTAGAGATAATCAATTCGAATTTACGAATCCGATTTTAAAAGATTTGATCCGCTTTTCTATTCAACTATCAATTACCCCATTCACACTTACCTTTCATAATTCTTAAAAAACTGTATCGTTAATGACATTTGATTTAATAGAAATTCACACAAATCTTCATTTAATTCCTTTTGTATTTTAGTTTCCAATTGACGATTCAAATCGTCTCTACGAAAATCGTAACGCATTGTATGATAATTAAAACTTGATTCCGATTGTGGCGATTCATCACTACCACGTTGTCGTATAATTTGATTCGTGATTAAATCTTGAGACTTTCGTTTACTTGAGTTACGACGTTTCTTTTTAGATTTCGCCGCCTTACGTAGCTTTTTCGCTTGTTTCCTTTGTAAGTGAGCAATTTGTATTTTCTCTTTTTCTTGTTGTTTACGGGTACGTTCTCTTTGTGACTCTTTAAATTGTATTTCCTGTAAAGGGTTATTAGGTTTTGGTAAAGGTTTTGAACTAGAACGGCCCATTTTTATTTTTATCTTTTTGTTGGCTACACTTCCGAGATCTTCATCTATTAACAGTCAATTAAAAACTAAAAATATATCAATTGATCATTATGTGATTGTTATCATATCTTTTAGTTATGATCAATATTTGTTGGATGTTTGTTTCCCTTGTTGGTATAAATATATTTTTTATTGTTGTCTTATCAATATTTTTTAAAAATATTTAATATATTTTTTTATATTATTATTGTTAAATTGTGGTGATTTCTTTTTATCATATCTACCATTTGTTTCTTTCTTTACAAACTACCAACTAGAAGGTTGAAAGTCTTTCAATGATATTATTTTCCTTAAAAAACAATTATAGCTCGTTAAAGTCATCCGCTGAAGAATGTTCATTATACAGTTGTGTTTAAAATAATATGTGCCCAACGTGTTTTGGGCACATACCTGCTTTACAAAATTTACAACTGTTTATGAAAAACAACCGCAAAAATCTAAGAGAACCTATCTGGAGACTCACCTTGTTTAAAGCTAAATAAAAAAGCACTGCTACTTTTATGCCCACAACATTTATCAACTGCAACTTCAGTTGTTCTACAAATCTACAATTGAAGAGGGGTTGCGAATAAGGGTATACATACCATAAAGTAAATTGTTCAGAAGACGAGCAAAACATAGCAAATGGTCAAAACTTCATATTTTTAAATATTTCTGTTAGCAAATCTAAGGATCAAGAATACATTTATCAATATGCAAAATTTTGTATAAAAAAAAACTAATTAGAAGTTGCAAATATTTTAAACTTTAAAATTATTTTATTAAACTATTATTTTTTAAACTTTAAAATTTTGACAAAAATTGGACCGTATTACCAGAACAACATTATTTATAAGTTAGAAAAGTTTCAAGGACATTTTTTTTAAAAAAATGGAAGGATCAAATATAAATGTATCTGTATGTAGTAGATTTTATAAGTCAGTAATAAAATTTTAACAAATAAATTGAATGTGATGAAATAACGCTTTACTCAATATTCTCTTTTAAACCTTTCACGATCACGGTCAAGTATAGTACACACAAGATTTTATAATATATTGTTTTTAATTTGGCCTATATACCCTTTTTAATGTTCCAACTTTAAATACCAATAGCCCTTAAATTAACGAAATATTTGTAGATTTTAAAAGAAAAATTACAACTTTATGATGTTATCTTTGAATTTTGTCAATAAAATCTATGTTTTACTATTGTATTTTCGAAATTGTGCTGAAAAATAAGAATCTCATAGCAATTAATTTAAAAAAAATATTGAAAAAAAATAAAAATACTAACGAAAATTTAACGTTTAAAGTATTTTTTTTTTTTTAGATAAAACCGCGAAAAAAAATATCAAAATTTGTACCCAAACATGTGTAAATGTAATTCTACTATATAACGTAAAAAAAACGCAATTGTGGGCGCTGTGGTGTAGTGGTTAGCTCGTTGGACTATTACACAGATGGTCCCGGGTTCGATTCCCGGTGACGACAACATCAATTTAGAAAATTAATATATATGAGTTTTCTATCACTTATATGCATCGCTGCGCCCACCTTCGGTGTTCCCATAGCACTTAACCCCACCGAAGTAAAATAATGAATCATGGCTATGAAACAAAAGCTTCAATAAATTCGCCAACTTTACATCAGGTGGCGAGCAACAACTGTTCTAAGACTTATCTACTCGCGCAATTACAGTGTTGCCATGCTTGAAGTCCTTCATCTTTCACCACCTTTCATCTCTCCACTATCCCCTTTCCAAAGAAAGCAACACATTAATTAATAGGAAGAATTTCCTGATAGTTGCTTCTCTTAAAAAAAATAAATAAATACTTATGTACGTATTACAAATTCACTTTAAACATCTTTACTATGATGTGGAATGTTGCAATAATCATCGATCATATCTTATCAATATGGTTGGGCTTCTGGTAATGTAACAGAACCCTGATGTTGTTGTTTTTTTTTTTTTTTTCAATTAACAATTACAAATTGTACCATTACATACAATCTAGGCATAACTTTTAATAAAATTAAAAAAATGAACCTGCAGAAGCAATAATAGTAAAATACAATATTTTAAAAAATTAACTATCCTACAGGGGAAGATATCCGTTGTCGTAGTAATGGACCAATTGGCATAGTTGAGACATCTTGTAACGGTTTAGGTGATGTGTCAAAAATAGATTTTCTGCATACAAGGCAAGCCATCTACTGTCTGAGCTAATTTTACCTACACTCAAATAAAAAAGTTAGTAAAGTCAGCAAAATTTTAGTCAGGAGGGTGCATGCAAAAAAATTGCTAAGGTCAGCTAAATCTTTTGCTGAAAATCAGCGAGCTGATTTTTAGCACAAAATTAGTGAATTCAGCAAAAGTTTTGTAAAACTTAGTGGATTAGAAATTAAAAAACCATTGGTAAAAATTAATAAAATTTTTGCTAAATATTAGTTGACTGAAAAAAACTGAAAATTTTTTTAGAAAATTTATACTTTAGTTAATTTATTTTGCTGAAAATCAGAATATATATTTTTGTGATTCTGTTTTATATAATTTACAATACGTTACAAAATGTTCATTGACTACATGAATTAATGTAATATGTAAAAACAATAGAAATAATTATACATATATAACATAAACAAAATTATCTTTCAACTACTTACATCAATGGTTGTCTTAATGATGCTATATTTTAAAGGAGCGCTAATGCCGCAGAGAGTTATATAAACAAAACGAAAAAATAACAAAACGTGACATATACAACCCTTTTTTTTGTCAATAAGAAAAATGAAATCTAAAAATCTATCTATAATTTGATACTATAACTTCATAAAATCCTTTAAAATTTATTGGAAATCCGCACAAATATTTTGTTTCCCATTTCAAATAATAATGAAAAATTAAATATAAATCAAAGGATTTTAAAATTAGATGTGATTTTAATACAATAATGTGTAAAAGTAATCGATTTTTTTCTTGTTTCTAGCATTTATGTTTATAATTAATTATCAGAGAAGCAAATTAACTTTTTGTTCTGTATGTTTTTTATTTTCCACAAATATTATTTAATCTATTAACTTGAAACTTTGTTTTAAGTGCAGCTGTTGCTTTTGCTTTTTACAATATCGCTTTAAAAACATTAATTTTTCCTTTTTGTTGCCTTTTCTGATAATTTTATATATAAAAGTGATCGATTTTTTTTTGTTAATTTCTACCATATATGTTTATATATTTTTATGTTTTATATATAAAAGTGATAAAATTTATTTGATTTTATTGTATCATATATACCTATATATTATTATTTACCTATATATGATCTCACATTAAGCTATATCAAGTATATATATATATATATGTAACATTAGATATAATGGTATATGATGATATATAGCGCTGTATTAGAAATTTTTGTAAAAATAAGTATGAGATGTAAATATATATCGTTGCATATGGCCACATATATAATCATATAAAATCATATATATGACTATATACAAACTTTTTCGCCGTGTAAATATTTGTAGACTAAAACTAGCAAACAAAAACTGTAATATTAACAAAATGTTTGCTGTAATTACCTCAAATTTAGTAGAGTGCATATAACAGTCTTGCTAAAATCAACAGAAATTTTTGCTAAAAAAATTGTAGATTGCTGATTTCAGAAGGGCAGATTTAAAAAAACTTTTTCACATTTTGTAATGATCTACTAATATTTAGAATTTTTTTTTACTGTTTTAGAAGATTAATTTGTTACTTTCAATTAACTAAAATTTGGCTCAAATACAACTAAATATTTTTAAATTCAACAGATTTATTTTTGCTCTTCTTATCTTCCTAATGTTTACCAAAAACAATCTACTAATTCCGCAGTTTCTTCTGCAACGTAATTTTAACTAATTTTTAGTAGCTTTTTTGCTATTTTTGCGGGTTTATTTCTATGAGTGCAGTACTTAACAGTGAAGTAAGATTTACACTAAAAAAAGTCAGTAAAGTCAGCTACATTTTTGCTAGGAGAATCCTGGCAGAAAAGTTGCTAATATCAGCAAACAAATATGTAAACTCAGCAAAAATATTTTGCTGAACAAAATTTTTGTATTTGTTAATATTTGTATGGAGGGGGACTATCTTTCGAAGCCGCTGTCGACACTACACTCAAAAAAATTATCTAGTAGAAATGTGAGTGAAACGTCTTGTAAATCAAGTATACTATTCTTCAGCAAATTTTTTGCCAAAATTATGCTTTTAGCTAGAATTTAAGTTATACTTATTCAGCACTTAACTGTTTTGAACTAATGTTTGTACTAATATTTTACTTATCGAGGGCTTATATTCAATACCGTCTATCTACAAAAACACAATTTTTCAGGAGAGCCAAAAAACTGTTTTATTCGCAAATAAACAACAATTTCGATGAACTCATCTTCTACAATATTAACAGAATGTGTCTAACAAACGTTCTAACTAAAAAGTTTCTTGAAATTCGCGTTATTTTAGCTTCTATGATAGAAAGACGGTATTGCCTCAAAAATGAAATCATTGTGTAGGAAAATAATATGTAGATAGACGGTATTGCCTTATTTTAAAATTAAGTTTGTATTACGGTTTTTGTATGGTGACCCCGAAAAAGGTGGGAGATAGGGGGTAGATATGTTCACAAGAAATGTTGGGGATAGAAAAATAGAAAGACGGTATTGCCTCAAAAATGAAATCATTGTGTAGGAAAATAATATGTAGATAGACGGTATTGCCTTATTTTAAAATTAAGTTTGTATTACGGTTTTTGTATGGTGACCCCGAAAAAGGTGGGAGATAGGGGGTAGATATGTTCACAAGAAATGTTGGGGATAGAAAAATAACATTTGAACCCTTCAGGGAGCTAGGGGTTGTTTTTGACTAGTTTTTGTTTGTTTTTGGCATGGGTGTCTCAAAAAGGGTATCAGATAGAGGGTAGGTGTGTTCAGAAGAATTGTTTAACCAGTTTAAATTCAAAGACAATGTTTTTTATAATTTTTTTATTATAATTTATTATAATTTTTACTGCGCGTGGCTAAGATTATCATAGAAGTAGTGATACTCCTCTGGAATTACCGCCTTTAACTCCTGTAAATGTTTCCATTTGTTTTGCTGAATTGGTAGTCGACCGGTATACAATTGTTTTGGTTCTATGTGACCTTCATATTGCTTTATTCTAATAGGTAGTTCAGTGTAATTATGATCAAAATTCACTTTAAACTTAATTTTACCACTTGGGGAATATAAGAGAGATCTTAGTTGGGATACTGTCGGATCATTTTTTGCTCGACCAGGTCTAATACTGGAAAATCGAATAAGGTTCGTATCCTTATAGTTCTTAAAAAAATCATACTTTAAATGTAATGTATCAAATGGCATTTTAATAATTTTGTTCTTGATTTTGACTGTTTTGCGGACATCTTTGGTTACCCTGACGTAGTCGTATGGCAAATATATGGTTTGATTTTTCAACTTAGCCTCTATCTTTGCATGGGCACTGTCACACTCCATCTGGGTGTGTCCTTTCTGCAAGTATTTTTGTTCTATGATTTTGTTGTTTTCTATTGAAAAATTGGACAAAGCATTCGACAAAAAGTGATTACGGTTTTGGTAACCGCAACCATCGGAGTAAATTATTATTGGTAGAGTATCTGTTAGACAGTGTGTTGACAAATGGTGCATTATGCACAAAATAAACGTCGGAGCGGAGAGGTCTCCATCAGTCTCGTTCCACCAGTAATTTATACATTGATGCGTGGCGAGATTATACACGGTAAAGTTGTGCACTTGTAGGCGTGTTTTATAATAAATGGCTGAGGCGTTAATGCCAGGGCAAAGCTTTACCGCTTGTGCATCCATGGTGAACAAGTGACATCGTCCTTCTTCAGCTGCAAGTTTGTCCTGTTGTTTTTCAAGTTGAGCCCGTTGTTTATCCATAATATGTGCATCGTATTCTTCAATTGTTATTTGCTTGACCTTAAACCCCACACAAGTATCGCACTGATCTTTGCGAGTCATAAAGAGCGCTAAATTTTGTTCGGCAAAAACTGTGGAAAATGTAAAAATTGAAACGGGCTTTACTGCCTTCTCGGCACATTTTTCAAGGTAATCTTTAAAAACATCTGCTTTGATTTTAAAAGTGGTAAATGCAAATGATTTTTGGAAGCAACTGCTAAAGCAAATTAAGAAAAACAGACGTTGCAAAATCACCGTGTGAATTGGGCATTAGATTTTAAATCGAGGTGAAGTGGTCCATTTCAAATCATACTCATTTGTAGCTAGAAAATAACATAAAGGGCACACCACCGCATACACAGCGTATTATGGTAGGTATTGATCGTTCGACAAGAGAAGTATGTATCCGAAAAACGAACAGTGAATAAATAGATATCAAACAGAGAAATAGCCTGAAATTAAATAAAACGACAAAATTCTATGATGTAGATAGACGGTATTGCCGTCATAAAATTCATAAATAAGTATCTTTGTAGATAGACAAATGATAAAATACAGGATATATAGTACTAAAAATAGTTTTTTTCCACTGATATTTTTACAGTACATGCAGATGGGGTCAGAGATGAGTTTGGCATAAAAAAAAAATTTCGTGAAAATGTAGATAGACGGTATTGAATATAAGCCCTCGTTATGTTTTACTAATTTATTTTGCTTAGCTGATAAGCAAGTACATTAATAGTGTGGATTGAAAAATATAGGGAGAATGAAGTAGATATCTCGGCATGTCAAGATGTAGTAGAGAAGAGGAAAATTTAAAAGTACAACTCTTATTAGAGATATAAAAAATCAACCATGGAAGAATTTTGTATCTGTTTTTTCATTCATAAAACAAAATTGTGGATTCAAACAACTTAAATTGTGTGTTGTCACCGGCTTGTGAAAGTAATTGTCTATTAATAAAATTAAAGACAAAAAAAGTATTTAAATTTAATAAAGATTAAATATGTATTTTGTAAATGTTTAACATGATTATTAATGTGTGGTCAAATTGGCAATTTGAAATTGTAAACAAAAATACGTTCAAGTAGACAGACTAAAGCGAAAGACAAAGATACACATCTTTGGTAATTTTTTATGATTCCTTTTTCCTATTGCAATAAAAAGGTTGTATATAACATATTATGTTATTTTTTCGTTTCGTTTCTAGAATTATCTAACGCATTTTTCTTCCTTTAAAAGATGGAACTACGAACATTTCATATTTTTTAATAAGTTATTTTTAAAAGAATGACAAAAAATGTTAAGGATGTTCAGCAAATAAGCTAAAGTTTAATTTTTCTACAATTTTGTTTTGTTTTTTGAGTCTACAAATATTTAGCAAAAATGTTGTTAACTTTTAGCAAGGATTTGTTAATCAACTAAGTGTTAGCAAAAGTTTTGCTGAATCTACTAACTTTGTTGCTAGACATTGGCTACTTGTTTGCAAGCACCCTCCTGACAAAACATTTAGCCTACTTTAGTAACTTATTTTTTTTTTTTGAGTGTACCGTCTTGATCCGGCTGACAGCTGATCCGTGGAAAAAATACATAAAGACAAAAAATCAAATTTTTTTTAAATTTCTTAAATATTCTTATTTATTCTTAAATAATCTGGTTATACAAGGAGCGTGGAACTCAAAATACCTTGAGGTTCAAGCCTCCGAAATTTGGCCTCATATTGCATCTCTGGCATAAAGAGTAACATGAGAGCAAGGGGATAAGTGAATCAGGAAGCTTAGAGCCTGGTAGCCCATACAGTTCTTTAAACGGAATGTAGTCTCTACTATTTAAGAGAAAATAGAGACGGCTAAGAGAAATACCTAATCGTGGACTGATTGATGACATATGTAGCAATGGAATAGAAGAGAGTGTATTGAACGGTCTGGTTAATTTTCTGTTTTAGAATTGAAATCTGACTCCTTTTACTATGACTATAAGAAATGAATTTGCTCAATGGATGTTTGTTCGTTTGTGATTCCAATTATGTTGTTTACGTTTCCTCGCTTCGCTTGGTTTCGTGGAATGGGTTTCTCTTTTCCAGTTGACACTTAATCACATCTTTTTAAGTAAATTGCTTTTTTGGGTTTTCAAAACTTTTTGAATTAAAACCGATTTTTAAATCGTCTTTCTATAAATTATTTACCGCGACTTACTCTTACATAATAACTATTTCCAAATTCCAGGTTGAGTGTGTTCAATGGACCTTTGACAAAAATATGCCTGAAGATTTAAGTGGTGAATTAAGACACTTGGCCGAATTTTTGGCTAACAAACAATTTGATATGGTTATAAACTTGCCCATGAGAGGAGGAGGTGTAAGAAGGTACAATTTAAAACAATCCACAATTCTCACATTCTAACGTAATTTGGTTTTTTTATTCTTGCAGAGTATCTTCATTTATGACCCATGGATATCGTACAAGGCGTTTAGCAGTAGACTATTCCATTCCATTAGTTACCGATGTCAAATGTGCTAAACTTTTAGTAGAATCTATGCGTGTTACTGGAGGTAAACCAGCTATGAAAACTCATACGGATTGTATGACTTCCAGACGTATGGTTACATTACCCGGTTTTATTGATTGTCATGTACATTTACGTGAGCCGGGTGCTACACATAAAGAAGATTTTTCCAGTGGTACAGCAGCTGCCTTGGCAGGCGGTGTTACTATGATCTGTGCTATGCCCAACACAAGTCCTTCTATAGTGGATAGAACCACATTTACACTTTTCCAAGAATTAGCTAAAGCCGGTGCCAGATGTGACTATGCTTTATATGTTGGCGCCTCGGATAATAATTGGCAACATGTTCATGAATTGGCGGCCCAGGCTGCTGGCTTAAAAATGTATTTAAATGATACTTATAGTACTTTAAAAATGACGGATATGACTATATGGGAAAAACATATGCAAAATTGGCCAAAACGGGCACCTATCGTTTGTCACGCTGAACGGCAAACTATGGGAGCTGTTATTCTTATGGCTCATCTTCTGGATCGTCAGGTACATATTTGCCATTTGGCACGCAAAGAAGAAATCATGATTGTTAAAGCTGCCAAGGAAAAGGGAATGCGTGTTACTTGTGAAGTTTGCCCACATCATCTGTTCCTATCTACCAAGGATATAGATGCTATAGGTTCAGCTAGAGCTGAAGTTAGACCGGTATTATGTTCTCCTGAAGACCAAAAAGCCCTATGGGACAATATGGATTGTATCGATGTGTTTGCCACTGATCATGCTCCTCATACTTGTGAGGAAAAGAACTCCGAAAAACCACCACCAGGTTTTCCTGGTTTAGAAACAATTTTACCATTACTCTTGAAAGCTGTCGATGAAGGACGTCTGACTTTGGAAGATATTACGACTAAATTCTATCGTAATCCTAAGAAAATTTTCAGTCTTCCCGAACAACCTAATACCTATGTAGAGGTAGATTTAGATGAAGAATGGGTTATAACAAGAGATTTAATGCATTCCAAAGCCAAATGGACACCATTTGAGGGTATGAAGGTTAAGGGTAAAGTACATCGTGTGGTTTTACGTGGTGAAGTAGCTTATATTGATGGTGAAGTATTGGTAGGACCAGGATTTGGTCAAAATGTACGTAGCCACTATAATCTCAAGACATTGTTACCACAATCTATGGAATCATTGGAAATTAAGACATCAATTGATAATTTAGATGCCATTAAACTACTAGATCGTAGTGGTGAATTTGTGTCGGATTCGCAAGCCAATGAAGCTTTTACCAAACTCTTATCAGAAACACCCACAAAGACAAATGTTCATTTTTCAGGAGATCCTAACTGTTTACGTCCAATCTCTCCTTTACCACGAATACGTTGTGATTCCGCTAGTAATGCCGTTCTTAAGGAACTCATACAGAAAACTTCCGCCACCGCTCCCATATCTCCCGTTACACATACACTTCTGGGTCGTCATGTTCTCTCAGTGGATATGTTCAGTAAAGAACAATTGAATGATATATTCAATTTGGCTCAAATATTTAAGAGTCGTGTAGCTAAAGATCGTCCGGTAGATGATTTATTAAGGGGGAAAATAATGGCTTCAGTATTTTATGAAGTTAGTACCAGAACTTCTTGTAGTTTTGCTGCTGCCATGCAAAGACTAGGCGGTCGTGTAATATATATGGATGAAACAAGTTCTTCTGTTAAAAAAGGAGAAACTTTAGAGGATAGTATTTCGGTAATGGCTGGTTATTCTGATTTAGTAGTACTAAGACATCCGCAGCCTGGAGCTGTAGCGGTAAGTAAAAAATAATCTTATTCTCTTTTCCACCATAAACTCTGTTTATTTTCTCTTTAGCGTGCTGCCCAACATTCTCGCAAACCTCTCATTAATGCTGGCGATGGTGTTGGTGAACATCCTTCTCAAGCTTTATTGGATATTTTCACTATACGTGAAGAAATTGGTACAGTCAATGGTCTTACTATTACCATGGTGGGAGATTTGAAACACGGACGTACCGTTCACTCTCTAGCCCGTCTTTTAACTCTTTATAATGTAACCATACAATACGTTAGTCCTGATAATTTGGGAATGCCTGATCATATTATTAGCTATCTCAGATCAAAGGGTATTAGCCAAAAGACTATGCAAAGTTTAGAGGAGGCTTTGCCAACCACCGATGTTTTATATATGACACGTATACAAAAGGAACGTTTTGCCAGTGAGGAGGAATATGAAATGGTAAGTTAAGGGAAATCATAATAAATTTTTTCTGATTAATTTTTGAAGAGCATGTAAAATAAGGCGAGAAACTCATCTAGCTCCAAAAATAAAGAGTAAATTTTTAAGTTTCCTTTGGGGATCTCTACTTCCTGCAGTAGTAAGGTATCTTTTTTATCTCGAGGACTCTTTTAAGAATCTATTCCATAGAGTGGTCGTGGTCTAACTTTAAATGTTAGTAAAACATAATTAATTTGACTTTTTGGAGGATTTTTCAAAATTGGTTTATTTCCTAATTTACCATATTCTCTCATATATAAAAATTTTGAAAAACCTTTAGAATTATATGGTATCCAAATTTTGGGAACCTAAGAATCTGGTAGATTGGTAAAAGTTTCAGAATATTAGCAAAACATTTTGAATCTAATAACACAGTTCCCCGGCGTATAACTCTGAGCAATATTAAAAAACTAAAGTAGCGGGGCTTTGTGTTAGTTAAGACACTTTTATTAACTAGCTTAAAAGCTCAATAATTCGTTACCGGTAGTTTTAAATACTGGAATATATTCAAAAGAAAACTAAATTATTTTTTTTAATGAATTTTCTCTTTTAATTTGTTTTAACTCTTGTATTGAAAGTTTCAATTTCATGTTTCATGTTTCAGATTTCTAACTTAAAATTTTTCTAATGTCATAAAAGCGAAACTTTTTATTTTTAACTACCTTTATGTAAAGACTTTTTATAAAAAAATACAAAGTATATATTCAGTGGGGCAACCCGGACAAGGACAAGACAAGGGAAATTCTGAATCTCAGTAGGAAGGAACTGAGTCTTTTGATGGAAATCCTCTCGGGACACTCGACACTTAGGGCCCATCTCCACCGTATTGGTAGGGCGGACTGGGAAGTGTGCAGGGCCTGTGGGGAAGACGAGGAGACCTTGGAACACTATCTCTGTGAATGCCCGGCATTTGCCAGGATCCGGGTCGAAATACTATCCAGTAACCCAATATCTACATTGGGGGATCTTAGTTTCATAGGATGGAAGAAGTTGAGGAGTTTCGTCAGTGCGACGGGGAGACCTTGGAACACTATCTCTGTGAATGCCCGGCATTTGCCAGGATCCGGGTCGAAATACTATCCAGTAACCCAATATCTACATTGGGGGATCTTAGTTTCATAGGATGGAAGAAGTTGGAGAGTTTCGTCAGTGCGACGGAGTTCCTGGGATAGTAAGGTGACATAGGACATAGAACCGATTGTTTAGAGCGCACAACAAGCCGACATTCTGGCTTAAGTGTAAGTCCTCAGGGACTTGAGTCGGTTTAGGGAAGTATTTCCCTTCTCCGAATCCTCTTTTCGACCTAACCTAACCTATATTCAGTGATACACAAACCTCAAGAGTTCTTCTTTTTAGCCTCTTTTTCATGTTCTCATTGGAGTTTTCAAAAATTGCCTATCGTTGTAGTGAACAAATTCATTTATACTACGCACAGAATTTCATCAGTGTATTTTAAAACTTTGTGAAATTGTTTCATAAATTCTATGGAACGCTATATTGTCGGAAGGATTCATTAATTTTGTAAAGATTTACGTTAATTCTATGAAGTATTTCATAAGAATTGAATTTACTGAAACATGTTTAATAGATTCTATGGAAAGTTTCAATGGACGAGTTTCGAGTTTTCATTAAAACTATGAAGAACTTTACCACTGAAGATAATTATGTCATTGTATATCTAAATTTAAAGCTTCTACCAAAATGGGGCAGGATGTCAAGGAGAAAACTTTTCAATGTTTTTCCGGTTTAGTGGTAATTTTTACATACCAAATTTAAAGATCCATACTTCAGTGGTTTGGGCAGGTTATTGTTTTCTTCTTTAGTAAATTAATTTTTACCTCGTCTCTACGAAATTTTATGTTCCTAGGTAAAAGGGTATGGGCAGTCCGTTAAAATTCAAAAATTTCGAATTAGCGGATGTCTTTGCTGGTGAAGAAATCCACTTTAAAAAAAACGTTAAGCTTCCTAATTTAGACTTCAAAGTTTAGGTGGAAACTTTTCCTCTATTTAATTCCCACTTTTCGCTGTTCCTGGGAAGTTCTTATTCACAATATTGGAGTGCTCTACGCTTCAAATTCCTGGAACATATATATCAGACTTAAAACGTCTAGCCAAAGGGATCTCGATGGGATACCCTTTATGTTAATATACCTTGGGACTGCAAAGTAGGAACATTTTGCGTGACACATGGTAACATAAACGTAAGTAGGAAAACATTTTTCGCGACGCACGCTCGAATTTTACCAAACAAGTTTTTTTTACCTTTTAATTATATTTCATTTAATTTTTTCACAGATTTAATATTTTTGTTTTTTTTTTTAAATACTAAATTGATTGCTAAATTACATATTCAAAGCAATTTTTATTTTAACATTCGTAAGGTAAATGCTTTTTACATTGTATTTGGTGAATTTGCATGATTCACGTGAATTATACGTGTTCACTAGCGAGTGAAATCTGAATTTACTCGCCTAAACTTGAGTGACTTGTAAGCAGAAACAAATTAATAAATAAAACATTGCACGGTTTTTTGTTTAACAAAAAACATACGTACAGTCATAGAAATAAACCTGTAAAAATAGCAGAAAAAGCTACTAAAAATTAGTTCAAAATGGACTTTCAGTAAAAACTGCTTAATTTAACAGATTTTTTTTTCTAAATATTAACAAAATAAGAACAGCAAAAATAAAACTTTACAAAATTTTAGTTATATTCGATGTGAATTTTTTGTTAATTCAAAATAGCATTTTACTATGTAAAATACGCAAAAACTTTTACTAAATATTTGTAGACTTAAAATAGCAAACAAAAACTTTAATATTAACAACATTTTTGTTATATTTACCACAGAATAAAAATAATTGTTTATTTTGCTAAAATCAGCAGACATGTTTGCTAAATAAATTGTAGGTTGCTAATTTCATAAGGGCAGACTTTTATTCGCATAAAAAAAAAACTAAAAGAAAAACTAAACAAATTTCTCATTTTTAATCATTTTTTGTCTACTAATATTTAGTAAATATTTTTGCTGGTTTTAACAGATTATTTTGTTGCTTTCAATTAACTAAAATCTAGCTAAAATATAACTAAATATGTTTAAATTCAACAGATTTATTTTTGCTATTCCAATATTACTAATATTTAGTAAAAAAATCTACTACTAGGAGTTTTTTCTGCAAGCGCATTTTTAACTAATTTTTAGTAACTTTTTTTTGTTTGTTTGTTGTTTTTACAGGTTTATTTCTATGAGTGTAACAATAATGGAGATACTATTATTTACCTAAAACAAAAAAAAAAACGAGATAATAATTTTCTAATTTCTTTTCCCTTTTTTCCATTCCAGTGTTGCGGTAAATTTATTGTTACTCCCAAATTAATGACTAGGGCCAGCCGTCGCACAATTGTTATGCATCCATTGCCACGTGTATTTGAAATTAGTAAAGATTTTGATTCAGATCCAAGAGCGGCCTATTTCCGTCAAGCTGAATATGGCATGTATATACGCATGGCTCTAATAGCCATGGTAGTCGGATGTCGCAACTGATATACATCGAGTGCTGCAGAAATAACCGAATTACTATTACTCAAGGAAACTGCATACTTTTAAAGTGTGTAACATGCATTTCTTTTTTATAAATATATATTTTTATATAAGTTTTATTGATTATTTTTTATACAATATCATAATTTTTATAAACTTAATCTTAATAAAAAGTTTCTTAAAACTAAGCTTTAAAATACATACATACATATATATATAAAATAAACTTTACAAACATAGAACTTAAAATAAATTGCTTAAATTTAATAGTTTTCTTACAACTTTAACTCTAAGACGAAATTTAGCAAACATTCTAACAGGTATCCATTGCCAGAGAGCATTAGAGAGTGAGAGAGATGCATCGTCTAATATTTCCGTTCAGTCTTCTCGTTTACATTTCACTTGCACTTTTTCTAAATTCATTTAGTAGTTACTATTTTTGTTTCCTATTAATAACGTTCTATTTGTATAGAAGTTTCTCTTTGCATTTCCATTTCATCCTGCCAGTGGGTTCTCTTTTGCTTTTTTGGTCTCTCCAATGTGCTTTGCAAATTTAACTCACTACTCTCAAATGCTTTATTTAAATTACTTTGTAAATTTCCTACACGGCGACGACTATCATCACCATAAATTACCGACATTTCAGAGTTTTGTGTTGGATTGAAAATGGTGGCTGTTGAGGAACATTTACTGTGATTATCATCATAACTTGGGGTAGAGGATCGTTTGCCTATATCTGCTGTACTGGTTCCAGTTTCAGAACATTTATCGCATTCATGTTTTCTGGAAATTAGAAAATATTCAATTAAGATTTTGAATATATAAGTTTGTATGTTACAAAATTATCTTACTTTTTCGACTTTTTACAGGCGACTAAAAATATTAATACAGTTAAGATGACTACAGCTGCCAATAGACCTGATAGTCCTGCTATAACAGTCATCATTCCGTGTGGTTCGCCATCTGATGTTACTTTAGTTACTGTAATAATAAAATTTAATAAGCGATTAATAAATATGAGTTGCATTGGGGATTTTTTTTTATTATTTTTCGTTAGTTTATTGATTTTAAGTATATTCTGAAATCCAATTCATTTAACATTAACTTCAAAATTGTATTTGCTTCCAATCATTTTAGTTTCAGACACTATTAATTGCACTGTAAGTAAAATATCAACTTTTGAAATGACACACCAAAACTTCGGGACAAAAAAAAAAATTAATTTTGGAACGTAGAATCCAGTGGCATACTTTCATAGGTTAGATCAAAATAAAAAGATATTTCAATTTTAAGTTTGCATTGAATAAAGCGATTTTTTTAATTTTATTTTAAGAGGTTTATTAGCTTCAGATTTTTATTTTATTTTATTTTTTTTTTGTTTCATATTTAAATAGTTTGAACTTTTTTCTATATGCTATGAACATTTTTGATAAACAATCGCAGAAATAAAAAACTTACAGCTTGTTAAACAAACTGCTTGCCCTATATTTTACACGAGTAATATTTACTTTAAATGCTTTTCTCTCAAAACAAGATATTAAAAATCGGGTGCCACTGTGCAGAATTAACGAGTGGACCGATTTTCAATCGGTTTTTCTGTTTTGTAAGGAACTAAAAAATAAAGTCCCTAACGTAGAGATATTTTTAAATTTGTTTCTAGTATTTTTTTTTTTAAACGTAAAAAACCACTATTTTTTGGGATGTTTTTTAATTTTCGATTTTACCCTCGTACCATATTAATGCAAATCAAAAATTTAAAAATCCGGCTGCGTTCGGGATGTATCGAATGTGTACGTTACCCAAGGCTCCACGATGGCACCCGATTTTGCAAAAAGAATTTTTTGAATAAACCATTTTTTTTTTATAATTGCTTAAATATTGTCTTTTTTTATTTTTAAAACCAGTTAAACCCCTTAAAAGGATGTCATGTAATTTGTTTTGTAAATTTGTCTACAGATTTATTTTAAAATAGTTTTTCTGAAATGGGAATATATAGTGCTTCCAAACCCTGTACTCACTTTTTGTGTATTTATTTTTTTTTTTTTTGTCAAAACCTTATTCTGGACCACCTGTGCTAAATTTTAGAAGAACTAAATTTCAATTGACAGTTGTAGTTAAATTAACTAAGAATTTAGCTAATTCAACAGAATTTTTAATCATAATCAGCTGAAAATTTTTGCTAAGAAGGTCTTTTTGGATCTCATAAAAAGCAGGTTTATATTTATTACCGGGAATATAAGTACCCGATGAAAAAAGTTCTGATATAGGTATATATAATCATATATAGTCATATATATAATTCCATATCACATCATATATCAACTAATCCGAAAAATGGCATACATAACCTTAAGTCATGGTAACCCATGGGATCTTATTTGACCTTAAGTCATGGTATCCCATGGGATCTTATTTGATACAATTTGATCAGAAAAATGCGTCTATCTAATTTGATCAAGTTATATATAATTTGATACAATTTGATATAGCTTCATAACATTTTTTCGCGCTATTTTATTATACATTACAAATAATAATGAAAATTCTAAAATATAAATCAATGGATTGGAAAATTAGACGTGATTTCAAATTGACGTATACACTGCGTTTCATAGCTATAACGCTATTTTGTTTTCCAATTATTTCTTAACCCGGTGGCTTAGGTGTTTTCCGAAGATTAGCTCATCTCTGTCTTAGCTTTCGATTGATGCAACATAAAAAGTTGTTGTTGTATATTTTTAATTAAGTAGCTTTCTAGTGTTTTATAATTATAACGTCATTTTAAGAAAATTTTAAACACATTGAGTAAAAATAAATCTGTATAAAAGAACATTTTTTTTGTTTCTTTCATTTGACTGTTTGTATCAAAAACATTTATTTTCCGCGGATTTAGTACAAAATCTGTATTTATAGAAAAGTTTTTATAAATTCAACCAAATTAAAGTCGAGAGTTGACAATCAAACTTGATTAATTTAAGACAAATAATTTTTGCTAGAAAAAAGTTAATTTTAGCCAAATCCCATTCGGCTTTTTGGGATATAAAGATTTAGAGCTTTAAAGAATTTTCTGACTTAAAATGCTTTTTTTTAACTTCGAGCTTTTTTTTAAAGTGTAATTTTTTTAAATTTGCACTTTTGCGTTTTTACAATATTTTGGCGCTTTAAATTCATTAAATTTAGCACTTTTTGTCATCTCTGATAATTATATTTAAAAGTGACAGAATTTTCGTTAATTTCTATCAGATATAAAAGTGATTTTGCTTTTTAATTTTAACACAAATATTTATACAAAATTGTATGTGATGTCATATATAATTATAAATAAAAGTGATGAATATATAAATGGAAGTATATATGATCTGATACCTATATAGCTATATCAATTATATATGATGAGATAAAAAAGATCAACTTATATATAACATAAGATATAATTATATTAGATGATATATATCGCTATTTTAGAAATGTTCGTAAAAATTAGTATGAGACATATGGCCACATATATAGTTATATATAATTATATCAAGCTACATATGACTATATATAAACTTTTTTCGTCGGGTAGTTAACACAGATAGGTACGGAGTAACAATTTTTGCTCTACCCACCTTTATTACCAAGACAGCCTATTTTATGATTATAAAATAAAAATATGAGAAAATAAAGTCATCTACAATTTAAACTGATAGCGAAGGAACAAAAAAATAATGGTTTGAAAACAATTGTGATCTAAATTTACGGGCAAAATTTGTAATTTTGAGAATTACGAATTACTAAATTTTAGGTCGAAAAATAAGTTCAAATATGGATGAAATTTGTTTTTGGTGTAAAATCAAAGAGTATATACATACAAATAGAGAGACTACACTTACCTCGCCTCTCAGCAACGAAATACCAAATGAAAACATTTTTTTTACACTAAAAAATATTTGCAACATGTTGATAAAAAATTGTTGCTTAAAATAGTCGCTTTTATTTTGCATATACATACTTTGTTATATTCTATTAAAATTTATTGTATTTTAATTTTATCTTGCTAATTTTATAGCCAAAATTTATAATTAAAAAACATGATCAAAATTAAATTAAACTTTCAAATTTCTGCAATATGTGCTCGGTGCGAGTTTACGAACAAATAAAAAGAGTGCAGATTGAGAGAGACTGAGGTAAAAAGAAACCTACTGCTTCAAACCTGAACAACGTTTAAATACATCCATAGAGTAAATAAAATTACGTAGAGTATCGGTCGTGTTCACCAAGAAATTCTACGTCAGCAAGTTTCAGCTGCAACATGTTTTGTTCCTATTGCCGGTTTTCAACAATGTTAATAAACGAGCTTTTAGGGTTTAATGTGTTGATTTGATTGTTTATGTTTTTAAATCAACAAAAACATATCAACGCGTGTTATATAAAAAAATATTTGTTTTACTACAACTAAACGCTTTTACTTTACGGTACTTTACCCATGCAGAAAAATACAATCGGCACAGTGTTGACAAAGCGTCTGCAGAACGTGGGACAGTCTTTGTCCTGTTACCCGATTGATAACAGTGGCCAACCGTTGGTTTGAGCGGACTTTGCCACCGTTGGCATAAAGTTAATAATTCAAAAATGTGGTGCTTTTAAAATAGCTTAAATTAAATTATTTTTGTTTGAGTTTGAATTTTAACGCCTTTTTCAGACAATTGCAATTAATACTATAATTAATATGCAATTTTATTTAATTTAATTGTGAAAGGCGTGGTAGAAAAGAATGAGTGTATTTTCTAAAAATCATAACTACATTGCAAATTTTCAATTTTTTCTGAATCAGACTACGCAGTTTTTGGTATTGAACCTTCGTCAGTGACCCTGTTTTTTTGAATTTTTGAATAATGTTATATTACATTACATTTTTTCTACAAATAGAGAGCTAACACTTTCCACGCCTCTCAGCAACAAAATACCGAACTCGGGTAAGCAAATTATAACATTTTTTTACACTAAGAAATAATTGCAACATGTTGATAAAAAATTGTTGCCTAAAACACTAACTTTTATTTTGCTTTTATATTGTAATTTTCTATTAAAATTTAATGCATTTTAATTTTATCTTGCATATTTTATCTTTAAAAAATAAAATTAAACAAAAATTTTATTCAAAAACATGATCAAAATTAATTTAAACTTTTGAATTTCTGCAACTTGTTTTGATTTGCTTGGTGCGAGTTTACGAAAAAATAAAAAAAGGGCAGATTGAGAGAGACTGATCAAAAGATCATTAAGTCAGAAGTAACCATATCAGTTGTGGATGGCGAAATTTGCCACACATATGATAATATGACGAAATTTGTCACAAGTATACATATTTGAAAATATTGCTACAATGATAAATCTTTTAAATGAAATGGAACTCTTAAATAATGCCGTAATTTGAATTTTGTACAGCTGTTCAAATAAAGGGTCCGGCATCTAACGTTTTTTTTTTAATTTGTGCTTATTTCGTGAATGGTAACACTTAGCTCATGTCTGATGTGACAGATAATTAGTTTTATCCTTCCGCTGAACGAATATGGTTGTGTATACGCTTGAACAACGCTGGGAAATATTGCGACATTACTTTGAAAATCATGGTAATGTTGCAGAATGTGTGCCGATACACCCAAAACGAGTCACTGTTTGGTGCTGATTTTGGTCCAGAGGCATAATTGGGCCATTTTTCTTCGAAAATGAGCAAGGAGTGGCCGTTACAGTCAATGGCGATCGTTATCGGGCCATGTTGAACGAATTTTTGTTCACAAAAATTGAAGAGAAGGATATTGGCAACATTTGGTTTCAACAGGACGGAACATGAAGCCATTGGTGAAATACAGCTGCACACAATCGATAATGTGCTTAGAAATTGGACCGATCGTGTAGGCTACTGCATGGCCAGCCGAGGCAGCCATTTGAATGAAATTATTTTCCATTATTAACCGGAAGGATTGTACTTTCAAATAATAAAAGAAATTTAAGAAAATATTCAGTTGTTTTTTTTTTATAGCATTTTCAAAAAAAAAAGCTATTTGGCGGACCCTTTATTATTTTGTCATCGATGTCTTAAAGTATGGATCCCCCCATGAATTATCATTTATAAATTCTAAATGCAAATGTACGTCGTAATGGGTGTTTTAAGTTATGCAAATAATTTATCAAATTATGTTTATATACTGGTAAACTAGATAAAGCAGCTTTTTTTAGAATTTGTTATTTAAAATCTACCAAATACTAAAAAAATCAATTATCAATTAAATCATCATTATGG
This sequence comes from Delia radicum, assembly GCA_021234595.1. NCBI lineage: Eukaryota > Metazoa > Arthropoda > Insecta > Diptera > Anthomyiidae > Delia > Delia radicum. Next base: position 226,194,907 of record CM037852.1, on the reverse strand, counting down.
AAAAGATGAAAGTTAATTGAAATTGTCGACCAGAAACAATTTAAAAGGATTTCTTTTTTTTTTTTTGTTTTTTAAATATTTATTTATCATTTATGTACAAATATAATACAAAATTATTTTGGTCTCAGCGCCATAAAGGCATTATTGAGACAAGTTGGCAAAAAATATATGAATGTACTATTAAAAATTCTAAATTCAGTAATTGATATTAAACAGAACTAAATTTGAAAAAGAAATAAAAAATATTCTATTTACTTACTACAAACAAAAGCGTTTCAAGGTTTGCATACAAAAAATCTTTTAGATCTTCTTTAAATATTGATATTCTGTTAATTGGTTTCAAATTCACCGGCAAGTTATTATATTCAAAGACTCCAGTATATTCTATACGCTGCTTCGTGGTTTCCAATCTGCATAGTGGTAATCTAAGATGTTGATGATTCCTTGTGTTAAAAGCATTCTGGTTTTGGACGAAGTTAATGGTATGATAACCTATGTTGTGTAAGGATTTAAATACATCAGTGCTTGGTACTCGTATAGTGCATGGATCTGAAGAATTGACTTACAAATCTCTTTAGAAAGAGGTAATGTTGAAAACGTTATTGGTAAACTGTAAATTGTTTTCAATGCTTTATTTTGCATACTTTGCAAACTTTTTAAAACTGTTGTATTCTTAAAACCATATATAATGGCCATATAATTCAAATGGCTTTGAATCAAAGCCTGATATAATAATAATTTGGTTTTTTTATTAAGCTTGTATTTCATTTTGTACAAGATACCAATAGCTGGAGCTATCTTAGACTTAATATCACATATGTACAGTGCGTTCATAAATTATAGCACATTTGCCAATCTGCACAGAAAAAACTAAAAACTGGTTTCAATTAAAAATTTTATTGAATCAATTAATATTTTAATTGATTTTGCACCTACCACTAAAATGATAGTATTAACTAAAAAAATTTACAGACAGTTTATTGAAACTCTTTCAATTAAAATAATAATAATATCAATTAAAAGAGTTATTGTTTTTCCTTACAACCTTAATTAAAAAGTTTTGTTAAATTGATTAAAACTTTAATTGAAACTTGAGAAGAAAACAATGGTAGTTTTAATTGAAAACTCGTATTTTTTTATTTTTATTATATGCCCCCATTAAATAAAAAAAAATGTAGGTTTGTAAATTAAATTGACATTTTATTTATAATAAAATTAAAGCTTTTTAATATAAAAATGTATTATAAGAAAACAAATAAAAGTAAAGACAAAATTTTTGTTTTGTTTGTCTTGAACTTTTTCTTGTAATTGAATTGCTTTCTTAACAAAAATCACACACAACTTTAACATGATAGTTTAATGACACTTATACTTATTGAAAATTTAATTATTTACAAAAATAATAGTTTAATTGTCCTTTTTCGATAGATAAGGTTTATTTAAATCCACATGTGCACTTTTATTACCACAGACAAAACACGAAACTAAATTAAGTTTTCGTGCGTACACGAATATCTCAACAAAAAGAATGTTGCAAACTTTAGTGAAATAACTACGATTTTGCGTGTATTTGAAATCGGTAAACAATTCAACTTAATAAAAGTTAATCATTTGCGATTTTTTTTCTTTTTATTTACAAATTAAATAATATATTGATATAATTAAACCTTTGTTTGATTATTTAATCTAAATAAAATTAAAAAAAAAAAATAGTTTGCCAAATTTTTAAAAATTTTGTTTACATGTTGTCAACACTGTATGGATATATTAGTAAATTCAATAAATTTTTTAATTGAATCAATTAAAAAAATTGTTTAAATTGCCATTGATATTCAAACAATCGATTAATTTAATTTTTTCTGTGTGTAAATCAATGTTTTATAAAATTTCAACAGTGGATGTTACCCAGCATACCATATGCGCTCTAAATGAGCTCATAAAGAGTCTTTTGTCGGAACGCTGACGCTCATAATGAGTTCATAAAATAATCATAAACAGTCATAAAACGCTCATATTTGAGTGGCTTTTTCCACTAAACTGGTCACTCATGAAAGAGCTCCAAATTTTATGCATAAAAGAGTATTTTCCCAGCTTACCATATGCGCTCTAAATGGGCTCATAAAGACTCTTTTGTCGGAGCGCTGACGCTCATAATGAGTTCATAAAATAATCATAAACAGTCATAAAACGCTCATTTTTGAGTGGCTTTTTCCACTAAACTGGTCACTCATGAAAGAGCTCTAAATTTTATGCATAAAAGAGTATTTTATGACTCTTTTTTTAAAACGCATTTTGAGCTCTTATTCCAGTGCATAAAATAACATTTTTGAGCCTCATTTTGCGTGCATCAAAAACTCTAAATAGTATCCTGAAAATGACGAAAAACAGATAATTAAAAATAAATAAATAAATAAATAATAAATAAATAAATGAAAGAAATAAGCTTGCTCTTTTCATTATTTTAATTATGTATTATTTTTGTATTTATTATAAAATAACTCACAATTTTGTCTTTACGCTTCCAAAAATATTCACTAATGAATCAATTTGTGTAACTTCTTTCTTCTGCTTAGCTGGAATTTACCGTTATCTGTCAGCGTGCAGAAATTACTCATAAAAAGCACATAAAATCTATCGTTTATGAGCTCAGAAATATGCGCGCAGAAACCACGCATAAAAAACTCATAAAATTTACCGTTTATGAGCTCAGAAATTTACACGCAAGAAACACTCATAGAAAGTCATAAAATCGATCGTTTATGAGCCCAGAAATATGCACGCAGGAAACACTCACAGAAGCTCACAAAATCGCTCATATATGAGCTCATATATAAGAGCGCTTCGATAATGGTATGCTGGGTATAATCATCATCTCTTGGTGGAACTTGTATCAATATATCATCGTTCTAAAAATTAAATAATATTACTCAAAACTCCCATTAATTAGAAATACCGTTATTAAAATCATTTACATTGCATATTAAAGCGTTCAAATTGTATAGCACAAAAACAAAAAAGTCTTTGTTTAACCCTTTCGCGGACCCGTCGGCATAAGCCGACACCTGTGTCATTCTGCTAACATTTCCTAATTTTCGTGTGTCCGCGAAAGGTTTAACTGAAATAAACAATTAATTCCTTTATTTATTTTACAAAAATAACAAAAATAATAAAAAATAATAATATCTCAATAATTTGTAATACCACCTTTCGCTTTAAGAAGAACTTATTAATCTTTTCAGAAGAGCTTCATCCAGTCCTTCCCATTCTCTGAAAATTAAATTTTTTAGCTCATTCGCATTTATATATTGACGATTGTCAGCATAAACTCTAATTGCGAGAATTCTTCATATGTTTTCGATAGGGTTCATATCTGAAGAGCAAGCAGGCCATTCCAAAACATCGACATCATTCGAGCTTAACCATTCATTTGTGAATTTGCTGGCATGGCAGGCTGCATTGTCTTGCTGGAAAATATATTTTTTATCTGTATTTGCATATAAAAATGGCAATAAACTGCATTTTAGTAATTCGCAGTACTTTTCGCTGTTCATTTTAGTTGGGACGATTTGCAACTCCAAACAACATTCTTCAGTAAATGCACCCCAAATCATAACTGAACCGCCACCAAAGTTTCTACGAGAGAAACATTAGGGTTCTTTTCGTAGGTCACGCCAGTAACAACAATTCCCGTCAGGGCCACCCAAATTAAATTTTTTTTCATCTGAAAAAATTATCTTTTAGTTTAGTTTTTATTTCATTTAGCTCATTCTTTATTCCTGCTTATCCTCCTTCGCATTGATGACAATTATAAATCTCGCTTTAATTTTTAAGTAAATGTTTAAACTGACGTTTATCCAAACTTGTGCATTGCGCATGATATTTCTTTTCACATTTATCGCATTCTATAAATTCATCACTCTCCTCTTTTATTTCAAATTTGCATTGATCACATATTATTTTTTTAATTTTAAAACTTCTTCGATTTGCTCGAGACATACTTTACAATTTCCCGAAACACTTTAATTTGCTTTTTATTATAATAATATTTGTTATCGAAAAAAAGCGTTAATTTAATAAGAATTGTTTGTTTAAATTTCAAAGATTTAACACTGCTAAAAAAACTTGTTTATTCACTAGGGTTGCCAACTTTTCAACTTCTTTCATAGTTAATTCTTTAATATTTTTCACTTTAAATCCATAAACAATTAAAATTTAATGTAATATTTGTTTTTGTTTACTAAAAATACAAGCATATGATTTTTTCTTCTTACAAATTCTTACTGGCAAAAATAGGTCCATTCGTTTACTTTTCCAGTAAAATCCAGTAGATGAGTAAATTTTGGGCAAAATGAAAATTTTACTCTCAAAACTGGCTCTTGCACAAAAAAGTAAACGAACGGAAAAATTGCAAAAACTTGCAGGTTAATTCAAACATATGAGCGCTAAAAAGCTTAGTGTTGTAAAATATGTGTTATTTAGACTACCCTGTATATATTGTTTTTGGTACTTGATGCATTGCATTTTAATAATTATGAATTCGTAGCAATTGTATTTATTTAAATAAACTTTTGTGGAAGCTTTTAGGTTTTTTGCTGTCAACTGTCACTTTACTCTCTTAGTAGATGCTCTCTTTTGCAAATTTATGTGTACGCGAATGCATTTCAGTAAAATCCAGTACAAATTTGTACAAACTTGTGCAAATTTTGGTGTAAACGAATGGACCTAATGTATCCAGTAAAAACTTGTAAATTCTTTGGCATCAAACTGTGACTTTACTCCCTCTTTTTACTATTTTTTACTGGGTATTTGTGTAAACCAACAACTTCCAGTCAAAACTTGTACAAATTGGTAACAATTTTTGTGTTATCGAACAAACTTATTGTGAAATAACTTAATGTTATTATATTATTTTTATATTTTTTGTTTGTATTTATGGTGCGTAACGCAAAAACAGTTTAATCATTGTTATAATTTAACCGCGTTCATTGACAACTAGTTGGCAGATTTACAATAAAAAAAATTTGCAACTTTTTGTCAAGAATTTAAACTTCAACTTGACACTTGTTTAACTAAATATGTACTGGATTTGGCAAATGAAAACATGTGGGTTTTTAGAAAAAGTAGTTTAAATGCATACACAAAACTTGAATTGAAAAAAAATTTTAAAAATATTTAATTATTATTTATTATTATTTTTATTATTTATTATTTTTATTTATCGATTTCCTGCGCAACAAGAATAAGTCTTATAATTAAAGCACAGGATTATATTGGTTTACAAGGAATGCCACATAAAAAATTAATATTAAATATAAAATTAAAAAAAAAAATAAATAAATATACTAAAATTAATAATGATTGATATAATTTTTATTGTTAATAAAAATTATGATTTATTCGACCTTTAGTTTGTTAGTTCCCCTTTAAATAAAATGGGAAACATGAACGAAAAATGTGTATTGTAATCTACCAAAGGTGGGTACTACACAAAAACATAAAGTATTTCAATTTGTTTTTTTTTTTTTTTTTTTTTTTTTTTTTTTTTTGATTATTATTGGTAACTTCAAATACTTCTCATTTTGTTAGAAAAATGAGTTATATATATTTTCAAGTTTAAGCATTATGATGTTACCACTCTTTCTAAATTGTTCTGATGATGGGGAACTAGAAACTCCCCGAAATAGATCTATCAACAAATTCTTGGAAGTGTGGTCAAGGAATAAATTGAAAAACTAAAAAATTCTATAATTTATTTATTAGGACAATATTCTGGTAAATAAATGTAGAATACGACCTCGAACTTGAATAACTTCATTTTCATTAAAATTAATAATATTAAAAGTTACATGAAAAATTTAAAACAATATATAAATAAACATAAAATAAAGATATGATAACATTTTACAAATTAATCTCGAACGAGAAATTTTTATTTAAGTTTCGCAAAAGATTCAAATAAAAATTTCCTAAAAAGAATTGCGTTGCTATTTGTTTGTTGGTTGTTTGGCACATCATTCCAAAGACGAACGGCGTTTATGAAAAATTGCCATTCTGACACAAGACATTTAAATCTAGGTATAATCATGTTCTTACCCCTGGTAGATCTAGCAAATTGTATAAAATTAAAAAGGTATTGTGGTTTTTCAGTGTATGCAACTTTGTGCAGAAAAATAAGGACTCTAATTTTAAGAAGGTTTTCGAAAGATACACCATAAAGATTTTTTGAAACAGCAGAGACTCCATCACTCTTCCTCAATCCGTAAACATATCTTATGATGTTGTTATACAAAACCTCTAATTTTTTCTTGCTGATGGAATCACAGTTAGCGAAAAGTTCACAGCCGTAAATTAGACTAGGTTCATATTTATGTTTTTTTTAAGAAATATAAACAAAATGCTGCAATAACTCGAAAACTCCTTAACAGATTTTAAGCCTTTAATGCACGATGGTTTCTTCAGGCACTGTTAACTTTCGATTTTAAGTATTAACTTTTTAAAATGTCACAAACATAAAGACCAATTGGAGTTACTTTAGCTTGACTATAAATATAGTGATTAGAAAATCGTTTATTGATTGATTCGTAGTTCAATCCTATACAACATCTCAAAATTTTTCCTTCCAAAATTTCCATTTCCGTTATTATGATTGAGGAAATGTTAAACCATATTGGGAATTCATATAAGAAAACTACACCCAAAAAAATAAGTTAGTAGTAAAGTTAGTAAAACGTCTTGTAAATCAGGTATACTATTTTTTAGCAATTTTTTTTGCTAAAGTCGTGAATATACTAATGTTTTACTAATTAATTTTGCTAAAAAAAAGTGTGCTGATAAGCACATTAATAGTGTGGACAACAACCAGATTGAAAGATATACGCAGAATGAAGTAGATGTCGCGGCATGTCAAGATGTAGTAGAGAAGAGGAAAATGATACTAAAAAGTACAACTCTAATAAGACATAAAAAAATCAACCATGGAAGTTTTTGTATCTCTTTTTCATACATAAAACAAAATTGAGGATTAAAATAACTTAAATTTTGCGTTGTCACCGGCTTGTGAAAACAATTGTCTATTAATTAAATAAAACACAAAATAAAATATTTATTTATTTAAACTAAATGTTTATATGTGTGGTCAAATTGCAAACAAACATATACAGAAATGTAGACAGAGTAAAGTGAAAGACAAAGACACACATCTTCGTTTGTTTTTGTTTATTTTTTCGTTTCTATAATTATCTTCGGCAGTTGCGATAGCATTATTTAGACAACCATTGATGTAAGTAATTGAAAGACAATTTTTGTTATGTTATATATATTTATTTCTATATATTTTCAGATATTAAATTAATTCATGTCGTCAATGTGGAAAAATGAAAATTTTTATATTTCGTTATTATAGTAAATTATTTTTAAAAGAATCACAAAAATATGTTTTATGATTTTCTGCAAATAAATTAACTAAATTACAATTTTTCTACAAATTTTTTGCGTTTTTTTCAGTCTACTAAAATTCAGCAAAAAATTTATTAATTTCTAGCAAGGCTTTTGTATTTCTAATCTACTAAGTGTTAGCAAAACTTTTGCTGAATCTACAAATTTTGTTGCTAAAAATCAGCTCACTGATTTTCAGCAAAAGATTTTGCTGACATTAGCAACTTTTTTGCAAGCATCCTCCTGACTAAAATTTTGCTGACTCAGCAAAATTTTTTGCTGACTTTACAAACTTTTTTTTTTGAGTGTAGTCTTATACTCGTTTTATATAATAAAAGTTTAGTCCTCGTTGGCAAACTTTTATTGTATGAAATTTTCGAAAATACTAACAATATTTTATAGGACCTACTCAAAACGATTCTGGCATGACGATTAAATTTTACAAGATTATTAAAATTATCTTCAAGATATTTTATATTGTCGGTAATGGAAATTTCAATACCATCAAGAAATAACTTTAGCTTTTTACTCTCTGGCACAACAAAATTTCTACATTTTCCAGATGCATTGCGGAGAAAAATCGCTTCACTCTTAGAGGTATTCATCTTGATTCCCCAATCATCATAAAAACGCTTACACACAGAAAATAGTTTCGTTGCTCCAACTGAATTTTTTGCCAACCGAATTTTTGCAGTTACATGAACTATCTCCAAATTTGATTTGCAATTCGATTGTTGTACCCAACTTTCATTTTGAATAATCGAATAATTTTATTGTCCAAATCATATTTGTAAACGGTTTTGTTGATTCAATTGGATTTGTTTGTCTTATCGAATTGTTTTAAATAATACCCCGTTTCCAAGCAATTTTTGAAAATATTTTTAATTTTTTTGGTGTTAAGAATGATACCTACATTTTTTTAAATAAATGATGTAACTTAATTAACAAAATTACAAAAATCATTTTTCTGATAAAAAATAAGAGCATTTTGGTATAGAAACCCATCAAATAAAAATAAATAAAAATAAAATTATAATGCATTTTACTTGAAAAATTTGAAAATCTTAAATTTTTCGTATAAAGAGTCCGATATTTAGATGTATTGACCCTATAAAATAGAGGTTTTTAACCAAAACCCGATTTAGAATTTGAGCAATTTTAGATTGAGGAAAAATACATTAAATTCGCAGTATTTTCTGGTAAACCACTTTTTTTATAAAGAAAAACTCTGCAGAATCTGATTCTGAATAAGTGTTTTTAAAGAAAAATCTTCAGACTTGTTTTTGGGATATGAATGAAATTCCGTGACATTTTTCATTAAAATAGCCTCAAAACTTTAGGCAATTTTCCTGTAAAATCTTTAAATTTAAATGCATTTTGAACTTAAAAAACGTGTTATTTTATGAAATCATTATTTTTAGTCTGATGGATTTCTAATTAAGAATTTGCTCTGTTCTTTGCACGGTTGACTACCATTTAAGGTTTAGAATAACGGTATTGGTTTATCATGTCAAATCTGAAACTAATACCAACATTTTAAAACAAGGATAAGGTGTATTTATCCCCATATTTTAACGTGTTAAGTTTTCTATTTGTGCAGTTCAAACCCGATACATATTCCCTACACCTTTCAGATACCAAAACAGAAATTTATAACGGTGTTGATCACATAGTTCGAATTCGAACCAGAAAAATAGCTAGCTAAATACATTAAAATTTTATGGCAATTAGCCTTTATATTATCCTTGTTTTAAAACGTTCATATCGGGGTTAGTATCTACGTGATAAGCAAATACAGTTATTTTAAACTGAAACGGTAACCATCCTTGGTCATTTATGTTGTGGTAGGTGGGTACCACAAAAACTACAGCAGATAAAAATGTGTTTGCATCTTAAATAAATAATAAGCTCTCATTGTTTTTATGTTATTAAATAATGGAATGCATGAACAGATCTTGACTTGTAGTGTATCGACCCTTAAACGGATTCATGCCAATGCGCGATATTATCTGTACAAAAGTTTCCGAATGGTTAATACATCTTTGAATACCATTTTTTTTATACAAACTACCTTTTGTGAAAATTCTGTGGCCAAATGGAGTTGGCCAATCTATTTTGCCGGAAGTCCTGCCAAAATTCGTTTTGATTATCGCCTTCATAAGTAATATTGAATTTGCTTCGTTTTCTTGAAATGTCCACAATATTTTTGATATTTAGAATTTAATTACATTTTTTTTCATAATTTTCTTTTATTAATTTTGTATGTATATTTTTTTTTGTAATATTTTTGTAATATTTTTGTATTTTTTCTAAGTTTAAATTTTTTATATTTATTTTTGACAATTGCAATGCTACTTTTTCCATTTATAATTTGAAACAAACTACTTATAGTTGAGAGTGTCGAAATGGTTTCGGTTGTTCCAACCGAAAATTTTAACACTATTTGACCAACAGTTGGTAGTAAATTCTCAATAAAATAATATGACTGATTTAAAATTCAAGTTTGATTGGAACTATTAGGTTTTAATTTCCATAGCCAATAAGTCGGTTAAAATATTCATTTTATTGTTTTTAATATGAGCATTGCTATGGTATTCTTGTGACAAGATTCTTTTTTGATCAATTTGGTTGGTAATACCTCCTTGATTTTTAAATTGAAATTTAATTAGTTGTAACAGTAAAATTTGTGTCAATAAAGCAAAAAAATTGGTTGTATTCGTACTGGAAAATAAAATTGAGTTGATAGAGAAGAATCTTGTGGATCATGATAGTATTCTAACAAATTTATTCTCTGTGTGTAACAACTTTCCGATTGGCTAGAAACTTGTGTTGAGTCTTCAATAGGCGATTCATTGTGTGAATAAAGAAGAGAATCATCCGCGTACAGCAACGCAGTTGAATTTTGTGTTACGTGAGGAAAATCGGACATAAATATATTACAAAGATGTGGAGCTAATATGCAGCCCTGTGGCATATGGATATCAAAATTTTATTTTTTCGTACTTTAAAGTTTCAGACATTTTCCATACAAACATGAATAAATTTTGGCCCCATCTTTTATGTGTCCCTTATTTTTTATACCCTCCATCCCATAGTGCAGGAGGGTATATTCACTTTGTCAAATGTTTGTAATTCTTTTAAAAAAATTCTGGGACCCCATAAACTATATATATTCTTGATCAGCATGAATAGAGAAGTCGATATAGCCATGTCCGTCTGTCCGTCTGTCCGTCTGTCCGTCCGTCTGTCTGTGGAAACACAAAATACTCCGACAATACAGAAGAGGTACTGCTAATTTTCAGTCAAATTGTTTGTTGATATCATGAGCAGTTTTCTAGTGAAAATGGTCAAAATCGGTTAACGCGTTCAAAAGTTATGAGTGAAAATGTGGGAAGACCTCTAAAAATTTTTTTTTTTTTTTTATTTCATCATACATACATACATACATACATACGTACATTCAATGCTTGTACAAAAAAATATACGCAAGCAGGGATGGCTGTCAATATCGCTGAAGTACCGTCCCCGATTCTAACACCTTTCAACTGACTATCGTTATCGCTTAAATACCATTACCGATATTCTTGAAATACCGTTATCCGTAAAATACCGTTACCTTAAAATACCGTTACCGAAATAATCTAACAACATCTGAACAAAAAAACTTCTGTAAATAGATATATTTTCCCAAAGTATGATCATAAACTAGACAGCCACTTAAACTCGGGCATAATGCGGTTAAAAATTGTGGTGTGCATTAACATTACCTGAATAACTAAAATAACGTTATCCTTAAAATGCCGTTACCAAAATAATTGAAAAATCTTTTCCCTAAAATAAAGTTACCGAAATATCTAAAATATCGTTACCGCTAAAATACCGTTAGCGAAATAAATAAAATACCGTTAACGCTAAAATACGGTTAACGCTATAATCCCGTTACCGAAATAACTAAAGTATAGTTTCCCCTAAAATACCGTTACCGAAATAAAAGAAAATAGCGTTACTACTACTACCAATAACCACATAGAATCGGTTACCACCCATGGTCATGATCAACACTTAAAAACAAAAAAAAAAACCCACAAAATATTGTTGTTGTTTTTTTGTTTTGTTTTGTAATACAGTATGTATGTACGTATGAATTAGTAGCAATCGCATGCAGAGTTGCCAGGTTTGACGATTTGTCGTCATTTTGATGATATTTAATACCCAAAATAACTAAACTGACTATTTGACGACTTTTGCTTCCAAAATGACGATTTTTTGACAATAATTTAATATGTCAGCAAAATCTACTTATTTATCATTCTCATAAAATCGCCGGCTCGATTATTAAATTTATATTATTTCGTTAAAAATTGAAATCAAAAACATTGTTTTTTGATCGATAGCTAGCTTTTATATGCTAATATGATGTGAAATACAATTTTGCAAAAATGCAAATCCTAGAATTGAATAAAACTTAATCCAAACCGCATTTATTTTTTTATAAATTCATTACGGGTTTAGCTTAATTTAGTTTCTGTGTTTATATGTTTAGAACATTTTTTTAAATTTTTATAAAATTTAATTGGAGTTAGATTTAAATAAAAATAAAAAAATTTTCATGTTAAAACACAAGGCATGGAATTTTTTTGCGAAACAAACATATCTCTAGCCCGAATATATTTCATGTTGAAAGATGATATATACATATACAACTTTAAATGAAACAAAATAAATCCAAAAATAAATCCGGTGCTTAAAAACAGGCCTAATAATATAAATAATGTGCCAAAATTTAATAATTAAAAAATATAACATTAAGTTTGTTCGATAACACAAAACTTTGTACAAGTGTTTACTGAAAGGTTTTCCTTTAGACAAATACTCAGTAAAAACTGGTAAAAAGGGATAGTAAAGTGACAGTTTGATGCCAAAGAACTTACAAATTTTTAATGGATACATTTTTGCCAGTAAGAATTTGTAAGATGAAAAAAACATATGACTCAAAAAATATGCTTGTATTTTTAGTAAACAAAAACAAAAATTAAATTTTAATTGTTTATGGATTGAAAGTGAAAAATATTAAATAATTAACTATTTAAGAAGTTAAAAAACATTTAAATTATTTTTGGTCGATAATTTCAATTAACTTTTTCCTTTTCCACAATGATCAGTTGATTTTTTTTTAAATATTTAAAACAAGCTGTTTTATCTAATTTAATAATTCCTACAAATTTTCTGTTCGTTTACTTTTTTGTAAATTTGTCTTACTTTTTGTAATTTTGTTACTGAGTAGTTTTTACTGAACTTTACAGGAAAAGTAATCGAACAGACTTATTGTTAAAGAATTTCCAAATTTTGTAAAAGAATTTAAGATTTAAAAAGTTGTGCTACTGAAAGCCAGCACGCTACCAACTAGCCTACTGGGGCACACAGTTTCAACATTTTATAAAATGAATATCGTTGTAAAATATAATGATTTTCGAAGTTTAAACCAAAGAGAAGTGTCAAAAATCGTGTTATATTACAACGATAACACGTTAACATTTGAAATGTGAATAACACTATTGTATTTTATTTTTTATTAAAACTTTATCCGTCTTCTAACAAATATATTTTATTTTGACAATTTTTCAAAATATGATGGCGATTTTGCAGTTTTTTTTTAGAAAATTTGACATTTTTATGCTCTGCAAACCTGGCAACACTGGTTATGAGTGCAAATGTGAGAAGCCCTCGAAAAATTGTTAAGCTAATTTATAAAGCATTCTTTTGTTTTCCAGATACCAGGCTTATACCTTTTTTGTTAACCCCAACAAATCAAAAAATCACCAATTAGAAAAAAGGTAGAACAAAATAGTTGAGTTAAAATTCTTTATTTATTTGACTGCATTAACCGGAGTTGCCATAACACATTAATCGTTATCAGATCAAAAAAATATCCAGGAATAAACTCCCCGAATTCAACAATGTAAATTCATAACTTTTTTTCGTACACTATTTTTACTTATTCTCATTCTCAACCTTTAATAAATTTGCAAGGAAACTCTTACACTCTAATTACATTTATTAAAAACCCCATTAAATTTAAAGGACATTCACTTTCAGAACTTTTTTATTTAAGACATATAAGGTGCATACTTCATCTTAAAATCTTTTGATTATATGCATTTGTTTTCCTTAAAAGCCCTAATTTTTATTTGATACATACAAAAATAATCTAAATTAAAGTATTGATGTGTAAAAACCAATCGAATTTTGGGAAAATTTCTTAGGGTTCTTATTCTAGGAGTCGTAAACGTGAATTTTACAAGCAACTGAGCTGAAAAACAATAATTTGAAATACCAGTTTCTTTAATTTTTTGTGTCTCGAAAACACCCTAAACACTCGAAAGATTTTCTTTTATAATTTTTGACAAACTTAGTTTCATCACACTTTCCGTTTTACTTATGTGATGTATAGTATAAACACATGTGTTGTAATGTAAACTGGCATTTCATAATTATTTCATTATGTATGTCTCCGCAAGCGTATTTTTGTTCCCTTAAATTTATCTAAAATTCTGATTATTCGAAACTGTTTTTATGCGTTTGTATTCATTGCATCTCTTCTAACGATCCAAAAATATATTTTAGTAACTTCCTTTCATTTTTATATGGGCAAAGAGACAAACAACAGGCGAATTTTACTACAGTTTTTTTAACATCATAAGGAAATATAAAAATATATATTTTTTTCACTACACGATAATCAGAATAACCTTTGAATACCCACTGTTACACTGATAGAAAAACCGTCATAACCCAAATGTATTTTGACATCAGTTCTATGACAAATGTCTTCGTTTTTGACCCCATGACACTTGTCATCACGGAGATGTCAGCCTTAACATCACTTAACCAAATTGTCATCAGGGTCGAAAACTTAAATTGTGTCATCAATGGGATGAGACATCGGTTTCACATAAATGACGAATCGGAGTCAATTTAATAAAAAAATGTTTTCATTGCGATGACAGATAATTAGTTTTATCCTTCCGCTGAACAAATATGGTTGTGTATACGCTTGAACAACGCTGGGAAATATTGCGACATTACTTTGAAAATTATGGTAATGTTGCAGAATGTGTGCGAAAATGAATGATGCCGATTTTGCCAAAAAAATCATCTTTTCAGATGAAGCTCATTTTGATCTTGGCGGGTATATACACAAGCAAAATTGTCGCATTTGGGGCACAGAAAACCCGCACGCATACATTGAAAAGCCGATACACGCAAAACGAGTCACTGTTTGGTGCGGATTTTGGTCCAGAGGCATAATTGGGACATAATTGGACTGATCGTGTAGGCTACTGCATGGCCAGCCGAGGCAGCCATTTGATTGAAATTATTTTCCATTATTAACCGGAAGGATTGTACTTTCAAAAAAAAAAAGAAATTTGAGAAAATATTTAGTAGTTTTTTTTATAGCATTTTAAAAAAAAAAAAGTTATTTGGCGGACCCTTTATAATGATTACATGTCATCAATATGAATGTTATATATTGTATAAAGTGCTTCTTGCTTTGACAACGAATGTACATCAATGTGATATATCTTATGCCAGTTTTAGAAATGCGTCTAAAAACAAAAAATAAGGAACAAAACATTAACATTTTTACTAAAACACACTTTACAAACATTTTAACGTTATTTAGTTTTACTCTTTATTTATACTTTTCCTGTTATTAATGCACTAAATGTGGCATCGAATTGATGTCACTGTAGTCATAGCACGGATGACGCGTAAAATATGACAAAATTATATGATAACGTTCGTCATTAAATTGATGTCACTTATTGCATCATTGATGTCATTTGTAATAACATTGATGTCACAATTCTGATGTTAGGGCATCATCAATATGAAGATGCATTTTTCTATCAGTGTATAAGCATGCAGAATTTCAGATTCATTTTAGTAAACTTTAATTAAACATTTTTTCTTTTGTAACATCCCAAATACATTAATCAATCAGTCATATTTTGTTTTACTTATAAAAACAACATTATTTTTGTTATTTTTACAAAGAATATAGATATTAATATTGTTTGCACTTTCCCTGGTTTATGAAAACACCGAGATGGAGGGTATCCAAAAATTCGTCACAGCCGAATTTAATCCTTTTTATACCAAATTCGGCACATCGGACTTTAATGCTTCCACTTGTTTTTATTACATATCTAAGTTTCATTAAGATCGGAGAGAACCCATCGGGAGACTCTCCTTGTCAGTAAAGTCGGTTAACGAAGAATTACAATTGAAACATTTCCATCTAAAATTAGTTTATCTTATTGAATTTCTCTAATCGGCTTAAAACATTTTTTTATTGTAAAAATGTTTTCTCTTCTGTAATCAAATTCCCATTAACAAAAATTTGTTTAATTTTTTTTTTTTTTTTATTTTCAAGCCATAAAACAATTTTTATTGTAAATTTGAAAATAAGTAATTTATATGCCAGTCATTTGTTTAATATGTCAATCGTGTGTGTAGTTTTATTTCTAAAAATAAAAATACAAATTAAAATAAAACTAAATCAGGAAGTTTCAGGTGATTTTGAAAATTAATACCCATTTTTAAAGTGCATGAATAAACAAACATTAACAATAAAGTAACAAACAAAAAAAAAAAAAAAAAAGTAGTTAACTATAAAGGGTCTGCCAAATAACTTTTTTTTTTTTTTGAACTCCTGAACCAATTGGACTTTGTATGGCGTCATACCAAGGTCTTTATGCAAAATTCGTCTCAATGATGTCTCCGAAATGTTCAATTGTTGAGAACGACGGTGAATTGATGTTGATGGCGCTTCACGCACACTTTCTGCCACAGCAGTAATATTCTCGGGTGTACTCACTGTTTTTGGCTTTTCACGCTTTGGTTTATCGATGAGGATGCCAGTTTCTTTCACTTTTTTCACAAGATAACGAACATACGGACCATATTCGTTCAGCGGAAGGATAAAACTAATTATCTGTCAAATCAGACATGAGCTAAATGTTACCATTCACGAAATAAGCACTAGTTGAAAAAAAAGTGAGATGGCGGACCCTTTATTTTATTTGCAATAAACTGCACTATTATTTACTAACAAAACTAACATGCATTTTTTTTTTTTTTTTTTTTTAATAACTTTTTTGCTGTCGCCTGACATCGTTAATTTTCACATTAAAGAGGTGTGTCCCTAAAATCAAATAATGTTCGAAAAAAAAACATGTTACATGTTATTTATTGTAAGTTCGTGTACATATTACAGGTAAACATTACAGGTGAAACTATTTTCTTTAAAAAAATTACCTGTTATTTTTTGTGACAGACATATTTACATTAAATAATTGAATATTTAACATTACATTTTGTTAAATGGTAAAACTTTCATTTAATAGTGTAACAAATTGATTACTTCCCTAAAATCAAATTGCATATGCCTCCACTTGTTCGATTCTATGTTCGATCTTGACCGACTGTAATTTTGTAAAGCTGTTGATTGGTTTGAAAGTTGTTTGGAGGTTTTTGTTATACTTTAAATGCGTTTTAATTTGTAAAATTTCATGGTTATTAACGCATTTCCGTTAGCGAAAGGAACTACATGTATGTTAGAGTGGACCGAAATTGAATGAATGGAAACCAATTTTAGACTGAAAGAATTCTCTGCATGATAAAAATGAAGTTTTGCACTAAATCAATGAAATTCGTTGCGAGCAAATTTAATAAAACTTTCGGATTATGGAAAAATTTTAATATAATTTTTTTTGGGGAATGTTTTCCAATGTCGTCCGACATCTGGTTTATGGGCTTCATAAAAAAAAAAAATCACAAGGGATGTATCCCGACCCGGACCGGCAGATCTTAATGAACTTCGGTTATGTTGGAGAGAATAAAAATGTAAGGGACGCATGTTTCTTTTTAGCTGCTCAATGTCAAGTTTAGGCGTTACGAAGTGGGCTCAAAAAATACACTAGTGTACAAATTATGTCCAAAGACTTTCAAGTATTTCTGTTATTCAAAAAAATGTGTTTTGAGTAACATTAAATTTGGCGTTTTATTAAGCAGTTTTAGTTGTATTAAGCTGAAAATAACGCTCAGTAATGCCTATTTAATTTAATCGAGGAGGTGTCTGAGCTTTTTCCGATATTCGAAACCATTCGGCTTTTATGCGACTTTTACTGAAGAACCTTTTTCTCCTATATTTCAAATAATTCAAAAATGTGGCAACTCTGAGTCCACTATATAGGGATTATGGGTTTCAAAATTTTTGTGTTCGTGAGTATTTTAATCCTGCGTAGAAATAAATCTAGTTTTCGTAAATTAACATTCAAAAACAAATGCATTTTTAGCCCTACTTCCTAACCCTTAAACATGAGATTGGGCAGCTAAAAAAAATACGCAGATTCATTAAAATTTGCGAGTTCGGGTTCGGGATATTCTTAATCCAAATACATATGCTTAGATTACTGGTTAACTCTTTAGGCATGTTTTTTTGTATAATTTCCTTGTGGCAACTAATATAAAAAAGTTATATGACAATTTTTAAAGGTCCACATTAGCGAACATGTACTCTAAAGTGAACCTAAAAAAAAAAACTCTCTAAAAGCATATAAAATTAAAGTAAAATCGACGAAAATTTGTATTTAAATTAAAATTTATTTTAATTTTGTTCATTAAAACCATAGACAGAAAGAATCTTGTCAATAAAACCAACATTTCAAATATAGTAGAATTTCAGAAATTAGTACCACTTTGTACATCGGGCAGTTCTAATTTCTGGACATTTTTTTTTTTTTTTTGACAGAAAATTATAATAAAACTAGTTATGTAAGCTTTATTTTAACACAAAACAATTTTTATTTAATAATATTTAATTAATTGAACATATTAAATTCATAGAAAAACTTTAAAATTTTTTTTTATTATTAGGTATTTAATTTTGTACAAGCATATCAAATTTCACATGCATATGACCGAATTGTACTCATCACGAATAACTCGGGGATTCCCCGTTTTATCAATGAGCAAAAAAATAATTTGTAGTGAAAATACAAAACCAAATAAAAAAAACTTCCAGAAATTGAACCATAGGTTCTAATTTCAGAGCGTACAATACATTGGAATGGCCGGTTCTAATTTCTGGACGGTTCTAATTTGTGAGATTCTACTGTATTCTCTAAAATAAAAAAAAAAATCTTCAAAATAAAGAAAAAAGTTTCCAGAGTTGAAAAAATTCTATAAAATTTATGAATGTTTAAAATTTTTATTTAAGCGATTTTTTCAATTTTAGCGTTTTTTTTCTTTAATTAATGCATTTTTTTAATATAGACGTTCTTTTTTATTTTATATATTTTTTTCCTGTGTATGTAATGCTAACTTTTTTAATTGCGGCAAACAAACTATATTTTTGTGTTGATAAATATGTTGAATAACTGTCCAAAATAGAAAAGAACGGTTAACCATTTAAAAAAGTCTAAAACTTGGAAGAATAAGATCTGAAAAATATATCGGAGGTACAAAAATTTAATTTTAAACACTTTTTTTTTTTTTAATTTTGTATGGAATTAATTGGTTTTATTAAAATTGTGATTAAAATTATTACGGTTTGTAAAAATTCGACTTGGAAAACACTTTAAAACTGGCTACTCAGTTATTCAGTTTTTATTTTGATGTACAATTATACTTTATGTTGCGTGTTTTTGCAACGACACTATAAAACCAGGAAAAACGTTTGCATTCACCTCGAAACTTTTTTAAAATAGAGATAGCGGAAATTTAACTTGATGGCAGTAGACAGTTTCGACATATTCAAGAAACAACAGCAAAAAACGAAAGGTCCACTTTAGAGAACAGGCCACTTTAGAGAACAGTCCCTTATATATTTATATTAAAAGGACTAAAGCAAATAAACTTTTAAAGTTTTTTAAATATGCAACCACTGAAAATACGTCAATCATGTATGTGCCGCCAGAAAACGAAACCTCATAAGTTTACAAGATTAGGTGTGTTTACAAGATTAGGTGTGCCAGATTCCGATATCGCAATTGTTTTGCTCGTTTTAAATCGAGCAGTTGTACCTTGTCGAAAGTAAATAAATAGAATGTGGATTTTTTCTTAGAAAGTCTTGTTAATTAATAAAAACAGCACTTAGTATTAAAAATTTAAAATGTTTTTTATTTATTTTAAGCCAAAAAGCAATCATTTAATAGCTTTTTTTATTTAAAATAAAAAATAAAAATAATCTCTTCAAAAAGATTTTTTTTTTGATAAAATACAAGATATGATTAAAATTATGTTTTTAAGCTTTTGACATGTAAATTTATTTTTTGTAACAAAACTTAGAATATACAAAAACGATCGTTTTTAAGAACACCGATTTCCACATGATGTGTTTTCAAAAAATTTTGCGTTTTGAAAACGACTCGAAAGCCAGCACATAGTCGAATATGTGACTTTTGTGCACAAACATATTTCAAATTTAATTTTTTTTTTATGTTTTGGCCAACTCTAATGCAATTGACTGGAAGTCTACAATATTGTATAACCTTTTCTGATTTAACTGCATGTTTTAACTACAAAACGTTAATAAACTTATAAATAATAACACCTGTTAACTTATCTTAAACTAACTAAAGTTTAACTGTAAATGTCAAATTTGTACACTAAAATAAAAAGGTCTTTTCGGGACATTTTATTAAAAATTATTATTTTGTCAAAAGTTAAACAAAATTGTAAAGTTTTTAATAAAGTTTGCATAATTTTCGAAATAGTATCACTCAAATTTGATTACACTATCATTATCTTTACTTTTGTTTAAGAAGCATTTGACACAAACTTAATTTAAATTATGACTACAAGATTGTAGAGATTTTAAATTGATCAAAAAAAATATCGACTTGATCAAAATTATTATTTTAAGTAATTTGATTCATATAGAGTTAACGTTTCCACTTCTGATAAAAAAAGGCCCACTAGGAAATTTACAGAATACATTAGTTTAGATGTTGATCAAATTTTGATATAAACTAAGGAACAAGTGAAATTCTTTATCTTAAGATGATTACTTTTAAGAGTAGAAAAAGGTGAGGTCAAAATTTATCTTTTTTGTGTTTTTTTCAACATTTGTTCCAAGGAAACTATACAAAAATTTGTATCAAATTAAAAGTATTTTAAAGATCTATCTAACGATTTACTAAATATATTAAAAAAGATTTTATGTTTATTTGCTTTCCCTTCTACAACGAATAAAAAATTCGAGAAAATCTGAATCGAAAAATTATTTTTGCTTTTCAAGTACATATATTGAATTTGTTCTATTTTGTAGCACCGTTTAATTATTAGATTTCTTCATAAATTTTAGTCTAATAATCAAATGTAGCATTTTTTTTTTGAGTGTAATAATTTCAAAACATTTTAAATAATAACAATTTAAAAATTTTTTAATGATTCGCACAATGTTTGATAAAATGGGGGTTTCACGGAAAAAATGCCATGTGACTTTAGATAAGAGTTTTTTTTTTATCAAAAATAAAAAATTTCAAGAATTTTTAACATTTTCGTAGATCTATAGGCAGAATGTACACATCTAATTGATAAATAATGTACACAGAAAGAAATTTCCGTTCAAATTTAGTCAATAATATACACTCAGGGAATTAAGAAGGTAGAAACAACTAAAAATTACACTAAACAATTACAAATGTAATTAAAAAAGCGATGACTACATTTGTCCTAAAAATGACTAAACATTGTAGTTAGTATCAACTATAAAAAGAAATAACTACAATATTAGTAAAAATAACTGTCAAAACAATAAAAACCAACTAACAAAATAATTGCTACGTATATCAATTATTGGGCTGAAGTCGATTCGGAGAAGCTAAAAAGTACTTAATATAGTATATATGGAATGGGTTGTATCAAAGAGTATATACAAATAGAGAAGCTACCGTACACAGTGTTTTTTATGCTTACCAACTGAACTCGTGCGAGGTAATGAAAATATTTTATTTATACTAAGCAATAATTGCAATATGGTGATACAAAATTGTTGCTTAAAACACTCACTTTTATTTAGCTTATATTTTGTTATTTTCTATTAAAATTAAATGTATATTAATTCTATATTGCTTAATTTATCGTTAAAATTTTAAATAAATAAACATTTTATTAAACTATTATTCAAAAACATGATAAAAATTAATTTAAACTTTTAAATTTCTGCGAACTAATAAAAAGAGGGCAGATTGAGAGGGACTGAGGTGGATAGACCCCCTGGTTGTATGTTTTATATGTATATTGGAAATTAGACTTTCTGCGTTGTCTCTTAAACATTCCTCATAAAATGTTGAACAGTTTTTTAATATAATTAATACACTTAGAACATTCGTACACCCAGAAAAAAGATTGGTTGGAATTCAGTAAAAGCCATTCAAATTTATTTGATAATACGTCATTGCATTAGGAATTACCTATAATCGATTAAGAAATCAAAAATACTGTACTGGCAATTAAAAAGAGGAAACAGGAACTAAAACACAATCCTATTATACAATTATTGGTATTTCCAATCAAATTTTCAAATAAAATTCGGTTAGTAATTGTGTACAGTAGAATCGACCATTTATTTAGTGAAAATGCAAAAAAATTGGTAACATTGATAGTTGGTATCAATTTTTTTTTTATTAAAACACACTATAAATAGAAATCGTTCGTGGTAAATTTCATTCTAACTCAACACACAGAGTAATGTGGGATTTAACGTTACCCAATTTCTTCAACGTGTGAGTTAAATAGATGATATTTACGATTAACACTAAATGGCACGAAGAATGTTGATGAAGACTAGAAGCTAGTGTCTAATAACTTTTTCTGTGTTTTTTTCTAATAGTCAAAGTAAATTATCATATAAAAATTATAATTTTTCTGTTAATTTAGAGAAAAATTTGTCATGATCTAAAACCGAACAAATAAAATCTCACACATAAATTTATAGATCAACGATAAAATTCACTATTAAAATTGTCGATATTCAAAAGTGGTAACTGCAAATACGGTTTTACCAATCTATATATATCTATCTATATATGTAAAATACAATGTTTGTATGTTTGTCCTCTATAGACTCTAAAACTATCCAACCGATTTGGCCCAAACCGGTTACATTTGAAAGGTTATAGTCCAAATTAGGTTTTCGGCTATATATATTTCAAGTGGGCGTGGCCCCTCCCACATAAATTGAACAACATCATATATCTTGACTATTGTGATAGCAAGAGTTTTGAAACATTGCAGTATCCCATATGTTACTGATTTGAATAATCAGGAAAAAAATGGGCGGGATCGGACCAGTGGGAGTGGCAGCTCCCATACAAAGTAAATATTTAATATCATATATCTACAGTACTATAATAGCCATAGTCTTAGAAATTTGTGCACGTTGATTATTTGTTAATGTGAACAGTCATGGGAAAAATGGGCGTGATCGGACCAGTGGGCGTGTCAGCTACCATACAAAGTAAATGTTTATTATCATATATCTACAGTTCTATAATAGCCAGAGTCTTAGAAATTTGTGCACGTTGATTATATTATGAATAGTCATGGGAAAATTGGTCGGGATCATACCAGTGGGCGTGGCAGCTCCCATACAAAGTGATTATTTAGCTCATATACAAAATTAATATTAATATTAAATATCTAGGGTTCTATATTAGCTATATAGACTTCAAACTTTGTACGAGTCCATCAATTACAAATATTAGTAGTCGAACTATAAATGGGCGGAATGGGATAAATGGGCGTGGTACCAAAAGCAAGGTTATTTAATAATGTTGTTCAAAAATTGTTTTAGCGTTCCTCATAGTCCTAGAATAAATAAAAAAGGTAAAGAAGTAAACATGAATCCGCGTTGGGCTTCCCATGAAATTACAAATTTTAAAATGATTTACTAATGTGAATTTATTTTTTTAATTATTTATTTGCGTAAAAGAAATTTCTTGATTTAAAGAATTAATTACAATTAAAATTTGAAGGCAAAACAACGTTTGCCTGGTCAGCTAGTCAAATATACAATTAAACTAGGGTTTTGGTAGAACCAACCGTGGATTGAGTATTGCATTGATTATAGACGCAACTAATGATTGGTATTGGCAAACGAATTTTAGACTATGTTTGTTTTTTAATATGAAGATAGTTGTCGTAACCGCCAGAATTCGATTGGCAACAAATTCAGTGGCCACAACTGAGTATGCTTTCTGGGTGTACAATAACTTCAGGTAGGTCATTCGGGTAGTAAATAGTAGTAGTGGTTTTAACTGCTATTGCAGTAATTTTTCTATGAAAAAATTAAAATTAACTAATTTAGACAGTCTTTCATGCATTCATACATAAACTCGTGCATCCATAAATGACTCATGTCATAAATGTTCATTTGTGTGCATTAACGGAAACTAATACATGTCTATACATTTCAATACATGGTCATATGTGTATATTAACAAAAATGAAGGTAATATTTTTATATATGATCACATATACACTCTTATGAACATATATGAATCCTATATGGTGGTATATGAACATGTATAACCTCGAATTACTCCATATATTAGCATGAATGAGTTCATACACCATCATATATGGATGCATATATGTTGATTTTTAAACGGGTAACCAAGAATACTGTACTTCAGTTACAGTTGTTTTGAGTAGTTAGTTTAGTATTTAAATAAAAAACTACCGAAACAGTAATTTTCCAGTAAACAGTTAATTTTTGTTAGTTATTTAAAAATAGAAGATTATATCGAGTTTTTAAATATTCTTGGTTATATTTGTTATTATGTATATTAGAGTTAGTTTTGAAAAATAGATTTTTGGATATCATCACTTTTTAGAAGGTTTTTGTATCAATAAAAATAATGACGTATTTTTTTTTTTTTTAATTTCAACTCCTTCCCGTGCCTATAGGCGACTCAAATCGCGGATTTTGGGTCCCTTTTCCCATGCAACAAAAACGGCTAAATATATGTCAAATCTGACTTCAGTATTCGATTCTACGGGAAAACTTAGGCCCATAAGCTTTTTTTTAGTTTTTGGAATGCACCAGAATGCATAATTAGAGTGGTCCAAAAAAATAATTTTTAAAAAAAAAATTAAAATATTTATTTTTGTTAATATACAATGATAGAAAAGAGCTATAGAGTGCTTTTCAAATTTAGTTGTTGAATCTGCCTATTTATCTACACCAGGACGTACAAATTTTAATATTAATACAAACCAAATTTTTATTTCAACGGAAATAAGAAATAATATTAGAAGAAAAAGACAGTTACGGAAAATTTGGCAAATTAGCCGTGATCCTCAAGACAAACGTAATCTGAACAAGGCTACCAAAGATCTTCAAAAATATCTAAAAGAATATAAGAATAAATCGCTTGGAGAATTTCTTGAAAATTTGGGGCCAAACCAGAGTGACGAGTACTCTCTATGGAAGGCACTTAAATATCTTAAACGACCTCAGCATAGGGATCCTGCATTAAAAAATAGTAACGGAGTGTGGTGCAAAACGAATCTGGATAAAGCGTCGGCATTTGCCTGTCATTTAAAAGAAACCTTTAAACCTTTTAACTTTAATTCTGGCTCACAAAACGAAACTTTAGTTAGTAGATTCTTAAATGCAACTTGCCCAATGGACTTCCCAATAAGAACAGTTACACCTTCTGAAACAAAAAGAGAAATAAATGAACTTACTTTAACTAAAGCTCCAGGTTATGATAAAATCAATGCCAAAATGATTAAATTTTTACCAGAAAAAAGTGTAGTACTATTAACATACATATTTAATTCAATACTCAGATTAAGCTACTATCCTACGAGATGGAAATGTGCTGAGATTGTAATGATTTAAAAGCCCAATAAATCTGAAAAAGAAATCACATCATACCGACCTATAAGCTTACTTGTTACATTCTCAAAAATTTTTGAGAGAATACTATTACGAAGAGTGCTACCTTTGGTTGAAAAATACAATATAATTCCAGATTATCAATTCGGATTTCGTCACAAACATGGAACACCTGAACAATGCCATAGAATTGTAGATTATATCACAGACAGCCTTGAAAACTCAAAATACTGCTCGGCTGTTTTTTTGGATGTACAACAAGCTTTTGATCGAGTGTGGCATCCTGGGTTGTTATATAAAATAAAAAAAGCGTTGCCAACTCCATACTTCTTACTATTTAAATCGTATCTATATAATCGTTTCTTTTACGTTAAACACAACGATGAATATTCGGACTTATATGAGATATCAGCAGGAGTGCCTCAGGGGAGCGTCTTAGGACCTCTCCTATATACCTTATTTACATCTGATATGCCAGTTAATGATGACGTTCTAGTAGCTACTTATGCAGATGATACGGCAATACTGTCTGCTAATGCTTCCAGCATTGATGCTTCAATAATTTTACAAAACCAGCTTTTAAAATTAGAGTCGTGGTTCAAAAAATGGAATATCAAAGTAAATTCCACTAAGTCAAATCACATGACTTTCAGTATGAGGAGAGGTAATTGTCCAACTGTTAAAATAAATGATGCAGAAATCCCTGTTACCACGTGTATAAAATATCTTGGTATTCATATGGACAGAAGATTGACTTGGCACCAACATATCAAAGCTAAAAGAGACCAATTAAATAAAAAGCTAAAACGTTTATATTGGATGCTAAGACCTAAATCACAATTAAGTTTTGAAAATAAAATTCGTATCTACAAAGCCATTCTTAAACCAATCTGGGTTTATGGAATTCATCTATGGGGTGGAGCAAGCAATTCAAATGTCGAAATCCTTCAGAGATTTCAATCATCAGAGATACTAGATAGATTAAGCTCTCACCCAAATGTTTTAGCAATATGTTTACTGGATGTTACCAATGAAAGAAGAAGACTTAAAAGATTACATGTTCTTGATCTGCCATATAGAAATTAATTGACTTTTATATATGTATATATATACAATATATATATTTTTTTTTTTTTAGTTTTATTTAGTGCTTTTACTTAATGTAGTAATAAACACTTCTGTTATTTCTTGTCATAAGCTACAGTTATTAAATTAATTTTACTTAATATCTTTATTTTTAAGATAGATTGTAAAAAAAAAAAATTTCAATAAAAAATAAAATAAAAAAATTTTCACTATTTTCTGGAGTCAAAGAAATAAATATAACAATAAAAATATTTAAAACTTACTTATATACGCATTTCATTATTTTTTGCAGCTATTTGCGATGTTTTCAAAATAACTACACAAAACAACTGTTCCTAAAATACGGTATTTTTGGTTAGTTATTTTTTTTAATGACTGTTAGTTATTCTACATTTCTCATAGTCAAATGACTACAACTACAGTTAAAATGACTAATACATTTAAAATGACTACCGACTGCCATGTAAAGGGTCCGACATCTAACGTTTTTTTTTTCAACTAGTGCTTATTTCGTGAATGGTAACACTTAGCTCATGTCTGATTTGACAGATAATTAGTTTTATCCTTCCGCTGAACGAATATGGTTGTGTATACGCTTGAACAACGCTGGGAAATATTGCGACATTACTTTGAAAATCATGGTAATGTTGCAGAATGTGTGCGAAAATTGCGTACGGATTTTGGAAGAAGAGAAGCACCGTCAGCTCCGTATGTTCGTTATCTTGTGAAAAAAGTGAAAGAAACTGGCATCCTCATCTATAAACCAAAACGTGAAAAGCCAAAAACGGTGCGTACACCCGAGAATATTGCTGCTGTGGCAGAAAGTGTGCGTGAAGCGCCATCAACATCAATTCACCGTCGTTCTCAACAATTCAACATTTCGGAGACATCATTGAGACGAATTTTGCATAAAGACCTTGGTATGACGCCATACAAACATTTGGTTTCAACAGGACGGCGCTACGTGCCACACAGCCGAAGCTACACTCGATGTTTTGCGCCCTGTTTTTGAAGATCGTATTATCAGCCGCAGAGCTGATGTCGTTTGGCCACCTCGGAGCTGCGATTTGACACCGTTGGACTATTATTTGTGGGGTGCCGTCAAAGATAAGTGTTACGCCAACAAGCCAGAGACAATTGACGCTTTAAAGGACAATATTCGTGAAGCCATTGGTGAAATACAGCTGCACACAATCGATAATGTGCTTAAAAATTGCACCGATCGTGTAGGCTACTGCATGGCCAGCCGAGGCAGCCATTTGAATGAAATTATTTTCCATTATTAACCGGAAGGATTGTACTTTCAAATAAAAAAAGAAATTTGAGAAAATATTCAGTAGTTTTTTTTTTATAGCATTTTCAAAAAAAAAAAAGTTATTTGGCGGACCCTTTAGTTACTGGAAGGATTTTCTGAGGGCACAATGATTTCAGAGAACGATAACAATGTCTTGAAATTTATTCTAAAACAATCAATCAAATGATTTTTTTCGAATTATAAAATATGTTTTTTTAACATTTGTTTTAATTCCTCTTTTGTTGTAATTTTACACATTTTTTTACATTTTACACCTAATTGAGCAATTAAAAAATACAGTTTTATTTAATGGATTAATTAACAAAATGAATGTACATCTATTTTCCCACTTAAAAATAATAAATATTTCAAAAGCAAAAAATTGTGAATTTCTTCGGAAGATAATTAAAAAATTTTTACAAAAACTAAACTAAAGGGTCCGCCATCTAACGTTTTTTTTTCAACAAGTGCTTATTTCGTGAATGGTAACACTTAGCTCATGTCTGATTTGACAGATAATTAGTTTTATCCTTCCGCTGAACGAATATGGTTGTGTATACGCTTGAGCAACGCTGGAAAATATTGCGACATTACTTTGAAAATCATGGTAATGTTGCAGAATGTGTGCGAAAATTGCGTAAGGATTTTGGAAGAAGAGAAGCACCGTCAGCTCCGTATGTTCGTTATCTTGTGAAAAAAGTGAAAGAAACTGGCATCCTCATCGATAAACCAAAGCGTGAAAAGCCAAAAACAGTGCGTACACCCGAGAATATTGCTGCTGTGGCAGAAAGTGTGCGTGAAGCGCCTTCAACATCAATTCACCGATAATGTGCTTAAAAATTGGACCGATCGTGTAGGCTACTGCATGGCCAGCCGAGGCAGCCATTTGAATGAAATTATTTTCTATTATTAACCGGAAGGATTGTACTTTCAAATAAAAAAAGAAATTTGAGAAAATATTCAGTAGTTTTTTTTATAGTATTTTCAAAAAAAAAAAAGGTTATTTGGCGGACCCTTTATAATGATAACAGCATTACAAAATAATAATTTATAACAAAATATGTAATAATAATTAATTAGTAAATATTATTAAAAACAAATGGTATTAAATATTTAAAAAAAAAACAAATGATAATAAATAACTTACTTGAATCTTCAACAACAAATCGCTTTGTATTGGAAGTTTTAACAAACGGAGGCTCCATAATAAATTTCTAAATAAATATTGATGTCGGTATTGAGATGAAACGGTTTTCAGTAATAATAATTTCGTCAATTTGGTATTAATAATGGGCTTTGTCTCATTATAATAAAACTATAACTGAAAATAAAGAAAAAGTGAACAAAAAATAAAGTTATTCAATTTCGAAATTGATGTAATAATTTCAAACAATTTCATCATGATTCATAGATTGAGATCTAAAAAAGATTTTTTATATTTTAATATTGAATAAAAATTCACACTATCTTTTTTAATAACCACCTATGCAAGTAGGTAAAAATGTACAACGATTCCTCGATAAACGGCCAATTTTTATATATAAATAAAAAGAGATCAATTCAGAGCAAAACGTGGAAAAGTTTCCGGACTTTTTCAGATTGTGAATAAAGTTTTCTTTTAAGAGTGAACATTTAAATGTTCAAGTACTTTTAGCATACACGGAACTAATTAATTGATGATTTCATTACTATGTCATTGATATCAATTGTATTGAAATTATTTTCTTTAGCATTTGTCTAGTTAATGATCATGAATTTCTAATTTATAGCGAGCTTTCAACAACAGTATATTTACAGAAAAAAGCTAATCAAACATATTAGCTAGGTTGATACTAGTATTTCAATTTGGCTAAAGAACTCACCAGAACCCGAAGTTTTAGAAAAGCTAGAGCCTCCAGAAGAGGCAGATCTTTAACAAACAACCTATTAATCATCAATTTTACTCCATTCCTGTCTTCTTAGTAATCGAACACGTGGCCAGGGTCTTTTCCTTACGAACATCATGACGTTACTAAGCTTTGAAAACAAAAAATGTTCTATTTATATAAAAAAAAATTAAGTTTTACTCTGGCACAAGTAATATTTTTAACAGTTTTATTAGTATTTTGTTTTTATATAAGTACATCGAGATTATCTTTATGTTATTTTTAATTTATAACGAGCTTTCAACCTCCGTATATTAATAAAAATAAAGCAAATGAAATATACTAGTATTTCGATCTGTTTAAAGACCTCATCAGAACCCGAAGTTTTAGAAAAGCTAAAGCCTCCAGAATAGGCAGAGCTTTAACAAAAAACCACGTGGCTCAATGACGTCATTAATTTGAGGTCAATGATTCATGGCAATGATTTTAAATTGCATTACCATTTGTAATGCATCAATTAAAAGAAAAAAATTATAATTGACAGATAAGATTTTCGAAAACCCTAATAATGGCGAATATCGATGAAATCAGGGCTCATTCTCATTTTAAAAAACGTTTGAGAGTTTAACCATTAACGTGAATAGGGAGCATTGGTTCAAACTCGAACGATATGGAATGGAACGGAGAACGAGTATAATTGGAACACTGAACATTGCAACCGAAAGCAAAATTTTAAATATCGGCGTGTGTTAATTTGTATTATCATAAAAATTTATAAAAAAAACATATATACTAGCCCTAACCACTATTAATTCGTACACCAAATATTGTTTGACTGTACAACACAAATGGCCACTTTTATAATGAAATAATGTTAACTGCGCTAACAAATTTGAACTTTTATGAAAGTTGATTTTGTGTTCTTAATATTAATTAAAAAATGTATTCACATTTCATAAAAAATATTTTGAAAACGCAAATTAAACTAAAGTAGTTTATTTTAGTACAGTGTTATATTAACGTCATATAAACAGTCGCAATTAATTTTTAATTAATATGCATTTGACAAATTTAATTTAGAAATGTTGAGATTAAGAAGAAGAATAAACGTTTTTCTCTAAAAATTATAAACACTATTAATGTTAAAATCAGACTAGACTAGTTTCTGCTTTTATATGGATAGGCGTCATCAAGGATTTTCAGTGATTTTGACCTCCCTAACCTATATCATCTATGTATTATCGGAGTGGAGTACTCAAGTCAAGTTTTTCAAAAATGTTTTTTTGCGATATCTCGCTTAGTTTTCAGGGTACTCGCGGTTTCATAATATGTCGATTTTTTAAAATGGCCAGTATCTCAGAAACTAAGCGAGATAGGCTAACATTAATTAAACCTAATAATACAAATAGGCTAGATTCGGGAAAGATTTGGAGAGATTAATTTTTTTTGAAATTTCCACAGGCTGTCTTAATTATTTGTTTACCCAAAGCCGATAATAGAAGGGAACATTGGTTCCAAATTGAACGATATGAAAGGAGGAACGAATGAAATCGGAACACTTAACACATTTGTATAATCGGAACGTGTTGTTTCGGTCAAGATTTGCAAATGTTGGGTTCGTTTTGAGATATCTAGCTTAGTTTTCTAGAAACAAGCTATTTTATAAAATGGGAATTTTTTAAAATGGCCAGTATCACCTAAACTAAGCGAGATAGGACAAAACGGAAACAATTTTTGTTCCACAGGAGTATTAATACACCCTTATAATATACTCGGGAGAGATCACAAGTTATACATTTTTATGAAACAGCCACAGGGTGTTTTAATTTTGTTTGCTTATTTATGTGGTAATACAAATAAACATACTCGGATGATAGAAAGTTAGTTTCTCGTTCCATTTCGTTTCGCGTATTCAGTGTTACAATTCCTATCGATATCAGTTTCTTTCCCACGTTAAACAATTTACACTAAACTTTTTTTTGTAAACAAATGCTTTTCTAGCTCAATTGTAATTAGTTTTTTAGGCATAAGTGTGATTTCATTAGAATTTCATTGGAATTAAATGGTAATCACAATTTTTTGGCATTAGCATTAATGAACTAATGCTAATGAAATTTTAACCAAAATATTCGATGAGATACACACTCTGCCCATTTTTATAGGTAAAATATCTGATTCATTTTAAACGGCATTGATTCATTAAATGTTAGATTTATCTAAAGTATTACATTTTCCATTTTTTATGCCCTCGACTTCTTCAAATGAAAGAATTTAATTTATATTATCAAAAATTTTTAAATAAAATATAAAATATATCGGCCATTCCACCGACTACCGGCAAAAAATAGCATTTTTACCTTGGGTCTTCAGACATCAACTAAATTTTGCATTCAGAAACTCTATGGAGTCACTTAAAGACTGATGTTTTTTTAGTATTTTAAATTTCGAAAAATCCACATTTTTTTTTAAAAAGAGAAGCAACACTATTAATTAATGTGTTGCTTTCTTTGGAAAAGGGATAGTGGAGATATTAAAGGTGGTGAAAGATGAAGGGCTTCAAACATGGCGACACTGTAATTGCGCGAGATGATAAGTCGTAGAACAGTTGTTGCTCTCCACCTGATGTAGAGATGGCCAATTTATTGAAGCTTTTTGTTTCATAGCCCTGATTCATTATTTTACTTCGGTGGGGTTAAGTGCTATGGGAACACCGAAGGTGGGCGCAGCGATACATATAAGTGATAGAAAACTCATACATAATATTTTTCTAAATTGATGTTGTCTTCACCGGGAATCGAACCCGGGACAATCTGTGTAACAGTCCAACGCGCTAAACATTACACCCCAACGTATTTTCTTTAATATTCAACGGATCATCACGATTTAAATTGCATTTTGGCAATTTTGAGGATTTTTTTTAAATTTTGTTGATTGTTTTTTTAATTTTTTGCCGATTTTTCAAATATTATCGACTTTTAACTTTAGGTGATTTTTTAAAATTTTAGCATATATTTTAAATTTTTTTCCTATTAGCGATTTTTTTTTTTTAATTTTAATAATTTTGATAACTTTTTTAATTTTTAGTTTTTTAAAACTTTTGCTATTTTTTTTTTGCAATTTCTTTTTAATTTTAGGGATTTCTTACAATTTAGCGATATTTTTTTTTAAATTTATTTTTGTTTTTATTTTTGGCAATTTTTTGCAAATTTCAATAAAACTGTTAATAGTATCTACTAAAAATTTGTTTGAAATTACAACCAATATTATTCGATATTCAAATAAATTTGTAATGGATATAATTAAAGCCTTAATTGAAAATAAAATCCATTAAACAGTTACTTATTATTATTATTGATTCTACAATTTCGTTAACATTACCGAATTCAATTAAACTTTTAATTGAATCAACAAATATTTTAATTGAAACACGATTTTAGTTTTTTCTGTGTAATAAACTTTATGTGTATTATTATGGAAATTATTTTTTTTTTTTTCTTTTCAGTATTTAATAAAGCGTACAACACACCGGTGCTGATTTAATTTTTTCTGGATTTAACAATTTTTGTAGTGAATTTGAAAAAATATTAATAAACACAATTTTAGTTAATTTATTAGTATTGTTTGTTATTTTAATTATATATGCAGTAAACTTCAGTTAAATGTTTTTACTACATTTGCAATTGTTTTTATAATTTCGCTGGTTAGTTATTTATTTTGACCGCTAAGGTTTTTTTTACTACATTTGTAGTTGTTTTTAGTAGCTAAAAATTACTACATTTTTAATTATTCAGTCATCGCCTTTTTAATTACATTTTTAATTTATTTTAACTGTCATTTGTAGTAATTTCTAAAATATTATCGATAGTATTTTTTCGCTTTTCGGCCAAGTTTAAAGTATTGAAAAGGCCGTTAAACGAGTTATTGGTGTACATATCTTTGTTAATATGGAATTTGTATGTAAATGTAATTACTCCCTTTTAAAAAGTATTGTAATTATTTTCAATTGCAGTAACTAGTTTATTTGAACTGCCCATTTTATTGTATTAATGCAAAAATTTCATGATTTTTCATTCAAACCCAGTTTTATTGCATTATAATTTTATGATTATTTAAATTTTTTATTGCGAAAAAATTCATAGATTTATTCTAGCAAATTGTTATCAATTATCACTTTTGAAACAATTTTTTTGCTACACACAGAGAAATAAAGTGCCAACCGAATTGAAAAGTGTATTTTAAGTGTCAGAACTTATAAGTTTAGTTAGTACAACGATATTAACATTAGATTTCTGAAAATTTTGGGTATAGCAACTAAAATTCAGTTGAATTAACCGAACTTTGTTATGAAAACTAATGTACAGTTGTACAAACCGACTGAAATTCATAATAACCGAATTTGAGTTGTAGTAATCGAGTTTCAGTTGGCAAATAGCAAAATTTTTCTCTGTGTGTATAATTATAAGGGGACCATTTCATTAGATTAACGCTAGAGCATAAAATGGAAATAAAAATTTAATATTGAAGTTTTCACTACTTATTATCTCCTAAAAATTATATTTTATAGAAGAATAAAATATTTATTGCAAATCGTAGTATACCAAATCGTAAAATTGCTAATGTCCGACCGAACAGTTCGGCCAGAAAATGCATTTGGTCTGTATTCGGTATTTTAAAGCATTATGGATAAATTTGGCGGATGGCAAAATGTTTATTGGGCTGATTAGATGCTATTTTGAGTGTCAAATTTGAAGAAAAGTCTGTAGTTAAGCAATGAATTCACTGTTCGGCCTCAGAAAGTTCGGCCAAATTGAAAATAGTTCGGCGGCCGAACTTTTAACTTTATAGCTAAACTTCGGCTTTTCTCTTAAATTTTATAAACGAAATCGAATTAAATCGGCTCAACAAACATGTTCTAATACCAAAATTTGTAATCATTGCCTCTAGATATCAAAAAACCGACAAAATATAGTTTTTTGGCCGAACTGCTCGGTCGGACACTAAAAATTGCCTCTACACAGAGAAAAAACTCATAGTTAAATTATTATTGTTATTGCATATTTAAATTAATGTCTTATTTTTTACGAAAGTTTTTAAACTAAGTATGAATTTTATTAAATCAAATATGATTCTAGATAAAATAATCTTTGACGTGTTTAAAATAATATTTCAACATTATAGATGTCATTTCCGTATTTTAAAAATAAGTAAATTCATATTTAAACTAAATAGAAAACAAAATTTGTAATTTAATGTTGTTTCTAATTGATTTTCATTAATGCTTTTTTCTGCGTGTAAAATGAAC
Organism: Delia radicum; assembly: GCA_021234595.1. Classification (NCBI taxonomy): domain Eukaryota; kingdom Metazoa; phylum Arthropoda; class Insecta; order Diptera; family Anthomyiidae; genus Delia; species Delia radicum. The sequence goes on along the minus strand of CM037852.1, from coordinate 226,160,009 downwards.
TGTAATATTTTAATATTAATTCAATTTGACTATATGTATATTTTTAAAGCGCCCTCTATATGTCTTATATTAGAATATTAATCGTAGATGATTATAGATATTTAAAAAAGTTTAAGTTTATACAATTTTGTGGATAAATCCAGATTTTAATTTTCTTTAGTTAACAACCCCGCAAAATTTTTTAGAACAGATTACCTTTGAACCTGTTCTAGAATAACTTCTTTTACAACCGGTTACATGGAACCGGTTCTAGAACATGTTCCTGGGAGTCGAAATGTAAGGTATCACTGTCCCAGAACCAGTTCTATAACTGGTTCTAGATCCGGTTCTAAAGCAACCTGTTCTTGTTTGGAGGTAAAGAATCTATTGCAAATATTACAAACTCCATATATCAGTTGCAGAACAGAAATTAGAACCTGTTATAATACAGTATAAGCTGTTCTGCAACCAGTTATTTGGATTTTACTATTTTACTGGGGTTTTTAAAATTAAAAATATTTTAAAAATCCTGATTTTGTATAGTCTTATGGACAAATCTTGATCCAAAAATAATTACTTGTGAAAAAGAGATAGGATTAAGAAGAAAAAGCATTCTAGTTGAGAAATGAATTGTGTATTGGTATTAGTTAAATCTGTCTCTTCCCACCCAGCATTTTTTGAAAATTTTAATCATATTCGAGTCTTTTATGATACTTCTGCGCGACTAAAAAGCTGGAATATGCTCTCATTTTCTGATCATAAATGATACATTTGTCGGTAGAAAATGGTACCCTAGCCGCGACTCTTCTTGATGACTCATTTATGATACTGTTTTTTTGTTAGTTTTGGGTCATTTTATAGTCTTTTTCGAATCGTTTTATGGTCATCTACGAGTCTTTTTTGAGTCACTTATAATTATGTTAAGGAGTCTTTTTAGAGCCACTTATCAGTCTGTTTGGGAGTCTTTTTTGAGTCCCTTATAAGTCTGTTTCGGAGTCTTTTTCTAGTCATTTGAAAATATACAGTGACTCACAGCTTATTTCGTGTGTTAAACTTTAGAGAACATATTTGTTTATATTTTTAACATTAACTTAAATATTTATTCAAAATGGGCATTTTTTTAAAGATTTGATTTTTTTTTAAGTTTTTTCTTGTAAATATAATAAAAAATAATATATCTTTAAAAAAATACCCATTTGGACTTAATATTTAAGTTAATGTTAAAAATATTAACAAATATGTTCTTAACAGTTTAACACACGAAATAAGCTGTGAGTCTCCCTTTATTTTCTTAAAAGAAATAAAAGAATAATATTCAATTTAAATTAAGATTTATTTTTAATAAAAAACTAATACATAAAGTAAGTATTTTTTTAAATTAACACAAATATAAGACTACACCTAACATAACACAAAAACTATTGTCATTTCGACAGGAAACAAAAACTTAAAAATAAAATTTGTACATTTTCATTCATTCATTACATCATTGCTTACACTTCAATGAAACTTTTATAACTAGACAAATATCCAACTTGTTGACATTTACTCAAGAATACGCAAAAAATTATACCGTTAATCTTAAGAAAAAAAAAACAACAAGCAAGCAGTGTTTAATCATCTCTCTGCTCCAAATACGATAGCAAAACAAACAAAACTAATCACATTTAAAACACCTGCATTATCTATTTGCAATCAAGCAGTTTTCAATCTTCTAGATGAGCAAATTGTGATCTTATATAACGAAAAAAACAATTACATTTTAAACACCTAGAAGATTGATTTGCGAGTGCTATATAATTTGTTGTTGCGTTTCAAAACAAGCACTTTTTACTCATAAGCGCGAAACATTTTCGAGTCCCTTTTTAACCGTGTAAGTGATTAATCAGTTATTGATCACCAAAAGTACTCGAAAAAGACTCGTTTTGGTGATTTATCAAAAAACAATCTTCCAATTGCTAGGCGGGTTCTGATCGAAACAATACTTGTGTGTACGTAGTGTAACCAAACTCCACTTTAGCCACAGTCATCGCTGTGTCGACCGTGGCTCAACTCGTTAAGAGGTGAGATTACGATGCATAGCTTGATGCTAAGGCAGTGAGTTCAAATCACAGTACGACACCAAAAAATAAAAAGTTTTTCATATAGAGCAAATTAACAATATAAAATACTTTGTTCAATTGACACATAAATTAACCACTGACGAGTCCCAGGAGGGGGACGAAACTGCGGCAGTCTGGTGTATCCCTTGTGTCCGTAAAATTTTTCAATAAAAATGTTTTCTTCTTCTTCTTCCTGTAAAGAGACTAACTAAAGTAATATTCTACAGTAATTAATATAAAAATTAATTACGTTTGTCATTATCTGACGGTTGCAAAACACTTTCCAACATTTTTTTAAGTTAACCGATTTTTTAATATTTTTGGAAAATATTGTGGGTTTTCAACAAAAACTAACAATTATTTATGTTTGAGTAAAAACATATTTGGCATATTTTCGACTTTGCATAATCGAAATCTTCATGGTCAGATCGGTCAGATTTTTAACTGATTTTTAGCTCAGAAAGAAATTTTCATATTTTCTCAACAATATACCTATCCATCAAAAATAATAACTTTACACCCAGGGAACAAAATTTTATAAATAAGATGAAGCTGTTTCATAAAAGGGCAAATTAATGTCAGCTTCTTCATTTTTATGAAATGTTTCTTAAATATAATGAAGTTTCATAACTTTTTATGAAATGCTACATATATTGCACAGCCAGTTCAAAAGTGACTCAACTCAAAATTAAAATTTTTCGGTTTTATATGCTTAAACTATGCACAATATACTTGTTTATCTATAAAAAAAAATATCAGTGTATTTTGTTGTTGTTAACTGTTGCTAAAAAACAGTTATGCCTTTCTTTATGTTTCAATTGGTATAAAGTTGCAAATATTATTTTTCGATTTCTGAAAAATGAAAAATTTTGAGTTGAGTCACTTTTGTACTAGGTGTGCGATATGTTAATTTATATTTCATAAATAGGATGAAGCAGTTTTAAATAAAATAAATAATATGGAACGTTTCATTAACGTTTTATATTATATTAAAAAAAAAATTATTTAAAATTAAGAGCACATCAAATAATATTTAATTGAATTTCAAAAAATTTCTGGTAGTTTTTGAGTTTAAAAAGCCTAAATTGGAAATGATATTTTACACAAAATTTATGAAACTTTTTTATGAAATGATGAAGGTATATGAAACATTTGTTATAAAATTTTATGAAACTTTTAATCATATTTATAACAACTTCATAGACATGATGCATAATTGATGACAAACGATTTATGAAACAAAATCGTCAATATGATGGAAATTTTTTCCCTGAGTGTATTAAAAAAAAGTATGTATATTTAAAATTAAGAACACATCAAATAATGGAGTTTTAGAAATTTCAAATAATTTCTGGTAGTTTTAAAAAGTCTAAACGCTGAAACATAATTGGATTAAATGACTTAAGTCAGGTGTTGGTATGAAATGAAAATTATTTTTTTTATTTAACTGCTATTGTAGTCATTTTTCTACACTGCGTTGCATAACTATAATTACATAATGGGGCCGTCGTAAATTATTCAACTGTGCCAGCAAGAATCTCAATCAGATAATGGATGAATGTGTCCAAATCAGCCATAAGTTGGCTCTTAAAGGATTCCCCGAGAATTACTCGCCAAAAGCTGATGGTGTGATAAGGATATTACGGCGGTACAAAACTGCTCGACTTGACTTTGCCAAAAGAAATTTAAAAACCAACTGGGGAAACGTAAGTAAATAATCGATGTTGTTGGTAGGACATAAATTTCTTGTAAAGGCCATTTTTCTGATGAGCTAAAATGCAATCTTGATAGTCAAGATGTTTTTAACAGCTATTTCAGAGACCAACGTGAGGGACCACGATATTTCTCACAAAAAAATTCGGAGGCGGATACTTAATGGTTTGGGGAGCTTTTTTTCGACGCTATTTTTGATTAGGCATTTCCAAGCACCAGAATGGATTCTTCTGAGTACATAACAGGCCACTAAATTTTTTTTTTCTGAAACGACCCACTTTAATACATACTACATACTTACATATTTGTTAATTCACAGTTATTTAATTTATGACGTTTTGTATAAGTAATGACAATTTGTCATTTAAAAAAAAAAAGCAAGAAGTACTATATCAAATAAAACAAGTACATGCATTAAAATTGGTTTCAATAATTTTTTTATACCTTGCACCGTGTATATTAGGGTGATAACTTTTTGCATTTTTTGCAAATATCAAATCTCCCCAGACAAAATCGTGTAGGGCATGGACAAATATTAAGAACTGCGTTTTTAGTTTTTCGCTATCGTTAAAAAAGGTTCCGCACCAAACGCGTTAAAGTTTTGAATCAAACAAAGTTAAAAAAAAAACTCTTTTTGATGCCTCAACGTCTGACTATCACATCTATATAATTAAGGCATGCTGGTATTAATAGTAAAGTCCGTTTTCGAGTCAATGGAATAGTTTTCTTCCAAATTTGCTTACTTACATATGTATAAACCATATTTAAAAAAAATTGTTATTAAAAAAAATTTAAAATAAACATATTAAAGGCATTTTAGAAATCGCTGTCGGTGCGCAAGGTTTTTTTACCAAATTTAACTGAAATAGTTTTTTTTATCATTAATACAATATTTGCCATTAGAAAACCCCTGGGGAGAATGTTGTCCAAAAAAAGTTATCACCCTAGTGTATATGTTTCAAATGAAACAAAAAGAAAAATAACGCAAAAAGTATTACAGAGGTAAAAAAAAAATTTTTCTGTAAACAACTTTTTTGAATGTAAAAAAATATTTTTGTGGTGAAATAACAATTTTGTGGTGGAAAAAAAATTTTGAGGTGAAATAAAAATTTGAGTTGAATTTTAAATATTATTCACCTCTTAGCGTCTGGTGGAAAAATATGACGTTATATTTTATACATCAGACGCTACTATGAAATTCTACTACTATATAGTGTACACTCAAAAAAATAAGTTAGTACAAAAGTTAGTAAAACGTCTTGTAAATCAGGTATAATATTTTTTAGCAAATTGTTTTGCTAAAATCGCGTTTTCAGCTAAAATTTTTGTTATACTTATTCAGCACTTAACTGTTTTATACTAATGCTTTACTAATATACTAATGCTTTACTAATTAATTTTGCTAAAAAAAATTGTGCTGATAAGCACATTAATAGTGTGGACGACAACCAGATTGAAAGATATACGCACAATGAAGCAGATGTAAAGGCATGTCAAGATAGTAGAGAAGAGGAAAATGATACTAAAAAGTACAACTCTAATAAGACATATAAAAAAATCAACCATGGAAGACTTTTGTATCTGTTTTTCATACATAAAACAAAATTGACGATTAAAACAACTTAAATTTTGCGTTGTCACCGGCTTGTGAAAATTATTGTCTATTAATAAAATAAAAGACAAAAGAAAATATTTAAATTTAATATGTATTTCTATAATAAATGTTAATAGATTAATAATCTAGTGTGGTCAAATTGCAAACAAACATATACAGACATGTAGACAGAGTAAAGCGAACGACAAAGACACACATCTTAGGTAGATTTGTATGGTTCCTTTTTCTTATTGCAAAAAAGGGTTGTTTTTTTCGTTTCGTTTGTTTTTGTTTTTGTTTATTTTTTCGTTTCGTTTCTATAATTATCTTCGGCAGTTGCGTTTTTTAAAAGAAAGCATCATTTAGACAATGATGTAAGTAGTTGAAATTTTTGTTATGTTATATATATTTATTTCTATATATTTTCAGATATTAAATTACTTCATGACATCAATGTGGGAAAATGAAAATTTTTATATTTCGTAATTATTGTAAATTATTTTTAAAAGAATCACAAAAATATGCAAATATATTAACTAAATTACAATTTTTTTACAATTTTTTGCGTTTTTTTCAGTCTACTAAAATTCAGCAAAAAATTTATTAATTTTTACCAAGGCTTTTTTATTTCTAATCTACTAAGTGTTAGCAAAACTTTTGCTGAATCTACAGCTCGCTGATTTTCAGCAAAAGATTTTGCTGACATTAGCAATTTTTTTGCTAGCACCCTCCTGACTAAAATTTTGCTGACTCAGCAAAACTTTTTGCTGACTTTACAAACTTTTTTTTTTGAGTGTATATTAGGTATACACTAATTTGTATGGACAATTTAAAGGTACCTTCACCTATTCACTCAACTTTTGACCCGCTCGACAAATTTTGCTCATTTTCAATACCAAACAGTAAAAAAATTTGTTCTCGAAATGTAATGTTTTTTCGCGATCCCGTTGTGCAGAAGTGAACACGCAAAAAATAAAAAGTGTAAAATCAACTGAAAATAGCGTATAAGTTACCTAAGTTTATTGTATGGAATACAACTTGAAAACTTTTTCAACAAGTTAACAAGCTACTGACATTTATACCTTAAAAACTTTGTAAACTTTGCATGCATTGGTTTTGTGTGAAATTGCTATTGCTGGCTCTGGCGGGGATTTGAAGATAAATTAAAATTATTAATTAAATTAAATTGTTTATTAATTTTATAATATTAATTAATTAAAATTGTTTTGCAATACAATAAAACCTAAAAACATTTTTTAAATAAAAAAAAAAAAAATGTTTTAAAATGTGTTAACATTTCAAGAGATTATATTAACATATTTCTTTCGTGTACGGCCAGAGCCAGTTCATGCACAAGAGCGAATTGCTTAGGGCCTGATACTACTTTATTAAATCAAACAATTTAATTTTGTTCATTTTATAAATCTTTATACTTTATTTTTTTTTTAATCGCTTTCCATGAAAAAACTCATTTAATTTTTAATAATATGCGTTTATTAATGCTTTTTGTTTAAAATATTAAATATGTAAATATAATAAAATAAAGAAACTTACTACACATTTCCCAAAAAAAAAAAAACAACCGTATGAATCGAGCAGGTGTAATAATGCTACTGGTGACTGGCTATACGGCTGACAGTTCCAGAAAACTTTTTCATTATAAAGGTAAAAAGAGAAATGTAATAAAATAAAAATTCATTAAAATCAACTGCTATTTTGTTTAAACACATATACTTACCAATTACAATTCTAATACATTTTATTTGTGGTATTTAATAAACAAAATTTTAATTCTTAATTTTAAGTTTTTTTTTATATACTATGAGAAAAAACAACATCTAATTTGCTTGCCATCAAGTTTTATAGTTTTCTTTTATATAACAGTCAAGTAATCAATATGTTGTCTTGTTTAAATTTTACTTTAGAAAGTTACAACTTAGGTAAGCTACAAAATCGTTTAAATTTGAGAACGAACAAAGTGAAATATTTTAAAGTACAATAGTGCTTATCATCAACAAAGCGCACTTTGTAATATTACAAAATAAATGATTTTATACTTCGGCTTCGGTTGCCTTGTGTAATTTTTTTCATCTTTATATAAATATACTACACTTGGTTATTTTTTTGCGTTTAGTTCACTGGTGTTCACCAAAACACTTTTGTAGTTATTAGCAAATTTTTCCGGCCAGGACTCAACTAACTCTTTTTGCTAACTTTATGAACTTTTTTTGAGTGTACTTTTTTTTTTAACTTACGAAATTTAGTGAAATTAATGTGTAATTATAGTTTTGCAACGCAGTGTATGAAAAAATTAGAAACGACCAATTTAGACAGTCATTTGAAAAACTAACTAACAAAAAATCATTTTCAAAACACATACTACATACAGTAATATTAGATTAGATTATATGGCACTATGCACCGCGACCAACTTAGGTCTTTTGTGCTGCCTAAAGTTACCCTAAAGATTCAAGCTACCTATAAAGCCAATAATCCTATTAGGCAAAACCTTCGTAATGTCCGAAGGGGAGACAAAGCGATCGCCAAGAAACTTGGCACGCCTTTCACAAAGCCTCGGACATTCGCAAAGAACATGCTCCGATGTCTCAGCTACCAGTTCGCAAAACCTACACTCATCCGTGTCCGAAAGACCCCTTTTGCGCAGGTGGTATCTGAGATTGCAGTGTCCAGTCAGGTAAGACACCAGGGTACTCAAGTTACCCCTCCCGAGGGACAAGAGTCTCCTCGATTCTGCACTGGAAAAAGAGATTAATCTCTTAGCCTGTCGTTGGCCAAGAGAGTTTTCCCAATAGAGAGAGAATTCTGATTCCCTCCACGACCCGAGCTTCTCCCTAACATACCCCAAAGGTATACCACAGAATGGTTCAGGGCCAATAAAGGGCCTTCGGGCCCCGCAATTAGCAAGACAATCTGCCCTCTCGTTGCCCTCATGCCCCTCGTGACCAGGAACCCACCCTAAGGTAAGCGAGTTGCGCCCGCCAAGTCGGTTAAGAGCCAGAATGCATTCCATGACCAGACCAGATGACACCTCATAGGACATTAAAGCCCTTAATGCCGCCTGACTGTCAGAAAGAATGTAGATGCGAGATCTAATAGCGCCCCTTCGTAGACACTCCTCCGAGCAGACACAGATAGCAAAAATCTCTACCTGAAAAATGGAGGGGTATCTACCCATGGGTAAGGCCCGTTGAAAACCTGGTCCACAGACACCCGCACCAGTGTCACCATTCGCATGCTTTGAGCCATCTGTGAATACAAAGTATATTGATATACAAAGTATATTGATATGTAAAAATTGTTGCTTTTCAAATAGTTTTGATTTTATAATTATGATTAGCAAATTCAGTTTATACACAAAGGCAGACAATTTCTCAATTATCGTTTTCTATTGCGGATAACTGAAGATGTGGGTAATGCCAATGAAACAATTGTATTGTCTATCTTGAAAATTTTCAAACTTTTTAAAAAAACAACAAATAAAATCTAATATGACAATATCACAATAGATTTTGAACTTGAGGTAGAACAATATTCTAACTAAATATTAAATAAATTTTTTATTAAAAAATAATCTATCAACTAAATTTAGCATATGGCCACCCTAATCATATTAAAAATAACACCATCAAATAATTATAATTCATTAATTAATTTAATGATTTTCAAAATTTTGTCAAAAACAAAAAACTACTATATCAATGAAAATTAGGTTTAAATGCTCTATTAGTTCCGCTATTATGGGGTCATAAATTCACTTTCTTTCTTTCATCCGCAAAAATATTTTGCAAATTAAAAATTATTAAATATTTATTTATGATATAAAATAATGGTAAATAATAGTTAGTTTTTATTGAAATGTTAATACAACCGTAAAAATTAACAAACAAACAACAAATTAAATTAACAATTTTAAACGATTGACTCAGCAAAAAATTAATTTCTTTTATTTTTGAATAAGAATACGTTGATAAAAATTTAAAAAAAAAGTAAAATTAATTAAATATCTTCAAGTGTTTATATTCTATCGAAATTTCAACTTTGGCTGCAAATAGTTGTACTAGAGGGCGCTTTATACAATAAATACAAAAATTCCTTAGGGAAGTAAAATTTTATACATGTTTTTTTTTGAAAAAAAGGTTTAACATTTTTTTATTTAAGATTTTTTGTCAGCGTTTTTTTAGTGTTAAATTGTCATTATTAAAACAATATCACCGTAATTTAAATAACTGCACATTTATTTACATTTTCATTCATAACTTTTAAGTACCTGAACCGATTTTGTTTATTTTCAAAATCAAAATGCTTTCCCGACCGCCTATTGGGAGCGTGTAAATTAATAATAGACAGACATACGAGGGCCGATCAATAAGTCAGTGACTTTTCGAACTTCCCTCGTAGTTACACATCTGGACAGTAAAATAGGAGTAAGTTTTTTTATTTTTTAATTTAACAGAAATTGTAAAATATAACCCCCAGAAAGAACGTTATTAATTTTTTCATCTGGTATAAAATGAAAATTGGGAACGACACTAATGAAAACGCTTGTAGTAATAAATGCAAAGAAGTTTTTTTGATTTAGTTGCTTTCTGACGTGGACAGTGAAATAGGTGCGCTTTGTTTAAAGTTGTGAAACCTCAAGTTTTTTGCGATATATTATAAACAAAAGTAAGTATTTAGGTGAAATCAACTTAATGGGGAATAAATGTAAATTTAAATTTAATTTATAACAATGTTAGATGGGTCGTGGACATCATTGCAGTGAAGAAGAAAGACGCCTAGTTCAGCAGCTTCGAAAGGAAGGAAACCCCTATAAATATATCGCCAATTCGTTAGAACGGTCTGAAAACTTCATAACAAATGCCTTAAAAACAAAAAAAAACATTGAGAGACGCGGCGCAATTAAAAAAACCTCTCCAGTTACGGATAATCAAATAGTAACTTTAGCTAAACGAGACCCTTTCAAGAGCTCTAAAGCAATTTCAAAGGAAATTGGAAATGTTGTATCATCCCGATCGGTCTGACGAAGATTGGTGGCTGCAAAACTACCAGGTAGAATAGCTCGGAGAGTTCCTTTTCTCGACAAGCAAATTTGAAGAAGAGCATAAATTTTGCATTGGCTCATAAAACATGGTGCGGACCAGAAGGTGAAAAAAGTGGCGAAATATACTTTGGACCGACGAAACTAAAGTTAATTTGTTTGGTAATGATGCAGAAAGAAATGTTCGTCGTTCAGAAGGGAAAGAATTTCATATCAGATTTAACAAAAAAACTGTGAAACATGGAGTAAGAAACGTCATGGTATGGGGCTGTTTTTCTTGGGAGGGAGTATGTCCGATACATCTTATTGAAAACATAATGGATAGATTTGTGTACAAGAATTTGTTGCAGACAGTTATACTGAGGAAAATATGCCACTAGAATGGATATTTCAACAGGATAATGATCCGAAACACTCATCAAAGTTGGTGAGAGAATGGTTTCGGGAACATAATTTGAACGTTGTTGAATGGCCAAGTAAGTCCACCGACCTCAATCCATTGAGAACATTTGGGGTGAACTCAAGCGACAGCTTTCTAAGCTTCCCTGCAGTAATAAAAAAGAATTATGGGAAAATATTCAAAAACCATGGCATAATATCCCGGTAGAGACTTGTCGTAAGTAAATTTCATCCATGCCTAAGAGGATTGAAGCTGTCCTTAAAAATAATGGTAGATATACAGGATATTAACTGCCTGGTTTGATGTTTATTCAAAACAGTAACTTTCATGTATAAATCGTTATGTTATTTTTAAGTTTTTTTAGATACACCTATTTTACTGTCCACATAAAAATGGACGAATTTCTTGAATTTATGTTACTTTTATTTTTTTTTAGTGCTATCTTAGCTCTAAACAAATTTTTAAATACATGAAATATGTTTACTTTATAAATAAATCTGAAATATGAAATAAAATAACAAAAAATATAAAAACCATACTCTACTTCAAATAAAAAAGTTCACACCTATTTTTCTGTCCACATGTGTATATGAAATGCAACACTGCTCCCATCAAGTACCACCTATTAATACACTACTGTCAAATTTTGAGCACGTTCCGTCATTTTCTTTGCGTTTGAATTTTTTTAAAAATGGAAAAAAGTGAATTTCGAGTGCTCATTAAACATTATATTTTGCGAAAAAAAAAACCGTCAATCAAACCAAGGAAAAGCTTGATAAATACTATGGGGACTCTGCATCATCGATTTCAATGGTAAAAAAAGTGGTTTACTGACTTTCGTTGGAATCGCACAAGTACAAATGACGCTGAACGTTCAGGACGGCCAATTGGGGTCAATACACCCGAACATGTCGAAAAAATCAATGATATGGTGTTGGCCGATCGAAGAGTAAAAGTGCGTGAGATTGTCGATGCCATAGGCATTTCATATGGCAGTGTGGTTTCGATTTTAAATGATCAGTTGCGTTTAAGAAAGTTGTCTGCAAGATGGCTGCCGCGTTTGCTCTCAATTGACCATAAACGTAATCGTATGACAACTTCAAAGGATTGCTTGGAGTTGTTTAACCGCAATTCGAATGAGTTTTTGCTGCCTTTTTTAACTGTGAATGAAACATGGATCCATTACAACACTCCGGAGACCAAACAGCAGTCTAGACAATGGGTTTCTCCGGGTGCACTGGCTCCGAAGAAGGTCAAGGTAAGTTTGTCGGCCAATAAGGTAATGGCAACAGTTTTTTGGGATGCACGCGGGATAATCCACATCGATTACCTTCAAAAGGAAAAAACAATAAACGGCGAATATTATGCCAACTTATTGGACCGATTTAACGAGGATTAAAAAAAAACGACCCCATATGGCCAAAAAAAAAGTTATTTTTCATCAAGATAATGCACGGGTGCACACGTGTGCAGTCTCAATGGCAAAATTCCATGAATTGGGCTACGAATTGATACCTCATCCGCCATATTCTCAGGATTTAGCTCCCAGTGATTATTTCCTATTTCCAAACCTAAAGAAATGGCTCGGTGGAAAGAGATTTTGCTCCAACGATGAAATTATTGATAAAACAAATGGATATTTTATGGACCTCGAAAAATCATATTTTTGGGAAGGGATACAAAAATTGGAGAAACGTTGGACTAAGTGTATTGAGCTAAAAGGAGATTATGTTGAAAAATATTTTTTTTTTTTGCAAAAAAAAACTGTGTTTCATTCAAAAAGTCACGGACTTATTGATCCGCCCTCGTAGCTACATCGTGTCCTCTATTGAAACTGATCAATAATATATATATTATTGGGTCCCAGAATTGTTTTCGATTAATTACAAACGATCATATTGATATATACACGCAAAAAAAAACTAGTGTAAGAATATCGAAGTCAACATTGTAAATTTTTTTTTATATAAAGTTGATAGAAATTTCATATGTCAAGTTTATACAAACCGCTGTCCAAGTATAAATAACATATATCTTTTTTTTTTTGTAATATTACAAAGTGCGCTTCGTTGATGATAAGCACCATTGTTCTTTAAAATATTTCATTTTTTTCGTTCTCCAATTTATATGATTTTGTAGCTTACCTAAGTTTTTTTTTGTAGCTTTCTAAAGTAAAATTTAAATAAGATTACAAATTGATTACTTGACTGTCATATAAATGAAAACTAAAAACTTGACGACAAGAAAATAAGGGGTTGTTTTTTCATAGTGTATATTTTGTTTTTGGAAAAAAAAACTTTAAATAAAGAATTAAATTTTTTATTTAATACCACTAATAAAAAGTATTGAAATTGGTATGTAAAGGGTCCGCCAAATAACTTTTTTTTTGAACTCCTGAACCAATTGGACTTTGCATGGCGTCATACCAAGATCTTTATGCAAAATTCGTCTTAATGATGTCTCCGAAATGTTCAATTGTTGAGAACGACGGTGAATTGATGTTGATGGCGCTTCACGCACACTTTCTGCCACAGCAGCAATATTCTCGGGTGTACGCACTGTTTTTGGCTTTTCACGCTTTGGTTTATCGATGAGGATGCCAGTTTCTTTCACATTTTTTACAAGATAACGAACATACGGACCATATTCGTTCAGCGGAAGGATAAAACTAATTATCTGTCAAATCAGACATGAGCTAAGTGTTACCATTCACGAAATAAGCACTAGTTGAAAAAAAAACGTTAGATGGCGGACCCTTTATTTGTGTTTAAACATAATAGCAGTTGATTTTAATGAATTTTTATTTTATTCCATTTCTTTTTATAGCTTTATAATGAAAAAGTTTTCTGAAACTGTCAGCCGTATAGTCAGTCACCAGTAGCATTACTACACCTGCTCGATTCATACGGTTGTTTTTTTGGGAAATGTGTAGTAAGCTTCTTTATTTTATTATATTTACATATTTAATATTTTAAACAAAAACGTTAATAAATGCATATTATTAAAAATTAAGTGCATCTTTTTTATGTAAAGCGATAAAAAAAATAACGTATAAAAATTTATAAAATGAATAAAATTAAATTGTTCGATTTAATAAATTAGAACCAGGCCCCATGCACTTCGCTCTTGTGCATGAGCGTACAAGAAAGAAATATGTTAATATAATCTCTTGAAATGTTAACGCATTTTAAATAATTTTTTTTTTTTTTTTGCTATTCAAACAATGTTTTTTAGGTTTTATCACACCCGGCCAGAAGCAAAGTTCAGTTTGAAAAAAATGACGACAAAAAGCGACTATGCCATCTTTTTGTGGGCAATCTGCCCTTCCAGAAACCGTATCCCATGAAATCTTAGCTGATCCTGTTTCAGAAATATCAACATTTCAATTTCAAGATCCAGAATCTTGGAATTTTTTTTTCAAATAAAAATATTAAAACTCTCAAAGAGCCTGCGAGGGGACATATAACATTGGTTCTGCAATCTCTTTAGATTTCTATACTCGTTGGTAGTACAATGCAATTTCACATAAAACCAATGCATGCAAAGTTTTCAAAATGTTTAACGTATAAAGACAAGAATGGAGCAAAATTGATGATTAATAGGTTTTTTGTTAAAGCTCTGCCTATTATGAAGGCTCTAGCTTTTCTAAAATTTTGGGTTCTGATGAGATTTTTAGCCAGATCGAAATACTAGTATCAACTTAGCTAATATGTTTGATTTGCTTTATTTTTTGTAAATATACGGAGGTTGAAAGCTCGTTATAAATTGAAAATAACATGAAAATAATCTCGATTTATATAAAAATAAAAACTAATAAAACTGTCAGTAGTTTTATTTTGCAACTTTTATCCGAAGTTGTTTGTATAACTTGTCGAAAAACTTTTCAAGTTGTATTCTGTACAATAAACTTAGCTAACGTATACGCTATTTTTAGTTGATTTTACACTTTTAATTTTTTACGTGTACACTCCTACACAAAGTCTGTCTGTTGAAATGGCGACCACGGCGCGAAAAAGGAATAGAGACTGCTCGTTTCTACCTTAATTGATGTATATTTTCCCGAAAAGTTTGGTATTGAAAATGAGCAAAATCTGTCGAGCGGTTCAAAAGTTATGAGTGAATACGTGAACGTACCTCTAAATTGTCCATACAAATCGGTGTATAACAGGTATCCATACAAATTGGTGTATACCTAACATACACGGTATATTAGCACAATTTCATAGTAGCGTCTGGTGTGTAAAATATAACGTCACACACGATGGAGGGTATAAAAAAAATGGTGAAACCAATTTAAATGCATGTATTTTAGGCCGGGTCGATTTGTATGGAGGCAAAAAAATCTCTCAACGTTCAAGGAAAATCGTATTCTAGGGATCAAAATAAGAAACTTTGCCGAAGGAACCATACCTCTAAAACGAATTCTGATGTCCCGACTTTTGACCCGTAGGGTCAAATTTTGAAAAAGCCCACTTTGATATTTCAGAAAGTAGGAGGAATCTCTCCAAGATTATGGGAGATACTTCTCCTCCGGGAGACGCGCTAGCAGATTAATGCATAAATCATCATTCTAGGGGTTAAAACTTAAGTTAAAAGAGGGCCTTTTTAGCCGTGTTTTTTTAGCAAAAAAAAAATCCATACTAGCTTGGATCACCCTAATATGCACTAAAAACCAATACAATATGCTCACAAAAAATATAATAATATGCACTAAAAATGCAAAAAATATGCACTTCAAATTTCAAATTTCCTATTAAAAATCATAACTCGAGAGCTTTGATTTAAAAACAAAATATAATGTAAATGTCTAACAAGGGAGGTATCCCGAACCGACCCGGACCGGCAAATCTTAATGAACTTCGGATATTTTGTAGAGAATCATTGTGTACAAATAACTAAATTTTTCCTAAATTAAAGACAAGTTTTCATACAAAAACAAATAAATTTTTAGCCCCACTTTTTAACCCTTAAACTTGGGCACCTAAAAAAAAATACGTGTATTTATAATGCTCCTCCAAAACATATACAAAGTTTATTTAAATCTGCTAGTTCCCATGCATACCTCCCTTGCAAGTAGATGGCAATATGATGCTCCTAATTTTAATTTAGTGCTGTGTTGAGGTTTTTAAATTCTTCCTTTTATTTGTTTTAAATTAAATCTTAATTGCAATTCTTAAAAATATACAATCAAACTCAAAATATGTAAAAACATGAAATAAAAATCATAAAAAATGCAAAAAATGCACTCGAATTTAAAATATGCATTTGTAACAAAATATGCCAAAAAAATATGCAAACTCTATTCACTCAAAATCGACTTTGGGCTACTGATTTTTCATAAAAGTCGCTGTCCAAAATTTTAAAAATTATAATAATTTTTTTTTAAAGTGAAATTTTAAATTAAAACTTAAAATAAACAAATTTACCTTCTTAAAAATTATTTTTCTATTTATAAATTATTTTTTATTAAATAAAAAATTAAAATTATATTTGTGTTTAAAAAGAAGTATTTTTTTAGTTCAAAAAATAAATTTTTGTTTTTAATTATTTTTTTTATAAACAATTTTTATAAAAAACTGCTTTATTTGTTCAAAAATATTTTTTACAAAAATATTTGTATTTTTTTAATTTTTTATTTTCATAAATGTTTTTTATTTTCATAAATATTTTTTACTTTTAAGAATTTAAAATATTTAATTTTTGGTTTGAATTTGTTTCTAACCGTAGCTTTACATTAAAAAACGAACTTTAACACTGAACAACTAGTGATCGACTAAAAGTTTTCGAAGAAAAACATACAGTTAGTCGCTTAGATTTGTTTTTATTTTACATTTTTTTTATTTTTTTTTCGTTTTCTTTGCAAAGAAGTCAAAACTCTGTTCAGAGTAGGTACGGAAAGAACTTATAAACGAATGCTTATTATTGTTAGAAAGATAGACTGGCAGTCGAGCCGACAAACAACTGTCTCTCATTACACTTAACCGTATTTGTTTATATGTACTTACAATGTGAAATTGTATAAACTTTAAATAATTTGTTATTATTTTTTATACACGAATCACAAGAAGACCAATAATAAAAATAATCATTTGTTGTTGTTATTATTATGTTGTGTGAATTTTTCTACCGATGATTCTTAAATGTGAATTATAACAAAGTGACAAAATATAAAAAAAAAATATTATTCAAAAGAAATGAAGATTTCCGACATACATCCGATGGTCATAAATTGATGCTTCATAGCTAAAATTTGTAACAAGTTCCCCTATGGGGAATGGAACCGGTCCTGCGTATGCCACAGGATCGGTCCCTTCGTGCCAAAGACCGATCCTCTGCTAAACCCTACCCTATGTAAACAACTGGTAGCTTTAACATGGGCTTGTCATAGGAGGGGGTCATTTGTCCTGCTTTACACCACAGGACTGCTACAGGACTAACCAAAGATGGACATACCATAAAACTGTCGCAAAAGAGGCATTTCGGAGGACTAACCGTTGCCTTAATACTTTTTTTTGCTTAAATACTTTGGAGTTAAAAACTTTTAACTATTGCGAAATCTTCGGTAGTTAAGGCGTACACTCAAAAAAAAAAAGTTTGTAAAGTCAGCAAACATTTTTGCTGAGTCAGCTAAATTTTAGTCAGGAGGGTGCTAGCAAAAAAATTGCTAATATCAGCAAAATCTTTTGCTGAAAATCAGCGAGCTGATTTTTAGCAACAAAATTAGTAGATTCAGCAAAAGTTTTGCTAACACTTAGTAGATTAGAAATACAAAAGCCTTGCTAAAAATTAATAAATTTTTTTTGCTGAATTTTAGTAGACTGAAAAAAACGCAAAAAAATTGTAAAAAAATTGTAATTTAGTTAATTTATTTGCTGAAAATCATAAAACATATTTTTGTGATTCTTTTAAAAATAATTTACAATAATTACGAAATATAAAAATTTTCATTTTCCCACATTGATGTCATGAAGTAATTTAATATCTGAAAATATATAGAAATAAATATATACATATAACATAACAAAAATTTTCTTTCAACTACTTACATCAATGGGTGTCTAAATGATGCTTTCTTTTAAAGGACGCAACTGCCGAAGATAATTATAGAAACGAAACGAAAAAATAAACAAAAACAAACGAAACGAAAAAAACAACCCTTTTTTGCAATAAGAAAAAGGAACCATACAAATCTACCTAAGATGTGTGTCTTTGTCTTTCGCTTTACTCTGTCTACATGTCTGTATATGTTTGTTTACAATTTGACCACACTAGATTATAAATCTATAAACATTTATTATAGAAATACATATTAAATTTAAATATTTTCTTTTGTCTTTTATTTTATTAATAGACAATTATTTTCACAAGCCGGTGACAACGCAAAATTCAAGTTGTTTTAATCCTCAATTTTGTTTTATGTATGAAAAACAGATACAAAAGTCTTCCATGGCTGATTTTTTTATTCATTTCCTCTTCTCTACTACATCTTGACATGCCGCGACATCTGCTTCATTCTGCGTATATCTTTCAATCTGGTTGTCGTCCACACTATTAATGTGCTTATCAGCACAATTTTTTTTTTAGCAAAATTAATTAGTAAAACATTAGTATAGTATAAAACAGTTAAGTGCTGAATAAGTATAACAAAAATTTTAGCTGAAAACACGATTTTAGCAAAAAAATTTGCTAAAAATTTTCCAGTCACGGAACTAGTCTTCTTAGATCAATTTACACTACATTACTCACATCAATTGTAAATAATACTAGTTCTGTGATAAGTCCTTTTCCAGCAGTCTAAGTTCTTTTAGGTCAATTTTCGCATGCCGACAATTTTTTAATAAACCCAAAAAAAAAAAACATAAATATCGACAAAAAAAAAAACAAAATTAATGATTTTTAGTTTAAAAAATAAACGAAAACTAAACAGCTTCCAATGGGTAAAATTCTGATCAACTGGCTTTTTCTTGTTAATAAGCATTCTGATTAAGTGGTATGTCCTCCCTTTACTAGTCACATGATTGATAATTTTAGGACAATTGACACTGCTTAACCCACTGCAGTATTAAATTATACCAGTCCTGTGATAAGTCCTTCTTTAACCAGTCACTTTTAGGTCAATTGACTCCTCATTCCCCATAGGCACGCTAAACTTTTGACATCTTTCATATGTTTGTTGTACACTCAAAAGGTAAAGCTTCATCATATTTACGAAAACCTTCATAAATATGATCAATAGCTTCATTGTTGTTCGTCCAATGAAAAAGTTTCATAAATATTTATAAAACTGTTTCATAAAAATATTGTTTCGGACTTAAACCAGGATCTGACTCAATTTTGATACCGAAGTTAGTACTCTACTAGACTAAAAAAAATCTGTTTTCCTCCATCTCTTCTGGGTTTCGAGAATAGGGCCCTTATCATAAAAAAAAATATTGCCGACATTTTTCTATGAAATGATGAAGAAGTTATGAAGAATGTTTCACAAATATTTAAGAAAAGTTTCATCATATTTATAAAATCTTCACGAATATGACCATACGGATGTCCCTTAAAATAACGATTTTCGTTCATTACAGCCCCCAAGTTTTATTACAAATGGCTCCATATGAAAGGTTTCGATTTATTTTTATCGAAAACGATAGGGCCGAAAATGCCTCTATTTGGTAAAAAGAGTATTATTATTAAAAAATTCCCAAAATTCGAAGTTTCGAAATAATCTATTCTTTCTTTTTTTCATTTATTCATTTAATATATTCAATATTATTCAGATATGCAATTCTGACTATATCGGATATTATTAACCCACTTTAACTGGTATTCAAAATGACCTTCGAATTTGATTATCTTTCACTCAGAATATTCTTACAGTAACTACATGTATGTAGGTCATTCGGGTAGTAAATAGTAGTAGTTGTTTTAACTGCTATTTTATTAACTTTTCTATGAGAAAATAAAAAACGACTAAAGGCAGTCATTTCAAAAAATAACTAATCAAAAATACTGTACTTCAGTAACAGATGTTTTGAGTACTATTTTAGTATTTTAATAAACAACTACCAAAACATAAATTTTGCTGTAAACAGTTAATTTTTGTTGGTTATTTAAAAATTGAAGATTATGTCGAGTTTTTAAAAATGCTCGTTTAGTTTATATTTGTTATTATTGATATGTTCATAATTTGCAAATGTAAAACGTGATAACTGAAATACCGTTTGGAATTACGACTTTGGATTTTAAATAAAATGTAAGAAATACAAATTTCTATTGTAATTAAAAGAAAAAAAAATATATTTTTTTGTTTTCATTTTGAATTGTCAGGTTTGAGATCATAATTAAAATGTAACTATTACAAATAGAACACACTAATTGTTAATAATTGTAAAAAAATCTTGTGGGGATCAGCGCTGGAGGAAGTGCCGCACGTTGACCTAAGCGATATAGGTCAGCTTCAGCCTCATTCTAATTAAATAAAAATATTTTTAAAATACCGAAAAAATAACAATAGTTTTTACAACTTATGTAGTCGTTTTATGTTAATTTTTTTTATTCGTTTGTAGCTCGTTTTTATGGTTTATGCATTCATTTAAGTACACTCAGGGAACTTCTGCTTTAAAAATTTTTAGTTGTTTGGGTTGTAATACTGTTTCTTTATTTTTAATGTAAATGTCAGTCATTTGTAGTGCAAATTTAATTTTTTACTAACCTTTTAGTTCATTTAAAAAAACAAACCACATCAAATGACTGTTTCATGATTATACATTCATTTTATTCTGTCGTTTTTTTTTTTAATATTTAAAAAAAAAAATATTTGTTTATTTTTTACTAACTAATTTTTTGAACAGCAACAACAAATGACAAATATTAGTTGAAATTAATGAAATGTTAGTCGTCCTTTCTTCAAGTGAAATTTCATTTGTTTTTGACTACAATTGCCGCCGTCTTTACCTACATACATAATAAAATCCTTAGTGTAAGTGTAAAAATTAGACCTTTATGGTTCAAGTTACATAAAATAATTATATTAATCAATTGGAGATTTTTTTTTATCAATTTAAAGGCTTTACAATCTTGAAAGATTCATGTGTCTTTTTTGTTCCCAGGAAACTATGGGTTAAAGATTTTTTTAGATAAAAGTAAAATCAAATTTAAGTGATATTTTTTCAAAAAATATGCAAACTTTGACAAAACAAAAGCTTTGTTTATAAAATGGTTTGGAACGGAGTCGCTCCAAACACATACTCGAATTATAATTTTTCCAATTTATTTTTGTTTTTTTCTTCTTTAATTACAACTATTTTGTTATAAAATAGCAATCGACATCTCCAAATCAGGCATTTTAAAAAATCTTTAAAATTAATTTTTAAAAAATAAGTTTTTGCATTTTTGTCAAATTTGTGGGCCATTAGGCTTGTTAATTAGACCGATGAAGTCAGAAATGCATATTTAAATAATGTTCACTATATTTAATGAATAAATAAAATAAATAATAAATTTTTTCGAAATTTAGAATTGTGGTAATTTTATCCAAAATGGGCCATTTTCGTCAAACGTTCGACACGGGTTAACGTTTTCCAAAAAAAAAAATCGATTTCTTTCATTTGGAACCATTAGTAATAAAGTTGGGGGTGTAATGACAAATATATTTTTACGGGACACCCTAATGACTATGTTACATCCAATTATGGCCAATGAAGCCAAATATGATGAAACGTTTTTCAACGGGTGTACTTGTTTCAAATTTAAAAAATTCTTTATGAGTTATCAATTTAGGACTATTGACTTATAAGGGGAGTCTCCCGATGGTTTCTATCCGATCTTAAGGAAATTTAAATAGAGCAGAAAAAAATAAGGCCACATATTTTTTTAGCGGCCCAATCTCACGTTTAAATGTTAAAAGATGGGGCCAAAGTTAATACATTTTTGTATGGAAACATATCTGAAACTAATGAAATTAAAATTTTTTGAGCGAACCTATGTAGTGTGTTAGGGTTGCCATATATTTAAAATATTTAA
The DNA here is from genome assembly GCA_021234595.1 of Delia radicum. Lineage (NCBI taxonomy): Eukaryota > Metazoa > Arthropoda > Insecta > Diptera > Anthomyiidae > Delia > Delia radicum. The sequence continues at coordinate 226,138,149 of CM037852.1, read as the reverse complement.
AATATTGGTTAAAAAGCTTTTCGGAGAAAGTCGCATAAAAGCCGGACAATTACGATTGTCGGAAAAAGCTCAGACACCCCCTCGATTAAATTTAATAAGCATTAAGACAAACGTTTTTTTGAATAACAAAAATACTTGAAAGTTATCGGACATATTTCTCTGAAACAATTGGAAATAAGCCGAAAAAAACGAAAAATGGGGTAATTTTTGACCCCATTTTTTAACCGTAAACATCAAATTGGGCCACTAAAAAAAATTACGTGTCTCTTATTTTTTTTTTCTTCATCACATCGCTTATTTACTAAAAGACTGTCATAAGTCAAAAAATATCATATTAATATCTTGTATACTTTTTGAGTTAGAAGAGAATATATAAGGTGGCGCAAAAGTAATCCTCCTATCAGAAAATGATATACATAATAAATAAAAAAAAAAAAAAAACATCGGAAGGTTATTTTTGCGCCACCTTATATTTTCTTTTCGGGGAAGTGGTTGCAAAGAGTATATATTTTATATAGAAACCAAGCAACTCACGGGTCTCTCGATAATTTACGAACTCAACTTACACAAAGAGAAAAATGCATTAAAAAAAACTTTAAATACGTTTTCTGCTAAATCGTGTTTTTTATTTATGTCAGTCTTTTAGTAAATGAGCGACATATAACAATTTTAATTAGATCAGTGAGAATTTATCGGGAGACTTTCCTTGTTCGTAAAACTTTTTAATTGATTTATGAAAAAATTAAGCCTTTAATCATTATTTATTTATTATTATTTTTTCCTGAAGCTCTTTTCTTATTATTTAATGCAACTTGAACGTTTTATTGGTAAAAAAAAAATATATTAAAAGCGTTTGAATAAAACCGTTTGAAGAAAACGCATTTAAATAAACGCTCTATTGCAATGAAATTCATACCATGTGCTCACCCAGCAAAACCACACATTACCAAATCATGGGTAAAGTAATGTATCGCCATAGGGCCTCATGCATTACTTTACACGTTACTTCATTGATGAATTTTACAGGCGATGAGCCTCAAGGTAACTCATTACCTTGTAGTGGGTAAAGTAACTGGTTACTTATATGGTTACATGGTGGGAAAAAGTAATGTGTCTATAAATAGATTTTCATAAAAAAAATGCATAAAAATTTTTTTTTACAGATATTTTTTTTTAATTAAATAAATAACTTTTTTTTTATTAAATAAATAACTTGGTCATGCTGGGATTCGAACCTGGGGTCTCTGGTATTTAACAATTAGTTAGGCGAGAACTCTACCAACTGAGCTATCGATACATACAATATTTTATTGCTTAACATGTAGATGAGTTGTTGTGCTTCGTGTTTTCGTTCGTGATATCAAAAATATACACCTTACCATTATGCTTACAAAAAATCACAAAGTAATGTGTCTATAAATAGATTTTCAAAAATATATATTAATAATTACTTTACGTTTATAATTCATGCATTATGTAATAGATGATCGGTAAGTCATTATTTTATGTTTTGAAGTAATGTAAAATGTAATGAGGTCTCATTACAAGGTAATCCATGAGTGTCCAATTATCGGTAACTCATTACTTCTTGTTGGAAAGTAATGATACGGGTAAGGAGAACACATTACAAGGTAATGCATTACTTTATCGCACCCATTACCAAAGTTTTGCTGGGCACTTCGTAAAATAAACAATAAGTTCTTCTACAAAACTTTTCATCGTTGCCTACTTTAGGCGATATGAGCCAAAATTGCTTTAGGGTGCATCTCGAAAACTAACGCATAAAATAGATAAGTTTTGTATAAAAATTGTTGCTTTTACCAAAACATAACCACAATTCAAAAACTAATTCTTTTTTGCTTCTATTTAATAACATATAAAGATTTTCGTAAAAAGCGAAAGTAGTCGCAAAAGTATCTTTAAGCTCAATATATATTGCTCAAACTTTAACGCTTCGCTACTAATACTTAATGTCTTCTTTCTGCAAAATTTCACAAAAATTCGTATGTTATTCTGATATAATCCTGTGAGTCCTTGGACCAAAGTAAGGATTAATTATTAAAGATAAAGCTTCAAACTAACTTATATTTTTCTATCAAGAGTTTTTTTTTTTAATTTAACATAAATTTGTTTTTTAGATTATTGAAAACTATATTTGTTCAAAAATAATTAATTTTCGAAATTTTGATTTTGAAGCTTTCCAAATCGTGTAAGGCATACGACAAATTTCTTCGTAAAACATTTAGTAAATTTAGTTTTCTGTCGGAAACTATTCATTTACAAGTATAAAACACTAAATCAAACGCATTTGTGGTAAATTTTATGAATTCATTGTATCCATTAAAAGGTTAATGTTATTGTTGTTAATATCCAATATGATCTGCTATTGTTCATCTTTTGTGTTGTTCGAAATAATGTGTCTTCTTGTGTTGTTATTACCGGTGCTTTATGAATGAAAACGTTCCATTGTGGACAATGGAAAAACAATCTTCTATTGTATATCAAGTATTCGTATTCTTATGAGGCACACAAGTTTAACCCTTAACTGAAAATTAAGTAAATTTTAAAAGAAAAAAAGAACTATTGCTCAATAACACAGCGCTACAAAATTGATTCCTTAAATCAAAAACAAGAGTATCGACCATTGATTCTAAATAAAGGGTCCGCCATCTAACGTTTTTTTTTTTCAACTAGTGCTTATTTCGTGAATGGTAACACTTAGCTCACGTCTGATTTGACAGATAATTAGTTTTATCCTTCCGCTGAACGAATATGGTCCGTATGTTTGTTATCTTGTGAAAAAAGTGAAAGAAACTGGCATCCTCATCGATAAACCAAAGCGTGAAAAGCCAAAAACAGTGCGTACACCCGAGAATATTGCTGCTGTGGCAGAAAGTATGCGTGAAGCGCCATCAGCATCAATTCACCGTCGTTCTCCACAATAGAACATTTCGGAGACTTCATTGAGACGAATTTTTTATAAAGACCTTGGTATGACGCCATACAAAGTCCAATTGGTTCAGGAGTTCAAAAAAAAAAAGTTATTTGGCGCACCCATTATTTCGCCTACGCTGATTTTAAGGGCGTACCCAGTTTTTTCACTTATGGGCCAGATTTTTCGCATAATTGTATTAAAGTTGTACATGTTTTAACGAAGTTTTTGTTACATAACATTTTGAAAATAAGATATTTTCTCTTAATTTTTTATGGTAAATACGGATAAGACTTTCAGCAACATTTGGGTATCAAATTTGTTTAATGAATACACAAAAAAAAAACTAAAATCGAGTTTCAATTAAAGTATTTGTTAATTTAATTAAAAGTCTGATTTAATTCGGTCCTATTAAAGAAATTGTAGTATTAATTAAAATAATGTGTAACCTATTTAATTTTATTTTCAACTAAGGTTTTAATCTATGTATTTAAAATTTAATGGAATATTGACTTTAATTTCAAATAAATTTTTAGTAAATACAAACAATTAAAAATTGGAAAAATCGTCAAAAGTTATTGGGAAAAAAGCTCACATATAAAAAAAATCGCTATTGGAAAAAAAATCGTCAAAATTAAAAAAAAAAAACAAATTTGTAAAAAAAATCGCCAAAATTCAAGAAAAGCTTAGAAATTAAAAAAAATATCTAAATTTAGAAAAAAAATCGCTAGAAAATATTAATTTTTTTTTCAAATTTAAAAAACCGCTAAAATTTTGAATTACCGCCGAAATCTAAAAAATCGCAAAATTTGATAATAGCCAAAATTAAAAAAATCTATAAAATTTAAAAAAAATCCTCAAATTTGCTGAAATTGAAAAAGTTGTCAAAAATTAAAAAAAAAAAATGGCAAAATTGGAAGAAAAAAAATTTTAAATTGGAAAACAAAACCGTCAAAATTAAAAAAAACGCTTTAAATAAAATATCGCCAAAATATAAAAAATCAACAAAATTTAAAAAAAAAATTGCTAAATTTAAAAAAAAAAATTGTCAAAATTAAAAAAGGCTAAAATAAAAAAAAAAAACTTCTAAATAAAATTTTAAACGTCGTTATTACGAAAATATTTTTAATTTTTGCAATTATTTTTTTTTTAATTTCGGACTATTTTTGTTAGTTTGGGTGATTTTTTTTAATATTCGGTTATTTTTTTTTCAATTTGGCGTTTTTTTTTTTAATTTTAGCAATTATACTCACAGAAAAAAATTTAGCTATTTGCCAACTAAAATTCGATTACTACGACTCAAATTCGGTTATTATGAATTTCAGATGGTTGGCACAACTTAACATTAGTTCTCACATCAAAATGCGGTTAATTGAACTAAATATTTGTTGCAACACGCAAAATATTCCAAATTCTAATGTAAATATCGTTGTACTAATTGAATTTATAAGTTGTTACCATTAATATATACACTCAAAAAAATAAGTTAGTACAAAAGTTAGCAAAACGTCTTGTAGATCAGGTATACTATTTTTTAGCAAATTTTTTTGCTAAAATCGTGTTTTCAGCTAAAATTTTTGTTATACTTATTCAGCACTTAACTGTTTTATACTAATGCTTTACTAATATACTAATGTTTTACTAATTAATTTTGCTAAAAAAAAATTGTGCTGATAAGCACATTAATAGTGTGGACGACATCCATATTGAAAGATATACGCAGAACGAAGCAGATGTCGCGGCATATCAAGATGTAGTAGAGAAGAGGAAAATGATACTAAAAAGTACAACTCTAATAAGACATATAGAAAATCAACCAAGGAAGACTTTTGTATCTGTTTTTCATACATAAAACAAAATTGAGGATTAAAACAACTTGAATTTTGCGTTGTCACCGGCTTGTGAAAATAATTGTCTATTAATAAAATAAAAGACAAAAGAAAATATTTAAATTTAATATGTATTTCTATAATAAATGTTAATAGATTAATAATCTAGTGTGGTCAAATTGCAAACAAACATATACAGACATGTTGACAGAGTAAAGCGAAAGACAAAGACACACATCATAGGTAGATTTGTATGGTTCCTTTTTCTTATTGCAAAAAAGAGTTGTTTTTTTCGTTTCATTTGTTTTTGTTTATTTTTTCGCTTCGTTTCTATAATTATCTTCGGCAGTTGCGTTCTTTAAAAGAAAGCATCATTTAGACACCCATTGATATAAGTAGTTGAAAGAAAATTTTTGTTATATTATATATATTTATTTCTATATATTTTCAGATATTAAATTAATTCATGTCGTCAATGTGGGAAAATGAAAATTTTTATATTTCGTAATTATTGTGAATTATTTTTAAAAGAATCACAAAAATATGTTTCATGATTTTCAGCAAATAAATTTATTAAATTACAATTTTTCTACAAATTTTTTGCGTTTTTTTTAGTCTACTAAAATTCAGCAAAAAATTTATTAATTTTTACCAACGCTTTTTTATTTCTTATCTACTAAGTGTTAGCAAAACTTTTGCTGAATCTACTACCCTCCTGACTAAAATTTTGCTGACTCAGCAAAATTTTTTGCTGACTTTACAAACTTTTTTTTTTGAGTGTACTTTTCAATTCGATTGGCACTTTATTTCTCTGTGTGTAGGTTAATAGCAACTGGAAATTTTGTGTGCACCAAATTAATTTTCAATTAAATATTTAATACATATTATTAAACTTTTAATTGAAAGTATGTTTGAAATAAAGCAAAACTTTAATTAAACGTTTTTGACGTTAGTTTTTTATGTGTATGCAGCATTATTAATAATTAAATCTGCGGTTTTTCTCAATTTTTACTATTTTGCACAATTTAACATCCCATTTCGGAAAAGATCAAAGCATTTTTGCACATAAGGCAAAAGACAAATCTGAACAGTTATTTCGCGTAAAAAAGAAAAGAATAATTTAATTGTGGTTCATGGAAAAAACGCGAAATGTGCCTAAAACTTATATATATATTTTTTTTATTTTATTAATTAATAATCATATAATTATATACTATTACCCTAACTATGGCCTTCGGCGCGTTGTAGCGAAAACAGACCAGTGCCTCTGATGGAAATCGAACCCACGACCCCCGCACTGATAACCCAGCACGCTACCAACTAGCCTACCGGGACGCACAAAAAAAAAATTATATATAAATTTATATATAAATTAGAGTTCGTCACGAAACTGTTATTTTGGAATATCACACCTTTTTTAAAGGTTTTTGCATCATTAAAAAAATTACGCAATTATTTTGTTAAAATGTCTACTGCTTCCACATGCGCTCGATTTCAAAAACAGCTGTATTAATTGGAAATTTGAACTCGACATTCGATTCTGCGGCAAAAATTATTTTAAAAAAATGTTTTCACAGTTTTAAAAGTGCACTATTTTGGTAATAGATTGATCCGAAAACTGTCTTTTCGCAAAAAAAAAAAAATGTGTTCCCCACTGAGAAAAATGGTCCAAAAATTTTCGATATTTCGCGACCCGCTAAAAAGTTATTAAGGCTTCAATTTAAAAAAAAAAAAAAAAATAGCAAAACTAATTTTTAACACTCACAATGAAAAAGTGTTTTGAGCTAAGAAAAAAGGTACAAATATTTTGGATATATTAACATTTTAAAAGTTTAATAACTTTTTATTGCGATACACATTAAAAACTGGAAAAAAATTTTTTTTTATAATTTTTGGCTTAACTAGAGTCACGTTTCAAATTTCTTATAAATACAGCTCTTTTTGCTCTGTAGGAAAGGGACCATTTTTGGACACCGCATAACAATAACGCCTTTATTTGATTGATGCAAAAACCTTAAAAAAAAGTGATGTTTACCCAAAAAAAAAATGTTTACTTTTCTGACGAACTCTAATAAATATTTATTGAACTGTTTTATAAAAATATTGGGACTAAAGCCCGGATCTGGCACAATTATGGATAACATTTTTCTATGAAATGAAGAAGAAGTTAGGAAGAATGTTTCATAAATATTTAAGAAAAGTTTCATCATATTTATGAAATCTTCATATATATATGATCATGTTTCATAGATTTTTGTCCAATGAAGCTACTATTTCATAAATCTGATGAAACATTTTTCCCTGAATCTACATGTGTCAGATTTATTAAATTCTAGTTATGTGTTATCAACTTATGACTATCGACTTAGTACAATTTTTCCATCGATTTATGAAGAAATAAAATCTTTATAAAGCATTACGTACAATTATAATTTTTTCCTGAAGCTCTTTTTTTATTATTTAATGCAATTTGAAGGTTTTATAGATGAAAAAAAAAAATAAATAAAAACACGTCTGAATGAAATGTTGTCTGAGTTTCGATCAACTGTTGTCGTTGTAGTTAATGTTAATGTTGTTGACACTTAATATGATCTGTTGTTGTTCGGAATAATGTGCCTTGCGTTGTTTCCATCTATTTGTTAATACCGGTGTTTTATGAAGGACAGCGTTCCATTGCGGACAATGGAACAACAACCTTCTATTGTAGAACAAGTATAGTATTTTTTATGGGACAAAAAAGTTTAACTCTTAACTGCAAATGCTAATTTTAGCAGTTTTTTCTGCAAAGTAATTTTTAACTAATTTTTAATAGTTTTTCAGCTATTTTTACAGGTTTATTTCTATGTGTGCAGAATTTTTTTTAATCGATATGTTTTGCGATTTTTAAATCGTAAATTGTCATTACTTGTATAATGACGTCATAATTTCAATAACGGTGAATTAAAAACATGTGAATAAGAGTGTCCAATATCGGGACTCCCGATAAATAACTTTTCTTGTTTGATCAAGATACGTCTTAAGGAGCTTTATATGGGAAAAATAAGTAAAACAGTGGATCTTTCTTCAGTTTCCTACCAGCGTTTGAAGATTTTGGTATTTATTTAGTTTGGGGAAAAAAAGTTTTTTTTTTTTTTAGCAAGTTGCGTAACGAAGAAATTGGCTATGAAACGCTTTTAAAAAATGTCGAAGTAGTAATTTTAGTCCACCATTGAGGCTTAAGATGAAGATTTTGATTAGCCTGTTAATTTTAAATGCTCTACTAAAAAATTCTATTCCACATTTGCATTTAAAACTTTAAAAAGAAAGATCTTAAAAACACAATATTTCTCGTACATGATTTTTATCATAAAATTAGCATTAGTAAAAATTTTTTGTAATGGAATTTGATTTTTATTTTGTCCAAAATTTTGAATTTGTTTTACCGATATAGGGAACTGAAGATCGGCTCTAAAAAATATTTTCATAATTTCTGTTCAAGCTTCAGCACATTAATATTCTTTACATTTTCAGTACTAACACTTGAATCCGGAAACCTATTTTGCTCATTTTCAATACGAAAGTGCTTATGATATCAACAAATAAGATGATCAAAAACGAGCAATCCCGCTTCATTATTGGCGGAGTATTTTGCGTTTCAATTTACATCAAGATTATGTGTAGTTTATAGGTTCCCATATTTTTTTCGGTAACAACATCAATTTATAAATCTCATTGCATTTATAACATTTAAAAATATGCATTACACCACCAAAATATAAAAATATACTCAAAAAAATGTTTATGTCATATACATATTATAATTTAAAATGAAAACCAGGATTATTTTAGAAAACACGCATTTTTTTCCGGTTTAGGCCTAGTTTTTGGGATGTCAATTAAACTTAGTTTATTAAACTGTTAAGTTAATCTCAAAACAAAATTAAACTGATTTCAACTGGTCCTACTGTTTTTCAGTTCTAGTATAAGATATGTCAAATTACACGATGATGCCACATTAAGTTTGCCGAAATTTTTAATTTCCGGTTGGAATTGCCCTAAAATGGGCTATTTTTTTTGGAAATACGTTACAATGTGGTATCACATAAACAAATTATTATATAACAGCTGTTTTTAGTTGACAAATTTATACTTTATTTTAACTGGTTTAAACTTGTACTAAAACCCATACAAACCACATCTGAAAAACAAAATTCTAGGTTTAACTAACGCTTAACAAACGAACATATTCAATTTACATCCTAAAAACTAGGCCTTATGATATTTAGTTGGTTTTGAGGTTACTTAATTGCAGAAAATCATACTAACAAGGGAGGTATTCCGACCCGCACCGACAGATCTTAATGAACTTCGAATATGTTGTAGAGAATAAAAATCTATGGATGCATTTGAATATGTATGAAGAATATGTCCATATATGTCGGTTTTTAACAGGGTATAGGCAAATTTGGTATCAAATGAAAATTTTTTTGTATAAATTATGCCCAAAGCTTTTTAAGAATTTTTTATTCAAAAAAATGTGTTTTGAGTAACATTAAATCTGGCGTTTTATTAAGGAATTTTAGCTGTATTAAGCTAAAAATAATGCAGAGAAATGCCTATTGGATTTAATCGAGGGACTGTCTGAGCTTTTTCCGATATTCAAAACCGTTCGGCTTTTATGCGACTTTTCCCTAAGAGCATTTTTCCCCTATATTTCAAATAATTTAAAAATTGGGAAACTATGTATTCACTATATAGGCAATATGGGTATCAAAATTTTTGTTTTCTTGAGTACTTTAACCGCGCCTAATCTAGTTTTCGTTAATTAAAGACAAATTTTAATACAAAAACAAATGAATTTTTAACCCTACTTTTTAACCCTTAAACATGAGATCGGGCAGCTAAAATATGAGTGTCGTTTTTTTTGCTCCTCTAAAAGGTAAAAACTATGAGAAAAAAATTAAATTAATAATAAAAACTCTTGTAATTTTAAAGTAATTTTTGTAATTTTTCGAGATTCAATTCTTTTGGTGAAGACATTTCATTTAAGTATAGTCAACTTAACCCTGTCCAACGTTCCTCTCAATTCATAAAACCTTGAGAAATAAGAGGCATCTAAAGTCAGTTTTAACAGGTGTCGAAAATCTTTGAAGTAGGCCATAATTATCCTCCTACACAGTGGGTTTATCTGCTATAAACCGTTAGATACATATAAATATCAGACAATTTGTATATAAGGTCCTTAACCCCCTAACGGGTAAGGCTGCCTCAGGGCAGTCTTCATACAATTTACCACAAATGCGTAAATTGTTTTCCGATAGAAAACTAAATTTGCTAAATATTTTGCAAAGAAATTTTTCGTGTGCGGTCCATGGTTTAGAATCAAGAAAGCTTCAAAATCAAAATTTTGTAAAATTTCAAAAACTAATTTTTAAAAAAAATTGTTTTCAAAAATCTAATAAACCAATTTAAGTTGACTAAAAACTCTTTATAATAAAATTTAAGTAAGATTGAAGATTTATCTTTAATAATAAGTCCTTACTTTAGTCCAAGGACTCACAGGATTTTATCAGGATTCCTCTAAAGGACATCGTCTTAACTTATAAACTAATAGACGGATTTTTATGAAATTTTGCAGAAAGAAGACATTAAGTATTAATAGCAAAGCGTTGAAGTTTGAACAATATAAATTGAAGTTTATATACTTTTTCGCCTAATTTCGCTTTTTCCAAAAAGCGAAAATCGCGTTATCTTCTTAAATTAGAGCAGAAAAAAAATGTTTTTCGAGTGTGGTTATATCTTGGTAAGAGAAATAATTTTTGTTCAAAACTTCTCTTTTATATGCTTTAGTTTCCAAAATGTACCCTAAAATATTTTGGCTCATATCGCCTAAATATCGGCTAAATTTGGCTCATATCGGCAACGATAAACAATTTTGTTGAAGAACTTATTATTTGTTTTTCGAGTGGAGCACATGGTATGAATTTCGTTGCAAAACATCGTGTGCAAATTAGAGGGTTAAAATTTTAACCTCTAGCACATTTCCGAGTTTCCCCTAAATCGGTGTGTAAGCAAAGGAAAAACCCTTCTTACACCCATAATTCGATGTGTTTCAAACCAAAAGATTTACTCACACAGTGGGGTATAACAAATTGTTATGTCACCATTTTTTGTTAAGTGTATTTGCATCTGCCCTCTAAATCTAGTTTTTCTAGATTTCGATGGTAGTGGAAACGCACCTAGAGTAGTAAACAGAGTTGTATTATTTTGTGACAATGGTCACTGTGTTTGGCAACTCTAGACGGTGGCCATTAAAATCGTGGTGATCACTGATTGGCTAACTAAGCAAAACGGGAGTAGTTAGTAAATTTGCTAGTGATGGGGAGCCATCATGAAAGAAATTCTTTCAGTTTGGTTTGAGTCGATCAAGACGCGTGGTGGGTTTTTTTTTTTTGGTGTGACGGATGTTTGCGAATTTTACATTGTGAAATTAGAAAAAAAAAGTTAAAGCAATGGAAAAATAAACGTAATTCTTTTTGGCAAAAAGTTAAGAAAAGTAAAAGAAATAAACTATACCAACATTTTAGAAAGAAACAAAAAAAAACTGTACGAAGCAAAATGGTGTTAAATTATTTATTATTTTTACAAAAGAAATTATAAAAGTGTAACGTTAAATTTTATAACATAAAACCCCTACCACACCCGTTAACGACTAGCACCGGCCGCATGGCTATTATTAATTTGCAGCCTTCCACAAAAAAAAGAAAATTACATCATCACCATTGTCGTGGGCCATTGCATCGTGGTGGCAAAGTGCAAATTGCCCAATTAAAGTAAAACCGAACATCTTTTGCAAAACACCATCATCAGCATCAACATTGTGAACGGCGTTAAACATACCATCACGCAAATCGTTCAGCGACTCCACACCCGTAAAATTGGTGGAGTAAGTCAACAATAAATAACCGGACCGTCATCATCCACAGAATCAGCGTAGAACAAATAATCAGCGTTAAAGACTTCACACCGACGACAAAGATCATCGTCATCACACCTGCTGGAAAAAAAAAGGAGTCAACGAAATTCTTAACCACGAGGGCGCAACCACATGGGTAATTTATAATTATGTCGTTTTAGACTTAAATTGTCATTCTAGGGTACCAAATTCATCGTAAGGTCACGAGCAGACACCGCGTGTCCGGTTATTTTGGGCTGTCATCATAAACGTTAAAAAAAAAAAGAAAAATAGACAAGATTTCAAATAGAAGCAGATCGTCAGTAATCCACGTGCATTCGTGCAGCTTTTTCGATGATAATCGTCGTAATCAACTTTCAGCACGTGAAATCAGCAGCGGTACAATCTGTAGCTCATCGAGTTAAAACGCCATCATAATTGAATTTCATCCTCGTCATCAGTTGCACAAAAAAAAAAAAAAAAGGTCTTCGCAAAATCAGCATAGTCAGCGTGGCAAATACATAATCGTCATCGAAAATCGTCAAGCGCTACAACAAAAATCGTCATCAAAAATCGTCAAACGCAACAACAGCTAATCTTCATTAAAAATCGACGATCTCAACAGCAGCAAATTATTACCATCATTAACTACGTCATTACGGCAAAACTATCACCTTCGAACGTCATCATCATCAACACCATACAACGTCGTTATCATCGTACCCCTTTGTAACACCATTAGGTGTGAGTAGGTAACTTTATTTTACTCCTTTTGGTAGTGCTATTAATACATATAGAAATTCTAATTTTTTTATTATTCTAAAACATCCGCAAAAAGAAAAGAATTGATAACAAACAAAAGAAAAAAAAGGAGAAAGGAAAACAAAAACGAATCTAAGGAAATCCTTAAGCAAAGGAAATGTCCACTTCTTATAAGAGGAAAAGTTAAGGATAGAAAGAAAAGACACAAAAAAAAAAATATAAGAAAATTTAAAATAATTTTTTTAGATCGTAATGAAAGAAAAGTAAAGTAAAGCAAAATCAAAATAAAAGAGATACAAAAAACAAACTTTGAGATTTTGGTCGAAGTTTAAAATCTTAAGAAATTTCATAAACCAAGCAAAGTAAAATTATCAGTTTAGAAAAGTTTAAATTCAATTAGTATTTCAAAACTTGGGGTACGGAAAACGGTTTTACCTGCCGTCAAAAACAACGAGGAAAATTAATGAGATTCTGATTCAAAACTAATTTCGAAAAGAGAAAAGTAAAAATTCTGAAATTTTTTTGAAAGTGACCGAAATTCGAAAAACCAGTAAAAGTTAAGATTTGACTATTTGAATAAAGCTTGGGAATTGATAGCAATTCTATTTTTATGAAAATATGCTAAAGTTTAGAAATTATCGTTAAAGCAAGAAATAAAAGTATTAAAAGTATAAAAAATAAATAAATAAAATTAAAAATTTACAATAAAAAGGAAAGGTTTTTTTTGAAAATTGTTTCAATTCAAATAAATCCTAACATTTTGAATATATTCTTGAATTGATTCGAATTTTCGGAGTTACATTTGAGAAAACTTTAACGGTTACGAAACTTACCTTTTTTTTTTGATCCCGATTAAAACCTAGGAGTTTTATAAAAATTGGAGAGTTGAATAGAATTCGAAACCGGACTTTACAAAGTCTTAAATATTTCGATTTTATTTTTCTGAAAATTTATATTTTTTTGTCAGTCATGCTATACCCCTAAGGAGTACAATACGTACGGAAAATTTCTTAAGATTTAAACGAAATCAAAATTAAGCCGTTTTAGAAAAAGAAAAGAGAACAAGAAAACAAGAAATTAAATCGAATATCAATTCAAAGGGAAAATCCGAATAAAAGGATAGCCCAATAAATTAAGAACAAAGAAAATCAAATATTAAAAGTCATATATATTTACCGAATATTCTACATACATAATTTTTTATTATTTGTTTATTATTATTATAAAATACTAACCCATTTATCTGTATTATCAGTAGTCATATAATCGTAAAAATACAATATGAATTTCTTTTGAAAATTTAAACATCAGCGAAATGGCTTGTATGGACTAATTCCTCGTAAAGTAAAGGTAACGTAGAGGGGCTTACGGCCAAGCCGTAACGTTTTTGGGGCATTCACAGGTTTTTCAGTGGAATGCCACATGGGGATCGCCACAAAGATGATCCATTGGGAGGGCTAATAGGGTATCCACTCCATCAGGATACCCATACTTCAAATTCTCCCCAACGCTTGTCACACCCGAAAAAGTAACGCCAATCCTGGCACGCCTTAAATTTTTTGTAGTTTTTTGTAGGATTGATATTTTTTTTTGTACGGGGACCGGCGGGAAAAGATCCCACACATTTCCGACGAGCTCAAGCCGAGCAAAAGTGCCACTCCCGCTGGGCAACTGCCCAAGTCTCCCGAAACGGTTTTACCTGCCGTCAAAAACAACGAGGAAAATTAATGAGATTCTGATTCAAAACTAATTTCGAAAAGAGAAAAGTAAAAATTCTGAAATTTTTTTGAAAGTGACCGAAATTCGAAAAACCAGTAAAAGTTAAGATTTGACTATTTGAATAAAGCTTGGGAATTGATAGCAATTCTATTTTTATGAAAATATGCTAAAGTTTAGAAATTATCGTTAAAGCAAGAAATAAAAGTATTAAAAGTATAAAAAATAAATAAATAAAATTAAAAATTTACAATAAAAAGGAAAGGTTTTTTTTGAAAATTGTTTCAATTCAAATAAATCCTAACATTTTGAATATATTCTTGAATTGATTCGAATTTTCGGAGTTACATTTGAGAAAACTTTAACGGTTACGAAACTTACCTTTTTTTTTTGATCCCGATTAAAACCTAGGAGTTTTATAAAAATTGGAGAGTTGAATAGAATTCGAAACCGGACTTTACAAAGTCTTAAATATTTCGATTTTATTTTTCTGAAAATTTATATTTTTTTGTCAGTCATGCTATACCCCTAAGGAGTACAATACGTACGGAAAATTTCTTAAGATTTAAACGAAATCAAAATTAAGCCGTTTTAGAAAAAGAAAAGAGAACAAGAAAACAAGAAATTAAATCGAATATCAATTCAAAGGGAAAATCCGAATAAAAGGATAGCCCAATAAATTAAGAACAAAGAAAATCAAATATTAAAAGTCATATATATTTACCGAATATTCTACATACATAATTTTTTATTATTTGTTTATTATTATTATAAAATACTAACCCATTTATCTGTATTATCAGTAGTCATATAATCGTAAAAATACAATATGAATTTCTTTTGAAAATTTAAACATCAGCGAAATGGCTTGTATGGACTAATTCCTCGTAAAGTAAAGGTAACGTAGAGGGGCTTACGGCCAAGCCGTAACGTTTTTGGGGCATTCACAGGTTTTTCAGTGGAATGCCACATGGGGATCGCCACAAAGATGATCCATTGGGAGGGCTAATAGGGTATCCACTCCATCAGGATACCCATACTTCAAATTCTCCCCAACGCTTGTCACACCCGAAAAAGTAACGCCAATCCTGGCACGCCTTAAATTTTTTGTAGTTTTTTGTAGGATTGATATTTTTTTTTGTACGGGGACCGGCGGGAAAAGATCCCACACATTTCCGACGAGCTCAAGCCGAGCAAAAGTGCCACTCCCGCTGGGCAACTGCCCAAGTCTCCCGTAACAAATGGCGCCCAACGTTAGGCCCGATTAAACTAAGTTTAAACGAGGTTTAATCGGAGTTTAACGTGTTTTCAGTAAATTTTTTTTTTTGGATATTTTGAAGTTTTTAGTTTTTGGTAGACTTGAGATCGGTTGGTAGATTTTATTCCAACGCTCAATAGCTACAAAACTAGTTACTTTTTAGTCGTTTTCATACTGTTTTACCAACGTAAGACTTTGTTTATTGGTTTATATGACCAAAATCAATTGCGACGGTAGTATTTCAGTTTAGTTTTCATTTTTATTTGCAATCGTATAGACTTTGAGATTAGTATTGTTTTTACAGCTCAATTGCGACGATTAAGTAGTATGTTTTGGCGTTTATTTTTAAAGGTGTGGCAGAGTTTGGAGAGAATTTGTTGTAAGTTATGGCTTGGCCGTAGTCCAAGTCCCTTTTTACGTTACCTTAAACTTGATAATACTGAATTTTTAGAAATCTTGATAAAATTTTGAAATTAACAGATTGTTAATTTGATATATTGTATATACGATTATAATTATAGTTTATATTACATTTATTTTTCCATTTTGCATTTTATATTGAATAGTTTAAACTTTAAATTTCTGCATTTAGTACATTTGGTACTAAACCACCCACTTGATCGACCTTTTCTTTTTTTTTGACATTCATTTGCTTAGGCATATTGCCTAAGTTAATTTGAAACTTAAATAAATTGTGATTGAACAATTGTATAAACTTTTGATTGGACGCTTCGTGCCTCGCGGCAAAACCGCATTTACGTTTAAATTTTGCTAAGGCATATTGCCTAAGTTTTATGAAACACTGTAATTTTGCTTATGTATCTTGATTGGACATTTTAAGCAAGTTTTAATAGTTTTGATTAACATTTCGTGCCTTACGGCAAACGGGATTTGCAACTTTGCGATTTATTGGCTTAGGTATTTTGCCTAAGTTTATTGCATATTAATTTTTGGTATAATTACTTAATTTCAGCGGTATAGGTGCAAGTTTTTCGCATGGTATATCACCCAGCTTTAACATACGTTAACTTTTCCTTGCTTGTAGAGCATATTGGATTTAAATAAGCGTTTGATTTTTAATATTTACTCGTTAACTGCGTTAGTATATTTCGAGAGTTTCTGGCATTATCGTTAAGGCTTATAGGGGCTTGCCTAAGTTATAGGTAAATATTTTTATAGCTCGTTTTTGATTTTTTTCCGGACTTTGGTCATTTGTATTTAGAGTGGTAGCATTTTGGCATCTTAGGTATTTTGCCTAAGTTCATTTTTGTGCACTTGCGGTGATTTTTGTACGTGATTCTCGCATTCTCGTAGTCAATCGGTTTATTTTTTTTTGATTTTTATAAAGTTTTTGTAATTTTTGTCATGGAGGAAGCTCGGGATCCAACTTTGCCCGGCAATGGATCAGGCAATGGTAATGTGGATACGGCGGGTGGTCAGACTACCCAAAGCACGATTCCATCTCCGGCTTACAGTCCGTTAACAGCTCTCGGTAGTGGTAATAATAGGCGAGGTGAATCGGCGGTTTTTGAGATTGTTGACGCGGCGGTCGGTACGGCACAGGCACAGTTGATGCAAATGGTGCGTACGGAAATGAGAGTGGCTGTGGTCGAAGCGGTTAGGTCGGCGTTGTCAGGTTCGGCAGGTCCTTCTGATAATCCTCGAGATTCTCGGGATGGCGTTAGTTGGCCTCGTGAATTACCACCAGCAGGCAACAGCACGCGAAACAATAATTTAAATGCAGATGCTCCTAGGAACGTCAATCCTCCTCCCCCGTCAAACAGTAATCCTCCCTTGACTACCGAAACCAATGCGCGGTCAGGAGTTCTCCATAGATATTTGCCCAGATACCCAGAACTTCATAAGTGGGGCTTAAAATATGATGGTACGACTAAGACCATGATGGTCGAAGATTTTATTTTCCGAGTGGAAAAATTGCAGCGTAGTTATGAGTGCCCATGGAACGTCATCATGGACGGTTTTCACCAATTGTTGGAAGGTCAGGCGGAGAGATGGTATTGGGACCATATTAGGGATAGGCCCGGGATTAATTGGCAGAATATGAAACTGGACATAGTGCTTAAGTTCCAGCAGTTCCATAATAATATGGATGTTATCCGGCGCATTATGGACCGGGTACAACTGCGGGATGAGAAGTCGAGTTCCTTCATAGATGCCGTAATTAGTCTTCGGAACCAATTGCGTGAACCCATGGCCGATTATCAGTTAATTGATATAATGAAAAAAAATTTAAGACCCCGGGTAGCTTCATTGGTGTTTGCCACTCAGATCTATTCGATAGAACATTTTCGCGCGGAATGTCGAAAAGCCGAGGAGTTACTGGACCACGAGTTCCAACAGCGAGCCCGCCAGAATATTTCCGCTCGTGCGGTAAATGAAATAACTTACGACGATTACGATGCGCCAGAATTCGCGGTAGAGGAAATTCGCCATGGGCGAACTCCGGGAAATCCTAGACAAAATGTAAATCAACAAAATTTAAAATGTTTTAATTGCCTCGGGAACGGTCACACATGGAAATATTGCCCAGTAGTTCCGCGAGCAATATTTTGTTATCGGTGCGGTGAGCCCGGAGTTGTTACGCCCAAATGCGTTAGGTGCAATCCGGGAAACCAGATTCCGAGCGCGAACAGGGGGGAATCGCGTTCGACCCAGACCCTGGACTAAAGTTGAAGGTCAATACTACTACGGAAGTGGCTGATAAAGGTACCAGCACTTCTGTAGGAATTTCGCCTGATACGAATCCTACCCCTACACTTAGAGGAAATTTTGATGATCGTAAAATTAATAAAAACCAGATGTTACAAAAACCCTTTCATGTCCGTATGGCAAATTATATAAAAGTTCGAAACCGTATTTTTAATAACGAAGTCGTGCCAAAACCGATAAAACCTACTCGTATCGACAAAGCCCGTAAAAGATATAAAATCAGACATATGCAAAAACTTCTAATATCATCATGTTGTTTTTCTAGTTACTCGGGATCCGATCCCAGACCTTTTCGAAAAATTTTAGTTAACGGTACCGAAGTTTTAGCGCTTTTCGATAGCGGAGCTACCGTTACTTGCCTCGGTAAAAGTTGTATGGCCCTTGTTGAGAAACTTAAATTGAAAATTTATCCCATTTATAATTGTAGCGTTGGTACAGCCAACGGTAATCGTGAGTCGTGTATAGGTAGAGTTAGAGTTAATCTTGCGTATGATAATCAAAATCATACTCTTGACGTTTATTTAGTACACAAGTTGGAAAATGAGATGTACTGTGGAGTCGATTTTTGGAAAGTGTTCGGTGTAGCGCCAGGGCTAATAAGTAGTATCGACATAAATTTTGAGACTTATGATTCCAACACCCACGTTTTGACACCTGAACAATTAACAGCATTGAATGAGGCGAAAACTCACTTTCTAGATTTCGAAAAACATGGTTTAGGCAAAACGTGGATGGAGGAACATGTCATCGACACTGCGGATGCGGCGCCGCTTAAGCAACGTCATTACCCGGTATCCCCGGCGATGGAGGCGTTAATCTATGAGGAGTTGGATCGCATGCTCAGTTTAGGAGTCGTGGAGCCAAGCAATAGTCCTTGGAATTCACCAGTGACGTTAGTTCGTCGTGGTGAAAAGAAGAGGCTATGTCTTGACGCCCGGAAACTAAACGAGCGCACGGTCAAAGACGCGTACCCTCTCCCATTCATTGATGCTCTCCTCGGACGTCTCCAGGACACCTACTTCATATCTAGCATAGATTTGAAGGATGCGTTCTGGCAGATTCCGCTTGCCAAGGATAGTAGGCCAAAGACTGCGTTTACGGTACCGGGAAGACCACATTATCACTTCACCGTCATGCCCTTTGGGTTGTGCAACGCAGCCCAACGGTTATGTCGACTGATGGATAAAGTGATACCCCCGGAGTTGAAGCAGAAAGTATTCGTTTATCTCGATGACTTACTTGTCGTTTCACCGGATTTCGACTCACACATAGCTCTCTTAACCAAGGTTGGGGATCTATTAACTCGCGCAAATTTAACGATCAACGTAAGAAAATCTAAGTTCTGCCGGAAAGAACTCCGCTATCTCGGATATATCGTCGGTGAGGGAAAGCTCAAGGCTGATCCCGAAAAAATAGCGGGAATCACGAAAATACCTATTCCGAAATGCACTCGCGATGTACGCCGTTTTCTTGGTTTAGCGGCTTGGTTTAGGCGTTTTATAAAAGATTACTCTACGATAACAGCTCCTATCACGAAAACACTCCGCAAATCAAAAACATTTGTTTTCGATGACGATGCCGTTGAGGCTTTTAATAAGTTGAAAACCGCGTTAACTACGAGTCCCATTTTAACACATCCCGACTTTGAAAAACGTTTTTACGTCCAGTGTGACGCTTCCAATCTTGGAATTGGAGCCGTTTTGTATCAACTCGATGCTGAAGGTTTAGAACGTCCTATAGCTTTTCACTCCGCTCAATTGTCAGACGCTCAACGCAATTATAGCGTTACTGAACGCGAGTGCTTAGCAGTTATTAGCGCTATTCAAAAGTTCAGACCGTTTATCGAACTTATGCCGTTTACCGTTCTGACTGACCACAGCGCTTTGAAATGGCTTATGAGCCAAAAAGAATTAAGCGGCCGACTTGCGCGCTGGAGCCTTAAGCTCCAAGGCTATCAATTCGACATTGAACACCGCAAAGGCAGTCAGAACGTCGTGGCCGATACATTGTCACGTTTGCACGTGGATGAAATTAATATGTTTGTAAACGAAAAGCCTGTGATCGATTTAAATTCACCAGATTTTCAAAGTGAGGAGTACTCTGAACTTCGAAAGCATATTGAGGAGAAGAGTAATATTTTACCGGATTTAAAAGTACAGGATAATTTTGTTTATAAAAAGACCATACCGGCGGATGGCAACGTAGTAAATGAACATTTTATTTGGAAACTTTGGGTTCCACCTAGTCTTACAAATCAGCTGATAGCTAACGCACACGAGCCAACAGTTAAGTCGCATTGCGGGATAGGAAAAACTATTGCTCTTTTAAAACAATATTTTTACTTTCCCAAAATGGCGGTGCAGGTTAGAGATTACATAAATAATTGCATTTTATGTAAGGAAATTAAGGCTACGAATAGGACTCTTAGACCCGAAATGGGATCTGAAACCGTAACTCATAGACCGTGGCAAAAGATTTTTATTGATTTTATAGGACCTTTCCCTAGGTCGAAACTTGGAAATACCTACATTTTTATAGCCCTTGATCATCTCACGAAATTCGTGGTTTTGAAAGCAATGCGCAATGCTACCTCTGCTAACGTAATTAAATTTTTGGAAAGTGAAGTGTTTCACAAATTCGGTGTGCCGCAATTAGTCCACTCGGACAACGGCAAGCAATTTATTTCGTCCGAATTCACATCGTTTTTGTCAAAATATGGCTGTCAACAAATCCGTAACGCCGTTTACTCTCCCCAGGCAAATGCCTCGGAGAGAGTAAATCGGTCTATTGTGTCATCTATTCGAGCTTATGTCTCGAATGATCAACGCGACTGGGATCGTCACTTGTCGGCGATCGAATGCTCTCTGCGTTCAACGATCCACAGCTCTTCAGGTTTTTCACCATATTTTTCACTCTTCGGAATGAATATGATCACGCATGCCAGTGCGTACGAAATCGCGAAACGACTCGGAACGTTGGAGGATAGCGAAATTGAAATTTTATCGAAAAGTAACTTGCTTGAATTGGTCAGAAATAGTATAAAAGAGAATTTGCATACGGCTTATGAGCGTAGTGCCGCCAAGTATAATACTCGAGCTAGGGTAGTTAAATTTTTGCCGGGGCAAGAAATCTTGCGCCGTAATTTCATTTTGAGTGACGCGTCTAAAAATTTAAACTCGAAATTATGTAAAAAATTTGTAAAGTGCAGGGTCGTGAAACAAGTCGGTAAAAGTCTTTATGAAATTGAAAATCTTTCGGGTAAGAGCATAGGGGTATACCATGCGAAAGATTTGCAGCATATGATACCGGTGAAGTAGTTTAGCGTTAGGCCCGGCTGTTTTAGGGTCGCGGTACTTCCCCACGTTTGTTGACAGAGTTGCCACAAGGCAATGTTTAAATGAAAGTTTTTAAGTTTTTTTTTGGGAATCAGGTTTGGTAGCGGCATGCGGTCATGTTGACATCCCGATTCAGTCACCTTCGTCGGGACTCCGGCTACTGATCGGGTGTGTTATGTCACCATTTTTTGTTAAGTGTATTTGCATCTGCCCTCTAAATCTAGTTTTTCTAGATTTCGATGGTAGTGGAAACGCACCTAGAGTAGTAAACAGAGTTGTATTATTTTGTGACAATGGTCACTGTGTTTGGCAACTCTAGACGGTGGCCATTAAAATCGTGGTGATCACTGATTGGCTAACTAAGCAAAACGGGAGTAGTTAGTAAATTTGCTAGTGATGGGGAGCCATCATGAAAGAAATTCTTTCAGTTTGGTTTGAGTCGATCAAGACGCGTGGTGGGTTTTTTTTTTTTTGGTGTGACGGATGTTTGCGAATTTTACATTGTGAAATTAGAAAAAAAAAGTTAAAGCAATGGAAAAATAAACGTAATTCTTTTTGGCAAAAAGTTAAGAAAAGTAAAAGAAATAAACTATACCAACATTTTAGAAAGAAACAAAAAAAAACTGTACGAAGCAAAATGGTGTTAAATTATTTATTATTTTTACAAAAGAAATTATAAAAGTGTAACGTTAAATTTTATAACATAAAACCCCTACCACACCCGTTAACGACTAGCACCGGCCGCATGGCTATTATTAATTTGCAGCCTTCCACAAAAAAAAGAAAATTACATCATCACCATTGTCGTGGGCCATTGCATCGTGGTGGCAAAGTGCAAATTGCCCAATTAAAGTAAAACCGAACATCTTTTGCAAAACACCATCATCAGCATCAACATTGTGAACGGCGTTAAACATACCATCACGCAAATCGTTCAGCGACTCCACACCCGTAAAATTGGTGGAGTAAGTCAACAATAAATAACCGGACCGTCATCATCCACAGAATCAGCGTAGAACAAATAATCAGCGTTAAAGACTTCACACCGACGACAAAGATCATCGTCATCACACCTGCTGGAAAAAAAAAGGAGTCAACGAAATTCTTAACCACGAGGGCGCAACCACATGGGTAATTTATAATTATGTCGTTTTAGACTTAAATTGTCATTCTAGGGTACCAAATTCATCGTAAGGTCACGAGCAGACACCGCGTGTCCGGTTATTTTGGGCTGTCATCATAAACGTTAAAAAAAAAAAGAAAAATAGACAAGATTTCAAATAGAAGCAGATCGTCAGTAATCCACGTGCATTCGTGCAGCTTTTTCGATGATAATCGTCGTAATCAACTTTCAGCACGTGAAATCAGCAGCGGTACAATCTGTAGCTCATCGAGTTAAAACGCCATCATAATTGAATTTCATCCTCGTCATCAGTTGCACAAAAAAAAAAAAAAAAGGTCTTCGCAAAATCAGCATAGTCAGCGTGGCAAATACATAATCGTCATCGAAAATCGTCAAGCGCTACAACAAAAATCGTCATCAAAAATCGTCAAACGCAACAACAGCTAATCTTCATTAAAAATCGACGATCTCAACAGCAGCAAATTATTACCATCATTAACTACGTCATTACGGCAAAACTATCACCTTCGAACGTCATCATCATCAACACCATACAACGTCGTTATCATCGTACCCCTTTGTAACACCATTAGGTGTGAGTAGGTAACTTTATTTTACTCCTTTTGGTAGTGCTATTAATACATATAGAAATTCTAATTTTTTTATTATTCTAAAACATCCGCAAAAAGAAAAGAATTGATAACAAACAAAAGAAACAAGTGGAAGCATTAAAGTCCGATGTGCCGAATTTGGTATTAAAAAAGATTAAATTCGGCTGTGACGAATTTTTGGATACCCTCCATCTCGGTGTTTTCATAAACCAGGGAAAGTGCAAACAATATTAATATCTATATTCTTTGTAAAAATAACAAAAATAATGTTGTTTTTATAAGTAAAACAAAATATGACTGATTGATTAATGTCTTTGGGATGTTTCAGAAGAAAAAAATGTTTAATTAAAGTTTACTAAAATGAATCTGAAATTCTGCAGTGGGTATTTAAAGGTTATTCTGATTACCTAAAGAAGAACGTGTAGTGAAAAATATATATATTTGTATAGTTCCTTATGATGTTAAAAAAACTGTAAAATTCGCCTGTTGTTTGTCTCTTTGCCTATATAATAATGAAAGAAAGTTACTAAAATATATTTTTGGATCGTTAGAAGAGATGCAATGAATACAAACGCATAAAAACAGTTTCGAATAATCAGAATTTTAGATAAATTTAAGGGAACAAAAATACACTTGCGGAGACATACATAATGAAATAATTATGAAATGCCAGTTTACATTACAACACATGTGTTTATACTATACATCACATAAGTAAAACGGAAAGTGTGATGAAACTAAGTTTGTCAAAAATTATAAAAGAAAATCTTTCGAGTGTTTTCGAGATACAAAAAATTAAAGAAACTGGTATTTCAAATTATTGTTTTTCAGCTCAGTTGCTTGTGCAATTCTCGTTTACGACTCCTAGAATAAGAACCCTAAGAAATTTTCCCAAAATTCGATTGGTTTTTACACATCAATACTTTAATTTAGATTATTTTTGTATGTATCAAATAAAAATTAGGGCTTTTAAGGAAAACAAATGCATATAATCAAAAGATTTTAAGATGAAGTATGCACCTTATATGTCTTAAATAAAAAAGTTCTGAAAGTGAAT
This sequence comes from Delia radicum, assembly GCA_021234595.1. Lineage (NCBI taxonomy): Eukaryota > Metazoa > Arthropoda > Insecta > Diptera > Anthomyiidae > Delia > Delia radicum. The sequence continues at coordinate 226,113,862 of CM037852.1, read as the reverse complement.
GTCCTTTAAATTGAATGGGGTTTTTAATAAATGTAATTAGAATGTAAGAGTTTCCTTGCAAATTTATTAAAGGTTGAGAATGAAAATAAGTAAAAATAGTGTACGAAAAAAAGTTATGAATTTACATTGTTGGATTCGGGGATTTTGTTCCTGGATATTTTTTTGATCTGATAACGATTAATATGTCTGGCAACTCCGGTTAATGCAGTCAAATAAATAAAGAATTTTAACTAAACTATTTTGTTCTACCTTTTTTCTAATTGGTGATTTTTTGATTTGTTGGGGTTAACAAAAACAAGTGGAAGCATTAAAGTCCGATGTGCCGAATTTGGTATTAAAAAAGATTAAATTCGGCTGTGACGAATTTTTGGATACCCTCCATCTCGGTGTTTTCATAAACCAGGGAAAGTGCAAACAATATTAATATCTATATTCTTTGTAAAAATAACAAAAATAATGTTGTTTTTATAAGTAAAACAAAATATGACTGATTGATTAATGTCTTTGGGATGTTTCAGAAGAAAAAAATGTTTAATTAAAGTTTACTAAAATGAATCTGAAATTCTGCAGTGGGTATTTAAAGGTTATTCTGATTACCTAAAGAAGAACGTGTAGTGAAAAATATATATATTTGTATAGTTCCTTATGATGTTAAAAAAACTGTAAAATTCGCCTGTTGTTTGTCTCTTTGCCTATATAATAATGAAAGAAAGTTACTAAAATATATTTTTGGATCGTTAGAAGAGATGCAATGAATACAAACGCATAAAAACAGTTTCGAATAATCAGAATTTTAGATAAATTTAAGGGAACAAAAATACACTTGCGGAGACATACATAATGAAATAATTATGAAATGCCAGTTTACATTACAACACATGTGTTTATACTATACATCACATAAGTAAAACGGAAAGTGTGATGAAACTAAGTTTGTCAAAAATTATAAAAGAAAATCTTTCGAGTGTTTTCGAGATACAAAAAATTAAAGAAACTGGTATTTCAAATTATTGTTTTTCAGCTCAGTTGCTTGTGCAATTCTCGTTTACGACTCCTAGAATAAGAACCCTAAGAAATTTTCCCAAAATTCGATTGGTTTTTACACATCAATACTTTAATTTAGATTATTTTTGTATGTATCAAATAAAAATTAGGGCTTTTAAGGAAAACAAATGCATATAATCAAAAGATTTTAAGATGAAGTATGCACCTTATATGTCTTAAATAAAAAAGTTCTGAAAGTGAATGTCCTTTAAATTGAATGGGGTTTTTAATAAATGTAATTAGAATGTAAGAGTTTCCTTGCAAATTTATTAAAGGTTGAGAATGAAAATAAGTAAAAATAGTGTACGAAAAAAAGTTATGAATTTACATTGTTGGATTCGGGGATTTTGTTCCTGGATATTTTTTTGATCTGATAACGATTAATATGTCTGGCAACTCCGGTTAATGCAGTCAAATAAATAAAGAATTTTAACTAAACTATTTTGTTCTACCTTTTTTCTAATTGGTGATTTTTTGATTTGTTGGGGTTAACAAAAAAAGGTATATGGCAAGCCTGGTATATGGAAAACAAAAGCATACTTTATAAATTAGCTTAACAATTTTTCGAGGGCTTCTCGCATTTGCACTTATAACCAGTGTTGCCAGGTTTGCAAAACATAAAAACGACAAACTTTCTAGAAAAAATCGTCAAAATCGTCATCATATTTTGAAAAATCGTCAAAATAAAATAAATTTGTTAGAAGAGGGATAAAGTTTTAATAAAAAATAAAATACAATAATGTTATTCACATTTCAAATGTTAACGTGTTATCGTTGTAATATAACACGATTTTTGACACTTCTCTTTGGTTTAAACTTCGAAAATCATTATATTTTACAACGATATTCATATTTATAAAATGTTGAAACAGTGTGCCCCAGTAGGCTAGTTGGTAGCGTGCTGGCTTATCAGTGCGGGGGTCGTGGGTTCGATTCCCACCAGAGGCACTGATCTGTTTTCGCTACAACGCGCCGAAGGCCATAGTAGCTAGTGCTCGGTTAGGGTAATAGTATATAACTTGTAATTATATGATTATTAATTAATAAAATAACAAAAATATAATGTTGAAAGATCAAATAAATACAACTTTAAATCAAACTAATTTTACCACTTGAACTGTTAAACACTTATATCTGCATAATTCTGTGAACAACATTTCAGTGGCACAACTTTTTAAATATTAAATTCTTTTACAAAATTTGGAAATTCTTTAACAATAAGTCTGTTCGATTACTTTTCCTGTAAAGTTCAGTAAAAACTACTCAGTAACAAAATTACAAATAGTAAGACAAATTTACAAAAAAGTAAACGAACAGAAAATTTGTAGGAATTATTAAATTAGATAAAATAGCTTGTTTTAAATATTAAAAAAAAATCAACTGGTCATTATGGAAAAGGAAAAAGTTAATTGAAATTATCGACCAAAAATAATTTAAATGTTTTTTAACTTCTTCCATAGTTAATTATTTAATCATTTTCACTTTCAATCCATAAACAATTAAAATTTAATTTAATTTTTGTTTACTAAAAATACAAGCATATTTTTTTATTTTTTAGTCATATGTTTTTTTCATCTTACAAATTCTTTCTGGCAAAAATGTATCCAGTAAAAACTTGTAAGTTCTTTGGCATCAAACTGTCACTTTACTCTCTCTTTTTACCAGTTTTTACTGCGTATTTGTCTAAACGAACACCTTCCAGTAAAAACTTGTACAAATTTTTGTGTTATCGAACAAACTTAATGTTATATTTTTAATTATTAAATTTTGGCACTTTATTTATATTATTAGGCCTGTTTTTTAAGCACCGGATTTATTTTTGGATTTATTTTGTTTCATTTAAAGTTGTATATATATCATCTTTCAACATGAAATATATTCGGGCTAGAGATCTGTTTGTTTCGCAAAAAAAGTCCATGCCTTGTGTTTTAACATGAAAATTTTTTTATTTTTATTTAAATCTAACTCCAATTAAATTTTATAAAAATTTAAAGAAATGTTCTAAACATATAAACACAGAAACTAAATTAAGCTAAACCCGTAATGAATTTATAAAAAAATAAATACGGTTTGGATTAAGTTTTATTCAATTCTAGGATTTGCATTTTTGCAAAATTGTATTTCACATCATATTAGCATATAAAAGCTAGCTATCGATCAAAAAACAATGTTTTTGCTTTCAATTTTTAACGAAATAATATAAATTTAATGATCGAGCCGGCGATTTTATGAGAATGATAAATAAGTAGATCTTGCTGACATATTAAATTATTGTCAAAAAATCGTCATTTTGGAAGCAAAAGTCGTCAAATAGTCATTTAGTTATTTTGGGTATTAAATATCATCAAAATGACGACAAATCGTCAAACCTGGCAACTCTGCATGCGATTGCTACTAATTCATACGTACATACATATATATATATATTCCCGTCGTTCCTATAAGGAGCATAGGGCCGTACATACATAGGCCCATAATCATAGTCATCGAAAAAGTATACTTTAAGTATCATTTTTGAAAAGTATACTTTACAGCTACTATAGACGAGAAAAAGCATACTTTTTCCGCAAAAGTCAGTTCTAAATTTAAAACATGCTAAAGTTGTTTTTAACAAAATTAACATCACTTTAACTCTCGCTCTTTCTCTCTTCATCTCTCTTGAAAAAAGTGACAAAATCAAAACAAAACAAAAAGATTAAATAAATTGAAATAAATAAAGTGAATTTTTATAAATTGTTTTACAAATTGTGAAAAAGGTGGTGTTAATAAAAAAAAATGTGTTCTATTGAGGACATAGAAAATGATTTCGCCATTATTGACGATTTGAGTGAAGGAAGAAAGCCTAAGGTTTATAAGGAAAGATTTTGCCCCTTTGAGCTGGACGATGATGAGTTTTTTTCGCGATACAGGCTTGATAAAATAGCCACGCGTTTTTTAATAGGTTTATTGGATGTTAGTGAACCAAAAAATAACAGAGGTTTACCTATCAGCAAAGACTTGCAGATTTTAACCACATTGCGGTTTCTAGGAAGAAATGCTCATCAAAGTGACATTGGTAAGTACAGTGGCTGCCAGCTTTACATAGAATACACATATATACGTCTATTAACAGTCTTTAGGAAGACAAACAAAACTAGCTTTTGCCACATTAAATATGCAGTAGCATTTTATATTGCAACAAAATTTTAAAAAAACAATTTCTTGCAGGTGATCTTCACGGGATGTCTCAACAGACTGTTGGAAGAATAATAAAAAACATTTCAAAGAAAATTGCGTTATTGCTTCCTCATTTTATTAAATTTCCAAAGAATTCCGAAATCGCGGAGGGAAAAAAAAAGTTTTTCCAGATTGCTCATTTCCCAAATGTTATAGGAGCTATAGACTGCACTCACGTACGGATCAAGTGTCCGGCAAACAAAGTTGGGCACGAAATGGCAGGACATTATATTAATAGAAAAGGATATTACTCGTTAAATGTGCAGGTAAGTTGACAAAATTATCAGTTGTAAGTATTAAGCCAGCATATTTAATATTTTTTACAGATTGTATGCGATGCTGACTGCAAAATAACTGATATAGTGGCAAGATGTCGTGGCTCAAAGCACGATGCACGAATTTGGTCTGAATGCCAACTTAAAACAAAATTGGAAGAGAGCAAAAGTCAGCATAATGGTATACTATTAGGAGATGGGGGCTATCCTTTATCAACCATTTTATTAACTCCATTTAGAAACCCTTCAACGCCCAAAGAAGAAAGGTGGGTTATTTAATTCCTTTAAATCTCCTATACACATAATTTAAAATATTGCAGATACAACAAATGTCATATCGCAACCAGGAGCAAAATTGAATGTCTGAATGGACAACTAAAATCTAAATTTCGTTCCATTTTCGAAAGGCTTCGGGTAGATCTGGACACTGCAAAAACCATTGTGGTAGCAGTGGCTGTGCTACACAATATTGCAAAGGAACGAAATTCTTCTTGTAAGTCTAATAACAATTTTAATTATTGAAACTTATTGCTTTAACTGCATTCTTCAGTAGAAAACTATTTAGCACAGACCAATTTCTTTTTTTATTTAATTTTAATAAAATTTAAATGCCACCATAAAGTAGACTCGGGTAGCTTTCTAGTTCACCTATCTGATTTCGTTTGAATATTTAAAATTCAAAAATTTTTATATGAAAGTAAAATTTGTGTTGAAAGATACATAATTCAAACGAAATCAGATAGGTGAACTAGAAAGCTACTCGAACCTTATTTATGCTGGCATTTAAATATTATTAAAATTCAACTCATGGACTGAGATGTGGGCAATTCCATTTTCCCCATTATCCACTTAAAAAAAAAAATAATAATACCCTTCACACCACTGTGTGAGGGTATAATTCAGTTTGTCATTCCGTTTATAGCATATCGAAATATCCGTCTGTGGAAATCAAGTTTATGCCGAAAATAGGCTATCCGAAATTCTAATTTTTGGTCAAAACCTTTGCCCTTGAAGGGCAATTTGCTATTGAAAATGATCTGAATCGGTTTAGTGGTTCAAAAGTTATGAGTAAATAGGTCAAGGTACCCCAAAATTTCCCGTACAAAAAGTGGAGTTTTAGTGCAACTTTCCGATTAGTTTCAAATGTTCACCTATAAATAAGCTTTTTATCATGGCTCCAAAAAAAGAAAAAAAAAATTGTCAGACCCGCCTATTTCGGGAGTTATTTGAGTTCAAAGTTCAAATATGGACTTGGCTGTAGTTTCTTTATTTACAGTCGGATTTTAACAAGATACATATCATAGGATAGGTTATTACAATACCTTTAAAACTGCATTCCAAATTTTTTGATTTATTAACCCATTCAGGGCCAAGTCAAGATTTTTCTGTTTTTGAACCGGTGCTTTTTTTAAAAAGTCCATTATCTAAAAATGTTGTCTAAATTAAGGTATGCATTGATATATTTTTTCTTAAAACGAAGATTCTAGGCTTTCGTTTAAGCTATCGGCGGAGCTAGGGGACCGTGCAGCACCAAAGTTATTAAGGGTTAAAGGAGGAAAAAATGTAACCAACAATTCACATATTTTTTTTGATTTGGTCTCCAGTTCAAAATTTTCCCCTCCCAATTAACTTTTTATCATTGCTCCAAAAAAAGGAAAACAATTAGTCGCACCCACCTATTTCGGGAGTTATTTCAGTTCAAAGTTCAAATTTGGACTTGGCTGTATCTTCGTCATTTATTGTCGGATTTAAACAATTTTTTATCATGGGAAAGGTTATTACAATATCTTAAAAACTGCATTCAATTTTTTTTAAAACATTAACCCATTCAGGACCAAGTCAAAATTTTTCTGTTCTTAAGTCGGTGTTATTTTGAAAAAAGACCACTATCTTAAAATGTGGTCTATATAAAGGTATGCGTTTATAGATAATATCTTATAATCAAGGTATTAAGCTTTTATTTAAGGTATCGGTGGAACTGGTTTGCCCGCGTGTCACATTAAAGTTATTAAGGGTTAACGAAGGAAAATGTTTAATATTATATAGTCTAACTTGTTTTTCTTGTTATTATTAATATTAAAAATTTGTTTTATTTTTTAGTTTTATCTGATTGTTCCTCTGCTCATCCAGACACATCAAATGTTATTCTTACATCAAGGAGTTTTCCTAATCATAATACTAGCAGTACTGGGAATGCATACCGATCATCTTTTGTAAATGCTTTTTTCTAAATTACTAATAAAATAAATATTAACACATCGTAGGTATATTGGTTTCAATTTAATACAAACTTATAAAAAAATAACAGGAATTTTCAATATTCAAACAGAAAAAAACAATATAAAATTCTTAATTAAAAAATAAAATAACAATTCATTTAAAACTTAAAAACTAGGATAAAAATAAATATTTGATTAGCAAAGATTTTGTACTAATTTGTATGCCAGTCGACATCTTTAAACAGAAAAAAACAAAATTAAATTAATAATTAAAAAGTAAAATAACAATTCATTAAAAACTTAAAAACTAGGATAAAAATAAATATTTGATTAGCAAAGATTTTGTACTAATTTGTATGCCAGTCGACATCTTTAAACAGAAAAAAACAAAATTAAATTAATAATTAAAAAGTAAAATAACAATTCATTAAAAACTTAAAAAACTAGGATAAAAATAAATATTTGATTAGCAAAGATTTTGTACTAATTTGTATGCCAGTCGACATCTTTAAACAGAAAAAAACAATATTAAATTAATAATTAAAAAGTAAAATAACTATTCATTAAAAACTTAAAAAACTAGGATAAAAATAAATATTTGATTAGCAAAGATTTTGTACTAATTTGTATGCCAGTCGACATCTTAGGAACACAAAATGGTTAATAACTTCTTTGGTCTCATTCTAAAAGTAGAAAATTGAAATACTATATTTAATGCGAACCTAACACTTTAAAAGTTAGTCTTAATTAGGTGAAATTAAAAAATTACTTCCCGGACGCAAATTTTGAAAAATATATAAACTTGCCTCTGGTGGTAATGGTTTTTGGTGCGTATGTATATTGAAGTTTCTAGTTTGTTTACTTACTTTAAATAGACAGCTTTTTGTGTAAAAGCTCAACTTTTAAAGCATGTATTTCTCTATCCTGGTCAATCTGCATTTGAAGCTGTTTTACCTTGAGAGAGTGGATTTCTGCTTGTTGAATTTCTTGAGCTTTGTACATACGTTCCATATGCTCAATTTCGGCACTAACTTGCTTTTTCTTTAAATTTTTGATTTCTTCAGAAAACAAAGATTCCTTTTCAATTTGACGTTGTCTTTGAGAAAGTATGTCATTTTTTGACGGAGTTTTGGGAAGGTTTCTAAGGCGTTTGAGGTTGGAAGAAAAAGTGTGTTTTTTTATTTTTGGAGTTTTATATGAACATTGCTCCGGTGTTGTGATAGTAATGTTTTTATTTTCTTTATTACGATTATCTTCATCACTGCTTTCGCCGTCAAGCATTTCGTACTCTAAGTACTCAGCAGGTGTTGGCATTTCTATACATTCCAATTGATTTATGCTATTGCTATCAATTAAAATGTCATCCTCAACAAACTCATGCGAAATCATACTCTGCACTAAATCGTCCTCTGCACTCAATTCGGGGATAACCACTGAATTTCCTGTTGCAACAGTAGCACGCTTTACGCTCGAAACAGCTTTTCTTGCATTTACTTTCATTCTTACCCATTGAGATTTCAGTTTTGAGATATCTCGATTAAAACCTGCAGATGCCATTGATTCCTTAATGGCCTTCCAAGCATTTTTTTTTTTGTTTATAATGGAGGTGTCATTACCTTTGTTTTCAACAATGGACAGGTGGTTGTTAATGCACTCGCGCAAAAACTCCTTTTCGCAGGTGCTCCAGTTTGCCTCTCGCTCCCTTTTCTTTTCATTCTGTTGACAATTTATAAATTAATTGTGGGTAAAAATTTGAACCATTATTGTAAACATGTTAGATCTACATACCTTTTCTAAATTTTCCATTGAACCAATTTCCATTGTGTAATTTCAAATATATATTTTTTTTTTTGTTTACTTTTTTGCCGCGTTCATCTATCAGCTGTGCAGAGATGCCACTTGTTAAGTATTCACACCAGTTTGTATAAAAAGTTTTCAACATTTTACCAATCACCCACTAAAAGCCCATTCAACTTAAAGCTGATGTTAATATTCACTATAGTTAATAAACAATTAGTAACAGGTTAAAATATTTAACTTGCTTCTAAATAGAACCAACTTTAGTGACTGACTATGATTATGGGCCATACTGTATTACAAAACAAAACAAAAAAACAACAACAATATTTTGTGGGTTTTTTTTTGTTTTTAAGTGTTGATCATGACCATGGATGGTAACCGATTCTATGTGGTTATTGGTCGTAGTAACGCTATTTTCTTTTATTTCGGTAACGGTATTTTAGGGGAAACTATACTTCAGTTATTTCGGTAACGGGATTTTAGCGTTAACGGTATTTTAGCGTTAACGGTATTTTATTTATTTCGCTAACGGTATTTTAGCGGTAACGATATTTTAGATATTTCGGTAACTTTATTTTAGGGAAAAAGATTTTTCAATTATTTTGCTAACGGCATTTTAAGGATAACGTTATTTTAATTATTCAGGTAATGTTAATGCACACCACAATTTTTAACCGCATTATGCCCGAGTTTAAATGACTGTCTAGTTTATGATCACACTTTGGGAAAATATATCTATTTACAGAAGTTTTTTTGTTCAGATCTTGTTAGATTATTTCGGTAACGATATTTTAAGGTAACGGTATTTTACGGATAACGGTATTTCAAGAATATCGGTAACGGTATTTAAGCGATAACGATAGTCAGTTGAAAGGTGTTAGAATCGGTTACGGTAATTCAGCGATATTGACAGCCATCCCTGCTTGCGTATATTCTTGTGTATAAGCATTGAATGTACGTATGTATGTATGTATGATGAAATAAAAAAAAAAAAATTTTAGAGGTCTTCCCACATTTTCACTCATAACTTTTGAACGCGTTAACCGATTTTGATCATTTTCACTAGAAAACTGCTCATGATATCAACAAACAATTTGACTGAAAATTAGCAGTAGCTCTTCTGTATTGGAGGAGTATTTTGTGTTTCCACAGACAGACGGACGGACAGACGGACAGACGGACAGACGGACATGGCTATATCGACTTCTCTATCCATGCTGATCAAGAATATATATAGTTTATGGGGTCCCAGAATTTTTTTAAAAGAATTACAAACATTTGACAAAGTGAATATACCCTCCTGCACTATGGGATGGAGGGTATAAAAGGTATATGGCAAGCCTGGTATATGGAAAACAAAAGCATACTTTATAAATTAGCTTAACAATTTTTCGAGGGCTTCTCGCATTTGCACTTATAACCAGTGTTGCCAGGTTTGCAAAACATAAAAACGACAAACTTTCTAGAAAAAATCGTCAAAATCGTCATCATATTTTGAAAAATCGTCAAAATAAAATAAATTTGTTAGAAGAGGGATAAAGTTTTAATAAAAAATAAAATACAATAATGTTATTCACATTTCAAATGTTAACGTGTTATCGTTGTAATATAACACGATTTTTGACACTTCTCTTTGGTTTAAACTTCGAAAATCATTATATTTTACAACGATATTCATATTTATAAAATGTTGAAACAGTGTGCCCCAGTAGGCTAGTTGGTAGCGTGCTGGCTTATCAGTGCGGGGGTCGTGGGTTCGATTCCCACCAGAGGCACTGATCTGTTTTCGCTACAACGCGCCGAAGGCCATAGTAGCTAGTGCTCGGTTAGGGTAATAGTATATAACTTGTAATTATATGATTATTAATTAATAAAATAACAAAAATATAATGTTGAAAGATCAAATAAATACAACTTTAAATCAAACTAATTTTACCACTTGAACTGTTAAACACTTATATCTGCATAATTCTGTGAACAACATTTCAGTGGCACAACTTTTTAAATATTAAATTCTTTTACAAAATTTGGAAATTCTTTAACAATAAGTCTGTTCGATTACTTTTCCTGTAAAGTTCAGTAAAAACTACTCAGTAACAAAATTACAAATAGTAAGACAAATTTACAAAAAAGTAAACGAACAGAAAATTTGTAGGAATTATTAAATTAGATAAAATAGCTTGTTTTAAATATTAAAAAAAAATCAACTGGTCATTATGGAAAAGGAAAAAGTTAATTGAAATTATCGACCAAAAATAATTTAAATGTTTTTTAACTTCTTCCATAGTTAATTATTTAATCATTTTCACTTTCAATCCATAAACAATTAAAATTTAATTTAATTTTTGTTTACTAAAAATACAAGCATATTTTTTTATTTTTTAGTCATATGTTTTTTTCATCTTACAAATTCTTTCTGGCAAAAATGTATCCAGTAAAAACTTGTAAGTTCTTTGGCATCAAACTGTCACTTTACTCTCTCTTTTTACCAGTTTTTACTGCGTATTTGTCTAAACGAACACCTTCCAGTAAAAACTTGTACAAATTTTTGTGTTATCGAACAAACTTAATGTTATATTTTTAATTATTAAATTTTGGCACTTTATTTATATTATTAGGCCTGTTTTTTAAGCACCGGATTTATTTTTGGATTTATTTTGTTTCATTTAAAGTTGTATATATATCATCTTTCAACATGAAATATATTCGGGCTAGAGATCTGTTTGTTTCGCAAAAAAAGTCCATGCCTTGTGTTTTAACATGAAAATTTTTTTATTTTTATTTAAATCTAACTCCAATTAAATTTTATAAAAATTTAAAGAAATGTTCTAAACATATAAACACAGAAACTAAATTAAGCTAAACCCGTAATGAATTTATAAAAAAATAAATACGGTTTGGATTAAGTTTTATTCAATTCTAGGATTTGCATTTTTGCAAAATTGTATTTCACATCATATTAGCATATAAAAGCTAGCTATCGATCAAAAAACAATGTTTTTGCTTTCAATTTTTAACGAAATAATATAAATTTAATGATCGAGCCGGCGATTTTATGAGAATGATAAATAAGTAGATCTTGCTGACATATTAAATTATTGTCAAAAAATCGTCATTTTGGAAGCAAAAGTCGTCAAATAGTCATTTAGTTATTTTGGGTATTAAATATCATCAAAATGACGACAAATCGTCAAACCTGGCAACTCTGCATGCGATTGCTACTAATTCATACGTACATACATATATATATATATTCCCGTCGTTCCTATAAGGAGCATAGGGCCGTACATACATAGGCCCATAATCATAGTCATCGAAAAAGTATACTTTAAGTATCATTTTTGAAAAGTATACTTTACAGCTACTATAGACGAGAAAAAGCATACTTTTTCCGCAAAAGTCAGTTCTAAATTTAAAACATGCTAAAGTTGTTTTTAACAAAATTAACATCACTTTAACTCTCGCTCTTTCTCTCTTCATCTCTCTTGAAAAAAGTGACAAAATCAAAACAAAACAAAAAGATTAAATAAATTGAAATAAATAAAGTGAATTTTTATAAATTGTTTTACAAATTGTGAAAAAGGTGGTGTTAATAAAAAAAAATGTGTTCTATTGAGGACATAGAAAATGATTTCGCCATTATTGACGATTTGAGTGAAGGAAGAAAGCCTAAGGTTTATAAGGAAAGATTTTGCCCCTTTGAGCTGGACGATGATGAGTTTTTTTCGCGATACAGGCTTGATAAAATAGCCACGCGTTTTTTAATAGGTTTATTGGATGTTAGTGAACCAAAAAATAACAGAGGTTTACCTATCAGCAAAGACTTGCAGATTTTAACCACATTGCGGTTTCTAGGAAGAAATGCTCATCAAAGTGACATTGGTAAGTACAGTGGCTGCCAGCTTTACATAGAATACACATATATACGTCTATTAACAGTCTTTAGGAAGACAAACAAAACTAGCTTTTGCCACATTAAATATGCAGTAGCATTTTATATTGCAACAAAATTTTAAAAAAACAATTTCTTGCAGGTGATCTTCACGGGATGTCTCAACAGACTGTTGGAAGAATAATAAAAAACATTTCAAAGAAAATTGCGTTATTGCTTCCTCATTTTATTAAATTTCCAAAGAATTCCGAAATCGCGGAGGGAAAAAAAAAGTTTTTCCAGATTGCTCATTTCCCAAATGTTATAGGAGCTATAGACTGCACTCACGTACGGATCAAGTGTCCGGCAAACAAAGTTGGGCACGAAATGGCAGGACATTATATTAATAGAAAAGGATATTACTCGTTAAATGTGCAGGTAAGTTGACAAAATTATCAGTTGTAAGTATTAAGCCAGCATATTTAATATTTTTTACAGATTGTATGCGATGCTGACTGCAAAATAACTGATATAGTGGCAAGATGTCGTGGCTCAAAGCACGATGCACGAATTTGGTCTGAATGCCAACTTAAAACAAAATTGGAAGAGAGCAAAAGTCAGCATAATGGTATACTATTAGGAGATGGGGGCTATCCTTTATCAACCATTTTATTAACTCCATTTAGAAACCCTTCAACGCCCAAAGAAGAAAGGTGGGTTATTTAATTCCTTTAAATCTCCTATACACATAATTTAAAATATTGCAGATACAACAAATGTCATATCGCAACCAGGAGCAAAATTGAATGTCTGAATGGACAACTAAAATCTAAATTTCGTTCCATTTTCGAAAGGCTTCGGGTAGATCTGGACACTGCAAAAACCATTGTGGTAGCAGTGGCTGTGCTACACAATATTGCAAAGGAACGAAATTCTTCTTGTAAGTCTAATAACAATTTTAATTATTGAAACTTATTGCTTTAACTGCATTCTTCAGTAGAAAACTATTTAGCACAGACCAATTTCTTTTTTTATTTAATTTTAATAAAATTTAAATGCCACCATAAAGTAGACTCGGGTAGCTTTCTAGTTCACCTATCTGATTTCGTTTGAATATTTAAAATTCAAAAATTTTTATATGAAAGTAAAATTTGTGTTGAAAGATACATAATTCAAACGAAATCAGATAGGTGAACTAGAAAGCTACTCGAACCTTATTTATGCTGGCATTTAAATATTATTAAAATTCAACTCATGGACTGAGATGTGGGCAATTCCATTTTCCCCATTATCCACTTAAAAAAAAAAATAATAATACCCTTCACACCACTGTGTGAGGGTATAATTCAGTTTGTCATTCCGTTTATAGCATATCGAAATATCCGTCTGTGGAAATCAAGTTTATGCCGAAAATAGGCTATCCGAAATTCTAATTTTTGGTCAAAACCTTTGCCCTTGAAGGGCAATTTGCTATTGAAAATGATCTGAATCGGTTTAGTGGTTCAAAAGTTATGAGTAAATAGGTCAAGGTACCCCAAAATTTCCCGTACAAAAAGTGGAGTTTTAGTGCAACTTTCCGATTAGTTTCAAATGTTCACCTATAAATAAGCTTTTTATCATGGCTCCAAAAAAAGAAAAAAAAAATTGTCAGACCCGCCTATTTCGGGAGTTATTTGAGTTCAAAGTTCAAATATGGACTTGGCTGTAGTTTCTTTATTTACAGTCGGATTTTAACAAGATACATATCATAGGATAGGTTATTACAATACCTTTAAAACTGCATTCCAAATTTTTTGATTTATTAACCCATTCAGGGCCAAGTCAAGATTTTTCTGTTTTTGAACCGGTGCTTTTTTTAAAAAGTCCATTATCTAAAAATGTTGTCTAAATTAAGGTATGCATTGATATATTTTTTCTTAAAACGAAGATTCTAGGCTTTCGTTTAAGCTATCGGCGGAGCTAGGGGACCGTGCAGCACCAAAGTTATTAAGGGTTAAAGGAGGAAAAAATGTAACCAACAATTCACATATTTTTTTTGATTTGGTCTCCAGTTCAAAATTTTCCCCTCCCAATTAACTTTTTATCATTGCTCCAAAAAAAGGAAAACAATTAGTCGCACCCACCTATTTCGGGAGTTATTTCAGTTCAAAGTTCAAATTTGGACTTGGCTGTATCTTCGTCATTTATTGTCGGATTTAAACAATTTTTTATCATGGGAAAGGTTATTACAATATCTTAAAAACTGCATTCAATTTTTTTTAAAACATTAACCCATTCAGGACCAAGTCAAAATTTTTCTGTTCTTAAGTCGGTGTTATTTTGAAAAAAGACCACTATCTTAAAATGTGGTCTATATAAAGGTATGCGTTTATAGATAATATCTTATAATCAAGGTATTAAGCTTTTATTTAAGGTATCGGTGGAACTGGTTTGCCCGCGTGTCACATTAAAGTTATTAAGGGTTAACGAAGGAAAATGTTTAATATTATATAGTCTAACTTGTTTTTCTTGTTATTATTAATATTAAAAATTTGTTTTATTTTTTAGTTTTATCTGATTGTTCCTCTGCTCATCCAGACACATCAAATGTTATTCTTACATCAAGGAGTTTTCCTAATCATAATACTAGCAGTACTGGGAATGCATACCGATCATCTTTTGTAAATGCTTTTTTCTAAATTACTAATAAAATAAATATTAACACATCGTAGGTATATTGGTTTCAATTTAATACAAACTTATAAAAAAATAACAGGAATTTTCAATATTCAAACAGAAAAAAACAATATAAAATTCTTAATTAAAAAATAAAATAACAATTCATTTAAAACTTAAAAACTAGGATAAAAATAAATATTTGATTAGCAAAGATTTTGTACTAATTTGTATGCCAGTCGACATCTTTAAACAGAAAAAAACAAAATTAAATTAATAATTAAAAAGTAAAATAACAATTCATTAAAAACTTAAAAACTAGGATAAAAATAAATATTTGATTAGCAAAGATTTTGTACTAATTTGTATGCCAGTCGACATCTTTAAACAGAAAAAAACAAAATTAAATTAATAATTAAAAAGTAAAATAACAATTCATTAAAAACTTAAAAAACTAGGATAAAAATAAATATTTGATTAGCAAAGATTTTGTACTAATTTGTATGCCAGTCGACATCTTTAAACAGAAAAAAACAATATTAAATTAATAATTAAAAAGTAAAATAACTATTCATTAAAAACTTAAAAAACTAGGATAAAAATAAATATTTGATTAGCAAAGATTTTGTACTAATTTGTATGCCAGTCGACATCTTAGGAACACAAAATGGTTAATAACTTCTTTGGTCTCATTCTAAAAGTAGAAAATTGAAATACTATATTTAATGCGAACCTAACACTTTAAAAGTTAGTCTTAATTAGGTGAAATTAAAAAATTACTTCCCGGACGCAAATTTTGAAAAATATATAAACTTGCCTCTGGTGGTAATGGTTTTTGGTGCGTATGTATATTGAAGTTTCTAGTTTGTTTACTTACTTTAAATAGACAGCTTTTTGTGTAAAAGCTCAACTTTTAAAGCATGTATTTCTCTATCCTGGTCAATCTGCATTTGAAGCTGTTTTACCTTGAGAGAGTGGATTTCTGCTTGTTGAATTTCTTGAGCTTTGTACATACGTTCCATATGCTCAATTTCGGCACTAACTTGCTTTTTCTTTAAATTTTTGATTTCTTCAGAAAACAAAGATTCCTTTTCAATTTGACGTTGTCTTTGAGAAAGTATGTCATTTTTTGACGGAGTTTTGGGAAGGTTTCTAAGGCGTTTGAGGTTGGAAGAAAAAGTGTGTTTTTTTATTTTTGGAGTTTTATATGAACATTGCTCCGGTGTTGTGATAGTAATGTTTTTATTTTCTTTATTACGATTATCTTCATCACTGCTTTCGCCGTCAAGCATTTCGTACTCTAAGTACTCAGCAGGTGTTGGCATTTCTATACATTCCAATTGATTTATGCTATTGCTATCAATTAAAATGTCATCCTCAACAAACTCATGCGAAATCATACTCTGCACTAAATCGTCCTCTGCACTCAATTCGGGGATAACCACTGAATTTCCTGTTGCAACAGTAGCACGCTTTACGCTCGAAACAGCTTTTCTTGCATTTACTTTCATTCTTACCCATTGAGATTTCAGTTTTGAGATATCTCGATTAAAACCTGCAGATGCCATTGATTCCTTAATGGCCTTCCAAGCATTTTTTTTTTTGTTTATAATGGAGGTGTCATTACCTTTGTTTTCAACAATGGACAGGTGGTTGTTAATGCACTCGCGCAAAAACTCCTTTTCGCAGGTGCTCCAGTTTGCCTCTCGCTCCCTTTTCTTTTCATTCTGTTGACAATTTATAAATTAATTGTGGGTAAAAATTTGAACCATTATTGTAAACATGTTAGATCTACATACCTTTTCTAAATTTTCCATTGAACCAATTTCCATTGTGTAATTTCAAATATATATTTTTTTTTTTTGTTTACTTTTTTGCCGCGTTCATCTATCAGCTGTGCAGAGATGCCACTTGTTAAGTATTCACACCAGTTTGTATAAAAAGTTTTCAACATTTTACCAATCACCCACTAAAAGCCCATTCAACTTAAAGCTGATGTTAATATTCACTATAGTTAATAAACAATTAGTAACAGGTTAAAATATTTAACTTGCTTCTAAATAGAACCAACTTTAGTGACTGACTATGATTATGGGCCATACTGTATTACAAAACAAAACAAAAAAACAACAACAATATTTTGTGGGTTTTTTTTTGTTTTTAAGTGTTGATCATGACCATGGATGGTAACCGATTCTATGTGGTTATTGGTCGTAGTAACGCTATTTTCTTTTATTTCGGTAACGGTATTTTAGGGGAAACTATACTTCAGTTATTTCGGTAACGGGATTTTAGCGTTAACGGTATTTTAGCGTTAACGGTATTTTATTTATTTCGCTAACGGTATTTTAGCGGTAACGATATTTTAGATATTTCGGTAACTTTATTTTAGGGAAAAAGATTTTTCAATTATTTTGCTAACGGCATTTTAAGGATAACGTTATTTTAATTATTCAGGTAATGTTAATGCACACCACAATTTTTAACCGCATTATGCCCGAGTTTAAATGACTGTCTAGTTTATGATCACACTTTGGGAAAATATATCTATTTACAGAAGTTTTTTTGTTCAGATCTTGTTAGATTATTTCGGTAACGATATTTTAAGGTAACGGTATTTTACGGATAACGGTATTTCAAGAATATCGGTAACGGTATTTAAGCGATAACGATAGTCAGTTGAAAGGTGTTAGAATCGGTTACGGTAATTCAGCGATATTGACAGCCATCCCTGCTTGCGTATATTCTTGTGTATAAGCATTGAATGTACGTATGTATGTATGTATGATGAAATAAAAAAAAAAAAATTTTAGAGGTCTTCCCACATTTTCACTCATAACTTTTGAACGCGTTAACCGATTTTGATCATTTTCACTAGAAAACTGCTCATGATATCAACAAACAATTTGACTGAAAATTAGCAGTAGCTCTTCTGTATTGGAGGAGTATTTTGTGTTTCCACAGACAGACGGACGGACAGACGGACAGACGGACAGACGGACATGGCTATATCGACTTCTCTATCCATGCTGATCAAGAATATATATAGTTTATGGGGTCCCAGAATTTTTTTAAAAGAATTACAAACATTTGACAAAGTGAATATACCCTCCTGCACTATGGGATGGAGGGTATAAAAAAAGGAGAAAGGAAAACAAAAACGAATCTAAGGAAATCCTTAAGCAAAGGAAATGTCCACTTCTTATAAGAGGAAAAGTTAAGGATAGAAAGAAAAGACACAAAAAAAAAATATAAGAAAATTTAAAATAATTTTTTTAGATCGTAATGAAAGAAAAGTAAAGTAAAGCAAAATCAAAATAAAAGAGATACAAAAAACAAACTTTGAGATTTTGGTCGAAGTTTAAAATCTTAAGAAATTTCATAAACCAAGCAAAGTAAAATTATCAGTTTAGAAAAGTTTAAATTCAATTAGTATTTCAAAACTTGGGGTACGGAAAACGGTTTTACCTGCCGTCAAAAACAACGAGGAAAATTAATGAGATTCTGATTCAAAACTAATTTCGAAAAGAGAAAAGTAAAAATTCTGAAATTTTTTTGAAAGTGACCGAAATTCGAAAAACCAGTAAAAGTTAAGATTTGACTATTTGAATAAAGCTTGGGAATTGATAGCAATTCTATTTTTATGAAAATATGCTAAAGTTTAGAAATTATCGTTAAAGCAAGAAATAAAAGTATTAAAAGTATAAAAAATAAATAAATAAAATTAAAAATTTACAATAAAAAGGAAAGGTTTTTTTTGAAAATTGTTTCAATTCAAATAAATCCTAACATTTTGAATATATTCTTGAATTGATTCGAATTTTCGGAGTTACATTTGAGAAAACTTTAACGGTTACGAAACTTACCTTTTTTTTTTGATCCCGATTAAAACCTAGGAGTTTTATAAAAATTGGAGAGTTGAATAGAATTCGAAACCGGACTTTACAAAGTCTTAAATATTTCGATTTTATTTTTCTGAAAATTTATATTTTTTTGTCAGTCATGCTATACCCCTAAGGAGTACAATACGTACGGAAAATTTCTTAAGATTTAAACGAAATCAAAATTAAGCCGTTTTAGAAAAAGAAAAGAGAACAAGAAAACAAGAAATTAAATCGAATATCAATTCAAAGGGAAAATCCGAATAAAAGGATAGCCCAATAAATTAAGAACAAAGAAAATCAAATATTAAAAGTCATATATATTTACCGAATATTCTACATACATAATTTTTTATTATTTGTTTATTATTATTATAAAATACTAACCCATTTATCTGTATTATCAGTAGTCATATAATCGTAAAAATACAATATGAATTTCTTTTGAAAATTTAAACATCAGCGAAATGGCTTGTATGGACTAATTCCTCGTAAAGTAAAGGTAACGTAGAGGGGCTTACGGCCAAGCCGTAACGTTTTTGGGGCATTCACAGGTTTTTCAGTGGAATGCCACATGGGGATCGCCACAAAGATGATCCATTGGGAGGGCTAATAGGGTATCCACTCCATCAGGATACCCATACTTCAAATTCTCCCCAACGCTTGTCACACCCGAAAAAGTAACGCCAATCCTGGCACGCCTTAAATTTTTTGTAGTTTTTTGTAGGATTGATATTTTTTTTTGTACGGGGACCGGCGGGAAAAGATCCCACACATTTCCGACGAGCTCAAGCCGAGCAAAAGTGCCACTCCCGCTGGGCAACTGCCCAAGTCTCCCGTAACAAAATTCTAAGCATTTCTGGGTTAACTCGAAACCAAAATTTTCACTGAAATATTTAAATGTTACATTTATATTGCACATTTTGCTTAAACGACTACTAAATTCAAAAGAAACGCATTTGAAACATTTAAAATTCAAATAAACACATTTAATATTTTTAAGGTTTTCTTTTGTTAAATTAATTTTTAGGTTTTTTTTTTTTTTTTGTTTAACATGTACAAATTAGTGCTCATAATACACATGAACCGCCGGCTTATTTTATTACACTCATAAATTGTCATCAAATTCATTATTTTAAATTGTTTTTGTTTTTTTTAAACAACATAAATCTGTTCTAATTGTTTAATATTTAATAAAAAAAAGCTGATCTTTTCACTTTAAGTGTTAAACAAATTAAAACGAATATAAAAATGCTCACAGTGGGATGGAGGAAAATATTATTTTGTAAATCAAATTTTAGAAAACTTGACGTTATTTTAAAATAAATAAATAAAACAGATTAAACAACGAATTTCGTATGTTTTTATATGGGAACCGCTAAAATACCGACTCAAATTAAATACCGTAACCGATTGAAATACCGAAACCGTTTCTTTTAATAAACCTTAACTGTGGTCGATATTCATTTCGGTTGCTTATCTTAGATAGATTCCGCTAATCATGGATAGAATCCGTCGTAACCGCTAAAACAAAATTTTAAATTATTTTTGGGAGTGTGATTTTGCCCCGAAGCGATCATACGTGGAGCTTCAGTATCAATATCAAAATTAATAATTTTCATTAAACATTTCATTTATTTATGCACTCAAAAAAGTTTTACAGTTACTACATGACAGTTGCTTGTGTAGTAATCAGTAGTAGTTGTTTTTAACTGCAATTACAGTTTTTCTATGAAATAAGACACAACAACTATTATAACAATTATTTAAAAAAACAACTGAAGAAAATTACTGTATTATTTAACAGTTGTTTAAAGCAGTTATTTTGGTATTTTAATAAACAAATATATTTCGAATATTCTTACAGTAACTACAACGGGTAGTAAGCAGTAGTAGTTATTTTACCTGCTATTGTAGTAATTTTTCTATGAGAAAATGGAAAACGGCTAATTTGCAAGACATTTCAAAAAATAACTAACCAAAAATGCTGTACTTCAGTAACAATTGCTTTGAGTAGTTATTTTAGTATTTTAATAAACAACTACCAAAGCAGTAGTATTGCAGTAAACCGTTAATTTTTGTTAGTTTTTCAAAATTAGAAGATTATGTCGAGTTTTTAAAAATTCTCGTTTAGTTCATATTTGATATTATTGATATGTTCATAGTTTGCAAAGAATAATAAGTAGAAAATTGCATTGTCACGGTTAAACAAGTTCATATATGTAGAAATATGTTCATATATGGACGTATATGGTTTTGTATATGGACAAATATGGAAATATATGTTTCATATGTGCGCATATATGGAAGTATATGCGATTACATATAATAAAAAATATCTCAAATATGTCCATATATTTAGGTATATGTGATTTCATATTTCCAAAACGTGCTCATATATGGACATATATGGAAGTGTATGTTAGTTCATATTCGCAAAAGATGGCCATATATGGGCAAATATGGAAGTATATGGAATTCCATATGTGCAAAAGGGACTTTTATATGAACATATAAGAAAGTATAACATATGATTCCATATACCCAAAGACTAATACATTTTTTGATTACTTTTTCTTCATTACGATAATATTAACACATGTAACTTTTATTTTAAAATTTCATTAGGTTCAGAACTGGTTTCTAAAATTTTCTTAAAATTGTCAAAAGTAAAAATGTGTTTCAGTAAATTAAAACATTGTGAACAAATTGGAGTTTATAATTTTTTTCATACAGGACCTTCCTTACAGATAAAAATACGAAATACTCAAAACGTTCAATTAATCTGAATTGTTGAACTGTAAGTTCACATTTTCATTTAAAATTTCTAAGGCACAAGATCATAATTAATAGTGAGACTTAATAGTGAGACTTAATTATGATCTTGTGCCTTAATAGAAAATATAAGAAAATTCAAGGTTTTTTTAATTATACACAGAAATAAATTAGAAAATCCTGTTTGTAACATTAAGCATTTTTGTAAATACATTACAAAAGTTTTTTGAATTGGCACCAACAATGCTTATTTGTAAATACAAAAACCCTTTTGCTAATTTTTTTGGAATTTTGAATTTTTGATTTTAAACAATATTTTTGTAAAAAAAACTACAATTTACAAGCATTTCAAACAAAAAAATAAATTTGAATTTAAAAAGCAGGGTGTTTAAGTTTACAAATTCCATTGTTGGTGCCTACTGTTTTTTCTGTGTAAGAGAAAAAAATTAAAATTTTTGAGTAATTTGTATTCATATCTGTAAGACCCTGTTTAAAAAATTTATAAAATTAATATTGTTCACAATGTTTTAATTTAATGTGGTCGTATTATACTTTATTTAAAAGTTGTTTAAAATGTCGTATTATCGGCAAATAATTCGTTCTGATACGACAATAAACATAATGTTTTTGCAGACATAAATATATATTTCTGCCATTTGAAAGAACTTTTTTTTTATCTCAATTGGGACTTTTAAATTATATTGTTTTATTAAAACAGTTTTTTTAATTAAAAAAAAAAATGACAAAAAATATATAATGTATGAACGTATATATAATGGATGTCCATAATATTTAATGGAAGACCATATAAAATAATATATTAACATTATGGTGGGGCGATTAGTATGGAAAGAAAAAAATCTTAATGGGTGCTTCGCGTTTCTGATTCTTGGGATTGTACTGAGCAAAAAAAGTCCACTAGACCATACGTCTACGGTGAAAAGCGAGCTTCCAGATTTTGACTTGCAGTTTCTTCTCAGACTTTTGTCACGTTTTTTTGGATATTTTGGCCAAGACAATAGTTAAGAACTCTCTAGTACATCGCAAAATCATTGGAACGCTCCTTCAGGCAGTTTTGGCTTTGTGAAAGTGCAAAGGGACAGGGTTACTTTCACAAAATACGGCAAAAAGCCCTATTTTGAAATTAAAAATTAACCCCTTAAACCCCACCCACAAATATGATTAATCTGCTAGAGAATCTTCCAAAGAAGAGATTGATACCATAATCTTGGATAAGCTCCTAATACTTCCTCAGATATGTCCATCCCACACATTGTTACAAGCAAGTCAAAATCTGTTTGCAAGTCAAAATCTGGAAGCTCGATTTTCACCTTAGACGTATGGTCTAGTGGACTTTTTTGCTCAGTACAATCCCAAGAATCAGAAACGCGAAGCGCCCATTAAGATGTTCACCCATTAAGATGTTCAAATATGATCATATTTGTCCATGTATGGAAATGTAGGTTAATTTTTCTAGTACACTCAGGAAACTTCTGCTTTAAAAATATGTAGTTGTTTAGGCTTTAATACAGTTTCTTCATTTTTAATGTAAATGTCAGTCATTTGTAGAACAATTTAAATTTTATACTAACCTTGTAGTTCACTTAAAAACAAACCACAACAAATGACTGTTCTATGATTTTACATTAATTTTTTACAGTAGTTTTTTGTTATTAAAAAAAAAATAAATGTTTATTTATTTTTTACTACCATGTGGTTCATTTTTACTACATTTGTTAGTCATTTTATGAACATTAAAAAACAAATGACAATGTTAGTTGAATTTAATGAAATGTAAGTCGTTCTTTCATTAAGTGAAATTTCATTTGTTTTTAACTACATTTGCAGTGGTCTTTACCTACATAGTATTCTAAGTGTATGTTCGAATATGGATGATTATAAAGGGTCCGCCAAATAAATTTTTTTTTTTGAACTCCTGAACCAATTGGACTTTGTATGGCGTCATACCATGGTCTTTATGCAAAATTCGTCTCAATGATGTCTCCGAAATGTTCAATTGCTGAGAACGACGGTGAATTGATGTTGATGGCGCTTCACTCACACTTTCTGCCACAGCAGCAATATTCTCGGGTGTACGCACTGTTTTTGGCTTTTCACGCTTTGGTTTATCGATGAGGATGCCAGTTTCTTTCACTTTTTTCACAAGATAACGAACATACGGACCATATTCGTTCAGCGGAAGGATAAAACTAATTATCTGTCAAATCAGACATGAGCTAAGTGTTACCATTCACGAAATAAGCACTAGTTGAAAAAAAAAACGTTAGATGGCGGACCCTTTATAAAAAATATATATGATCATATGTGGGGTATCTCCAATGCATAAAAACGTGATAACTGGAATGAAGTTTGGATTTTTTATATTTAAATAAGATGCCGGAAATACAAAATTGTATTGCAATTAAAAGAAAATTGCCAAATGAACAATTTTTTTTTATTAAAAAATATTTTAATAATTCCTAAAAAATAACTGTTAAAAACAGTAGTTTTTACAGTCGTTTTATGTTAATTTTTTTATTGTTTTGTTGCCTGTTTTTATACAAATATCCATTTAAGGTTAGTTGTTTTAGACCACTTCAATAGACGTTTTTGCTACCATTGTTCTTGTTTTATCAATAGTTAAAAATGTCTACATGGTTAGTAATTTTTATGACAAATTCAGTCATCGCCTTTTTGACTACAATTGTAGTAATTTTAACTGTCATTTTTAGTAATTTCTACCTTCTTAATTTCCTGACAATTAGAAAATTTCATTGTGTTTGTCTTTGGAATTTTGACTTTTCATTTTAAGTGCACTCAAAAAATAAGTTAGTAGAAAAGTTAGTAAAACGTCTTGTAAATCAAGTATACTAAGCACTTAACTGTTTTGAACTAATGTTTTAATAATATTTTACTAATGTTTTACTAATTTATTTTGCTAAAAAAAATATTGTGCTGATAAGTTCATTAATAGCGTGGACGACAACCAGATTGAAAGATATACGCAGAATGAAGTATATATCGCGGCATGTCAAGATGTAGTAAAGACAAGGAAAATTATACTAAAAAGTACAACTCTTACAATACATATAAAAAAAAATTTTCATACATAAAACGAGATTGTGAATTAAAATAACTTCGATTTTGTGTTGTCCAAGTAATTGTCTATTAATTGAATTAAAGACGTAATAATTTGTAATCTAAGCATTTATAGCGATTATAAATGTAGTGTTGGTCAAATTGCAAACAAATATACATACTGGTAGACAGAGTAAAGCAAAAGACCAGGACACACATTTTAGGTAATTTTGTATGCTTCCTTTTTCTTATTGCAAAAAAAGGGTTGTATATGTCATAGTTTTTCGTTTCGTTTCTAGAATTATATATGGCATTTCTCTTCATTTAAAAGATGCCATCACTTAGACAACCATTAATGTAAGTAGTTGCAAAATAATTTTGTTTATGTTATATATAATTATTTCTAGATATTTTCAGATATTACATTGATTCATGCCGTCAATGTGGGAGTATGAACATTTTTTTATTTTGTAACGTATTGTAAATTATATTGAAAAGAATCGCAAAAAAATGTATATGTTTATTTGCTGAAAAGTAAAGTATAATGTTTCTATACATTTTTTGATTTTTTTTTAGTCTACTAATATTTAGCAAAAATGTTATTAACTTTTAGCAAGGATTTTTTAATCAACTAAGTGTTAGCAAAACTTTTTCTGAAACTACTAATTTTGTTGCTGAAAATCAGCTCGCTCGATTTTGGTGAAATTAGAAAAAAATTCATAACAAAAATTTTGTTGACTCAGTAAAATGTTTGCTGACTTTCCTAACTTTTTTTTGTGAGTGTAGGATGTACAAAATAAAAATCGTAATTGAAAGAAAAAAATTTTTATTTAAAAATAGTTTTAAAACACCGAAAATTATAACTGTTAAAAAACAGCCGTTTTTAACAATTTTTACAGTTGTTTTACAAATTTTGTAGTAAAAAAATGGTTGTTTGTTTTTACGAAATTGTTAGTTGTTTTTACAACATTTGTTGTGTGTGTTTTTAACAGTTAAAAACAACTACATTTTTAGTTATTTTAACGGTATTTAACTTTGTCGCCTTTTTAACTGAATTTACAATTGCTTTAACTGCCATTTTCAGTAGATTCTACTCTCATATGTTTTTGAGTGAGTAGTTTATGATTAAATTTATAATTTCTGTGTATTTTTTTTATAATTTTGTTATAATTTCTGTGCATTCCACTGTGCCACAGATAACAATATATCAGTGTGAAGTAACATACATAGTCATAATAATTAAATCATTATCATTTTATTTATTATAGTAAATGCCTAAATTTATAGCGTAATTCAAGCGCAAATGCCACCGTCTTAGAACAAGTGTAATCTTGACACACTCAAAAACATTTAAAAGCAATTAAGCAGGACAGAGCGCTAAGAATAAGAACAAATGTTCTTAATTAATTATTTTCATACTTTTTTATCATAGAATTGAAAAAAAATGTAATAAAGAACAATAAACAGATCTCGAAAATTACACCCACTAAATGCTGGGGCTAACTCCACACGTTGCACAGTGGGGTGTTTTACAAATATTTTGAAAATACTTCAGAAATTTCTTACTGGCTTAAACTTCACACATCCATGGTCAACGTAATTTCAAGCTTAAGTTTTAACTCATTATTGACACAATGTTCCTTTTTCGGCCAATTACTTTTAAACAAAAAATCCTAAAATAATTCAACATCTTGACTACAATCATGAATAAAAAATTGTTATCGAGAGTTGCCAAATAATTATTTGAAAAAATCAGTTTTTGATAATTTTTCAAAAATTATTTAGAAATATCAAAAAGATTTTTATGTTGATAAAAAAATATGAAAATTTATTTCTCTACTAGAAATTAGTTCATCAATTGCATATAATTATTGAAAATCTGATCGATCGGATGATGAATTTTTCACATAGATAAAGTCTAAGATAATTCAAAAAGTATTTCGCTTTCACTCAAAATATAAAAAAATTATAGTTTTTAATAAAATACTACTAAACTTACAAAAAACTATATCGTTAGGCTTGCCATAGGGCAATTTTAAAAAATTGTCAATCTTTTTTTCAAAAGATTTTAAAAAATTTTTAAATTAAACAAAAATTAAATTTCATATATTTTTAAATAAAGATTCGTTTAAAAATTATACAAAATTTAAATTTTTAAAATATCTTCAATTGTCTATTAAAGCGGTTCCCACCAAATTTAGTAGAATGCAAATAACAGTATATTTTGCTAAAATCTAGAGAAATTTCTGCTAAAAAATTATATATTGCTGATTTTCACAATAAAAAAAAAAACTATAAAAAAACTTTAAAAATTTCACATTTTTTAATGATTTTTTTATTTACAAATTTTTAGTAAATGTTTCTGCTACATTCAATTTACTAAAATTTAGCTCAAATATAACTATAACAAACAGTAAATACAACAGATTTACTTTACTTTTGTTATTATTATATTACTAATATTTAGTAAAAAAAAAATCTGCTAATTTTAGCAGTTTTTTCTGCAAGGTCATTTTTAATAGCTTTTTATAGGCTTATTTCTATGAGTGTAGTAAAAATTCCTTATTTTACAAATAAACATCTTTTTTCAAATCGAGAGTAGCCAAATTTGAAAAAAGTGCATTTAAAAAAGAAATTGCATAAAATCCAATAAAATGCGATAAAAACTTAACTAAGCAGTAAAAAGGTAGGGGAGTATACTATTACAGTGCAATTGAAATGGTGATAACCCGATGAATATTAAATAAAATGCGAATATTAAAATTTACACACTTTTGGCATTTTCGGAAATTTTAAAAACTAATAACGCCTATCTTTGGCTCCATAGAATTTCTAAATGCAAAATTTATTTGAAATCGTTAGACCAAAGATCAAAAAATGCCCCTTTTTGACCGGTCTTCGGTGGAACGGCCGATATAAAGGGTGTTTTTCATAGAGGTATATATATCTTTGAAATGGAATTTAACAAAGATGAAATTTTTAAATTGACATGAAATTTACTTTATTCGAAAGATAATCTCCTACCATTATAATTTAAATATGACTTCTGGCATATTACCGCCACTGCTAGTTGGAAGTAGTTGGCGCTACGAAATAACCCCCAATGAAATAACCCCCAACGGCCAAAAATGAAATAACCCCCAAAAAAATTGTGTAAAATTGTTTGGGGGTTTTTTCATTTTTTTTGGGGATTATTTCATCTTACGGTTTGGAGATTATTTCATTATGAAGCAACCCCCAATGAAATAAAGCCCAAAATTTAAATTCTTTGGAGATTATTTCATATGCAATTATTTTGGGGGTTATTTCATATTTTTTGGGGGATATTTCATTTTGCTAAAAGTGAATTTTTTTTAATTTTTGTTTGTTTTTCTGCGTGGCGGCTTGCGGCCGCTCTTAGGGGTTTTCTCCTCCATGGGACGCGGCAGGTGGCTTCGCTGAATAAAGTTTCCCTGCGCGCGTCACACTAGGGAAGATAATGAGACGCGCGCAGGAAAACTGTATTCAGCGAAGCCACCTGCCGCGTCCTATGGAGGAGAAAACCCCTAAGATCGGCCGCAGGCCGCCATGCAGAAAAACTGAACAGTGTAACAAAAGAATCAAAAATATGAAAACAAAAAATAAAAAAAATTTGGGACATATTTCATTTCTTTGGAGCTTATTTCATTGGGGGTTATTTCATTTCTTCCTTTGGGAGTTATTTCATTACGAAACAACCCCCAAATTTTGGGTCTTATTTCATTTTCACCTTTGGGGAATATTTCATTTCTTTTGGGTATTATTTCATTTTTTTTTTGTTGGGACTTATTTCATTTTTTTTGGGATTTATTTCATGGGGGGTTATTTCATTTTGTCGTTTGGGTGTTATTTCATTGGGGGTTATTTCGTAGCGCCGAAGTAGTTTAATCTGGAGGTCTAATTTTCGATGACTTTTTCCAACATTTGTGGCCGTATATTGGCAATAACGCGGCGAATGTTGTCTTCCAAGTGGTCAATCATTTCGTGCTTATCGGCGTAGACTAGCGACTTCACATATCCCCACAGAAAATAGTCCAGCGGCGTTAAATCGCACGATCTTGGAGGAAAATTCAAGGGTCCGAAACGTAAAACTATGTGGTTACCAAACGTTTTCATCAATAAATCAATTGTGGCACGAGCTGTGTGACATGTTGCGCCGGCTTGTTGAAACCACAGCTCCTGCACATCATGGTTGTTCAATTGATAAACGAAAAAGTTAGTAATCATGGCTCTATAGCTGTCACCATTGACTGTAACGTTCTGATCAGCATCGTTTTTAAAGAAGTACGAACCAATGATTACACCAGCCACTAAAGCACACCAAACAGTCAGTTTTTCTGGATGTAACGGTGTCTCAACATACACTTGAGGATTATCATCACTCCAAATACGTATCCATTTAACCAAAAGTGAGCTTCATCGCTAAACAAAATTCGCTTATAAAAATCGGGAACAGAACCATGATTTTCAAAATAAATTTGCACAATTTGGAAGCGTTGTTCAGGCGTCAGTCTATTCATGTTGATATGCCAAACTAAACATAAATCACTTGACAGCTGGCAAAATGGCCGCCAGTTAAAAAAATATTGCCAACTTAAAGTTATATACCTGTATAAAAAATACCCTTTATAATTTTTAGAATTTACATATTTAAAAAAAATTTACAAAATTGCGTTTGAATTTTCTAAAATCAAAATATTCAATAATTTAAATTAATATTGTTAAAATGTTAAGAAATAAATTAAATTGAATCGAAACGAAACGAACCGAACCGAACCGAACCGAACCGAATCAAACTACAAAAAATGAACAGTGAGGCAATGAACTTTGAATATAAATTATAACAAATAAATAAATCGATTGTCAAACCACAATAAATCAATTATCAAAGTTAGGAATACTCGTTATGGTGATTTATAAATTTGATTTCACTATTCAACAGTTCTAAAAAACTGTCAATTCAATAAATTAAACTTATTTAAAAGTGAAAACTGATACAATTAAACGCCAACGTTTTATAACATAACATAACATAGTGATCTCAACTCACTTATAGTACGAGTTTATTTAAATGTTCACTTAAGGAATTAACAAATTTCAAATTAAAGAATTAATAATATTCAGGTTCTTCTAAATAAAGCTCTAATTAAATAAGAAGAAATTAGTTCAAATAAATCTTGACTTTTATAATCGTTCATTGTTTGAGACTCAATAGTTCATACTTAAAATTTGTTTATACAAAATGGGTCATATTTGACATAAATATAATTTGTCATTGTTGGTTCGTTAAAAGCAATTCGTATATTTTAAAAATTTGTGTTTTTCCACAATTTTAATTTATCATTCTTAAATATTAATTTAATCAGAAAATAATGTTTCCAACTGGATTTTTTTTTTTTTTATTCTCTTTTAAGATTTTGCAATAAGATAACAATGATGATGAGGATTAATTAATATATTTGTTTGTATTTATTTATAATTTCAAAAACAACAAAAAATATTTTAATTCAAACCAATTGTTAAAAATTAAATAATGTTGTAATTAAATACTAAACAAATTAAAATTACGTTATTAAACACAATTCTTTGAATGGAATAATGGAATATGTAAGTAGGAAATTATATAAACTTGTATTGGATTTTGGAACGGAACTGCCACAAATTGTGTTTTTTTTTTGTCAAAAATATTTAAAGATAAATAACAAAATTTCAGTTTAAGAGGCACAGAAAAAATTATGGGCCAAAAATATCTAATTAATCGATTGTTTGAATATCAATGGCAATTTAAACAATTTTTTTAATTGATTCAATTAAAAAATTTATTGAATTTTCTAATATATCCATACAGTGTTGACAACATGTAAACAAAATTTTTAAAAATTTGGCAAACAATTTTTTTTTAATTTTATTTAGATTAAATAATCAAACAAAGGTTTAATTATATCAATATATTATTTAATTTATAAATAAAAAGAAAAAAAAATCGCAAATGATTAACTTTTAATAAGTTGAATAGTTTACCGATTTCAAATACACGCAAAATCGTAGTTATTTCACTAAAGTTTGCAACACTCTTTTTGTTGAGATATTCGTGCACGCACGAAAACTTAATTTAGTTTCGAGTTTTATCTGTGGTAATAAAAGTGCACATGTGGATTTAAATAAACCTTATCGAAAAAGTACAATTAAACTATTATTTTTGTAAATATTTAAATTTTCAATAATTATAAGTGTCATTAAACTATCATTTTAAAGTTGTGTGTGATTTTTTTTTTAAGAAAGCAATTCAATTACAAGAAAAAGTTCAAGACAAGCAAAACAAAAATTTTGTCTTTACTTTTATTTGTTTTCTTATAATACATTTTTATATTAAAAAGCTTTAATTTTATTATAAATAAAATGTCAATTTAATTTACAAACCTAATGGGGGGCATATAACAAAAATAAAAAAATACGAGTTTTCAATTAAAACTATCATTGTTTTCTTCTCAAGTTTCAATTAAAGTTTTAATCAATTTAACTAAACTTTTTAATTGAGGTTGTAAAGAAAAACAATAACTCTTTTAATTGATATTATTATTATTTTAATTGAAAGAGTTTCAATAAACTGTCTGCAAATTTTTTTAGTTAATACTATCATTTCAGTGGTAGGTGCAAAATCAATTAAAATATTAGTTGATTCAATAAAATTTTTAATTGAAACCCGTTTTTAGTTTTTTCTGTGGGGTCTTTTTGTTTGGACGGCTGAATTTGGCCTGTTTTTTAAAAACTTGTGGAAAGAAAACGGCAAAAGATTTTTTAATTCTGTTTTTTGTATTTGGTTGCACAATTCATCAAGAAAAATACAAAATTAACAATTTGTCAATAAGTGGGCTGTTTGAAAAGTTATTGTCCTTCAAAGCACTGTGGGATATATCACAACATTTTTGGAAATAACTCTACTAAAGCTGCGTACCAACACCAACCACAACTTTTTTTGGTAAAACCGACTTTGCACAGTGGGATATATATATCACAACATTTTTGGAAATAATGGAATGGAATGGTCCGATTGCAAGGGAACAGGCACAAGTGAAGTAATATCGAGCTTAAGTTTTGATTTTGAACCTTCCAAACATCGCGGGTCGGCAATATGACCACCCAAACCAGGGAACTTTTTACATATACAATTTTTGGTGCTCGTCTTTTTTTTTTTTTTTTGTTTCTAATCAGATTTTCAAAAACATATTTGTAATCTTCTAGTAGAGACTAACAAAAAAACATGCTTACATGTGTGGGTTATTTCTAATAGTTCCCGAGATATTGATATTTGTAAATGTGAAATTCCAAATTTGGTCCGACTCAGGTCCAGTTTATTGCAATTTCTTTTTTAAAATATTGGTTAATTAACTAAATTAATTCTTTAATAAATAAAAAAAATTAATACTCAAAAACTACATTCGTTTAAAATAAAAAATCAAAATTTTGCAATTTTTTCCCCAAAAAGCACCAACAGTCTTTTAGCTCCAGGTAAATATTCTATTTCTGAACATATATAGTATGCATACTATTTTGAAAGGTATTTTTATATAAAAGCGAGTTGTATTAAAAAATTTGGATTTGTACACATTTTTCCCGCTAGACGCTTTTAAATTTGCCACATTTTTAAGGCAAACATCAACTTTAACCCACTGTTAAAAATTGTGCACACCTCCAATTAGGTAGCGGAAGCGGTTATAGATACTCCAACCTTATTTATTCGGTAAGTCTCTTCCAATTCCCTCTTTAAATGTATACATGGAAACAAAAAATGTAAAAAATAACATTTTTAGAATTTTTTTTTTCAAATGAAAATGAAAAATCGACATCTGACCATTTTTTTAGTCTAGTGAGCATGGGACGATACCCGTTGATGCTGCTGCGAGTAAGACTTATATAATCCAAATCGGTTCTGTAGAAGTAGTTATAAGTTCAAAGTTCTGGCACACAATGAATGCCTCATTTAGGCAAAAACATTGCTTCACAAACATGGCTGTATCTCCTAAACTATTTTGAATTAAGAAAAGTCCTTTTAGAATAATATTTTTGCATATCTAAGCCTAAAAATATGCAAAAAACAAAAGAAAAAAAGTTTTCCAAACCAGAAGAACACCTCAAATAACTGTAATTCACATCAATAAATAGTTTTAATGCAATTTCAATTAAATTAACGGCAAATTGCAGTTATTTTTAACTGCCAAAACACTGCTGAAAAATGTAGTGAAAACAACAAAGTTTACGTTTATTTAATTTAATTTTAAAAACTTAAATTAATTAAATAATGTAAATTCGTTTTCATTATAATAAATTGCAGTTTACTTTAAACCGTTATTCAGTTAAATATTCTTACTTTGACATCGAATATATCAATAAAAACAACAATAAACTAATTACAAATTTCAGAAAATGTAAAAATGGTTGGGCAAAAGTTTAAATATTTCTTACAAAATAAAATGAATACTTTAAACAACTGTTACATAACTCTAGTATTATTGGTTAGTTTTTATTTAAATTCAAACGCATAAACATTTGTTTATCACAGTAAAGTGCTTATGAGAAAAATATTTGTCATTTTATTTTGTACAGAAATGCCTAAATACGAGGGCGGCTCTTATAAGTCCGTGACTTTTCGAACTTCCCTCGTAGTTATATGAAATCCAACACTGCTATCATCAAGGACCACCTGCTAACATACTACTGCCAAATTTTGAGCAAGTTCTGTCATTTACTTTGCGTTAAACATCTGTTCAAAACATACAACCTCGTGGATTTTTTTAAAAATGGAAAAAAGTGAATTTCGAGTGCTCATTAAACATTATTTTTTGCGAAAACAAAACGTCAATCAAACCAAGGAAAAGCTTGATAAATACTATGGGGACTCTGTACAATCGATTTCAATGGTAAAAAAGTGGTTTACTGACTTTCGTTGTGGTCGCACAAGTACAAATGACGCTGAACGTTCTGAACGGTCAATTGAGGTCAACACACCCGAAAATGTCGAAAAAATCCACGATATGGTGTTGGCCGATCGAAGAGTAAAAGTGCGTGAGATTCTTGATGCCATAGGCATTTCATATGGCAGTGTGGTTTCGATTTTAAATGATCAGTTGGGTTTAAGAAAGTTGTCTGCAAGATGGATGCCGCGTTTGCCCTCAATTGACCATAAACGTAATTGTGGCCAATAAGGTGATGGCAACAGTTTTTTGGGATGCATCGATTACCTTCAAAAGGAAAAACAATAAACGGCGAATATTATGCCAACTTATTGGGCCGATTTAACGAGGATTAAAAAAAAAACAACCCCATATGGCCAAGAAATGCCTATTTTATGGGCAACTAAAAAAGTCAGAATTTGTTTTTAATTTAAAAGGATAGAACTTCTTAGATTGAACACAAGTTCTCATCTTGAAGTTATGAAAATTTTAAACTATATTTATTAGAGCTTTTTCAGCCTATATTGTGACATTTGCTTATTTTAGCGTATATTTAAAATATAAGATTACACTCGAAAATATAAGTTTGTAAAACGTCTTGTAAATCAAGAATATAAATTCTCAGAAAATTTTTTGCTAAAATTGTGTCTTCATCTAAAATTTTAGTTATACTTATTCAGCAGTTAACTGTTTTGAACTAATGTTTTACTAATGTTTTACTAAAAAAATTGTGCTGATAAGCACATTAATAGTGTGGCCGACAACCATATTTAAAGATATACGCAGACTCAAGTAGATGTCGCGGCATGTCCAGATGTAGTAGAGACGAGGAAAATGATACTAAAAAGTACAACTCATATAAGACATAAAAAAAACCAACCAAGGAAGATTTTTGTGTCTGTTTTTCATACAAAAGGACGCTAACAATGACAATACATATGTGAATTAAAAAACTTTAATTTTGTCTTGTCGCTGGCTTGTCAAAGTAATTTGTCTATTAATTAAAATAATTTAATAGATAAAATAATTAAATTTAATAAACATTAAATGTGTATTTGTAAACTAAATCTTTAGAGTGATTATTAATGTAGTGTGGTAAAATTGCAAACATATATGCGTTCATGTAGACAAACTATAGCGAAAGACAAGGACACATATCTTAGGTTATTTTGCTTCTGATTTTTCTTTTTGCAAAAAAAATTGTTGTATATTTACACAACCATTGATGTAAGTAGTTGAGGGAAAATTTTGTTTATGTTATATATATAATTATTTCTATATATTTTCAGATATTAAATTTATTCACCTCGTCAATTTAAGAGTATTTAAAATTATTTTTAAAAGAATCACAAAAATTTTGAGATTTTCAGCAAATAAATCAACTAAAATATAATTTTTCTACAATTTTTTTAGTTTTTTTCAGTCTACTAATATTAAGCAAAAATTTTATTAACTTTTAGCAAGGATTTTTTTATTTTTAATCAACTAAACTTTTGCTGAATGTACTAATTTTGTTGCTAAAAATCAGCTTGATGATTTTCAGCAAAAAATTTTGGTGACATTAGCAATTTTTTTTGCAAGTACCCTCCTGACTACAATTTTGCTGATTCAGCAAAACTGAAAGTGGGAAAAGGAATCGCTAACATTAATTCAATTCAATTCAATGCGACGAAATGAAATCAAAGAAACAATATTCCATTTCTTGAAGACAGGCATGTGTCAGATTTGATTTGGAAAAACATAGTGTGAAGCGTGAATAATTAAAGTGATATTTTATATAAATATATTATTACAATAGTGTGTTTATTAAATAATAAAATCAGGTTAAGGATATTTACAATAAAGTTTTTTTTTACTAATATTTTTTTTAAATGCTAGTTATGTTGTTTTTACTGCATTTGTAGTTGTTTTTACTACATTCGACATTTAAAGATGACTACACATTGCAGTTAATTTAAATGCAAATGTAGTGTACACCTTTTCAACTGCAAATGTAGTTATTTTAACTTCCATTTGCTGTTGATTCTACCTACATAATTTTCTTAGTGTAAATCTTTAGATTTAGTTAAGTTTCTAAACTCTTTTCTCAGTTACTTCCTCCTCTATTTCGACTTCTTCCTCACTTGACAAATTTTCAACATCGGGAGGATTAACAACTTCCAATATTTCTTCATCTGATAATGTATGTGACGTCAAAACATTAGCATCTATATCTAGAAAGTCATCCACGGATATGGAATTCATACTAGGTATATCCCATAAAACGGATAAAGAGTGTACTTAACATGGTAATTTGTATGAAAACAAGTTTTTGGGACTGCTTCAAACAGTTCGTAATAACCGAGGGTTCATATTAATCGAGTTCGTATTGAAAGATGTATTTTATATCAAAATTGTTGTCAAAACGTAGGGACTTTTAATTAGTTCGTATTAACCGAGGATTCGTCTTAACCGAGTTCGTCTTAAGCGAGTTTTACTGTAATAATTTTACTTGGACATAAAAACAAAATTTATTTGAAATTGTAATAAAAAAAATTCAATATGTACCTTTTATGAATATCGATTTATGTAAATTTAAACTTCTTTTGTTGCAAAATACAACTAACACGTTCTCAAAGTCTATAACAAATATTTCTCACGTTTTAACGATAAATTAATTGAAACACAATCCAAAAAAAATTTCAAATTGTAAAGGGTTCTAAAATTCACTTTAAATACCACACATAATTTGGAAAAGAAATAAAAGTTGTTGTTCGTTTTTTTTTTATTTTTATAACAATTTTTTTAAAACCAAATGTTTTTGCGCGTGTTTATTAAAATTCATTGCGGAATAGATTATACATATATTTAACTACTTAACTGCGTAGACAAAGTAAAAAAAAACTTCGCCTCTTGCGCCGAAATTAAAAAAAAAACGTGCAGGGTGGACGTATATATACGTCATACGCAATAGAATAGAGTTTTGCTAATACGTCTTACGCAGTAGAGAGGTTAATTTTAAAGTCTTTTAATATACTTTTTTTTCTACAGACGTCACAAATATAAATATAATTTATCAAATTTTATATATTTTTTGTTTTTTAAGTGATTTAATTTCATTAATAATTATTTTTCATTAAAAAATGCAGTTATTTTTTTATATTTAATTTGTTTGTTAACCATATTTATATATCAATTATTTTATAAATAATTGAGTTTACAATTATTGTTTTATACAATTTTTTAGGATTTTTTTTTTTTTTTTTATTTGTGGGAAAAACACAGCCTAATTTTATTTAATTTAATAATGTTTGTCTAACAACGTTTTGCCATAAATTTAAAATTAAACTGAAATTTTTAAGATACACAAAAAATTTTGGTTCTTTTTCATCTATTATTTATTGTTTTTTTTTTTTTTTGTTCACATTTTTTTTTTTGTATTTCTCAATTTTCTTTAATTTGTTTATATTTTTGTTTTGTGATTTTTTTTTTTTTGTTTTTTGCTTTTAAATCTATTTTTAAAGTGAGAAATAAAACGATGTCAATAAATTTAAAACAACAACATTGTTTTTTTTTAACCAAAATATCGTTAATATACCAAAATTTTTCTTTGGGTGTAAAATTAAATATTAAAAACTTTCTATTATAAATAAAATATTGTCAACAATTTGCAATTTGTATTGCAATTTCTTTAGGTTATAAATATTTTAATATAATTTATAAAAATTGTTAATTGACAGTAAACAATTTAAAATTCAGATTATTTTAATATTCATTTGTTAACTGTTTAATTGTTATTAAAATAATTGCTATTATTAAATTTAAAGATTAATATTAAATATAAATTTTTAACAGTAATCAAATAAACAATACATTTTGAATAATTTTAGAATACACAGCTGAAAATGATCATATATGTTCATATATTGACAAATATGGTTGCATATATGAGCATATATGTAGCATATATGTATCTTATATGAACATATCTGATATATATGGTCTAACACATTAAAAGTTAGGGGTCATATATGGAAATGTATGACCCCATATATGATAATAACGTCCCATGTATGGCATACATATTCATAAATGGGTTCATATATTATTCCATATAAAGGGTCCGCCAAATAACTTTTTTTTTTGAACTCCTGAACCAATTGGACTTTGTATGGCGTCATACCAAGGTCTTTATGCAAAATTCGTCTCAATGATGTCTCCGAAATGTTCAATTGTTGAGAACGACGGTGAATTGATGTTGATGGCGCTTCACGCACACTTTCTGTCACAGCAGCAATATTCTCGGGTGTACGGACTGTTTTTGGCTTTTCACGCTTTGGTTTATCGATGAGGATGCCAGTTTCTTTCACTTTTTTCACAAGATAACGAACATACGGACCATATTCGTTCAGCGGAAGGATAAAACTAATTATCTGTCAAATCAGACATGAGCTAAGTGTTTCCATTCAAGAAATAAGCACTAGTTGAAAAATAAAACGTTAGATGGCGGACCCTTTATGAATAGAATTTTCTTATTGCAATGTCAGTTGCCTATATACGGAGACATGAAGAGTCGTATATGGGGACCCATATATGAAGGCCTACATTTTTTTTTTTAATTTTACAATTAATACCCCAAATTAAAATCCTATATGAACGAAGACTTACCCTAACAGTCTTAATAATTTGGATTCAAAAATTCTTGTCTTTAAATGTAATATTTTATTTTCTTATCAAAATTGTTTAAAAATTGCATTTGTTTTGTCAAAATTTGTGGTGTAGTGGTTAGCGCGTTGGACTGTTACACAGATGGTCCCGGGTTCGATTCCCGGTGACGACAACAACAATTTAGAAAAATAATGTATTTGAGTTTTCTATTCCTCATATGTATCCTAGCGCCCACCTTCGGTGTTCCCATAGCACTTAACCCCACCGAAGTAAAATAATAAATCCGGGGTATGAAACAAAAAGCTTCAATAAATTCACCAACTATACATCAGGTGGCGAGCAGCAACTGTTCTAAGATTTATCATCTCACGCAATTACAGTGTTGCGATGTTTGAAGCCCTTCATCTTTCACCACCTTTCATCTCTCTCCACTATCCCCTTTGCAAAGAAAGCAACACATAAATAAATATTAAGAATTTCCTGAGTATTGCTTCTCTTAAAAAAAAAACAACAAAAACAAGTGGAAGCATTAAAGTCCGATGTGCCGAATTTGGTATTAAAAAAGATTAAATTCGGCTGTGACGAATTTTTGGATACCCTCCATCTCGGTGTTTTCATAAACCAGGGAAAGTGCAAACAATATTAATATCTATATTCTTTGTAAAAATAACAAAAATAATGTTGTTTTTATAAGTAAAACAAAATATGACTGATTGATTAATGTCTTTGGGATGTTTCAGAAGAAAAAAATGTTTAATTAAAGTTTACTAAAATGAATCTGAAATTCTGCAGTGGGTATTTAAAGGTTATTCTGATTACCTAAAGAAGAACGTGTAGTGAAAAATATATATATTTGTATAGTTCCTTATGATGTTAAAAAAACTGTAAAATTCGCCTGTTGTTTGTCTCTTTGCCTATATAATAATGAAAGAAAGTTACTAAAATATATTTTTGGATCGTTAGAAGAGATGCAATGAATACAAACGCATAAAAACAGTTTCGAATAATCAGAATTTTAGATAAATTTAAGGGAACAAAAATACACTTGCGGAGACATACATAATGAAATAATTATGAAATGCCAGTTTACATTACAACACATGTGTTTATACTATACATCACATAAGTAAAACGGAAAGTGTGATGAAACTAAGTTTGTCAAAAATTATAAAAGAAAATCTTTCGAGTGTTTTCGAGATACAAAAAATTAAAGAAACTGGTATTTCAAATTATTGTTTTTCAGCTCAGTTGCTTGTGCAATTCTCGTTTACGACTCCTAGAATAAGAACCCTAAGAAATTTTCCCAAAATTCGATTGGTTTTTACACATCAATACTTTAATTTAGATTATTTTTGTATGTATCAAATAAAAATTAGGGCTTTTAAGGAAAACAAATGCATATAATCAAAAGATTTTAAGATGAAGTATGCACCTTATATGTCTTAAATAAAAAAGTTCTGAAAGTGAATGTCCTTTAAATTGAATGGGGTTTTTAATAAATGTAATTAGAATGTAAGAGTTTCCTTGCAAATTTATTAAAGGTTGAGAATGAAAATAAGTAAAAATAGTGTACGAAAAAAAGTTATGAATTTACATTG
Organism: Delia radicum; assembly: GCA_021234595.1. Taxonomy (NCBI): domain Eukaryota; kingdom Metazoa; phylum Arthropoda; class Insecta; order Diptera; family Anthomyiidae; genus Delia; species Delia radicum. The sequence continues at coordinate 226,073,834 of CM037852.1, read as the reverse complement.
TTGGATTCGGGGATTTTGTTCCTGGATATTTTTTTGATCTGATAACGATTAATATGTCTGGCAACTCCGGTTAATGCAGTCAAATAAATAAAGAATTTTAACTAAACTATTTTGTTCTACCTTTTTTCTAATTGGTGATTTTTTGATTTGTTGGGGTTAACAAAAAAAGGTATATGGCAAGCCTGGTATATGGAAAACAAAAGCATACTTTATAAATTAGCTTAACAATTTTTCGAGGGCTTCTCGCATTTGCACTTATAACCAGTGTTGCCAGGTTTGCAAAACATAAAAACGACAAACTTTCTAGAAAAAATCGTCAAAATCGTCATCATATTTTGAAAAATCGTCAAAATAAAATAAATTTGTTAGAAGAGGGATAAAGTTTTAATAAAAAATAAAATACAATAATGTTATTCACATTTCAAATGTTAACGTGTTATCGTTGTAATATAACACGATTTTTGACACTTCTCTTTGGTTTAAACTTCGAAAATCATTATATTTTACAACGATATTCATATTTATAAAATGTTGAAACAGTGTGCCCCAGTAGGCTAGTTGGTAGCGTGCTGGCTTATCAGTGCGGGGGTCGTGGGTTCGATTCCCACCAGAGGCACTGATCTGTTTTCGCTACAACGCGCCGAAGGCCATAGTAGCTAGTGCTCGGTTAGGGTAATAGTATATAACTTGTAATTATATGATTATTAATTAATAAAATAACAAAAATATAATGTTGAAAGATCAAATAAATACAACTTTAAATCAAACTAATTTTACCACTTGAACTGTTAAACACTTATATCTGCATAATTCTGTGAACAACATTTCAGTGGCACAACTTTTTAAATATTAAATTCTTTTACAAAATTTGGAAATTCTTTAACAATAAGTCTGTTCGATTACTTTTCCTGTAAAGTTCAGTAAAAACTACTCAGTAACAAAATTACAAATAGTAAGACAAATTTACAAAAAAGTAAACGAACAGAAAATTTGTAGGAATTATTAAATTAGATAAAATAGCTTGTTTTAAATATTAAAAAAAAATCAACTGGTCATTATGGAAAAGGAAAAAGTTAATTGAAATTATCGACCAAAAATAATTTAAATGTTTTTTAACTTCTTCCATAGTTAATTATTTAATCATTTTCACTTTCAATCCATAAACAATTAAAATTTAATTTAATTTTTGTTTACTAAAAATACAAGCATATTTTTTTATTTTTTAGTCATATGTTTTTTTCATCTTACAAATTCTTTCTGGCAAAAATGTATCCAGTAAAAACTTGTAAGTTCTTTGGCATCAAACTGTCACTTTACTCTCTCTTTTTACCAGTTTTTACTGCGTATTTGTCTAAACGAACACCTTCCAGTAAAAACTTGTACAAATTTTTGTGTTATCGAACAAACTTAATGTTATATTTTTAATTATTAAATTTTGGCACTTTATTTATATTATTAGGCCTGTTTTTTAAGCACCGGATTTATTTTTGGATTTATTTTGTTTCATTTAAAGTTGTATATATATCATCTTTCAACATGAAATATATTCGGGCTAGAGATCTGTTTGTTTCGCAAAAAAAGTCCATGCCTTGTGTTTTAACATGAAAATTTTTTTATTTTTATTTAAATCTAACTCCAATTAAATTTTATAAAAATTTAAAGAAATGTTCTAAACATATAAACACAGAAACTAAATTAAGCTAAACCCGTAATGAATTTATAAAAAAATAAATACGGTTTGGATTAAGTTTTATTCAATTCTAGGATTTGCATTTTTGCAAAATTGTATTTCACATCATATTAGCATATAAAAGCTAGCTATCGATCAAAAAACAATGTTTTTGCTTTCAATTTTTAACGAAATAATATAAATTTAATGATCGAGCCGGCGATTTTATGAGAATGATAAATAAGTAGATCTTGCTGACATATTAAATTATTGTCAAAAAATCGTCATTTTGGAAGCAAAAGTCGTCAAATAGTCATTTAGTTATTTTGGGTATTAAATATCATCAAAATGACGACAAATCGTCAAACCTGGCAACTCTGCATGCGATTGCTACTAATTCATACGTACATACATATATATATATATTCCCGTCGTTCCTATAAGGAGCATAGGGCCGTACATACATACTGTATTACAAAACAAAACAAAAAAACAACAACAATATTTTGTGGGTTTTTTTTTGTTTTTAAGTGTTGATCATGACCATGGATGGTAACCGATTCTATGTGGTTATTGGTCGTAGTAACGCTATTTTCTTTTATTTCGGTAACGGTATTTTAGGGGAAACTATACTTCAGTTATTTCGGTAACGGGATTTTAGCGTTAACGGTATTTTAGCGTTAACGGTATTTTATTTATTTCGCTAACGGTATTTTAGCGGTAACGATATTTTAGATATTTCGGTAACTTTATTTTAGGGAAAAAGATTTTTCAATTATTTTGCTAACGGCATTTTAAGGATAACGTTATTTTAATTATTCAGGTAATGTTAATGCACACCACAATTTTTAACCGCATTATGCCCGAGTTTAAATGACTGTCTAGTTTATGATCACACTTTGGGAAAATATATCTATTTACAGAAGTTTTTTTGTTCAGATCTTGTTAGATTATTTCGGTAACGATATTTTAAGGTAACGGTATTTTACGGATAACGGTATTTCAAGAATATCGGTAACGGTATTTAAGCGATAACGATAGTCAGTTGAAAGGTGTTAGAATCGGTTACGGTAATTCAGCGATATTGACAGCCATCCCTGCTTGCGTATATTCTTGTGTATAAGCATTGAATGTACGTATGTATGTATGTATGATGAAATAAAAAAAAAAAAATTTTAGAGGTCTTCCCACATTTTCACTCATAACTTTTGAACGCGTTAACCGATTTTGATCATTTTCACTAGAAAACTGCTCATGATATCAACAAACAATTTGACTGAAAATTAGCAGTAGCTCTTCTGTATTGGAGGAGTATTTTGTGTTTCCACAGACAGACGGACGGACAGACGGACAGACGGACAGACGGACATGGCTATATCGACTTCTCTATCCATGCTGATCAAGAATATATATAGTTTATGGGGTCCCAGAATTTTTTTAAAAGAATTACAAACATTTGACAAAGTGAATATACCCTCCTGCACTATGGGATGGAGGGTATAAAAAAAATTGATTAAAAACTGCATCAATTTTTGGAAACACAATTTAACGTAAAATACACAACAAATATTGCAATTTTGTTTTTAGATTACAGTACATTTTATAAGTCCTTGGTTCCAAAGTTGGTACATTTACACGTGGAAACATTTACCTATTTACCAACTGAAATTCAGTTACTGCGACTTAAATTCGGTTATTACGATTAGCAGATCAGGTTGGCACAACTTTAAATTAGTTTTCATAACAAAGTTCGTTTAATTCAACAAAATTTTAGGTTGCAACACCTAAAATATTCAGAAATGTAATGTAAATATCGTTGTATTAACTGAATTTATAAGTTGTTACCATTAACATACACATTACAGTTCGATTGGCACTTTATTTCTCTGTATGTTAAAGATACAGAAATTAGTCTGTCTATTAGATACAATCGATATTTCAAATAATAAAAATATTTCGTACAATTTGCATACTGACCCTATTTTTTCGTCTTTTAAAAATGAAGTTAATTGTATACTTAGCTATTATTTTTCTTAAATTGCAATAACAAAGTTTGGATTGTTTCATAATGTAACGAGTTGTTGTACTAAAGGGTCCGCCATCTAACGTTTTTTTTCTCAACTAGTGCTTATTTCGTGAATGGTAACACTTAGCTCATGTCTGATTTGACAGATAATTAGTTTTATCTTTCCGCTGAACGAATATGGCCCGTATGTTCGTTATCTTGTGAAAAAGTGAAAGAAACTGGCATCCTCATCGATAAACCAAAGCGTGAAAAGCCAAAAACAGTGCGTACACCCGAGAATATTGCTGCTGTGGCAGAAAGTGTGCGTGAAGCGCCATCAACATCAATTCACCGTCGTTCTCAACAATTGAACATTTCGGAGACATCATTGAGACGAATTTTGCATAAGGACCTTGGTATGACGCCATACAAAGTCCAATTGGTTCAGGAGTTCAAAAAAAAAAGTTATTTGGCGGACCCTTTATAATCTAAAAATTATATTGTATATTAAACAGTATTTTTTGTTATTTTTTAACGAAACTTATTAGCGGCATTCACAATCTGTCTTGTAAAAATCTGCTTTAAAAACAAATTCAAGATACATGTTAATTGGTCCCCTTTTGAATAGAAGAACTCTTATAATACACTCAAAAAAAAAGTTACATTTAAAGACAGAAAAAAGTTTTGTTCAGTCCACAAAATTTTTAGTCAGGAGGGTGCTTTGAAAAAAGTTGGTAATGTCAGCAAAATCTTTTGCTGATAATCAGCGAGCTGAATTTTAGCAACAAAATTAGTAGATTCACCACACTAATAATTGATTTAAAGATTTAAATTACAAATATACATTTAATGTTTATTAAATTTAAATATTTTATTTTATCTTTAATTAAATTAATAGACAATTACTTTGACAAGCCGGTGACAACACAAAACTAAAGTTTTTTTAATCCACATATATAGTATAAATGTTTTGTATGAAAAGCAGATACAAAAATATTCCATGGTTGATTTGTTTATATGTCCAACAAGAGTTGTACCTTTCGTATCATTATGCTCGTCTCTACTAAAGGGTCCGCCAAATAACTTTTTTTTTTTTTGAACTCCTGAACCAATTGGACTTTGTATGGCGTCATACCAAGGTCTTTATGCAAAATTCGCCTCAATGATGTCTCCGAAATGTTCAATTGTTGAGAACGACGGTGAATTGATGTTGATGGCGCTTCACGCACACTTTCTGCCACAGCAGCAATATTCTCGGGTGTACGCAATGTTTTTGGCTTTTCACGCTTTGGTTTATCGATGAGGATGCCAGTTTCTTTCACTTTTTTCACAAGATAACGAACATACGGACCCTATTCGTTCAGCGGAAGGATAAAACTAATTATCTGTCAAATCAGACATGAGCTAAGTGTTACCATTCACGAAATAAGCACTAGTTGAAAAAAAACGTTAGATGGCGGACCCTTTACATCTTGACATGCTACGACATCTGTTTGATTCTGCGTATATCTTTGAATCTGGTTGTCCACACTATTAATGTGCTCATCAGAAAAATAAATTTTAGCAAAATAAATTAGTAAAACATTAGTGAAATATTAGTACAACATTAGTTCAAAACAGTTAAGTTCTGAATAAGTATAACTAAAATTTTAGCTGAAAACAGCAAAAAATTTGCTAAGACTAACTTATTTTTCTGAGTGTATAGGAAAATCATCAAAATCTGAGACTTTTTATATATAAACCCTTTGAATCGAAATAGTTTCTATAAAAAATTTCTTGGAATCTGAGACCTTTTCTAGAAATAAACCATAAAAAAAATAAATTTAAAATAATGTGAGACTTTTTCAATCGAAAAAGAGTCCTTTGAGTTGAGAACTTTTCTATAGGAAAAAAAAATCATTAGAATCTAACATAAGTTCTTTTATGGAACTTTTACCGTAGAAAAAAATCAAAATTTAAAACTTTTTCTGTAGTTAAAAATTTTTGAATCAAGTCCCTTTCTGTGGAAAAAAAATCATAACAGGAATGAAATCCGGATAGGGACAAGCCTACAGCAGATTGTTTTCATAATTTGTTAAATAAGTTTTGGGACTTTAGCACATTTAATTACTATAAATGCAATTAATGTTTATCCCGATGAAAATGAATTTAAAATAACAAATATGCAGGTGCTTGTGCAAATTTAAATGTAACTGACACTAATAGAAAACATTTGATTTTCTATTGTTGATTTACTTGAATAAACGTCACTACACTGCTAGGTCTGTCAAAAAAACAGAGTAGTATTTGAAAGATGCCAAAGCCAATTGTGATAATATTTTGTTGTTGTTTTTGTTATTTCATTGATATTTTAAGTTTTGAACCACGCTCCTAGACGATGACAAGAAATTCTCATTGAGTTTGTGATTTAACATAACAAATATCTCTAGAAATTCTAATAACAAAGTCCCCTGAAGATTTCCTTGGTCAGGAATGAAATCCGGATAGGAAGAAGCCTACAGCAGATTGTTTTCACAATTTGTTAAATAAGTTTTGGGACTTTAGCACATTTAATTACTATAAATGCTAACAATTTAAGTCTTTTCTTAGAACTTTTACTATACAAAAAATCAAAATCTGAGACTTTTTCTATTGAAAGAAGTCCTTGGAATCGAGACAGAAAACATTTGTAAGTACATTTTTTACTACACAAAAAATCAAAATCTGAGACTTTTTCTATTGAAAAAAGTCCTTGGAATCGAGACAGAAAACATTTCTAAATATTTTTTTAATTTTAATGTAGAAAAAAATAAAAACCTGATACTTCTATATATAAAAAGTCCTTTAAATCGAGACCTTTTCTACAGAAAAAGTTCCCAGGAAAGTTCTAAGAGTTTAAAACTTTTTCATAGAAAAAAAGTACTCAGAGCAAGCGACATTTTCTGAAGTAAAAAGTTCTCAGATGTTCAGACTTTTCTTAAGAAAAAGTTTTTAGGAGAAAGTTTTTGGAGGTTTTTTAAATTAAAGAAATCCCTCAGAATCTGAGAACAGAATATGAGACTTTTATATCAAAAAGTCTTAAAAATCTGAAACCTTTTCTATAAAGAAAGTAACAAGAAGGAGGAAGTTCTCTATCACAAATCAACACCATTTCTATAGAAAAAATTCATAAGAATCTAAGTCCTTTTCTTTTCTATAGGGGAGTCTTCAGGAGCTGAGACGTTTTTGGGTGTTATAACAATCATTCGATTGAAACAACAGAAATTCTGTCACGACACTAAAATTTTGATTGCTTCAACGGAAATTCAGCTATAACTACCAACAAATTTAGTAGCTACAACCGAACCATTCGATTAAGCTACACATACGGTTGTTACGATTGAGTGCATTTTCTGGGTAAAGTTGCGAAAAATATTATAGCAGTCCTTAGAATCTGAAACACTTTCTTTAAGAAAAGGGTTCCAGAATTTTAATCTTTTATAGCAAAAGGTCTGAAAACTTTGGAATTTTTTTATAGGGAAAGTAACAAGAAGTTAAGACTTTTTGTAAAATAAAAATTTCCAGAATCTGAGGTTTTTATAAAAAGAACAAATCCTTAGAACCAGAAACTTTTTCTATAGAAGAAAGTTCTGTAGCTGAAAAAACACTCAGTTTTTTCTGTAGGAAATATACCTCCAATTCGATACTTTTTCTATAGCATAAAGTTTTAAAAACTTAAGACATTTTCTATAATAAAACAGAACATATTACTGCAGAACATATTTAAAGTTACTTTTTACGTATTGAGCTCGTTGTTTTGTGCATTTCGGTGCCCATATCGCGAAACAACGATTTAATATTTTTATATCAAAATCGCGAAACCCGTCAAATTTGAGAACGTGTGTGACCTTTAAGATCGATAGGGTCGTTATAGTCTAATTAATAATTTTTAAGTTTAATTAAACAAACAAATTGCGTTGAACTTAAAAATAGTTTTATGAGGGAACTTTTTTGAAAGCCGCGAAAAAATCGAATTGCGTTTCTGTACTGTTTTTTTGGACTATACGGTTAGGACAGGTAAAATTTGAAAATTGAAAAAAAACAAAAGTTATAACCCTAATGTACACATTTTGTGTATAATCAAACTGCACATTTTGTGTGTAATCAAATTACATATCTTGTGTGTAATCAACTTACACACTTTGAGCGTAATCAAATCACACATTTTGTGTGTAATCTAATTACAATATATGGCGAAAATAATATTAATTACGGAGTTAATTTACCCAATTTATTGTAGGAGTACAGTTCCCTACTAACTATTCAACTTATATATGAAACTCTCATAAATATGATGAAAGTTTCATTGTTTTTCGATTTTTTCAGAAATATTTATGAAAGTGTTTCATAAAAAATATCGTTAAGGTGATGGGGTTCGTAATTCTACTCGAAATTTTTGGACCGTAAACAGAGGATTTTTTGGAACGTAAACAGAGGAGACAAATAAACTTATCCCTATAGCTTGAGTTTTTAAGCCACACCCGTTGGTGGTTGAATTACCAACACATTAGAGTGAAATTTCGATTAAGTCATCTTATAAATTATAAAAATCTGAAGTTTTCATTCTACTATTAGAAAAGTTTTTCCCGATTAAAGCACAACTTTATTTTGAGGATTTTTCCTTTTGAAGTAAATTTTCAGACTTAAGGAATATTGTATAAAAGTTAAAAAAAAAAACAAGTTTTCAATTTATTTTTTGATCAATGGTGACAATCTTTAACTTCGAGCTCATATATTAGTTCTCATGTAGTGAGTAAACTAGTTTATATGAATGTTTGATGTTTGGCATGGGATTGTTACCGCTTTCAAAACGTGTTCTGATGATGGGAACCTGGAAAATTCCCGAAATAGATCTATCAACACATTCCTGAAAGTGGTCAATTAATAAATTTGAAAACAAAAACTCTATAGATTATTTGTAAGGACAATATCCTAATTAAGAAATATAGAGTATGGCCTCAAACTTGAATAATTTTAATTTTCATTGCACAATTAAAGGTCGAAAAAAACATAATTTTTATTTTTAATAAAAATTATATCAAACTTAAATTCTTTATAATTTTAAAAAATAACTTAAATTACAAACAACTTTTACTATACGAATATTCTTTAAAATAGTTAAAATATATACTTATTTTTTGTCTTTCTGGCAATTTAACTTATTATCTCTAAGCATACCCTTTGTTCCGCAAAGCCGATTAATCAGATTTTTTTTTGTTTCTTTTAAAATCCAACTAAATTAAAATGTTAATCAAATATCATTTTCACGTGTATAAATCGTGAGTTAATCATTCATACTAATAATATTGTAATTTCCAATCTTTATTAAAAATATTATTACGAAGAGGTACAACTAGCAGCAGCATCATCTTCTTCGTCATTAATGTTATATGTATGACGAGCTTAAAAGCACGATACTTCGTTACCGGCAGTTTTATATATCGGAATATATTAGGATGAAAAATTAATTATTTTTTAAGGAATTTGTTTTAATAAATTAGTGGGTGTTTTTGTGATTTAAAGTTTCAGATTTCTAGCTTAATGCAATTCCATAGGTCATTAAAGGTGGAATTTATTTCTTTTATCCCCATTTATGCCAAGATTTTATAATTATAAAAAAACTCAAAAGATATATTCAATAAACTAACCCATAACTCAAAAAATAAAAATATATATTTTAAATTTCAGACTTTTTGTCTAAACCGTTTGTGTAGGACATTAAGGGGAAGACTTCCTGTTTTTATCCATCCTTGTAAATATTTTAAAATACCCAGGGGATGCCTGCACCAAATTTAAAGATCATTGCTTTATCGGCTTTTAAAAGGTTCCAAAATGTATCCAAAACTTATCAGTGAAATAGCCCATACAACAGTGACAAATATTTCAAATTCAGGCATTTCCAAAAATCCTATCTAACGGCATGGAAGAACAAACTAATAGAATTTAATTTTTTCACCTGGACATAGGTGGAGACTGGCGGCCAAGTGGGAGACTTTTACCCTTTATACCACTCCCCAATGGAATTTCCAAAATCCGCTCTATAGATATGTTTACTTCTAATTAAAAACTCACGTACCAAATTTAATGTTCCTATCAACGGTTTGGCCAGGTCACCAAGGGGGATATTTTTCGGCTTTTTGCTCTCCCTGTGGGAATTGCCAGAAATCACGTCAATACAGTTGTCTTCTCGTACTAAGGTATCCACATACCAAACTTCAAGTTCCTCGCATTAGTGGTGTGGCCAGGACGCAAAGGTGAACACTTTTCCCTTGTTAGCCCCTCCCAGTAGAACTTTAAAAAAGTCCGATCTATATAGATGTCTACTCCCGTTGGGGAACTCACGTATCCCCCAGGCCGCCATGGGGGATATTTTTCCCTTTTTTGCCACTCCCCGTGGAAATTTCAAAAATCCGCTCTATATAAAGGGTCCGCCATATAACGTTTTTTTTCAACTAGTGATTATTTCGTGAATGGTAACACTTAGCTCATGTCTGATTTGACAGATAATTAGTTTTATCCTTCCGCTGAACGAATATGGTCCGTATGTTCGTTATCTTGTGATAAAAGTGAAAGAAACTGGCATCCTCATCGATAAACCAAAGCGTGAAAAGCCAAAAACAGTGCGTACACCCGAGAATATTGCTGATGTGGCAGAAAGTGTGCGTGAAGCGCCATCAACATCAATTCACCGTCGTTCTCAACAATTGAACATTTCGGAGACATCATTGAGACGAATTTTGCATAAAGACCTTGGTATGACGCCATACAAAGTCCGATTGGTTCAGGAGTTCAAAAAAAAAAAAGTTATTTGGCGGACCCTTTAGATGTCTACTGGCCAGGCCACAAAGGGTGAGACTTTTCGCCCTATTAGCAGCTATTTTATCACGTTGGGGCATATGAGAAAGAACACATTGAAATTTTCAGTTTTCTATCCCAAAGGGTTTGGTGAGGCCGCCAAGGGGGAGACTTCTCCAATTACTGCCCCTCACCTTAGGAATTTCCAAAAATCCCGTCTTAGCAGACTTCTACGCTAGAGGATGGACCTCCGTACCAAATTTCAAGTTCCTAGGGCCAGCGTTCAAGATCTCGAGTGAGTAACGTCCAAGTTCCTGAGTGAGTAACGTTCTACCACCCTCGAGCACCAAATCGAGTTTCCAGAAGTCACTTCTAGAATTTGACGGTGGAGTCAAAAGTGATCAAAGTAGAAAATGTAGCCGTTGTCAATCCAAAAACAATGATATATCACACGTTACGATCGGACTATAAATGGAGTCACAAGAAATAAAAAACCAAATGCGCGGGGTCAAGGGGCGTGGCAAAAAAAAAAAAAATTTTTTTTTCAAATCTTCTTCAAATTATCTTTAATTCTAGGGGGTGACCGGCACAACTTTTTTTATCGACCCGGCCTAATATACAGTGTCATAATGTAGTACTTACTATTCGTACTATTTAACTATTTAATTGTCTATCTAAAATTATTACTATCTTAAAATGTTGTAATATTTGAATTTATTAAAATTATTTAATTATGCAGTTTTAACAAAATATTTTGTAATAATAATACAAACTAATAATACTATCAAAATAATAATAATAATAAAGATTATTGACCGGCTAAAGTTAGCTAACTGAATTGTATGACTATCTGATGGAATGACAACTCAACTAACTGACTGACGGACTAATCGTAACTTAATGGCTGATTAAAAGTAGCTTGTAAAAATAGCTAATTATTAATACAAAAAAAAAAAAAAACAATACCCGCAAACTATTTACCTTTTGCCGGTAAAATCGAAAACATATTAACAAATATAGAAAAACGCTACAATTATATTATGCTATGGTCCGGTGGACATATTCTAAAGAATAGAATATTGAACCGAAATAAGAATGCATCTTAAATTAAAGTTTAATAACCTGCAAGCACTTGGCTTTTTAACTGATAGTTTGTGTCCAGTGTTAAAGGTGAGTCCATGGCGCTCAGGCCATAGACTCAGCCCCTTAACACTAAGGGGAAAAAGTTTCATAATATTGTCATATTTATGAAATTTTCGTAAATATGATTAAACTTTTCATAAATATTTATGAAACATATTTCATTACTTCTTCATAATTTCATAAAAAAAATGCTATCAATACTGTTTTTTATAATAATGTTCCATAGATCCGAAAACCGATAGAAATAGAACAAAACATACAATTTGTTTAACCTAGTAGAATTCTAACACACTTCGCTATCAAAATTGAACCAGGTCCGGATGGAATTCAAAAACACGTCACTTTAACAATATTTTTAAGAAACAGTTTAATAAATATTTATGGAACAGTTTCATTGGACGAAAACTAATGAAGCTTTCATCATATTTATGAAGGTTTTCATAAATATAATAAAGTTTTTCCTTATAGTGTATAAAAAAAAGTATAAGATACACAGAGAAAAAAAAATCATAGTTAATTCAATTATTATTTCACATTTAAATTAATATATTTTTTTATGAACATTTTTAAATTAAGTATGAATCTTAATAAAGTAAATATGATTCTAGTTAAAATAAAATTTTTCGTATTTAAATTAATATTGCATCATTACTGATGTCATATCCGTGTTTTAAAAATAACACTGTGTAACAACGAATTATTTCCCGAACGAGTCCACCTGTAAATGCAAATAGACAATCAATAGACCAAAGCCCCTATAGTGGTTTGAAAACTTAGCTCAATACACTCAAAAAAATAAGTTAGTAGAAAAGTTAGTAAAACATCTTGTAAATCAGGTATACCATTTGTTAGCAAATTTTTTGCTAAAATTCTGTTTTAAGCTAAAATTTTTGTTATACTTATTCAGCACTTAACTGTTTTGAACTAATGTTTTACTAATATTATACTAATGTTTTACTAATTTATTTTGCTAAAAAAAATTGTGCTGATAAGCACATTAATAGTGTGGACGACAACCAGGTTGAAAGATATGCGCAGAATGGAGCAGATGTCGCGGCATGTCAAGATGTAGTAGAGAAGAGGAAAATTATACTAAAAAGTACAACTCTAATAAGACATATAAAAAAATCAACCATGGAAGATTTTTGTGTCTGTTTTTCATACATAAAACAAAATTGAGGATTAAAACAACTTAAATTTTGCGTTGTCACCGGCTTGTGAAAATAATTGTCTATTAATTAAATAAAAGACAAAATAAAATATTTAAATTTAATATGTATTTCTAAACTAAATGTTTATAGACAGAGTAAAGCGAAAGACAAAGACACACATCTTAGTTAGATTTTTATGGTTCCTTTTTCTTATTGCAAAAAAAGGGTTGTTTTTTTTCGTTTCGTTTGTTTTTGTTCCTTTAAAAGATAGCATCATTTAGACAACCATTAATGTAAGTAGTTGAAAGAAAATTGTTGTTATGTTATATATATTTATTTCTATATATTTTCAGATATTAAAGTAATTCATGTCGTCAATGCGAGAAAATAAAAATTTTTATATTTCGTAATTATTGTGAATTATTTTTAAAAGAATCACAAAAATATGTTTTATGATTTTCAGCAATTAATTAACTAAATTACAATTTTTCTACAAATTTTTTGCGTTTTTTTTAGTCTACTAAAATTCAGCAAAAAATTTATTAATTTTTAGCAAGGCTTTTTTATTTCTAATCCACTAAGTGTTAGCAAAACTTTTGCTGAATCTACTAATTATTTGCTAAAAATCAGCTCGCTGATTTTCAGCAAAAGATTTTGCTGACATTAGCAATTTTTTTGTAAGCACGCTCCTGACTAAAATTTTGCTGACTCAGCAAAATTTTTTGCTGACTTTACAAACTTTTTTTTGAGTGTAGGATCCCGAAGGATCCTATTTAAAAATAATTTATTTTTATAAAACTTTTATATTTTTGATTGAAACAGCAAAAACTGAATAATAATTTATTTTAAAAACAACCCTGCAGGAAACTTGTGGTCAAGTGTCTCCAAGTCTCCACTTTTGTCTACTATTTTGTTGACATTGTCAACTAAGCGTCTACACTTTTTACTTTATTAACTCACTAGTAAATTTTTGGTTCCAATGTCTACATATGGTCCCATTAGAACTAATTATTCACTAGTGAATCTATGGTTCTTATGTCTACATGTGGTCCCATAAGAACTAACGAGTCACTAGTGAATCTTTGGTCCAATGTCTGCATATGTTTCCATAAGAACTACCTAGTCACTAGTGAATCTATGTTTCTAATGTCTACTTATGGTGCCATAAGAACTACCTAGTCACTAGTGAATCTTTGGTTCCAATGTCTACATATGGTCCCATAAGAACTACCTATTCACTACCTAGTCAATAGTTCTAATGTCACTAGTGATTTTCAATGACACGTACATGTTAAATGTCTATAGCAAATTACATTGCCTGGGGAATATTTGGTTAGTAGTGGTGACACAGTCAATAGTGAATCAATACTTTTTCACTATTGACATTTCCTGCAGGGAATATATAAAAAATAAAAATTGAAATTAAATTCTAAGTAAAACTGAATTACAAAATGAAAAGTATGTAGGGAATGACTCCCTACAGCTCTAATTTAAATTTTATAGCCGCTTGAAGTTTGGCTCATTTTTGACAGCTTTTTCCATTAATGCACACAAAAGCATATTTTAATGAATTGTCTTATTAGATCCAATTTTAAAACACAAAAGAAAATATTTTTTTCTACACTGAGCAAATATATGAGTTCATAATAAAAAATTTGTATTTTTGGGTTAGCTTTTTTAACGTTTTCGCATTTTTTTTCGGAAAATTATCTATCACAATTGTCCGTTTTGGGTACAATTCTATAAAATAATGTTCATATATTGGCTTATTTATAATCATACATGTGTATAGCTTATTACTAAGGCTCGGACGTTAATGCATTTATATTTGGGTTTTATGTACATACAATAAGTATTTAAAATCGTAAAATATGTACATAAAATTTTAAAATATGCATTTATTATTGATTTTTAATAACGTTTTCAATATTAGTTCCACAATTTTTGTAATTTTTGTTTTAAAAAGTGGTTAAAAAAATTGAAAATTACGAATAAATATTGTATAAAAACTAGTAATAGAATTTTTCTTTTCGTGATAAAAAAAAATTATATGTCTGTATAAAAATGAAAATTTAAAATATGCATTTATAGCAAAATATGCAACAAAAAATGCCAAAATATGCATTAAAATATGTATTTATAGCAAAATATGCATTTGTAGCAAAATATGCAACCAAAAATGCCAAAACATGCATTAAAATATGTATTTATAGCAAAATATGTTAAAATATGCATTTATAGCAAAATATGCAAAAATATGCATTAACAAATCGATGCCATTTTGTTGCAAATTTGTTAATTCGCAAAGATATTTGGATAATATTGTTCTCCAGATAACGACAACAAACATGTATTTACATGAAGATCCGAGCCCTACCGATTACATAGGACCACATCTAGTTGAGTATAGGATCATAAATGGTGTCATATATATATTCAAATATGTACCGATCCGAAATTTGAGGGTATATTGTATATTATATGCCTCATAAATTCTCATATCTGATCATTTATGGTTATATATGAGATCATATATAGTTATAAAGGGTCCGCCAAATAACTTTTTTTTTTTTGAAAATGCTATAAAAAAAAAACTACTGAATATTTTCTCAAATTTCTTTTTTATTTGAAAGTACAATCCTTCCGGTTAATAATGGAAAATAATTTCATTCAAATGGCTGCCTCGGCTGGTCATGCAGTAGCCTACACGATCGGTCCAATTTTTAAGCACATTATCGATTGTGTGCAGCTGTATTTCACCAATGGCTTCACGAATATTGTCCTTTAAAGCGTCAATTGTCTCTGGCTTGTTGGCGTAACACTTATCTTTGACGGCACCCCACAAATAATAGTCCAACGGTGTCAAATCGCAGCTCCGAGGTGGCCAAACGACATCAGCTCTGCGGCTGATAATGCGATCTTCAAAAACAGGGCGCAAAACATCGAATGTAGCTTCGGCTGTGTGGCACGTAGCTCCGTCCTGTTGAAACCAAATGTTGCCAATATCCTCCTCTTCAATTTTTGTGAACAAAAATTCGTTCAACACGGCCCGATAACGATCGCCATTGAATGTAACGTCCACTCCTTGCTCACACATTCTGCAACATTACCATGCTTTTCAAAGTAATGTCGCAATATTTCCCAGCGTTGTTCAAGCGTATACACAACCATATTCGTTCAGCGGAAGGATAAAACTAATTATCTGTCAAATCAGACTTGAGCTATGTGTTACCATTCACAAAATAAGCACTAGTTGAAAAAAAACGTTAGATGGCGGACCCTTTATATTAAAATGTATATGGTTATATATGATACATTTTAATATATACCCATATATTATCTTATACAAGCCAAAATATGACCACATATATTTATATATTTATGGTTTATGATGTGAGCAAGATTATTCAAGTTCAAGTTCAAGTTCAAGAGCATTTGTTTTTTGTTAAACAAAAACCCGTGCAATGTTTATTTATTAATTTAAAATACCTTCATCCGCTAATTTAAGCAGACTTTATCTACTGACATTTCCTTACATGTTTCATTTCGCGTCACCGAAAATCTTCAGAGAACCAATGTAGCAGGGGTAGAAGATTTACCCACATTTTGAAATTAAATTTTAAAAAATTCAATAACTTCATTTAAGGGACGCGTGTTAATTTAACTTTTTCCTAGGCATGGTAGACTACCAAATTATTCCTTCTTCCACTAAAAATATCACCATTGCAATTAACACCACTGCGTTGTTTTTCTATTTTTAGTGTTTTTTTTTAATATTATTTAATTTGTTCGGACTAACTACTTCTCACAACTTCTTTTCACAAAATCTTACACAAGAATGACATTAAAAGTGCGCCCCGGTAGGCTAGTTGGTAGCGTGCTGGCTTATCAGTGCGGGGGTCGTGGGTTCGATTCCCACCAGAGGCACTGATCTGTTTTCGCTACAACGCGCCGAAGGCCATAGTAGCTAGTGCTCGGTTAGGGTAATAGTATATAATTTGTAATTATATGATTATTAATTAATAAAAAAAAAAACAAAAATTACATTAAAAGAGCAAAGACGCTCATAAAAAATAGACTGATGATCGTATAGTATGCGCAGCTTTAATATGGCTGTAGTTAGTAATGATTATGGACAAGAGAATAATATGATAACCGACAAAAGAGAGATTTTGATTAAAGCAACAATATTTTTAGTGAAATATGATTGATACAATAATAGTTTAATTGAAACAACCATTTATGACTGTAGGAAATATAGTTTTGTGGCCACAATGATGTAGCAGCTATATATTTTTTTTACCAAGCTCCTTTTAGTTATTCGCGAAACAGTGTCAACCTTTCAACAATAGAAGAGAAAATATTTTTATGAAGAATCAATACTATTGGTTATTATATTGACTTCTTTGAAAAGAGGATGGATTCCTTAAAATGTGGAAACACTGTCATTGCACGAACTAATAAATATTGGAACAGATTTTGCGCCATTTGGTGGGTTGTAGTCGAACTTGTTGAAGACTGAATTTATTTTTTGCGATTCGAAGACTATAGTCTAAGTTTACACAGCAGGTTTAGAGGAAAACGTGGAACCCTTTGACAAAAGTTTTGATTTTAGAAACATTTCTCCCAATTGCCACTTCCAACATTAAATTCTTTGCAAAAAAATTCACTTTAGTCTGTTATTTGTCTACCCCATAGTGCAATAGATTCATTTAGTTGGTGTTGATGCATCTCTCAACCAGAATAGAATATTTTGCAACTAATACGAAATAATTTAGTTGTTTGTTTAAAAAATTAAAAAAATTGTTGGCATTTTTTGATGTTACTCGTAACTATTGATGCGGTTGCTTTTCATTTTTTTTTTTTGTTACAAGTTTCTAGTTGCATCATAAAGACGCAATTACCAATGAAGCGTTCATAATAAGTAGGGCAACCAAAAAAATATCTACAAAAATAGTGTTTTGAGCACTTGAAAAAAGCTCGAAAACCAATAAAATAACACGTTTAAATATAAAAATAAGCCGTTTAATTTAAAACCAATCCGTTAAATTTGATAACTTTTTATAAAAGTCGTTACTACAAATAAAATTTGTGTAAAATTTGTTCCGTGAAACTTTGTCAGTCCAACGAAGGTACAAAAAAGAAATTGTTTTCTTATGCCTCAAAGTTCTAATTGGTTTATAAAAAACACTTTTTGATAAACCAACAACATGTAACATTAAATTTGTAACTTTCAATTAAAAAACAAATACTACAAAATACCCATAGCTAAAAATAGCAAACAAGCTATATTTTAAAAGAAAAAAAGCTAAAATAAGCTTAATTTTTATAGAAAAAAGTCAAAAAGTAGCTACTACTTACAAAATAAGCTAAAATAAGCAAATATCAAGAAATAACCTAAAAAAGCTCTAACAAATATAGCTTAAAATTTTCACTATTTCAGAACTTGTATTTAGTCTAAGTAGTTCCATCCTTTCTAAAAAAAAACCAAACTCTAGCTTCTTTTTGGTTGCCTTAACTATAAGTATTAGAATATAATTTAAAAAAAAATTTTTTTGCACAAAATTTATTGCATAAAGATTGATATTTTGATAAAATTACTAAAAAAAACTTCTAAATCGACAACAACAAACTCATACTGCTCGTAATACTAACTACGTATGAACGTTGTTGATATTTGATCGTCGTAATCAAAACGTACATACGAGTATTTATTACATATCGACAATAAATAATAACGGCAATTACAAACTAAATAATTGTTATTATGATTATTATTAATTTGATTTACCGTTGAATTAAGTTTAGTAGAATGAAGAATAATGAAGAAGATTCTATATTATGCCGATTTCCATGATATTTAAATATTGGATAGGGGAAAATGTTGTTTGCATTGTGGAAATTTTTAACTGAAAATTGTAATTCATTTTATTATAATTAACTACTGAAAAAAATTCTTTGGTATTTTAATTTTTTTTACATCAAGTCGAGAATATGATGTCATGTAAATGGCCGCCGCCCCAGTTGATTGTCATTTGAGCCCTTTTTATGGCATTTTCCATCACTTTGGCCAAAACTTCCGGCGATAGGTCCTCACATTCTTGACGGATATTGTCTTTAAGAGCTGCAAGAGTCTGAGGCTTGTTGACATAAACCCGCGACTTCAAAAAGCCCCACAAAAAGAAGTCTGGAGCGGTCAAATCAGGCGATCTTGCTGGCCAGTGCAAATCGCCAAAACGGGAGATTAGGCGCCCGGGAAATGCATCCTTCAGCATATCGGTTGTGGCACGTGCAGTGTGTGCCGTTGCACCGTCCTGTTGGAACCACATGTTTTCCAATCCCAATTCATCAAGTTGCGGCAAAAAGAACTCGTTGATCATTGCTCTGTAGCGCTTACCATTCACAGTAACCGTTTGGCCCGCGACGTCTTCGAAGAAAAAAGGTCCGATGACTCCTCCAGCGAAAACAGCACACCATACAGTGACTTTGAGCGGGTGTAATGGCTCTTCGTGGGTTACACGTGGATTTTCAGTGCCCCAGAAGCGTAAATTTTGCTTATTTACGTACCCGCTAAGATGGAAATGGGCCTCATCACTCATGATTATTTTTGATGAAAAATCATCTTCCTCTTGGTGGTGATTAAGGATGGCTTGAGCGTATGTTACACGCGATTGGCGGTCAGCAGCTAACAGCTGATGCACCGTCTGGACTTTGTACGGAAACATCTTCAAATCTTGTACCAAAATTCGCTGTAAAGACCGTCGACTGATACCCTTTTGCGTGGCACATCGTCTGGTCGATGTCGACGGCGCTTCCATGACATCCTCGGCTACAGCAGCAATATTCTCTGCAGAACGGCTACTCCGGGGTCTGCCACGCCTGGCAGCATCTCGTGTTGTGCCAGTCTCTTCGAGGCGAGCGGCTAAACGTCGCAGTGTTTCACCAGTAGGCGTTGGACGGCCAGGAAATCTGCGACGAAATTCACGTTGTGCCAAAGTCACCGACCGATTATTGGTCAAATAAATAGTCAGCAATATTCCGCGTTCTGGAGTAGTGTAGCGTAACATTGTTTATTAACGTGTATTTCGCATGTGTTTACTACACAAATGTCAAAACAGAACTGACATTAGGGGCCAATCGCAAAATTTATAGCATTTTCTGATAGGAGGATTACTTTTGCGCCACCTTGTACTATTACCCTAACCGAGCACTAGCTAGTATGTAATTCGGCGCGTTGTAGTAATAACAGACCAGTGCCTCTGGTGGGAATCGAACCCACGACCCCCGCACTGATAAGCCAGCAAGCTACCAACTAGCCTACCGGGGCGCACGGCCGCAGTTTATATTACTTTCTTTTTCTGCAAATTATTTAAAATTTAATTTCCAATTGGCTGTCAATATTTTTAAAATGTGATTAAGCATGATTGGGGACTGAAAATTATCTTATTATGGTCCAAGTCATCATAAATATGATTCTGAATTATCATATTATGATCAGTGAGGATGATTTTATTCTTATTTACACAAAGAGAATTCCTTGGACGAGTTTTAAAGAAATTTGTTCACTAAACAAATGAAATTTTCTTCACAATGTGAATGGAAAATTTCTTAAACTTAAGGAAAACGTTTTATAGTTTTAACGAAATTATTGTCAATGAAACTTTTTCATTAGTCGTATGAAAATATGACATTTTTCATTAAATTTTTTTAAAAACTGCATTAATTTAAAGAAAAGTTTCAATGGACGAGTTCCAGTAGCATTTTATTGATCTAATGCAAAAATTCATTGATACACTAAAAAAAAAGTCTACCAAATAATAAGTAATTTGTACTAAATTTTAAGAGATTCGGGAATGATGTGGCTATAAAGAAAATTTAACTCAAATCAAGTAGTATACAATTTTCTTAAAAAGTAGTAAAAGTAATTTACTTCAATTTGGCAAATTTATATTAAAATTTAGTAAATTTTGTCTTAAATTTAATGATATTTTACTAAAATTCACTTTATTTTTGACTATAATTAAGTATATATTTTGCTTAAATCTAGTAAAAATATCTTAAAATCAAAGTAATTTTTCTTAAATTTTAATGCAAAATTAACTTATTTTAAGTTCATAAGTTATACTCATTATAAGTACACTTTGGCATTTAGAAAAAACAAAAACAACAACAACGAAATTATTAATTGGTAACTCTCAAAATTAATTGGTAATTCTTATTAATTGATAATTCTCAGAAGGTATAAACTTTCAAAAATATAAATGTTTAGGTTTGTCATCTATTAGTTAAGTAATCAATTTCATTTATCTCTTAGAGGCAATTTACACGAAGAAATTAATTGCAGACAATTTTTGAATTCTCTTTTAAAGTTGCTTCTAAAAATCATGAACATTTACACGAGGAGTTTTTGCATGCAATTTTTTAGACGGTTATTTTGCCAATCTTCTTTAATTGTTCATTCGTTGAAATTTAATTTAAATTTAATTTTAATTTAAAATATTGAATAAAGAATTGGAACGTTTTACCCGGTCCAAATAAACAGGATCTTTGACATTATAAAGATTCTCATTTTCCTGGTACTTTATAAGTAAAAATTCCACTAGTTCTTTATTTCACATTATTTATTTTTTATTTTACAAAATATTTTCGATATACAACACTTGAGAAGCCGAATACGAATAAAACAAATTAACAAGAATACGAACGATATCAAAAAGAAATGTCAAAAAATATCTTGAAAAACGAAAAACGAAAACCGTGCAATTTTTGCTACCCCGCTTGCTTCTCTACGCCGTTTGCCTACAAATAATAATTGCACGCAACATTGCATGCAAAAATTGCCTCGTGTAAATTGCCTCTTAAGTTAATATTAACGAAAATAATTATAAGATTATTTATGTTCATACAAACGTTGTGAATATAAAATTTATTGCTTAAGTCTTACTAGATTAAAACAAACCAAATGAGAATTTTATAGGTATACAAATTTTAATCTTCTTAAATACAATTTTTAATAAGTTATTATACTTAGTTTTAAGAAGTTTTAGTTTTTTCATACAATTTTAAATTTCTTAACTTTTAGTTTAATAACTTCTTAAAATTTAAGATTTTTTACTAAAAATAAATAAATTTAAAGAAATTGGCTTAATATTTTTAAGTTCATGAAAAATAAATATGAAGTAACATCTAATAAATTTGCATTATTTTTAAGCATTTGTTTTTTTATTTCAAGGAAAATTTTAGAAACTAAATTTTGGTCAGGTGTAAACTTAATTTTGGTTCATACTTTTTTTTGAGTGTATCATGCAGATAATTCACTCAGTGTAGAATCAGAATATGATAATTAAGAACATATTATGATTGTTACTTATTTTAATCATAACAATATGCTCTTAAGCTCAGCGATGCCAATTTAGTGCTTTTCGAGCTAGATTTAGCTATTTTTTTCTACCCGAATTTCGCAATATTTTCTTTCGGCGGTTTTTATAAAAAATGCGCTAGGTTGGCGCTTTTCGCTTTTTTATTTAGCTAGGAAAAGGCGCTAAACCTTTTCCGAAAATCGTTTAATTTTAACACAATTTTACCAAATATTAACGTTTTTAGGCAAGAAATACAACTTTTTTATAATTTCTTTTACAATTTAGCATAAATAAATTTGCACAAAAATATTTTTTCTATCACTTTTAAACCGACTTGCCACATAAATTAGTTGAAACAGTACACATTTTGATAAAATTTACCATCTAGCGCTTTTAACAGTACCTGACGGCGCGTTTTGCTTCAAACAAGTCGGCATCACTGCTTAAACTATCATAACATGATGCTCTTTTCCCTGTGTATCTAAAAAGGTGAAATAACTTTTATCCGCAACCTATACTTTGAAATCTATGAAGTATTTAAATACGTAATTATAGCTTACGATTGCTATTTAAAACCATTTATTTTTATAGAACTTTATAGGCTTAAATTAAGTTTCAGCTATAATTGAAAAAAGTTTACTACATACACTGAGAGAATTATCTGCAAGATATCAATGAATTTTTGCATTAGATCTATGAAGTGTCACTGGAACTCGTCCATTGAAGCTTTTCAATAAATAACTGCAGTTTTTCATTGAATTTTACTAAAATTTGTATTTTATTTATTGAAAATTTCATACACGTGATGAAAAAGTTTCATTAAAACTATGAAGCTTTTCCATACTGTTATCATGTTTATCATTCACATTGTAAAGAAAACTTCATTAGTTTAGTTAAAACATTTCATTAAAATTAGTCCAAGAAATTCTCTCTGTGTAGCTACATAATTCAGTTTCTTTATTATTTACAGATTTTATTGAATGATTGAATGATTTATACTTATATAATTTGTAACAATAAATTAAGCTTTTGCTGTAGAAGCTGATTTAGAAGTTGTTGGTGTGTTTTTAGAAGTGAATGATTTTGCTGGAGTGCTTGAAACTGTTGGTAAAGAGCTGGAAGGTAAAACTTCAAGTTCGATTTGAGAGCGTCTTCTGCGAGGGGATCTAGAAAAGTAGAAACATAAAACATAGATTACATAGATCTCAAACTCTTTGACATTAGCTGCCAGTGCACATAACTCATGCTAATGTGTTGGACATAGGTGGTATACCTATACAAAAAATATTTGAATGTGTATGAAAAATGTGTTTGTTGATAGAAGAAGAAGAGTTGGATATCTATGTAATCTATGACATAAAATATTTGATATAAAGCAACATTTTTGAAAATATCAGCAGTCAGCTTAAAACTCTTAACCCTTTGACGATCACAGCCAAATATGTTTGGTGTATGACTTTTATAATTATCCACGTAAAAGTGTAACAGGACTAAATTTTTGGAAGTACTCGTAGAAGGACTACGATAGGCTAAGAGAAAATAATGTAATAAGAAACGTTGCTCACACAGATCTGCTACGAGTATATAGATATGAAGATATTGTTACGGATCATATGGTAACTCATACTTTTTTTTTACTATTACACTCTGGGTATGCCCCTTACTTATGCAGAGCATTGTATTGTTAATAGGAGGTGTAGGTGGAAAGTAGTGTCTATGGATATTTAACTCGAATTTCTCTAAATTTCGGTGGTACGAATAATGAACCACTTCTTCAGTATGTCTCATCCACATACGTATGAGATCTACTGGACAAGCGAGTATTACGTAAAAAAAACACGGGCCCTAGGGATTAGTTCACCTATCTCAGCAGAACACTTCAAGAAGTTATGGTGGCGCTAAAGAGTAGACACATAAGATCAAAGGTAGTCAGCCGCTCTCGCCGAGAGCTAAAGTTTCTCATCAAATAATAATGATGGGTCATAAAAATATTCCTGGAAACAAAAATGCGGATGAGTTGGTGCGTAAAGGAGCGGAAATGTCAAACAGCAATGTCGAAGATAAAGTATACTCGGGGCTAAACCAAACCTATAGGGATTAAAAGGAAACTTTTTGCTGAGCAAGAGAGAAGAAAGTGGAATGAAAACTCAGAATACATTACTAATGCAAATGACTGATCTCTCAAAATATGTAGATATAATCAGGGTGCACATTAGATTGAAATTGTAGAGGAAAATTAATTTTAAGTCGCTGTAAATGCTTCAATTGATATTTTTCCAAACTAATAATTTATAATGGATAATTTTAAAGTTCATTAAAATTAGTAAATTAAATGGAATGAACTTGATGCAGAACAACTTGGAATGCTTTTGTAGGAGCTGTATGTTTCGATAGGACTTAAATAGAAAGAAAGAAGAATAGGTGTATTTGGATAGAGAAAGTTTACAGATTATGCTAGGTTGTATGAGAAGATGCCCATAAGCTATTTCCTCAGTGTGCCTCATATCCACATGGAAGGACTACGACCTGAAACCAAACCAATTGTGGGCGTTGTGGTGTAATGGTTAGCGCGTTTGACTGGGGAGAGATGCATCCTGCAGACTTTGTAGGTCATCGAAGAACCTTCTTCCAGATATCTGAAAGGATGTTTCCTCAGTACTGGTCAATCGCAAAGTAAATGCTGAACTATTTCCTATGACCCAAAAACAGAAAAGAATTATTACACTTAAAATTTGTCTTCTTCTAGACTGAGACAGATCCCACATACTGTTCGGGTCATCGATGAAACTCGTCCCCAGAGCTGCTACAGTAATCACACAGAAGTGAAACTAACGTGCAGTTTTTTTCTTCCCCTTGGATTATGCACGTTGCTTTTGGGTCCGAAAAATCCTACAATCGGACAAGGCCGTCCACCTACCTATCCGGTCTGTTCTTTATCACACTGAACAACTAAACCAGAAGCGCCAGGACATCCGTTTTAGTTGGTCCCCTGACCGACTCGCACAATAACCAGCTTACTCATTCTCCATGACTCCAACGTGTCTTGGGCTCCATGTCAGGCTGACTAAGTGCCGAAGAATCCGCCCAAGGAATTCTATTCAGTATACCACGCCTAATTTCCATCGATTTTTAAGCAACAAGGCTGTCCACGAAGATGCTAATGATTATGGATTCATATCACATTTTATTATTATTCGTGCGACTCTGTATGAAAAAGACTACAATCGTTAGAAAATCGAATGGAAACCCGTATGTTCAGTTCGCCAGAGTAAACTCCCGATCCCCGCCTAAGATCGAGATTTCATCACTCCGAATAAAAGTAATCGGCCAAGTGCTACCTCGTCGGTACAATCAAGATCAAAGCTAAAAAGATTCTTACATTCACCCCTGATCTGAATTTCGAAACTTTCCAATTGGAATGGATTTTCAAAAATCCCTCAGAATTAAAAATTTCAGAAATGTACTGTTTCGAAAAAATTTTGCAATTTATAGAAAATTTATTAAATAAATTAATATGCATTGTAGCAATAGTTGCAAAACGGATTCTTTTTACTATCGCCAAGCCTTTTCTACGCGAAATAAAACGAAGAAACTTTCAGATGTGGATCACAGATGTGAATCTCAGGATTCAGAATTTCAGATGTGAATCACAGGTTTCGAAACTCAGAACAGCACTATCATTTTTTATAAACAGGATCTTTGCGGAACGAATATGCTCCTTAATGTACATCAAGCTTTTTTATATAATTTTTTATTCCACCTCCATTCAGTAAAATTAATCAACTATGATTGTAAATTTAGTTTGATACTTGAATAAACTTCTAAACTCACCTTTCTTGATCATTTAGGGATAAAAATCCCAAAACTCCTCCCGTTATATGCAACACACCTGCAATCGTAGCATATATACCCACAGCTTTAATTTTTACTAAATTATCACTTTGACAATCTTCAATTCCAATAAAGGGAATCATAGCACAAATTGTTATTAAACCTACTACAAAATTATAGATAATAGTCTGAAAGAGAAAATGGGACAATATTTAAAGAAAACTCCATTATACACACAATTACTTACTCCAGGATCAGCACCAATATTGCAAGTTTCAAATGCTATACCAATGGAGATGCTTACAATCATTATAATATCGGGTATTAAACTTATCGTTACCATTAGAAGAAACTTTGAAACTTCTTCACTTACATGCCAACCATATAAACAAATTGATTTACTCTGACCGCTAAGAATTACCAGACTGGAAACTTTTAAAGCCTTGCTTTAAATAAGCAAGAACATATTTGAAATTAATTTGAGATTTTCAAAATTGTTTGAAAATACTTACGCTGATTAGCACAAACAAAATTAAGCTAATAATCTTGGCTATGCAATTTGATAAAATCGGCATGTATAGAAATTTTTAATTGATTGTTATGCATTCGATTGAAGCTATTGTTATTTTTATAGTGGAATAACAATTACGACAGAGTATAATTTTGAAATATGTCTGTTTACAAAATATTATTTAAGTTGTCATATTATAAATTATATGAAAAGCTCAGAACGGAAAACGTTTTATTTTTGGTTTTTAACAAAAAAAAAAAATACATTTGAAATTAAAATTTTTTTTTCAACTAAAAAAAACTTTAATAAAAAAATTATTGTTAAATAGCAAATATTAGTAATTTTTTGTACTTTTTTTCAACTTTAGTATTAAGACCAAAAAAATTCAAATATTTCTACAAATAAAATCGAAAGTTCCTTGTGTTAATAAACTTGCATGAATTGTGGTATCAACAAAACCGCTAAGTTGTGGTGCAAAACAAAGTATCACAAAAACGGCAGTCTCTAGATTACAATCATTTAAAAACAGTATTTAAAAAACTGCAATATAATTTCGGTTTGCCATAAAATGCTTTGTGGTGTAACACATCCGCGGATTACATTCTGTAATATATAAAAATATAACTAATTTTTTTGCATTTTAATGTATATTTTTCATACATAAGTTTCTGAATTAAAATTACAGAAACTGGCAAATATTTTTAAGGGGACATCTTGGAAAGTTATGATGCCATCAAAAATTTTTACCAAACATGGCGCCCCATATTAAATAACTTTTATAATTTTTTATTTGACCCTTTGCCTTGGATATACATTTGTTTAGGTATTTAAAGGGTCCGCCAAATAACTTTTTTTTTTTGAAAATTAAAAAAAAAACTACTGAATATTTTCTTAAATTTTTTTTTTTATTTGAAAGTACAATCCTTCCGGTTAATAATGGAAAATAATTTCATTCAAATGGCTGTCTCGGCTGGCCATGCAGTAGCCTACACGATCGGTCCAATTTTTAAGCACATTATCGAATTATCGATTGTGTGCAGCTGTATTTCCTACTCTTCAATTTTTGTGAACAAAAATTCGTTCAAAATGGCCCGATAACGATCGCGATTGACTGTAACGGCCACTCCTTGCTCATTTTCGAAGAAAAATGGCCCAATTATGCCTCTGGACCAAAATCCGCACCAAACAGTGACTCGTTTTGGGTGTATCGGCACACATTCTGCAACATTACCATGATTTTCACAGTAATGTCGCAATATTTCCCAGCGTTGTTCAAGCGTATACACAACCATATTCGTTCAGCGGAAGGATAAAACTAATTATCTGTCAAATCAGACATGAGCTAAGTGTTACCCATTCACGAAATAAGCACTAGTTGAAAAAAAAAACGTTAGATGGCGGACCTTTTAGTTAATTTAGCCATAAAGATTGCCAAAACCGTAAAAGGCGAGATAAATTTCGAATTAGAGTGAAAATGTAAAGTTTGGTGAATGCAATTTGTACTAAAATATTACTACAGATATTGCCCTGTGTAGTTTAATTCGCAAAAATATATAAAAAAAATTGCAATTAATAAAATTGCAAAAAATAGCTTCATATATTTGTTCATTTACGGGATGGGATGTCAACCGCGGATAAGTTTTATAGCAAATTTGTAGAGATGGGATTAATCGTTCATTTTGGTGACTCGGTCAGTATCGTTCAATTGGAGTCAGTGAACTAGTTCGTTCAAATCGTTCAATCGTTCTTTTTTCCTTTGACTTGAGACTAATCTGCGTGTTGTGAACTGTGTCGTTCGTTTGACAATTATTACGCACTATTCATGTTTTACGAGTTTTTTTTTCACAAATTTTACTGTACATAGACAAAAAGTGTTATAAAATTGCAACTTTTCTAACAAAAATTTATTTATTTTGTGTAAAAAACATTTTTTTTTATGACTATAATTGCTTTTCCTAATTTGAAACAATATTACTACTAATTCATAAAAAAATAGTTGGTCTTACAAGCAGTTTTAATTTAATAGAGATTGCTCTGTGAATAAAAAGAACGAAATGAACGATTGAATGACAAGATCGAATATTGGTGAACGAGTCATATCGTTCAATTGAGTGAGTCGTTCAATTGAACTAGTTCGTTCATCAACGACACAACTCTACAAATTTGTTATACCAAAATGAGTTTTTTTCGCATTACGCCATTATTTCGAGCTTTTAAAAACGCGGTTTTGAAATATATACAACCTAGCGACTGGTCCCTCTTCTGTGGTATGTATAAATTGTACCACAATTTACAAATAGTGGTATTGTTGATACCACAAATCATACGGTTTTGGCGCAATCTACGTAGTGGAAGGATTTGCCGCTCTGCGTATTAATGTTTTTGTGCAAGTTTCTTCGTTAACACTCCCGACATTCTTTCCGACTTTATTTATAGAAATATTATAAATTTGTTGAGCTCAAAAAAAGTTGAAAAAAAGATAAGAACTTTATTTTCTACTTTTTTGTACTTTTTTCAACTGTGTTGTTTATTTTTTTTTTCAACTTTTCTAAAATATAAATAACTTTCTAAAACAAAAAAAAATTATTTGAACAAAAATGTTTGTTTTTTATTTGAGGAAGCAAACAAAAACGTTCATTTTAAAATGTTTAAAATCGGGTGTCTGATGAAAAGTAATTCGAGTATACATAATACACTGAGAGAATTATCTGCATGATATCAATGATTTGTTACATTAGACTTATGAATTATCATTGGAACTCGTCCATTGAAACTTTTCATTAAATTAATGCAGTTGTTCATAAAATTAAATGAAAAATTTCATTATTATTTATTAAAAATTTCATACGACTAATGAAAAAGTTTCCTTAAAACTATGAAGCTTTTCCATGATGTTTATTTTCATTTGAAATTATAAGACACAAATAATAATACAATTTAAAATGGAAAATCACTGATGACGCCTGTCCATAAAAAGGCAGAAACTAGTCTAGTCTGATTTTAAAATTAATAGCGTTTATAATTTTTAGAGAAAATAGTTTATTCTTCTTCTTAACGTCAACTTTTCTAAATTAAATTTGTCAAAATAAGGCCCTATCACCACGCTGTAGCCGATGTTGTGCTGAAACCGAAACAAAAACGTTCATTTCGGAACAAAAACGTTCCGCGTCGAAGCCGATTTCTGAAAGTCCTTCAAGATTTTTTTTTTATTTTTTCAAAATTTTTTATTTTTTCAAAATTTTTTATTTTTTCAAAATTTTATATTTTTATATTTTTAGCAATAAATTATAATATTTCACAAATTTGCATAAGACAGCGTAGGTAAGTCGCAATATTTTATGACGATTAACTGAATTTATACAGAATATTATTCAATATTTAATGGAAAAACTAATAATTTATTTATCATTTAATGAAATTATAAAGAAAATATTTTTATTTTTTTAGAACTTACTGATCCCAAACTTAATTGCATTTGACGCGGAACATTTTTTAACGATATCGAAAATCTAAAGATGCAGTTCTTATTGTTTTTTTATGCACTACATGGTATGGACAGGGCCATTTTGATATTTTTCAAAAATTGTAAAAAAGTTATATCCCTACTGTCTATATGAAGTTAAAATAACACAATACTAAAATATGTTATAAAATTTGCCCTGTGGCGATGTCTTAACTTAAACGCAAAGTTATCAACACTGAACGTAAAAACCATACATCAATCTGGTAACGCTGTGAAATAGAGACGGAGGAGATTAGAAAAAAAACAAAAAATCTAAAAATAGAATATTAACAGAAAACTGCACTATAGGAAAAAAAAACTGCAATTTAGCTGCATTACATTCAAATCCATACTTGGGTGTGATCGCTAAACGGTCATCACTAGGGATTGCTACGTTTGTAATGTAAGTAGAAGGGCAGGTTTGATTCTTACAGCCGCAGGTTGTTGAAAAATTTATCATATAGAGACAATCTAACAATTATAAGACACAAATAATAATACAATTTAAAATGGAAAATCACTGATGACGCCTATCCATAAAAAAGCAGAAACTAGTCTAGACTGATTTAAAAATTAATAGTGTTTATAATTTTTAGAGAAAAACGTTTATTCTTCTTCTTAACCTCAACTTTTCTAAAGAAAAATTCATTAGTTTAGTGAAATAGTTTTATTAAAACTCGTCCATGCAATTCTCTCTGTATAGCAATTAAATTAAACAGATGTTTTGGTTTAAAAGCTGGCAGCGTCTATTAAAATATTTGCATTATGTATTTTCGATTTAAGAAGTTACCCTCCCAAGGCCATCCTTTCATCTGTAATTTAAATTTTACACATAATAGGAAATTATAATAGTTAGGGTAATATTTATTGTATAATTTTTTACAATAAATGCATATCGTTGTCTTATATTCAAACGGAGCTATCTACATTTTTTCAGAAAATGATGTTTTGATGCCAAAATATTCACTACGTAGTTGTCATCTATGGTATTACTTTCAAATTTAAAAGATCATTCCAACACTGGTTTTTTGCAAAATAAGATTCAGCTTTATACGTTTATTTATATATATGTTTATTTTTGAATGGAAATGAGCTATCTACACGCAGAAAAAAGAGCATCATATTATGATAGTTTAAGAGCATCATGTTATGATTGCAATGCGTAACAATCATAATATGATCCTAGCAAATATAATCAAATGATCATCCACAATCATGAATAGTAGTAGTAGTATTCTTTATTTAAATTTAGCAATATACATATTATTACAAAAAGCATAGTTTCTTAAAATAAGAATAAAATAAGTAATGAGCGACTTTGACTATATGTCGTCAGTCGACTAACTATTTGAAATAATACAAAAGATAGTTTGAATGATATCAAATACAAATGTTTAAAAATTATATTCAGTTACTAAAAAATTTCTATAATTAACACATGCCTTTATGTAGTTTGCCAAAAAATTCCAGTCTATTGTAATACCATTTAATACATCAATAATTTCTTTTTCACTAAGTTCAGACTTTCCTATATACATAATTCTAAACTCTCTTAGAGCCCTACACCGACCTAGAAAATGCTCTATATTTTCAATTTCATTAATATTACAAAGAGAACATAAATTTGAGCCATTTATTTGAAACATATTGCCATTGAGAGCTATTAAACCACTTCTAGCTTTAAAAATCCACATTATATCTTCTATGTTTGCTTCTCCAATCAAGTATGTATTTTCATTTATTACATCTAATTTTTTATAAATTCTTTCCGTTTGTGAGGTTTTTGCCATATATTCTAGGTAGTATTTATCTTTCAGTGAGCTAAGCAGATTCAAACGATTTTCTCTCCACTGAGTCTTACTAAATGTTTCATCTGTCCACGTTATGTTATATTCCCGACCAATGTTGTTCATCTCTTTCACCCAGTATAATTCGTGCCGTAGGAGTACCTTTGTTAGCTTGTATGGCAGCCGATCTTCTTTATATTCAAAAAGGGTTCTGCTCACATATCTTAAATGTAGCTCTAGGGTGTATAAATGACCACTTTCAATGCATGTCTCTAATCTTAGTATATAAGTTGGCGTGAAGTTTGGGAGTCTTAATATTTTTTTGATGAAGTAGAATATGATAATCATGAATATGATAATTAGGATCATAATATGATAATTTTGTGTCCACAATCATGTTCAATAATATTTATTCTCCGCCTGATTTTTTAATTACTTATTTGAAAATAATTAATAAGGGAGGTATACCTACCCGGACCAGCAGATATTAAAGAACTTTGGATATGTTGTAGAGAATAAAATTTTAAGGGACCCGTGTTTTTTTTTTTTTTTGTTTTGACTGCCCAATCCCATGTCTTGGCATTACTAAGTGGGGTCAAAAATTGACACATTTTATGTTATTTTTCGTTTTATTTTGTTCTATTTAAAGTAACTATAGACAAATTTGGTATCAAATAAAACGTTTTGTCATAGCATCGGATATGTTAATAAATAAAATTACGATGTAAAAACAAAAAATTCTCTTGGAAATAAATAGTTGTAACGAAATTTGCGCTCGAGCTCTGCCCCAGCATAAGGTGAAAAAACGTCGTTACAATGGTTTTCCGTAAATTATTCCCAAAACTTTTTTTTCTCGATTTTGGTTCTTTTAAAATACTGTTTCTTATCACGTTTCACGTATTGTAAAAATCTTAATAAAAATGCGTGAAAATGTATTTTTGCGTGAAAAAATTTGCGATATAATAAAATGTTGTGAATATTCATAATAAGTTGACTTAAATTCAATAAATTACAGAATTGCAAAAAAAAAAATATAGTTTTTATTTATTCTATCGCGAATATAGGTAAAATAAAACTTTGGAAAACGTCGAGATCCATCGCATTTAGCATACTCGGCTTAACAATAATTATGTTTTCCCAGCTGAATATTTACGAAACGCAAAACACAGCTTCCATGGTACATATCTGTATAATATTATTTCGAAAATTATGTTCAGCATTACTTCCGTTATGACCATACAAAACTTTTTTTCCTCCAGACTAGTAAAAATTACCTATTTCTAATATTAACCATCTAACCTGCAAGCCCGTCTCCCGGCGGTGTACAGTTTTGAAGCGAGAAAATGTAAAAATTAAAATTTTGCAAAATTTCAAAAAATGAACACAATTTTCTAAAATCTTAAAAACATATTTATCTTGACTATAAACCGTTTATAGTAAACACAAAGTAAGATTAAAGCTTAGGCTTTAAAAAAAAGCTTTTATTTTGGTCCAAGGACATACAGGATTCCTCTAAACGAAATCGTCTTAACTTGAAAACTTATGGACGGATTTTTTTGAAATTTGTCAGAAAGATTAAATTTTTTAGTAGTAGCAAAGCATCTAAGTTGAACCAAATTGAACGAAGTTAAGGTGCGTTTTAGCTCAATTTCGATTTTTTCGAAAAACGAAAATCACCATATCTTCGTAAGTAAAAGCACAAAATGTGTTATTTTTGAACTGTAGTTATATCTTCGTAAGAGGAATAATTTCTGCCTGAACTTATTCACTTATTGAGATTCGCTCTAAACCTATTTTGGACCATATCGCCTAAAGTCGGCAACGAAAAACAAATTGGTAGAACACATTGTTTATTTTTCGTGCCTAACACGTGATATAAATTTTATCGCAAAAATGCTTAGATCGGTTTGAGGGTTAATAGAAGTAATTCAAAGGGTCTATAAACTCATGTTGATTAATTTCATTTATCTACTGTAATGCCGCTAATATAACAAATTATTAAAAAAAAAATATTGTAAAAGGTCGATTTGCAAATATTTTCAATTTAACAAATTAAAAACTTATTTCACTCTCCTGAACATTTGTATGAAAGTAGATAGCTCCGTTTGAATATAAGACAATGATATATGTAATTCAGGGATGTCAGGCAATATAGCTAAAATACCGTTATCGATTCAAAACCCTTTCAACTGACAATCGTTATCCCTAAAATACCTTTACCGAAATAATTGAAATACCGTTATCACTAAAATATCGTTAACGATATAACTAATATGCCGATATACCTAAAATACCTTTACCAAAATAACTAAAATACCGGTATCGCTAAAATACCATTACCGAAATAATTGAAATAGCGTTATCCTTAAAATACCGTTACCGAAATAATCTGACATGTTCAGAAAAAATAACTGCTGAAAATTTGTATACTTTCCCCAAAGTTTAATCATAAACTAGCCAGTCATTGAAATTCAGCATATCAGGGCTAAAAACATCGGTGTGCATTGGCATTTCCTGAATAACTAAAATAACGTTGCCCTTAAAAATCGTTACCGAAATAACTGAAAACCCGTTATCCTTAAAATAACATTACCGAAATAACTAAAATACCGTTACCGATAAAATAAGTAAAATACCGTTAACGCTAAAACCCTGATACCAAAATAACTAAAATAGCGTTACCTCTAAAATACCGATAACCGCATCGAATCAGTAACCATCTATGATTTAATTGCATGCATATTAAACTGCATGCCATTATTAAACATATTGTTACTTCAATTACTCTCTAATTCGGTTTATTTTATAATGATAATCATGTGAAATTTTTTGTACAAATTTAAATTTTATTTAATTATAAAACAAAAAAAGAATTAAAAAAAATTGTTTTGCCATATAAAGTGTGGCGAAAAGATTTAACACTTTTTATAAATGGAAATTTTATTCTATAATTATTGCACATAGATGGGATTTATAATTTGATGTTTACACCTTATACATTCTGGAATGCATACCGGGATTTTCAGGTATACATAAAGCAAATCAAACATATTAGCAAATTAAACATATTAGCTAGGTTGATACCAGTATTTCGATCTGCTTAAAGATCTCATCAGAACCCGAAGTTTCAGAAAAGATAGAGCCAAAGGCAAAGCTTTAACAAAAAACCTATTAATTTTTCTACATTCTTGTCTTCTTAGTAATCAAACACGTGGCTAGGGTATTTTCCTAACAAGCATCACTCACGACGTTACTAAACTTTGAAAACCACAAATGTTATAAAGGGTCCGCCAAATAACTTTTTTTTTTTGAAAATGCTATAAAAAAAACTACTGAATATTTTCTCAAATTTCTTTTTTTATTTGAAAGTACAATGCTTCCGGTTAATAATGGAAAATAATTTCATTCAAATGGCTGCCTCGGCTGGCCATGCAGTAGCCTACACGATCGGTCCAATTTTTAAGCACATTATCGATTGTGTGCAGCTGTATTTCACCAATGGCTTCCTGTTCCGTCCTGTTGAAACCAAATGTTGCCAATATCCTCCTCTTCAATTTTTGTGAACAAAAATTCGTTCAACATGGCCCGATAACGATCGCCATTGACTGTAACGGCCACTCCTTGCTTATTTTCGAAGAAAAATGGCAATTTTCGCACACATTCTGCAACATTACCATTATTTTCAAAGTAATGTCGCAATATTTCCCAGCGTTGTTCAAGCGTATACACAACCATATTCGTTCAGCGGAAGGATAAAACTAATTATCTGTCAAATCAGACATGAGCGAAGTGTTACCATTCACGAAATAAGCACTAGTTGAAAAAAAAAACGTTAGATGGCGGACCCTTTATATAGCTGAAAATTTGAAAATATATTTTTGTAATCTATTTACATATCATACTAAAAGCTGGACCTTGGGGTCATCCTGGAAAGCTATGGTGCCATGTGAAATTATTGACACCTCGCGAATTTTGCAAAAAAAAAATAACTTTTTTATTACTAATATAACTCCTCTTAAATTACTCTTTCCACTGTGTAAACATTTGATTAACTCGATTAATTATTTAGCGATTTAATTGGCGAAAACCGAATAAATTTAAAAAAAAAACTTAACAGCGAGCTTGATTTTAAGCTTTGATAATCAAATATGTACCAGAAATAATAATATTACAAACAGAGAAAAATTTAGATAATTACGAATTTCAGTTGTTTGGTACAACTGAACATTAGTTTTCACAACAAAGTTCGGTTAATTCAACTGAATTTTAGTTCCAACTCCCAAAATATTCTAATGTAAATATAGTTGTACTAACTGAATTTATAAGTTGTTACGATTAAAATACACTTACGGTTGGCACAGAAAGAAAAACAGCACAAAGATGCGTTAAACTTTAATGTCAGTTTGTGGAAAAACGGTACCATACACAGAAAAAATTATGGGCCAAAAATATCTAATTAATCGATTGTTTGAATATCAATGGCAATTTAAACAATTTTTTTAATTGATTCAATTGAAAAATTTATTGAATTTTCTAATATATCCATACAGTGTTGACAACATGTAAACAAAATTTTTAAAAATTTGGGAAACTATTTTTTTTAAATTTTTTTTAGAATAAATAATCAAACAAAGGTTTAATTACATCAATATATTATTTAATTTGTAAATAAAAAGAAAAAAAAATCGCAAATGATTAACTTTTAATAAGTTGAATAGTTTACCGATTTCAAATACACGCAAAATCGTAGTTATTTCACTAGAGTTTGCAACACTATTTTTATTGAGATATTCGTGTACGCACGAAAACTTAATTTAGTTTTGTGTTTTGTCTGTGGTAATAAAAGTGCACATGTGGATTTAAATAAACCTTATCGAAAAAGGACAATTAAACTATTATTTTTGTAAATAATCAAATTTTCAATAAGTATAAGTGTCATTAAACTATCATGTTAAAGTTGTGTGTGATTTTTTTTAAGAAAGCAATTCAATTACAAGAAAAAGTTCAAGACAACCAAAACAAAAATTTTGTCTTTACTTTTATTTGTTTTCTTATAATACATTTTTATATTAAAAAGCTTTAATTTTATTATAAATAAAATGTCAATTTAATTTACAAACCTACATTTCTTTTTTTATTTAATGGGGGGCATATAACAAAAATAAAAAAATACGAGTTTTCAATTAAAACTACCATTGTTTTCTTCTCAAGTTTCAATTAAAGTTTTAATCAATTTAACTAAACTTTTTAATTGAGGTTGTAAAGAAAAACAATAACTCTTTTAATTGATATTATTATTATTTTAATTGAAAGAGTTTTAATAAACTGTCTGTAAATTTTTTTAGTTAATACTATCATTTCAGTGGTAGGTGCAAAATCAATTAAAATATTAATTGATTCAATAAAATTTTTAATTGAAACCCGTTTTTAGTTTTTTCTGTGTAGATCAAAATATAAAGTACGCCATTGAAATCAGCATATCCGAAATATATCGAATTGATGGTTTGTTTGATGTCAAGCCGTGTAAGCAATTTCTCTTATACCTCATTTATACTACAACTAAAAATCAGTAGTTTTTGAAAACTACTTGTATTTACTTGTCAAATTCCATATACATTTTAAATTAAAAACTAAAAGTTTTCAAAAACTACTAGTTTTTGGTTGTAGTATAAATGTGGCATTAGACTTAAGAACAACTAACAATTCTAAGAAAAACCACAGAAATATAATAAAGACTTATTTTTATACAAAAATAAAAATCTCAGGTTGTATAAGACATTTAGCTTAAAAAAATATGATTTAATATGAAAAATGTATTAAGTTATTTATCCAGCGTGATGCTGGGAATTTCGAAAAAATTTCCCGCTTTCCCGAGAGAACAAAAAGCACGGGATTTTTCATTAAAGGTAACTACCCTCGTCACCTTTTCAAATGCAAATACCTTTATTTCGACTATCATTTTCAATAAATTCTACCAACAAACTTTTTTGAGTGCTATATTACAGATTTTTATCGTTGATAATTTTTAAAATTTCCCTTTGGATTTATATAATCCCGACATTATAATTTGATTTCACTATTTTTTTACAACAATGTTGAACATGCCATCAATTTTATACTAAAACTTGTTAAGGCACACAGAGAAAAATGTTTGTCATTTGTCAACTAAAATTCCGTTATTACTACTAAAATCGGTTCGTACAATTGAATGTTGGTTTTCACAACGAAATTCGATTAATACAAAAGAATTTTAGTTGCAACGTACAAAGTATTCATAAATGGCATTTGAATATGGTTGTACTACTACCCAGCAAAACTTTGGTAATAGGTGCGAAAAAGTAATGCATTACCTTGTAATGTATACTCCTTACCTGTATCATTATTTTCCAACAAGAAGTAATGATTTACCGATAATTGAACACTCATGGATTACCTTGTAATGAGACCTCATTATATTTTGCATTACTTCAAAACATAAAATAATGACTTACCGATCATCAATTACATAATGCATGAATTATAAACGTAAAGTAATTATTAATATATATTTTTAAAAATCTATTTATAGACACATTACTTTGTGATTTTTTGTAAGCGTAATGGTAAGGTGTATATTTTTGATATCACGAACGAAAACACGAAGCACAACAACTCATTTACATTTTAAGCAATAAAATATTGTATGTATCGATAGCTCAGTTGGTAGAGTTCTCGCCTAACAAATTGTTAAATACCAGAGACCCCAGGTTCGAATCCCAGCATGACCAAGTAATTTATTTAATAAAAAAAAAGTTATTTATTTAATTAAAAAAAAAATATTTGTAAAAAAAAAAAATTCTATGCATTTATTTATGAAAATCTATTTATAGACACTTTACTTTTTCCCACCATGTAACCATATAAGTCACCAGTTACTTTACCCACTACAAGGTAATGAGTTACTTTGAGGCTCATCGCCTGTAAAATTCATCAGTAAAGTAACGTGTAAAGTAATGCATGAAGCCCTATGGTGATACATTACTTCACCCATGATTTGGTAATGTGTGGTTTTGCTGGGTACTTATATAAATTTATTGATTGCATCCACCAAAATACACTTTTTAATTCGGTTGGCACTTTATTTTTCTGTGTGTATGAATTAACACATCATTGAATTTGTAATAACAAAATCTGGATTATACAGACAATTAAACGATGTCATCACACATCACTCGCGTGTTTGTAATTTGTAATAGAAAAATAAGAAAATTTAACTCGATTTTCCCACACAAAAATATTAAACAATGTAAAGGCTTTAATTTCTAAAAAAAAAAAATAGTTTTCATCGAAAAAATTTTTGAAAATAAATCAATTGAAATAACTAACATTAATTTGCTATTACGTTTGTTAAAATGACAAAAAAAAAAACAATTTATAAATCGTGTAAAATTATTTCCGTTATATGGGTCCCCCTTGAGGAACAGAATTTTTTTTTGCTAATAACACAGTGCAACGGAGAAAAAATACACGCATAGGTTCGAACAGTAGTAAAACCCTATACTCAGTTTGGCGAATTTGATGACCAATTTTTTTTTTTATGTACTTCCATTCTGAAAATCGTATGACACCTTTTTTGACACCTGGAAAAAGGGTTAATTTGCAAACACTTTTTATTTCTAGATTTTATTGAGAAATGTGAAAATGTAGAATCTGCCAACTACATTTTTCCAAGAAAAAAATCCAAAAATGTTTTTCTTATATTTCAGGGAAAGATTTTCTAATTTTTTAACATTTTGCTCATAATGGTGTAATGGTTAGCGCGTTGGAATTTTACACTGATTGTCCCGGGTTCGATCCCCGGTGGCGACAACATCAGTTTAGAAAAATATTATGTATGAGTTTTCTATCCCTCATACATATCGCACAGCCCACCTTCGGTGCTCCCATAGCTTCTAACCCCACCGAAGTAAAATAATGAATCTGGGCTACGAACCAAAAAGCTTCAATAAGTTCGCAAACTCTCCATCAGGTGGCGAGTAACAACTGTTCATCTCGCGCGCAATTACAGTGTTGCCATGTCTGAAGCCCTTCATATTTTCCCAACTTTCATTTCCTGAGTGTTGATTCTCTTAAAAAAAAAAATAAATAAAAAATAATTTATTAAATTTATTTACATTGAAAATCCTCATATTCGCTGACTTTTTTTTCTGTAAAAATATTTTAGGTTCTTTTTTTCAAAAAATATATATAAATTCTTAGACATTTGAATAAATATCAGATTTAGGTCATATTTGTATACAAAAAATTAAACAATTGACGTTTTTCGCTGAGACATTTGAATAAATATCAGATTTAGGTCATATTTGTATACAAAAAATTAAACAATTGACGTTTTTCGCTGAGAAAATGTACGTTCATCCGCTAAGATATTAATTAAATTCGAATATTATCTTAATCTTAATTAAGTTCGATATTTAGGGGTTTAAAAGTGGGGTAAAAATGTGTCTCGTATAAACACAAAAATTACGTTTTTTTAAGGAAGCGTCGTTGGTTTGATTTTAGTTCTTAATTTGTAGGCTTTAAAGCGACTTCTCACATATCCGAATTAAATTAAGATCTAATTAAACTATTCTGGATAATTTCTTTTTTGGCGGGTTTCCCTTAAATTTAATACCTCATTTATACTACAAGAAGTTTTCGAAAACTTTTAGGTTTTCACTAACAATGACAAAAAATACAAGTAGTTTTCAAAAACTACTAGTTTTTGGTTGCAGTATAAATGCATTTTCATAAAAAAAAAATTCATTTCCATAAAACCCTTCATTTCCATAAAAACCTTAAAAATTCTTAGACACAGAGATATTTTGATATAAAATTTTTTGATAAAAAACATTTTTGAATTTAGAGTAATTTTTCTTATAAAAGATTCAGAGACTTGTTTACTGAAGAAAGTTTTAAAATTTATGGCGTAATCCTATTATCATAATCTAGAGATTTTTAAAATAACAGTTTTGTTTTTTTTTTGTGTAGGAATATAAAGTGTGTTCGCGTACACAAAATTTGTACAAATTCGTAATATTTACTGGAAGGTGTTCTTTTTCACATATACTCAGTGAAAAATTACAAAAAATAGAGAGTAAAGTGACAGTTCGATGACAGAGAACTTACAAGTTTTCACTGGGAACTATCAACTGTTTAATCTATCCTATCAATTCTAACAAATGTTTCGTTCGCTTACTTTTTTTGAATATTTTTCTTTTTGAGAGTATATTTTGTGCTCATACTCTCTGTAATTAAGTTACTAACAAGGAGTTCATGGGTTCCCTCCGATTGCGATAAAATTTGGGTCAAATTTGGAATTTAGACGAAGTGTCCCGAAGCACTGTATTTTGCCACAGGGTGGCAACTCTATGGTCAAAACATATGCAATAAGGGAATCAAACTTCATATTTTTGAAAAGATACACAAAATGTCTTCTATTCTTATTTTACTTATTAAATTTTCAATATCGAAATACGTTTACCCTTGCCGGATCCAGCCTTTATTCACCATGTGTAGACAACAGTAAATGTCATACGTTTTATGTACGTTTTGTACACCAAACGCGTTCAATTTTGAGTACGATTTATGTCATATTATTGAGTTAACTTAAGTTATCTATTGTAAATCAAAATGACTTGTATTCCCAACGAAAAAAGAGTGGAAAAAGATGTAGTAAAATCATCACATACACGGATTCAGATGTAGTGCAAATTAAGGTGAAACACGCATGATTTTAACATGGGGTTGTCATAGGACGGAGGTAACGCAAATTCCTCAAACTTCACTTTATTAAAAGTACTATGTGTAAGGTTATGAAAGATTGTATTTTTGGGTGTCCTTTTTCATAGAACTTAACTTGTTATTATTTTAAATTTATTTTCATCGGGATAAACATTAATTGCATTTATAGTAATTAAATGTGCTAAAGTCCCAAAACTTATTTAACAAATTGTGAAAAACAATCTGATGTAGGCGTGTCCCTATCCGGATTTCATTCCTGCCCAAGGAAATCTTCAGGGGACTTTGTTATTAGAATTTTTTTTAATTAGTGGTTAAGGTGTGATGCCAAATCACATCTTATTTACCGAGTGATAATATGGATCTGTAGTAGTGCTAAAAAGGTTATTTTTTTTTTTTAACTTAACCAATTCTTAGGGTATGCCCCCTACTCATGCAGTGCATTGTATTGATGAGGAAAATAGGGTATGGGAAGGGGAAAGAGGGAGTAATGTTTGTGGATATTTGATTTAAATTGTTCTAAATTGTAAGTAACAGGGAAGATTTCTGCGGGAAGTTTGTTCCACATACGAATCGTTCGACTAAAAAACGAATTTTCTCTGTAATTCGTTGTGCGAAACACTTTTAAACAGCTTTCCGGCTTTAAAAACAAAGCGAAATAATAGTTTTTCGTTCAACTGAAAAGAAAGAAAACTATTGTTAAGTC
The DNA here is from genome assembly GCA_021234595.1 of Delia radicum. Classification (NCBI taxonomy): domain Eukaryota; kingdom Metazoa; phylum Arthropoda; class Insecta; order Diptera; family Anthomyiidae; genus Delia; species Delia radicum. The sequence goes on along the minus strand of CM037852.1, from coordinate 226,031,598 downwards.
TGATATTTTGTAATCATTGTTTTTGAAATTTAAAGGTCAGAAAACACTAATTCAAAGCGACATCTAGATAAAAAAATAGTTGTTAAAAGACACAAACTCCTGGTTCCATTCGAGTATGTCAAATACCGAATTGTAAACGAACATTCGTGACATTTTTACTAGTTAGCCTTGTATATGATGACATTATATGCAAAGTTTAGAAACTGATCTAAAAGGCCAGCATTAGATCAGAAAAATCAGTAGTAGTAGCTACTTTGTGTGTAATGAAAATGTTGTTTCTTTTGAACTACTTCGCATTATATAATTCTTTCAAATAAAAAAAGTTGTTTTTGTAATTAAAAAATCGTTTTTCCCATAAAAAACACAATTTTTTTTCCTTTAAAATACCATTTTTGTAACATTAACGCACTGAAAATAGTAAAATGTACTTCGTAATATGATTAGAAATATGTTTTATAATGAAGCGAACATCAAAAATTGATTTTTAACCTCAAAAAGAGTAAAAAAACACAGTTTTTTCTATTTTAGGTAAAAAAATATCAAAAATTGATTTCTCGATCCCAAAAACAATAAGATACTACAACTTTCCAGGATAATAAAAATAAATAAACATTATTTTATCAACAGTTATATTAGTTTTTTGTTTTTATATACATCGAGATTATTTTTATGTTATTTTCAATTTATAACGAGCTTTCAACCTCCGTATATTTACAAAAATAAAGCAAATCAAACATATTAGCTAGGTTGATACTAGTATTTCGATCTGGCTAAAGATCTCATCAGAACCCGAAGTTTTAGAAAAGCTAGAGCCTATATAATAGGCAGAACTTTAACAAAAAACCTATTAATAATCAATTTTGCTCCATTCTTGTCTTCTTAGTAATCAACCACGTGGTTAGGTCTTTTCCTAACAAGCATCATGACGTTACTAAACTTTGAGGACCAAAAATGTTCTATTTATATAAAAAAATTTTAGTGTGTACTCTGGCTCAAGTAATATTTTTTACAGTTATATTAGTTTTTTGTTTTTATATACATCGAGATTATTTTTATGTTATTTTCAATTTATAACGAGCTTTCAACCTCCGTATATTTACAAAAATAAAGCAAATCAAACATATTAGCTAGGTTGATACTAGTATTTCGATCTGGCTAAAGATCTCATCAGAACCCGAAGTTTTAGAAAAGCTAGAGCCTATATAATAGCAGAACTTTAACAAAAAACCTATTAATAATCAATTTTGCTCCACTCTTTTATCAAATTTTTGATGATTTTTTCTTGTTAGACAGCGTTCCAAAATCACCAACTTTAAAAGCGTATAAAAAAAAAAAATCTCGCACTAAACTAAAAAAAAAACACTTGAGGGATTTGTTATGGAAAATGTCAACTTTCATTTGCTTTTGGTTTCATCCCATTCCGATTCGGAAAGTTTATATCATTGTGTTATTAGTACCCTAACGGAGAGTCCATCCTAATACCTTTCATTTGATATATGTATATGTATATTGTTTAAAAAAAGAACATGAAAAAACCCAAATAAAGAAAAATATGGTTATTTTTATACCAAAATTTTACACCTTAAACGTCGAATTCGGTAGCTAAAAAGGTACTCATTCTTATAACCAAATTTTATGGCAATCAAAGAGAACCCACCAGCGGTGTTTCTTTGTTAGTTCTAAAAATATTTTTACTCGTACAAGGAAAAAAAAAAATTCAAATCTTCAGTTTCTTGTGGGTGGTGGATTAGAATGAGGCTGATGATGACCTAGTCGCTTAGGTCGAAAGTGCAGCACTCCCTCTACCGCTAATCCCCACAAGATTTTTTTTATCTTCTCTTACATTTATTAAAAATAAGTGTTTTCTATTTGTAATAGTAACATGTAATTATGATCTCAAACCTGATCTCAATTACAGGCACGTTTTTCTTTGAGTGTATTATAAACCCAACAAACATTTCCCATTCGCACCTATAACACTTAACACCATATGTTCCAAATTTTACGCTATTTTTATCCATCTCTCCAAATAAAGTTGCAACTCAATATTGTTTTAGGTCATGTACACACACGTTCAAGGGAGGTCGGTCTTCTTCTTGTGTTTTTTTAAAAGCAAATTCTATTTTTAGTTGAAATAAGATGCAACTGAGGAGATTGCTTTGTTTTGAAGAGATTTTATTATTTAGTTTGAAAATTTATATAGACAACAAAGGATCACTTTTTCTTGAAATTATTGAAAACAGGAAGTTGATATTTTTTTATCAGTTAAAAAAAAAAAATGGCCTCTTTCGGTGTGCGTGGCATGAGCCAAAATGTTGGCATTAAAATTTGTTGTTGTCGTGTTTGTACTTGCATTAATTTCGGTTTTGTCACCTCAAGGACGGGTCTTTTGAAACTCTTACAATTGGGTTTAGCTATGCTCTGCGAAGGTTTACTTATTAATTATGGTGTTCCCGCGGCCGATACTATAGGTCAGGCGTTGACGAGTTTTTTAACTACAACCGCTTATTGTTTTACAACGACCGCGATATTAATGATTTGCTATTGTTTTTCTGATAAATCATATGGATTAATAAGACAATCGTTATTTGTAAGTGGAGTATTTTTTTTTGTTCTACAAATCATTAGCCGGATTCATGTAATATCGTATATAGTGTGAAACATCGTATTTTTTAACATTAGTGTCATAAATGTTTTACCAACCTTGGAAAGTTTATTATACAAGTTGTTTTGTATTTTTATTTCAATTGGGGTATTCATACAACGGTTTGTATTTGGCGTATTTGCAGGTACGGAAATTAACAACTCCTCCGTTTCTTCTCAAATTTCGCGTTTATTTCTTTCGAAAAAATATTCCAATACAGTCGACAGTCAGTTAACGAACGCCTCGCTTAACGAACATTTCGCATAACGAACACATTTAAAAAAAAAATGTTTCGCTTAACGAACAAAGTTTCGTATAACGACCAACGCAAAATGGGAAATACCGAATTGCGCGAAAAACTTCTGTCGGTGTTCAGCTTTGGCATCACTTGTGCTCATACAATTAAGAAGACGTGTTGAGAGACATACAAACATATAGTATATGTTCATTATTTGATTTTGATAAAAAAGGGGAACTACCGAATTGCGCATAAAACTTCTCTGTTTGTGTTCACTTGTGTTCATACAATTAACAAGACGTGTTGTTATTTTTCGTGAAAGTGTAACGTAACATTAAAAAGCATCACCCCAATCAGAGTGGCTAAACGCGCAACAGATTTATTCAATGATAATGCTGTGTCGCATTTTCAACAAATTTTGAAGCGTCGCCAAAAACAAACGACTCTAGACAGTTTTTTTGTTAAAGAAGAACTAGGTATGCGTCCAGGTATCATACAAAATTATTTTTTTTGTAATTTTTTCGTTTTTTTCCATTGCAGATGGTCTCATTTCGTTCTATATTCAGTTCCTTAAAAATGTTGATAAATATAGGTTATATTACTTTCAATAAATATTGATGTTGAAATATGTTAGTGTGTACTTTTTCCGACTTGGAACGCATTATTTTATTTTGCACTGATATATATGGAAATAATGGTTCCACGCTTCTGGAACGAATTGTGTTCGTTAACCGAAGGCCCACTGTATTTATAAAATAGAATAGGGGTATTCATGTAAAATCGTATATAGTGTAACTATATTATTTTTATAGATTAGTGTCATAAATGTTTTGCCAACACAAGTAAGTTTTGTTTTGTATTTCTATTTGAATATTTCAAAGATTTAAAAAAACATAATTGTTTTGATTGTTTATAATAAATTAAATACAGGATTATTTTTCGAAAGAAATAATCGTGAAATTTGAGTAGAAACGAACTAATTATATTTAAAATGCGGCAACAAGTGTCAATTTCTGTACCTGAAAATACGCTTTGTGTACTTATACACCAAATACGAACAGTATTATAAATCCCCCATTGTACAAAACTGCAAATTATTTTAATCGAGCTCTTAAAATGTTTTGAATCAATAAAAAAAATATAAATACACTCAGGAAATTAAGAAGGTAGAAATTACTAAAAAAAACTACAATTAAAATGACTACAAAGATATTCAAAAAGGCGATGACTATATTTGTCATAAAAAAGACTAAACATGTAGTATTTTTTTCAACTACTGATAAAACCACTACAATGGTAGTAAAAACGACTATCGGAACGTTAAAAAACAACTAACCTTAAATTAATGCATAAACCGTAAAAACAAGCTGTTCGGTTTTAACCGAAACCGCGGGTTTTCAAGCGTCAAAACCGTAACCGAAAACCGACAAAAATAAGTCCGTTTTTAATAAATAACACGGCATGACATAGAAAAAATTAATAGAGATCTGACCATTAACTATGTATATGATGAATTTCATATCAAAACCTATAAAAAGGCACATTTTGAACCCGACCCTCTCAGATTTTGATGAAATTTTGCATACAGCTACATTTCACTTATACAAACACAACCTCATTTTTAAAAATTGCATTTTCGAAAAATTGTGGGCTTTTCAAGGTATCGAAATATTTGAAAAATGACGGTGATAGGTACTTTTAAGCAGCGATTACTACGGAATGCCTCAACCGATTTCAAACATCTTGGTGCTATTAGAAAAGTATATAAGTCAGCTTTCGAAAACATATACTGTAAAAATTTTCTATTACACTGAACATTTTTTTGGGCAAAAATAAAACTTTAAACTGGGAAAACACTTCAAAGGCCAAGTGTTTTTTTCTAAAAAAAAAATTTTTTAGAAAGGTCTTTGTAATATATATAACATATCTAAAAACTTTTTTCTTTTTTTTAAATTTTTTTAAGTAAATGCATCTCTTGTTAACTTCCTTATATTTTGATATCATTGTGTGACAAAAAAGAATAAAGTACTTTGAAAGTTATACAGATTTTTTTGTAATTCTAATAGATTAGAACAAGAATCGTATTTGCAAATTTTTCAGACACCCCCAAAATATGGACTTACCCTCGGCAACTTTTTTTTTATTTTTATTTTTTTAGATTTAATATATAATTTTGCGCAGCTCATACCGTTGACTTTCGGAATATTTGCTAACTTTTAGTCAAGTTTCATCTAAAGGTATAAAAGAATGGAAGCTTTGAGTTCCTGTAATAGTTTTAGCATTTTTATACCTTGAAAATATCCCTTCTTTTGTTTTGTTATAGTCGTCAGCGTCTTCATAAGCAACTTCTATGGAGGTCTTATAAGTTTGTGAAGCCCAATGATAAAGGTCTTTCGCCGTTTGAATTTAGTTTTTATTTGCAATGCTATAATTCCGAGCCCCTCTTTTTAATGTCCCACCTATACCATCACATGCAGATGGTAAAGTGCCACTCGGCGAATATATCGAAATCAATTTTATGAAGACATAAATTAATTAAGTTGTATTTGTTTTTGTATTGTGCTCCTGCACCATCTGACACGAAGATAACTTTCGTAAATGAATTGCTTATACTGGTCTTAACAAAATTAATCATTTTTGAAATATACAGATGATATTACAATCGGATACTATGGCAAAGGTTCTATGAATGAATTTTTCGTTATCTTTGTAATAAACAACGAACGGATGTATCGTGGCTTGATTATTATTCCAACGGCATCTTGTATAATAAACGCATAGTTTTCAGCGAAATCCATTTGAATTAGCATTTCTCCTGGCAGCAATGTAATTTTTTTTTTTCACTTACGAATCGGGACTGGCAGGACTGGTATAAAAATGCTAAAACTATTAGAGGAACTCAAGGCTTCAATTCTTTTATACATTTAGATGAAACTTCACTAAAATGTAGCAAATATTCCGAAAGTCAACAGTATGAGCTTCGCAAAATTATATTAAATCTAAAAAAATAAAAATAAAAAAAAAATTTACCAAGGGTAAGTCCATATTTTGTGGGTGTCTGAAAAATTTGATAATACGATTTTTTACGGTGTATGTTTTCGAAAGCTGATTTAAATACCTTCCTAATGATACGAAGATCTTTGAAATCGGTTCAGCCATTCCGTAGTAATCACAGCTTGAAAGTACATATTATCGTCATTTTTAAAAACTTAGATAACTTGCCACGCCCACATATTTTCAAAAATGCAATTTTCAAAAATGAGGTTGTGTTTGTATATGTAAAATGTAGCTGTATGCAAAATTTCATCAGAATCTGAGAGGGTCGGGTTCAATGCATATCGGTTTTGATATGAAATTCTTCATATATAGGACATGCTGATTTCAATGACGTACTTAGTTTTTTGATCAATGGTACAGATTTCGAGAAAAAAAATTTATTTGTATATAGCGGCTTATACTATATATTCGCCATTTTTCAAAAACAAAATTATGGCTGCATAGCTTTCCAAGTTGACCCCAGAGTCATACTTTTGGTATAATATGTGGGCACATCTTAAAAATTATCAGTTTATTAATTAAAGTCAATTCGAAAGGTTAAAAAATGATTCCAATTTTTCTTTAAAAGGGAATTCATTGCCTAGTTCAGGGACCGTAATTATAATTCCTTTTATAATAAAAGTCAGATGTAAAAATTATTTATTTACTTTTATTTTTTGATCAAATATAAAAGTTTTTATTTTGATTTTTTCGGGAAAAAATAAGTTATTTTTTGACTTTAATTTTTTGAGCAAATATAAAAGTTATTTTTTGATTTTTATATTTTTGAGCAAAAATAAAAGTTATTTTTTTATTTTTTAATGAATTTTTTTTCTCTTCTTTTGAAAATAACGGCCATTAAAAATTCCTTTGTAATATTAATGAATGTCTTTCATTAATTAGTCATATAGTGTGGTGTAATGGTTAGAGCGTTGGACTGTTACACAGATGGTCCTGGGTTCGATCCCCGGAAGCGACAACATCAATTAAGAGAAATACTATGTATTAGTTTTCTATCCCTCATACATATCGCAGCCCCCACCTTCGGTGTTCCCATGGCACTTAACCCCAGCAACTCTACGTCAGGTGGCGGGCAACAACTGTTCTAATACTTATCATCTCGCGTAATTAAAGTGTTGCCATATCTAAAACCCCTCATATTTCCCCACCTTTAATCTCTCCGCTTTCCCCTTTCCAAAAAAAGCAACACACATTAATAAATAGGGAGAGTTTATTGAGTGTTGGTTCTCTTTATAAAATAAAAATTTTATTTATTGCTTTAATGAATATTTTCTTTAAATTAATGAAAAATTCATTAATTAAATGATATTTTCATAAAATGTATTTTATGATTAAAAATTATATAATATTATTTAATAATTTTTATATACATTTTTTTGTGCATCAAACATTTAGTTCCATCCGATTTCCACAGGAGGAGCTTCAATAATTGGAAAAAATAATTGTAATACAAAAGTTTAAATAAGCACATCATTTTGTTTTTGTTATTAAGGTCAATCGGTAACGCGGTACTGTTTACATATTGGTGATTGCGGGTTCAAGTCGTGTTCAGGGAGATGTAAAAATAAAACAGAAAAGTAAAATAAAATAAATAAATATATAAAGAAAAATTAACAAAAATATAAAATCAAAATTAAAAAAATAAATAACTGTGAAACAGAAAAAAAATAATTGTTTTCTATTATATTTCATTTAATAAAAAATATTTCATCAATCCAATGAAACTTTCTTTGGGGACTTTTTAATAAAAACAAATTCATTGTATTAATGATGGGTTTCATTAGTAAAACGTAGAAAATTCTATCAGTGCATGAATGTAATTTTTAATCGGTATGACTTACATTTTTATCCGATTAATATGAGCTGGCCAAAATTAAAAAAAAAATATATTTTAATGCATTTAAAAAAAAAATAACTTATTTTATTGCCCAAAAAAATAAAAGTCCAAAAATAATTTTTATTAAGACTCGAAAAAATAAAAAAAGAAGACAAGAATGGAGCAAATTTGATTATTAATAGGGTTTTTGTTAAAGTTCTGCCTATTATGGAGGCTCTAACTTTTCTAAAACTTCGGGTTCTGATGAGATCTTTAGCCAGATCGAAATACTAGTATCAACCTAGCTAATATGTTTGATTTGCTTTATTTTTGTAAATATACGGAGGTTAAAAGCTCCTTATAAATTGAAAATAAAAACTTTTATTTTTGCTAAAAAAAAATAAAAATCTAAATTTTAAAAAGAAGATACATTTTTAAAAGAAAAAAAATCAGTTCTCTGACAATTGCATTTTTTGTTTCAAAAAATAACTGTTATCTTCGGTCCCTGATTTAGTTATTAAATTTTATTTCATCCAATTAAATTGATTCAAATTGTAATGTAAGAAGAGCGCAGGTTTGATTCTTACAGCAGCAGGTTGTTGAAAATTTTATCATATAGAGACAATCTGACAATTATAAATACACAAATAATAGTACAATTTAAATGAAAAATCACTGATGACGCGTGTCCATAAAAAAGAGGCAGTTTGTTTTCGTTCTTTAACAGGGTGTGTCATATAAACAAAAAATAATAAAATAAGCAAATTAAAAAATTTTAAGTCCCAGTATCTTCGGGATCGGCACCCCTAGTCCCAGCGCATTTGCTAACATATTTCATATAAAATAATACATTTGTAACGAACATAGTTTAAATCAAACTTTTTATAAAACTAACTAAATTTTTGGACCCTTTTACGAATGTCCATACAAATTTTTACATATATAACGAATACATAAAAAAATCGAGAAAAAATCTTAAAAACTTTAGCTTTTAATTTGAAATTTCACTAAAAATATTAAAAAATGCTATAAATCGTAATTGAATCGAAGAGTTATTTCAATTGCAATAACAAAAACTTTAAAATTAAGTGAATTTAAGAAAAAAGTCCTGACATTTTATTAATTTTTACAACGCTTTAAGCTAACTTTGCTGATAACGAACTAAGTTTTACGGTCCGCACGAGTTCGTTATAAACGTACTCCACTGTACTTTATTAACAAGTGTCATATTGTTTTTGTATGCAAAATATTTGATCAAAAGACTTGTTTTTGTAGTTGTTTGTTAAAACCTCGAAACAACTGCTTCCTTATATATAACCAAAATGCAGTAGTTTTTGTACGTTGTTTATAAAAAACAACTACCAAATATATAACTATTTCTACATTGAGATTTTTGACTTTTTTTCTATTTCTCTTGACAGGAAACTCTTTTTAATGTCGTTGCTTGCAGTATGTATTTTAGTGCTTCCAGTTATATGGGCTTTGCATGTGTTGTATGGCTACATCCGCAATTTTTAATTAAACCAGGATTTTGGGCATATCCAGCCATGACAGCGGCTTACGTAAGTTTGTACTTTAAAGACCTTTTAAACTAATAAAATTGAAAACTTAATATTTTTAGTACATGGGTTATGCAGCTGGTATATTGCATGGCATCGATGCATTTTTGGCATTTAAACATTATAAAGGATATCGCTAATAACATATTAAACTTAAATAATAAAACATTCAAATTTAAAGATTTATTTTTAAGGAAAAATAGTCCGTATGATATATTTAATAAATTGTAAAAATATTGCAACAAATAAGAAACACAAATATAATGTTAGTAATTAAGGCCACTGGTGTTAAAAACAAATAGAACATTTCAAAAAAATATATATGATCGACACATATAAAATATTGTTATAAAATAAACACTGAAATTAAAAATAAAAGAACAAATTTAAAATTAGTATTAAAAGAAATTATAAGTACTAATACTTAAAAGAAAAAAAAAAGGTTTAGTTTGTAAACTTTAATAAAACTTTAGACGAGTCAAAGAGATTTTAAGAGATTCTCCATAGTTTGGCATTATATTCAGTCAAATTTATTGTTGGCTTTAAATTTTCTAAAATAAAAATAACAAATTATTTAAAATATATAATATTGCAAAAATATATTACATCAGAAACTTACTTAATATTTTTAAAAGCCAAACTAGATTCATAATCTGCTTTCAATAAAGCTATACGCACCCATCTGGGTCTTTCGTGGATGGCCTTATGTATTACAAATTTCAAAACCAATAGCAAATGTTCAAATAGAACAAATGAAATATTGGGCATAGTGGGAAATAGGTTGATAAAGAAACCTCTGCAAGTGTAAGACAGATTAGTGATTTGATTTATAAAGAGTTTTGATATTATAAATTACCTAACATTTGGTTGTAAATATAATAAACCACAATTACTTAATATGGCCATAACAGAAAGTAATTCAAATGCTGATTGCCAAGCGCCAATATTTTTAGTTCGCCGAGCAAAAGGACGTTTGAAAATGTTGCAAAGCTAAAAAAGAAATTTAAATTTAATAAGTCAAAATTAGTTAAAAAGTTGTTCTTAATATAACTAGAGTTGGGCATTCTAGTTCATAGTTCATTTCGTTAATTTACATTTATTGAACTAGTTCGTTGTTTTAGTTCATTTTTGTATCTCGTATAGTTTTACTGATATCGGCAATATTTGAAATTAACGTCCTTTTCGTTCTCAAATTGTTATTTTTCTTGAAGTTTTGAAATGAGTGTAAACCCTAAGTTAGGGTAATATTAAGAGTTGTGCATTCTAGTTTTTTTAAGATTTGGATTCAGCGTACATTTTACATTTAGAAAGGTATACTTTAGTGTCAAATATTTTTCGGCCTGAATCTTTAGGTGTAAAATGTACTTACTCACGAGTGTCTCCCCACTGTATGTTGTTTTTACAAATTTTAATATAACAAACACACATACTACATATAATGATATACAAAGTAAATTGATAAGTAAAAATTGTTGCTTTTCAAATAGTTTTGATTTTATAATTAGGTTTACCAAATCATCCAATTCTTAGAAAGTTTATTTTGTCTGTTGTATGTAACGTCTCGGTTTGAGTTAAGCCAATTATCGTTTTCTTTTGCGGACAACTGAAGATTTGAGTGATGCCAAAGAAACAATTGTATTGTCTACCACGAAATTGATTAAACTTTTTGAAAAGCAACAAATAAAATCTGGCAATATGACAATATTATTACCTTTTTGGACTTGAGATAGAACAATATTCTAACTGTTTTTAAACATTTTTGTAATTTTACCGTTTTTTTCTCTATTTTGTCGTTAAAAAGCGATTTTAACTGATTTATATTTTTTTTTTTAATTTTTTTTTAATTAAAAGGATTTCTTAAAGAGTTTTTCAATTTGTAAAGATTTTTTCTAATTGTCATGATAGTTTTGCATTGTTGTGATATTTTTTAATTCAGCATTTATTACTTTTTTTCAATTTTATTTATTAACAATTTTTTTCCGATTTAGCAAATTTGGTGTTTTCTGTTGCATTAATTTCATTTTGGCATTTTTCTCTTCGATATTAGTATTTTTTTTTTTTTGTATATTTCTTTTACATTTCAGCGACATTTCCCAATGTTATTTTTTTATTTTTTAAATTTAAGTTCTATTATTATTTAGAGTGTACGTATTTTCGGGTCTAAAGTTGGTCTTTTTAAAATCGTATCTTATTCAAAAGAAGAAGATAATTCTCTTCTAAAATAGCAAAGAGTAAAAACAGGCCATGTATCAATCATTGGTCGTCAAAGGTTCAACATTTGGAAATACAAAATTTAAAAAATAAATTTTGCATAAGTCACAAAAGAACCGAGCGATTCAACCTTTTTCATTGAAATTGAATAGCAAATGTCAAAAATAACACTTTTTTTAAATTCAAAATAAATAGAAAATATAATTTTATGAGCTAACAAAATTTAACCCTTTCACTACCGACTTTTTGTTTGTGGATATATATATTTTGACTTCAGATTTTTGTTAGGGGTCCTTAAATTATAACACAAAAAAAAGGGTTCGAAAATGGTATTTATAAAACTTCTCAACCTATTTTTACCACTAAAATATTTGAAAAACCAAAAATGCTTTGTTTGACTTGGATTCTAGCTTAGTTAGTTTAGGAGATACAATAAAAACCCGGTTTTAAAAAAACCGGAAAAATAAAAAAAAACCGTTTGACGAATAATTCGGAAATCGGTTTTGACAACTCTATCCAAAACTTATCAGTTTTTTGATTCATTTTAGTGTCATGTAATTTGAGAGCTCCGAAATTTGCTCTCAGGAAATTCAATTTTAAGTCTTCTAAGGCCTAGTTTTTAGGATGTAGATTACTTATGTTTGTTAGTTAAGCGTTAGTTAAGCCTAGAATGTTGTTGTTTAGATGTGGTTTATATTGGTTTTATATATATATTTATACCAAAGTATAAATTTGTCAACAAAAAACAGCTGTTACATAATAATGTGTTTATGTGATGCCACATTGTAAAGTATTTACATAGAAAATTGGCCTCTTTGAGGCAATTCCAAGCGGAAAAATTTGATCAGAATTATTATGACATCATCGTGTTATTTGACATATCTTAAACTAGAACTGAAAAACAGTAGGAAAAGTTAAATTCAGTTTAATTTTGTTGCGAGATTAACTAACTGTCAATAAACTAAGTTTAATTGAAATCCCAAAAATTAGGCCGAAGTGTTTAAAATGTAAATAATTTTGAAATCTAACTAGAGTTTATATTCTACTACAAGTCTTTTAAGTGTATTTCATTTTGAATTGTCAGGTTTGAGATCATAATTAAATGTTACTATTACAAATAGAAAACACTAATTGTTAATAAATGTAAGAGAAGATGAAAAAATTTCCTTGTGAAGATCAGCGTTAGAGGGAGTGCCGCACTTTCGACCTAAGCGACTAGGTCATCTTCAGCCTCATTCTAATCCACCACTCACAAGAAACTCAAGGCTTTGATCAGATATACATACATATATACCCGCACAACATGAATTATTTTCGTCTTTTCTTACAAGTTTAGCCAACAGCTTTAAATCTTAAAACTTTTATTTACCAGGGTTGCCATTCCAACTGCTTACCATTACTGGGAACGAATTGTGAATCCGGCATGTATAGTAATATTTAAACACAACGTATTCTAGTTCTTATTAGTATTCTAGTTCTTATTCTTTTATTCTTTTGTTAAACGAAAGCGGTACAATTGTGGTTCCTTATGCTGATGATGTGGTTATCCTATCGTCAGGTAAATTCTTGGACACTATATCGGATATACTGAGCAATTCGCTGAAGATGATCTCAACATGGGTCAAGGACTCTAGGCTAAGTATTAACCCTTCAAAAACAGAAGTGGTTATATATTCAAGGAAGCGAGTGAAAAAAGTTAACCCTCCAAAACTCAACGGTATTAGATTGTCTTTATCGAACTCCGCGAAGTTCTTGGGTATAATATTGGATAGTAAACTCAGTTGGATTGAAAACTTGCAGGAGCAAATCAAAAAAGCTTATGCTGCCCTATATTCGTGTCAGAAACTAGTGGAGAAAACATGAGGCCTTAAACCGAAAATCTTTCATTGGATTTACACCGCTATTGTGAGACCAGTTGTATCTTACGGTAGTCACGTATGGTGGCGAGTGCTTAAATGGAGAAAATATGCAGATATATTTTCAAAAGTGAACAGAATTACGCTGTTAAGCCTTACGGCTGCTATGGGCACTACGTCATCAAGCATTGGAGATTATCGTTGACATAACTCCATTCGATTTTTATATAAGAGAGGTTGCCAAAACCAATCTTACTAGACAATGGTTTACTGGACATCTGGAATCCCGAAAAGTACATTATATGGATCTTGGAGTAAACTTAGAAGGACATGTAAGAACGGACTATATAATCCCCCACAGCGTAACGGATGAACGTTTTAATGTGGTAATTTCAACTCTAGATGATTGGTTAGCAGGGAATGTGAAGTGGTCAGGGTTTAATTTATTTACTTATGGATCCAAAATGCCTTTTGGTACGGGCTGTGGTTTTCACTGCATGAGCTGAACATCGATGGATTCTATAGCCTAGGAGGTGAATGCAATATTTTTCAAGCCGAAATCTACGCAATATATAAAGCTGCAAGAGAAATTTCAATGATGCCGCTATATAAAAGCGATATCAGATTTGTCATTGATAGTCAAGCAGCAATAAATGTTAGAAGGTGACCAAAGAATAAAACACGCAGTGGTTTTTATAAAACGTATAATTGTATTGAATTTTAAATTGGTAGTGAAAAAATATTTTCAATATTTTTTTATTTGACAAAACAATTTACAAATTGGTTTCTATGATTTTTAAACAAAGTTATTTTAAATACAGTACAATATGTTGTTATAAATTTTACATTAACACCCCTTCTCAATATAACAAATATTGCACAATGTTTTGTATAAATAGAAAACAATTAAATAAACTCAAACGATTAACAAAATTAATTATATAATCCAACTAATTTTCTAAATTTACAAATTTTAATTTTCTGTAAAGGCTTAGTGAACAAATCAGCTAACATATTATCAGTTGGACAATATTCATAACAAATTCGTTTTGATTTTAATAAATCTCGAACAAAATAGTATTTCACATCAATATGTTTGCTTCTTGGATTAATCTTTTCTTCTTCAATGATCTTGAGGCAGCTTTGATTATCCTCATAAATTATAGGATTAGACATCTTGATGTTAAACTCGTTCATAAGTTGCAAAATAAATAGCATTTCTTGAGAAGTTTCTGCTAAAGCAACTAGTTCTGCTTCGGTTGATGATAATGTGACATTTGTTTGTTTTCGGCTGGCATAACTAATAGTGGCGTCAAGAAGTTTAAATATAAATCCACTTGTAGACTTACGACCATTTGTATCTCCTGCCCAGTCAGCATCCGCGTAGCCTTTAAGTTCTAATGTTGTCTTAGAACCGACACACAATTTTAAATCTTTACTACCTTTAAGATATTTTATAACTCTTTTGACTTCTGCCCAGTCTCTTTGATTCGGGTTGCTAACTTTACGAGACAAAATTGATACTGCAACTGATATATCAGGACGTGTGTTGTTAGAAAGATATAATAAGGATCCAATTGCCTTTCTGTATAAATTGTTGTCATCTAATAAATGTTCATCGGTACTTTCTTTTAAATACCCAGGATCCATCGGAATTGAAGAAGATTTCGCATCATGGAGACCAAAATCGTTTAAAATTTTATTAATGTAATTTTCTTGTGATAAGTAGAATATTCCATTTTCATTGCGACTAATTTCAATACCCAAGTATAATTTTAAATCACCTAATTCGGTTATTTCAAAACAGTTTTTCAAAATTTGAATAACATCTTTTATTATAGCATCATCCGTACTTGCTATAATAATATCATCTACATAGATTAAAACATAGACAACTGAATCATTGTGCCCTTTTACATAAAGACATGGCTCGGACTTTCCCCTTCTGAATCCAGAATTTATTAAAACTTTATTTATTCGTAGATTCCAACAGCGAGCTGATTGTTTTAGGCCATATATACTACGTTTTAGTTTACAAACTAAATTTTCTTTACCAAGTTCTTTAAACCCTTCAGGTTGTCGTATATAAACTTCAGTATCTAACTCACCATTTAGAAAAGCTGTCTTTACGTCTATATGTTTTACCTTCATGTTTTTGAAACTTGCAATTGCCAACAATGTTCTTAACGTTGTCTGCTTAACCACTGGTGCAAAAACTTGATCATAGTCTTCTCCATATTTTTGTGAAAACCCCTTTGCAACCAACCTTGCTTTGTATTTAGGATTACCATCAACTGTTTTCTTGATCTTGAAAACCCACTTGCATCCAACCAACTTGCGACCTTTAGGCATTTCCACAAGCTCCCAGGTTTTGTTGTGGTGCATAGATTTAATTTCGTCTTTCATAGCTTTCAACCACTCAGTATTATCTGATCTTGACATAGCCTCGTTTAACGTTACAGGATCTTCATTAAAACAAACTTTAAAACCATACCTTTTCGGAGGCACACCTTTATTAGCTCTTAATGAAATTCTTTGTTCAACTGGTTGATTCGATGTAATATTTTGATGAATTTCTTCTGACGATTCATCATCAGACGACATTGGTAAATTTGTTTCTTCAGCTGATTCGAAACCATAACACTCTTCAGAAATTAATGATTTGCCATCATTCAAGATTTCGTTATCCTCCAATGTTTGTGGTATGACCTCATCGACATTAGAACTTTGTAAGGAAAAATTTACCATTTCGTCTTTATATTCTTCATTAGCTGTTGCAACAGTTTTAACATCAGATATAATTGATTCAATAAATTCAGCATCTCTACTAATGATTATAGCATTAGTATTAACATTTAGCAAACGAAAAGCCTTCGATTCTTGACAATAACCAATTAGATTACATTTTACTGCAACATCATCCAATTTTCTCCGTTTTTGCTTGTTGATGTGTGTATATGCCACCGACCCAAAAACTCGAATATGATTAAGATTTGGAGTTTTACCAAACCATAGCTCATATGGAGTGGCACTTATAGTAGAAGATTGTAAACGATTTTGAAGATAATTAGCATTATTAACCGCTTCAGCCCAGAACTTTATGTCAATTTTTGCATCATTCAACATGCACCTGGCCATTTCCATCAAACTCCGATTCTTTCTTTCAGCTACTCCGTTTTGTTCAGGCGTATAAGGAGCAGTGAGTTGATGATTTATCCCCTTAGCTTTTAAATAATTTGTCATCTTGTTACAAAATTCTCCACCACGATCAGTTCTAATAGCTTTCAACCGTTTTCCAAATTGATTTTCTGAAAGTTCAATATATTCTTTTATTTTATCAAAAGCCATATCTTTTGTTTTAATAAAATAAACATAACAATAACGACTAAAATCATCAATCATTGTTAAAAAATAACGATTACCACCCGGAGTTGTATTCTGCATCGGGCCACACAAATCAGCATGTACCAATTCTAAAATAGCATCCGATCTAGACTCCGAAACTTTTGGAAATGGTTGTCTTGTAAGCTTTGATTTGAAACATATTTCACATTTATTTGAACAGGAACAATTCTTAATACTGACACCAGACATCAAACCTCCATTAACACCTGCTTTTATTGCTTGAATATTTCTATGCCCCAAGCGACGATGCCATACATGAACACATTCTGCTTTACCTTCAGAAATTTTATTTACCTTGTTGCCTTGGTTCAGGACATATAAATTATTTTTAAGATCACCAGTAGCATGTACTTGTCCATTCAAAGTAATTCTGCAGATACCTGATTTAAAAGTCACTCCAAAACCTTCAGTGTCCAATCTTCTAACGGATAGCAGGCTTCCATCCAAGTCCGGAATATATAAAACATTACGCACAAGGATCTCTTTGTTCTGGCAGACCAATAGACACTCACCTGTTCCATGTACTTTCAATTCAGTACCATCAGCCATATAAATAACATCTTTATATTGCTAATTTAATTTAGTGAAAATATTTTTTCACTACCAATTTAAAATTCAATACAATTATACGTTTTATAAAAACCACTGCGTGTTTTATTCTTTGGTCACCTTCTAACAGTTGATCTTCTTTGTTGTAACACCAAAACAAACATTTTTATTTCCACCATCTTTTATTATATTTGCACGATTACCATTAAATTTCTTGTTTGGACAATTTTTCTTCATGTGACCTTGCTTACCGCAAGAAAAACATTTGGGATTAAATTTCTTCTTTTGGATCTTGAATGCCACATCAGTTTCATTTTCTCCACCAGATTTTCGTTTAAATTCTTGAAGCAGCTTTTATTTTACAAAATCCATTGTAAGATCTGTTTCAGATCGCATTTCCAATGACGATACCAACGAATTGTATTCGTCTGGCAGGCTTCCAAGCAAAAATGCCACAGTTTTGTGTTCTTCAATTTCCTCACCTAAATCATTTAAACGATCCACGATATTCAAAAATTCAGTGATGTGTTCATCCATCGATTGACCGCCATGTATTCTTTTTGTAGAAAATTGACGAAGAAGACTTACTTTATTTGTAAGATTCGATTTTTCATGATGCTTCTTTAAAGCGTTCCAATAATCTTTAGCTGTCTTCAATTTCTTGATGTGTACCTTTTGAGGTTCTTCCACAGCTAAACCAATAGTAGCTCTTGTTTTTCCATCACGTACCAACCATTTTCCGTCAGGAGCATCCGGCCTTTCCTCAATGATGATATCCCAAAGTTCTCTTTCCAACAATAACAGTTCCATATTAAATTTTCAAATATGATAATTATTGTTTGAGAGTTTGGGAAACTGCACATTTGTACCACTCATAATTAACGACCGAACTAAATTTTACAATTTTAACCACGGAAATTGATTTAAACAATACGAATTAATAATCACGATATAAACCACGTAAACGCAGGCCCATAACCTGTTAGAAGGTGACCAAAGAATAAAACACGCAGTGGTTTTTATAAAACGTATAATTGTATTGAATTTTAAATTGGTAGTGAAAAACTATTTTCAATATTTTTTCATTTGACAAAACAATTTACAAATTGGTTTCTATGATTTTTAAACAAAGTTATTTTAAATACAGTACAATATGTTGTTATAAATTGTACATTAACAATAAAGGCACTAACTGCGGATAATATCAGGTCTGAGCAGCTGCCACAGAGAACTAAAGGTTCTCAGCGAGCAACATAGGATTATACTGGACACAATTATATACTAGGAAACGAAATAGCGGATGAACTTGCTAAGAACGGCGCAAGCCTCCCAATTGAGGCAGCGGACCTTGACGTCCATACTCCACTCTCTCTTCTCTATGAACAGATAAGACAGGGCACTAGGACAATTTGGTTATCTACATGGGCAACTTCGGATAGGGGCATGAAGACAAAATCATTGAGGGACGAAAAATTGATAAAGTATAGTAAGATAGAAGACAACGCCGAATGGTACTAAACCTTATTAGGGGTCACAACACCTTAGGTAAGCATATGGTTAATATTGGTAAAAAAAAAAGACGATACATGCAGATGGTGCAGGGAGGATGTGGAAGACAGCTATCACTTTTTGTGTGAATGCCCTGCAACGGGAATCATAATGTACCTTTTTGCGTCTCTATGGGCGTTGATTATAACATCATTACTGGCGCATCCCTTTTAACCTAACCTAACCTATTAGATTTTACCTCTTTGTTTGGTTTGACAATTTCGAATGTATTGTTGATCCTTGAAAATTGTATTTTGTTTAGAATTGTCAGGTTTGAGATCATAATTAAATGTTATTATTACAAATAGAAAACCCTAATTTCAATAAATGTAAGAGAAGATGAAAAAATGTCCTTGTAGGGAGGGAGTGCCGCACCACTTTCGACCTAAGCAACTAGGTCTTCTTCAACCTCATTCTAATCCACCACCCATAAGAAACTCAAGGTTTTTATCAGGCATATATGTCAACCAAGCACAAAAAATTGGTGATGTTAATTGATTACAACATGAGTTATTTACGCCTTCAGTTTTTAAACAGTTCCTCAAACAAAAATATTTTTGGACTATCGTTTTCCTTAAATTCCCCAACACGGCTTACCTTAAACATATCAATATGCATAGCAAATATATTATTAAGTAAGGCACCGATAGCAGCAAATGGTGCTACAGCAGCAAATAATACAACATAACCAAATTGTATGCACATTTGTAAATAATCTTCATAAGTCGATTGATATTGATCCAAACCAGCCTCATAAAAACATTGTTCATATCTAGCAACATCGGATACAACAGACGATTTAGCTTCATCCACTTCTTTATGCAAATATTTAACATATTTTTGACGTATAACAGCCAATAAAGGAATACCAATTTCTTGGGCTATACAAACCAACTTGAAACGAAAAAGGAAATGTCTATTAAATTGGCAAAGAAAAAGAAGTTTAAAATTCTTACCTGAAATATTAACAATTGCATCATTAATTGATAATTTAATTGCTTTAAATCTTGCAATATGAAAGCAATATAAAATAACGAAAAGAAATTATTAACAATTTCGAATATCATTAATTTATTAACACGATGACGATCATATTGTGAACGGGTACGATGATTTTCCGTATCAGTTAGAAAAGTAGCCAACTTTTCATAGGCCCATGAAAAGATGGCTATAATTATAGATTGTACGATAACTGGTATATATAAAAGCCAAGAATCTGGACCAAAATCTGCCAACACTTCAGCTTCGATTTGAAATTGATAGAGAGCAAAATAGGCAGAAGCTATAACACATAAAGCCACCACTGGATAGGAGACACAATACATTTGTAAATAAGTATAACGCATAGGACTTTGTAATGTCATTTTGCCACTTATAGGATCTGCTTTTAGTTTTCCTTTATACTTAGTGCGTGGTTTATCCAAACTGCTCATTTCTATGGTACCCCATCTATAGGAATAACCAGCACATTTACGTTTCCACAATTCAAGAAAAACCTGGAATAACGGGAAAGTTTTTGAATTTTTTTTTTTAAGTGTTTGTACTTACCGTTGTCCATATAACATAAAATCCACATACAACCGATATATTAAACTTCCATAAATATGTTAAAATACCAAAGATTGTAGGAAATATTAAGGCTTTTGTGTAGAATTCTATGAAACCAAAATATAGGCCTATACTAGAACCAAAATAATTACGTATATCCTCAATTGGTAGAGTACGTCTACGCCAGTTAAAGGAAAATTTTTCTAAATATTCCTGGAAATTCAAAAAAATTACAAAATGAATTTCAAAGCTAACAAATTTAAAGCCGAGCATGGACGGTCAATATAATTGATTTCTATTTTATATATCTATGCACACACTTTCAAAATCAGTCAAAAATCACGAACAAATTTTATAAAAATGCAAAAACGTGTTTATTTTTTTTAAATTAATTTAAATTTTTTTTTTTTTAAACGACTTATTGGAGATGTCGTTTGCTATTTTTTATGTAGAATGTAAATGTAGAATTATTAAAAAAAAGTTATAATTTTAAAATCCCTGAACTTGCAAAGTTAAAATAAAAATAAACAAAAATTTAAAAACAAAATAAAAATATAGGGTTTCTCGTCGGAAATGTATATTGAGTAAATTACGGGGAAAATTATTAGCTACAATTGAATTTATGGATAAAGTGCTTCTTATAAAATAGTTCATGATTAAAGCGAAAATCACTTATTTATAATGAAATAAAGGGTGTTTTATATACAGGTATAGAACTTTAAGTTGCTTGTGAAAGCCCTGACAGAACAATGACCGGTCAGGAACCCCGTAAGGGTCCTGAGACCCTTCCTGTCCAGTCCCAAAAGAACCTTGGTTGCCTCTGCGTCCAATGCGGGCCATAACGCCCTAGACACCCTGCAATCCATTCTGTCCCTCCATGATTGGTTAACGGTTTCGCGGAATCCCTTCCGTATAACCTCAAAGTAGTAACATAGTGGGGGCTTTACCCCCCGTCCCTTACTGCCAAGTCCAGATTCGAACCCTCCCTCGCAAGTTCGTCCGCCAACTCATTGCCATCCACCTTGCAGTGTCCGGGTACCCAACACAGCCTCACTGTGAATGCCTCCAAGAGCTCCCTCAGAGCACACCTACATCGTGCGACCAGGCGCGAGCGCACCGTGTAGTTTGTCAGTGCTTTGAGCGCTGCCTGACTGTCGACATAGATTGTCACCCTAGATCCCCCAACGATGTGACCCAGTATCACTTCCGTCGCCCTCCAGATCGCTAGGATCTCAGCTTGGAAGACACTGCACTCATCTGGGAGTCTGTATGATCTTTTCACGTCAGTGTCAGCAATATAAACACCGGTACCCGTGCCCGTGTCCATTTTGGACCCGTCCGTGAATACTGCCCACCCCTCGAACAGCACATTGGATCCACGCCAGACTTCCCTGATCGGGTAGTCCACCGGAGGTGTTCCACCGAAGTCTAAGGTCAAGATCATATGATCCGATATTCCCTCGAGAATACTACCCTGATCAAGCAGTCCTACTTCGTACAGTATTTTTGTGTGATCATCCCTCCTAGGTCTTACCAGCGCAGACTCGTAGAGCCTAAATTAGTTCCTAGCAGCCACACTCCTCACATAATATTCAATTGGGGATAGATGCCGTCTGATATCCAACGCTGCCTGTGGAGTGCTTCTCCTCGCACCTGTAATACCAAGATATGCACTCCTTTGGGCCTTGTAAATAAAGTAAATTTCATGTGAATTTAAAAAAATTAATCTTTGTTTCATTCCATTTCAAAGTTATATACCTCTATAAAAAAAACACCCTTTATGTACAACAGAAAATGGGTTGCAAATCTAAATATTTTATTAGAGTTACCAAAACTATTAAAAAACTTTATATATATATATTTTAGATAGAGTGATTGTTATTTTTATTTTTTTTTTTTTTTGTAGGCGAAACTAATATTCGATTTTAACTGCAAATATTTTATTCAAGGGATAAAATCTCCTAAAAGTGGTTGGTTGTTGGTATTAAAGGTAATGTAGAAGACAATATTTTTTCAATATTGATTAGGAAATGAATGATGTGACTGTGTTTTGTTCAATTTTATATATTTTCTGTTAACAATAAATTTAATTATTCTGATAACGAATTTCAAATAATTTAATAATGATTAAATTTTGTTGTTTTCAATGGAACTCCAAACAATTTATTCTCTGTGAGTATTCTTCTTGGTTTACCGTTATATGTAATTATAGTTATGAAACACTAACAAAATATTATTACACAATTTTTCTCTTACATCAATTAAATAATCTCTTAAATTTTACACAATAAGAGATCCGTTATCACACTATTAAAAACAGTTTTAAGTTTAATATGATTGTAATATTAGAAAAAAATAGCAAAAATTATTTGTAATTAAAGTTTTGCTGAACTAAAAGTCAATATTTTATATTTTGCACTATATTAGTTGATAAAGTTTTGATATTGACTTCTCACAAGGAAGGTATCACGACCCGGACAGGCAGAACTTATTAATGAACTTCGAATATGGTAACGACAAAAAAAAATTGTGTTTTTTTTCTGCTGCGGAATCTCATGTTTATCTGTTACTAAGTGGGGTCAAAAATTACCACATTTTACATTTTTTTCGGTTCCTTTTGATCCTCTACAACATATCCAAATTTCATTAAAATCTGCGAGTTCGGGTCGAGATACCGCTACTGTTAGTTAAAAAAAATGCGCCTAATTAATAGTTTGTTAAGAATTAAATTAATTGTTATTCTTATAATGGTGACACAATTATCGTTCGCTAATGTTTAGTATTAATTTTCTCATATTCTATTTCACATTTTATTAAACTTTGAGACTTTAATGGGATATCTGAAACGTACGTTTACTTTATTTTGTTAAAACACCCTACATCTTGTTAACACGAACTTTTTGTCATGATTTTGACACATATTTGTTTTTGGTTAATTTACGTTAATTTTTTGGATTTTATCAAACGTGTTGAAAATGTAACTGATGAGTAGAAAACTATTACACTACATCCTTCTTATGGCAAGTCAATTTTAAAATATACCAATGAAAATGCTCGATTTAAATCATTCCTTGGCAGAACAGTTTTTGATGAGTAAATAATGCATGCAGTATAAATGCGTCTATTAAAATTTCGCTGACTATTGAAAAAATATCTTGTAAAAATAACACAACAATTATTGAAAAAGGAGATTTTGTTTCCCTTGTTTGGAACGAAAAATAATATGAAACTCGAAACCCTACAAATACAAATACAAATTTGATATTTTGATTGTTCAGGAATTGTTTATTTAAAAAAGTAATTTTTTAATAATTCCATTTGGTATTGTTGCATCCTGAGTAGATCGAAATTTGAATGTTTTCGTCAAAGTTTGCATGATTTTCCAAAAAATATCGCCTTATTTTGACTAGACTATAATTATCTTTACTTTTATTTAAAATATATTTAGCCCTTAGTGGCCCGGGGACAAAAAATACCCATGAAACGTAATTTTAATTCTAACTACAAGATTGCAAAGCTTATAAATTGATAAAAATAAAAATGTGAACTTGATAAAAATAATTATTTTATGTAACTTGATCCGCATGGGGACTTTAATTCAAATTAGGAATAATTTCTTTTAGAAATTTAGAATAATTTCTTTTAGAAATTTAGAATAATTTCTTTTAGAAATTTAGAATAATTTCTTTTAGATTTTTATTAAAGTTGGGTATGTGATAAAGGGTACCAATAAGCAGAATTCTATATCGTACCAATCTTACTTTAAAGGGTTAAATATGTAGAGTCCAAAATGATCCCAGGAAAAACAACTAAACATATAGCCCTTTAGAAATTTTTTTTTTTTTTTTGTATATACTTTTTTAACTTTTAAAAGTCATATTGGCACGATAAAGATGTTAGTTTAGTGCCCTTTATCATATATCCAAATTTAATCAAAATCTTAAAGAAGTCATTCTGTAAATTTTCTAGTGGGTTCTTTTTTGGTCAAAAGTGAAAATATTAGCCCTTTATAGATCAAATTGTATGAAATAATTATTTTCATTAAGTGGACATTTTTATTTGTATCAATTTAAAAGCTTTAAACTCTGGTAGTTATAATATAAATTACGTTTTATGGGTCTATTTTGTCCCCAGGCCAAAATATACCCATACGGTTAAAGATTTTTTTAGATAAAAGTACAGATAATTGTAGTTTTATCAATTTAAGTGATATTTTTCCGAAAATTGTGTAAACTTTGATGAAAACAAAAAATTTTTGTGCAATTTTATTAAGAAGACTATATTCTCTGGATTTGTATCTTCCACTATCCATTAAGGTACGCATTGTTAAAGCTTTGTTAATGCCTCATATACTTTATTGTGTTGAGGTTTTCTCTGGTACTACCGTGGATGAATTTGAGAAGTTTTCTAAAATTTTTAATAGAATAGTTAGATTTGTCTACGGGGTAAGGCTTCGTATGCATATCACTCCTTATGTGATCAAGTTTCTAGGATTTTCTTTTCGGAACTATGTCGGTATTAGGATCTTATTATTTTTCTATAAATCAATGCTAAATGGTTTTCCCGAATATCTAGTGGATAATTGCCACTTTAGTCATCGCGTAAGAAACCAGCAATTAATTTACCCTTCTTGTCATGCGAATATTTATGATAGATCGTTTCAGAGGAGAATGTCTCGATTATGGAATCACTTACCTAGGAATCTGAGGTGCTTTTCGCCTGAAGTATTTAGGCGAAGACTTGAGGAACATGTTACTGAACATGACTTGATTTTTCGTTTTCTTGTTTGATCGTTTTCAATTCTCTTTTATATATATATGTTTTTTTTTTAAATATTTTTTTATCTCTACTTGCTACAACCTGCTAATTGCTAAAGGAATATGGTGATTTATTTATTTATGCCATTTTATTTGTATCCTTTATTTATTTACTTTTTTCTACATAAATTATTTTATATACTATATTTATATTATTTATTATTTTTTATACTCTGCATTATTTAGTAGCTTTTAATAGCCATATATGGCCTAAATAGTCTCGGTTATGTAAATTAAAGAAAAAAAAAAAATAATCAATTTTTAAAAAATCGATGCACAAACACGAACTATAATATTATTAAAAAAGCAGTGCGCCCCGGTAGGCTAGTTGCTAGCGTGCTGGCCTGTCAGTGCGGGGGTCGTGGGTTTGATTCCCACCAGAGGCACTGGTCTGTTTTCGCTACAACGCGCCGAAGGCCATAGTAGCTAGTGCTCGGTTAGGGTAATATTATATAATTTGTAATTATATGATTAATAAAATAAATTAAAAAAATTAAAAAAGCAATCCGAGAAAAAAAGATTTGTCTGACCAGATCCAAAATGATATGATTGAATTTAATTACATATGACTGAATATAATTCGACCTGGTGCCAGATCTGATCATATATGATTAGATATGGCATTTTCTTAATGTTCTTATCTATTTATGTCAATTCTGATAAAATTCAATAATCCCTCAAGAGCAAAATTCTTATGAAATGAAAAATATTAGATATGATCATATATTTGACCCTACGGGTCAAAAGTCGGGACACCAGAATTCGTTTTAGAGGTATGGTTCCTTCGGCAAAGTTTCTTATTTTGATCCCTAGAATACGATTTTCCTTGAACGTTGAGCGATTTTTTTGCCTCCATACAAATCGACCCGGCCTAATATATAATTATATCTGAAGGTATTGATATATCTGAACTCTAATATAATTGGATGGACTCAAATTTTGGATATAACTATATATATATTGTCATATATGATCATATATAATGTTTTTTACACGGGAAATATAAAATAAATGATTTTGAAAAATCGTCGATGAGGAATTGATCTGGAATTAAGTAAGTTATTTTTCACATTCTTTTAAAACTGTGGGCTGCAGGCAAATTCATTTAAAAAAAGTTCAATTTTCCCCATTTTCAAATTATGGAGGACAACTTTTTTTAAGCTGCATTTACTTCAGAAGCAATTCTCACGTTATTCATCTCTCTGCATTCTTCTATCTTTCCCAATATTGGCGATAAGTATTGTCAAATTATTGTAAATTCTCTTTTAAAAATAGTTGATACTGGTGGCGAGGGGTGGAACCAAGATATATTTATATAGGTAGTCTCAGTAGCTTAGTAGTCTATCTTCCTCTTACCTGATTTTGACATTTCTGACATGGTTTTGACACCTTACCGTACTGTACCCAACAACAAAATGCCTGTTGTTTTTGTATTGTTTGTAGTTGTTTGTTGTAGTTGTTGTTCTAATAAGACTACCTATATAAATATATCTTGGGTGGAACGAAAAATTTCTTATAAAATGGAAAATATTGATAAATTTTTATGTAATACATTGTATTTTAAAACATTCTAATTAATGAAAATGTATGTTCCTAGATACAAGCGTATGTTCCTAAATATAAGTGCATGTTCCTAGATATAAAAAAAAATAGAAATCAATTTAAACTACCCATCTATGCTCGGCTTAAGAAATCTTCTACAAAAAATATCCGGTAAATTTTCTCGAAAAAAATTTCAAAATCTATAATTAAATTATTACTTACAATATCATGCAGTGGAAATAAATCCTCAACAACTCCATTGCGTATATGCGATAATAGCTCTGGTTTAATAATATCCTTAATCAAAACTGGTGCCTCACAAAACCGTATAATATCATCTACAGTCATGCCGGGTAACAAATAGTCGGACACTGAGTGATAATTGAATTTTTGCATAGTACCCGTAATTGTTTTCTTAGTCAATTCAGCCTCGTCAGCTAAACGTAGCAGAGTATCTGTGGTGGCAGTGATATATAAATATTTTTCCTCTTTACTAACCACTTCCAAAGTGGTTTGTAAACCAAATTGTTGAACAATCTTTTCTACATCTTGACATTTTTGTAATTTGGTTTTTTCACCAAATTTAATTACAACATAAGTCTAAAAGATAATTGTTTTTAAAGGAATGTTTTTAATAGAAAAGAATACAAATTCCAATTGTTACCTTATCCTCATCTTCAAAAGATTTTCTTTGCGATGCTTTAATACTACGTTGTCTGCGAAACAATTGATTTTGTATAATACTTTGTGGTCTTTTAGTTAATAAACTAGAACCTAAAAATATATTTTTTTAATTATAATTATGTTTAAATGATTAATTTTATGTATTTACCTTTATTTTTTGCATTCTCAGCCATTTTTTAAATATTTTTTGGCTTTTTGCATCGATTTTCTTTTGTCAAAATAAAGAAAATGTGTTCTTTTTGGTAATATTTTAGCAAACGTTTCACATCTACCACCAGTAATGGTGGTTTTGTTAATAATTTTTCTTTTTGGTCCAAATACTTGATGAAAGAAGAAATTTTTGACGTCGACTTCAAGATAAATAAAAAAAAAAAAGTGCATAGAAAGAAATAATAAAAACAAACATAAAAACCGGGTGTTTTCATTGTCGTTATCAGCAATCAGCTGTTTTTATTATGTCATCTGCAAATAACACAGAGTTGCATTTTTTAGTACTATGGTTGGGGATAAAACTAAAACCTCAAAGAAATGGTACCACAGGCCTATATATTTTTCTGGGAAAAGATGACCGATTTAATCATTACTGCATGCAACTCCAGATTGTAGTATATTTTGATAGTAAATAGGAAAATTTGTGAACACCTATTTCGGTGTTTTGCGATATTTTCACTTTTTAGGAAAAAACCAAAAAGAATCGAAATTTCGGATTACCCAATAACCAAAAATATAGCGAATATATAAAAACAAAAATATGTGTGTTGGAAAGCTTATCATTTTTACTTCATATCTGATTAGTTTGTTTAATAAGTTTTTAATTATTACTGCCTATAAGTGCAATTATTTAAAAACTAAAAATAGCGTTTCTTAAAATTTTTTTTAGTTTTCTTGCCACAAAAAAGTGTACCATTTACCATTGTTTTTAGCATGATAATTTAATTATAAAAAAAATATGGCTAGGTTACTTATATAGCGCTGCATTCAGTCAAATTATTCGTTACATATATGTTACACCATGCAGTAAAGGGCTAAAACCATAATATGTCAGAATTACATAGCGAATTTACATTATAAAGTTTGAAATTTAATTCGAAATCAGAATCGTTTACATTAGCAAATTTCACAGCTGATTGGATTTCGATTGTACTACAAAATTTTTTTTGAAAACAAACTAAAAATGGAATAAAAAATTAAACATTTTCCAAAATACATACATGTTATTCAATGCCGGAACACAAAATGTATGTACATTATGAAATATGCAATGTTATTTATGTATGCTTTTTATATAGGGATGATCAGTTTAATGCAAAATATTCAATGTTCTGCCGGCTCCATTCAATGATTTTTCACTGCTTTTCTTCAGCAACTAATATTTCTTTCAATAAAAAAAAAGCATTTTAATATGTTATTTTTTAGTTTTTCAAATTTGTAAAATGTATTTTTTCATTATATTTTATTTCATAAACAGCTGATTTCTGCAAAAACCCTAATTTTCTGCAAATATAAGGTAAGCACAGTGCTGTATATTGTATTTGTGCGAAAATAGTTAGATACGATTAGATTTCGCTGAAATCTCAACTAAATTGGGGTTTCATTTTGTATGGGAAATCTGTTTAAAATCCCAAAATTTTTTTTAGATTTCAACCGAAATCTTTAAATTTTGAAGATAAAACATAAAACTAATAAGCTGAATTTACACGCTGGCCATTTGTGTCAACGCCTATTAACAGCGATTATTTTTTTTATCTTGTGAAATTATTTCGGTAACGGTATTTTAAGGATAACGCTATTTCAATTATTTAGTTAACGGTATTTTAGCCATAACAGTATTTCAGTTATTTCTGTAACGGTATTTTAAGGATATTGTTATTTTGGTTATATCGGATAGCGATATTTAAATAATTTCGTTAACTGTATTTAAGGGCTAACGATAGTCAGTTGAAAAGGTTTTAAATAGGTAACGGTATTTTAGCGGTACTGTCTGCCATCCCTGATAAAAACACAGAGTAGCACACAATTAGTAGTGGTTTAGAAATAATAGTCAGATAAAAAGTATATTTAACTGTTAATCACAATGATTAAAAAATCCTAATCTCCTAGTTTAGTGCTTGATTAAGTGGTTAATACCATTTTTTTGTTTAGATTAACTTGTCTCTCTGGTTGCCCTATTAGTAATTACTCCATTGAAAAACTTTACTCGGCGATGTCACTAAACTGACTATTACATAGGACAAACCCCCTAAGCCCGGCCGAAGGGCAGTCAAAACTTTCCTCGGCGAAGCCGGGCTTTGGACGGACTGGAGAAGAAACCTCCTGAGCAAATAAATTTTATACTATCACCTCCACCCGGTAATCCCTGGTTAATGCCAACGATGGCAACTAAAATGTCATTGGTTCATGGCAATATGGTTCAATATTTTGATAGTAAATTTTACAAAAAAAAAAAAACAGAAAAAATACTAAAAAACTCCCTCCCCATTTCTGTACTTAAAATATACTTCAAATAGCTCTAGAGGGCGCTACGTAATGTGGATAATATAATTTTTGAAATCCTAAGGAAATTTCCTTTCATTTGAATATGTTTCTACGCATATCGGTTTTTTTGGGGCTCCAGAAGATAAAAAAAAAATTTCTTTTTTTAATTTCAGAGGGGGTTATATTTTTTTTTTTTTTTTTTTTTTTTGTATGAGTAACATCCCATAAAGTACAATTTTGCCAAATTTGTATTTACAATTTGAGCTTCGGTTCAACACTCGACCACATTTTCAAAATGTTTGTCCCACTGTACAAATATCAATTAACACGGCAACTCTGCTTAAATGTCAAATATGTTTTTTATACATTTTTTTCGTATATTCTTGTTGTTTTTTTCTTAACATTCATTCATTCATTCATTCGTACTTGTGATGCAATTGATTTTATTATTTATTTAACAAATAAAAATTCCAATAGTGAAAGTAAAAAAATTAGATATAAAGTTTTTCATACCATATATGAACAACGGAAAATTATAAACTAAACGAAAAAAAAGTAATAATACAATAAAATTAACAAAAAAAAGTTGATTAAAACAAGATAAAAGAACGGAGGGCAAAGGAGATATACAAAAAGTATAATAACAAAAACAATTATTAAATGAAAATATAGAATAAAAGAGGTTTTTTTTTTGTATGTATCAAATTCGGATATAGGGAAAAAATTGAAGCAAAAAAATAATCGTACGATTTTCATTCAACCGTTACCGCTGATCTGTGGAGCTTCAGAGAAAAACTAACCTCAAAAACGAACCTTAAAGAAATTTGTAAAGAAAATGTAGAAACAATTAAATGGTCGATTGAACTTTTAACGAAATTTTTTAAGGATAGTGATCATTTTGAGGGAGAATTGTTAATAACACCATCGGCCATCATGTTGGGTGGTTTGGTACCGTGCAAATGGTCAGATATACGTATATTTCCAGCACGTATGTCTACCACACAAAGGGTAAGTGTGTGTGTTTTTGGCTCGCAAAAGGCGCGATTTAATAATTAATTAATAAAACTAATTGCATTGTTTCAGGTGGTTATAATATCAATAGCAGCTGGTGTTTGTTTATTGGGAGTTATGTCACGTTTTTTACGTCGACGTAAACCACCACGACCACCTCGTCGCACACGTAAATATACCGGGAGACGTGCACGCAATAGCATGCGTAGTCCAAATGATATGATATCCCTAGCAGGCTCTAAAGCTTCAGCACGTTCTGGCAGTCCACCTGGCTCTACAGTGGCCTATTCACAGTCGGATCGTATGTCTATGGCAAGTGGTTCGATTGGAGCCGGAGCTTTAGTATCCACAAATCAACAACAATTGGGTGGTATTATGACCACTCAACTAACAGCTCAACAGTTGGGTGTTATGGGTATGGAAGCTTTAGATACTGTTATTAATTTTTGGGAAGATGCTTTAGCTGCCCATTATTCACCCGGTGGTGTACCCGGTCTGCTAACAACAGCGGAAGAATCGGAATTTTGTCGTGAAATACAAAATCTTCTCGATATGGCGTATACTTTGCAGGAACAAAGTGAGTTATTATTTCTCGATCAACGTTCGGTTTTATTTCGCGATGAACCGTCTATAGAAGAAGCCGACGAAGATAATTGGCGTGCTCTCGAAGATGTACCAGATGATGATAAACAATCACAACGTTCGGTTAGCATGAGTCGTACTGGTTCTGATCCCAATTTCGATTCAGCCGAAAGTTTTGCTTCTGCCTTAGATCAGGTTGCCGATTTAAGAGAATTTGAAGGTTTTAATGATAATGAATTTGATGAATACCCCTTGTATCAGACCGCTCTTAAGCATCATGAAGAAACACCCATACCTTGTCGTACTATACGCACGGAATTGGTACATTGTTCGAATGAAACGGAATATTTGGCTAAATTACATTGTGTTCGTTTGGCTTTTCAATATTTATTTAAGGTAAGAAATTTAGAGAAGTTTACAGGAGGATGAAAAAAAATTATGTTGTGGCAAACTGGTAGGGGAAGTTTTCTTCATGGGAATTCTTCGATGGGCGTTGTGGTATAATGCTTAGCGCGTTGTACTGTTACACAGATGGTCTAGGGTTCGATTCCCTGTGACGACAACATCAATTTAGAAAAATAATATGTATGAGTTTTCAATCCTTCCCATTTGTTTTCAAAAGACAACGTTAAAATAATTGAACTCATTATTTCATATATTTAAAAGGAAATTGTAAATTAGTTTATTTTTTGAGATTTATTGTAAACAAATTTCGTTGCCAAAATTAATAGAGTTTCACGTTTTCAAATTAGAAAGTAAATTTAAAAGTTCGGCTTCTGCCAAAAAAAAGTGAGTTCGGGCTGCACTACAAATTTGAAATTCATAACTATAATTAAGCACTAAACTTTACTTATTTATGTAGATGTAAGTTAGCAGGCCTTAGTAAGTGACAATTTTTATTTTGACGATTTTTTATAACAAGTTCACATTTTTATGACGTTTGCCTACATTTTTGATGATTTTGGAATCAACAAATCTGGTAACGGTGGTCACATTTTTATTGATTTTTTTTTTTAGTTTTAAAACGATTAAAACATCCCGTCAAATTTTAAGTTTATAAAAGAAATTAAATAAATTGTTCAACTACATTTCTTTATTTTCATTTATAGGATCCAGCAATAGGTCAATGGGTTATTGACACTGGCCGACAAATACTAACTGATTTACTTTGTTTGGGTGACAAGGATACCAAAGAATTTTTAGTGGGATATGAAGATATGATCAACTATTTGCAAGATCCCTCCAACTGGGAAGCTATACAAAAAGAATTGGAATTGCGTAATGTCAAAGCAATGACATTTTATGATATATGCTTGGATTTTATTGTACTCGATTCATTTCGGGACTTAGATGCACCACCAGGCAGTGTAATAGCGGTGGTACAAAATCGTTTTCTATCAAATGGTTTTAAAGAAACTGTAAGTACTAAACAGATCTTGTCTTTAAAAGAATTTTTTTTTTGTTTTTAATATAAATTTTCTATTTTATGTGTGTTTATTTAGGCTCTAACCACAGCGGTATGGTCTGTTTTAAAGGCTAAAAAGAGAATGCTTAAATTTCCCGATGGTTTTATGGCCCATTTCTATGTCATCTCAGAACAATTATCACCCCTCATGGCTTGGGGTTTCTTTGGTCCTGATGAAAATTTAAAAGATATTTGCCATTACTTTAGAGATCAAATGTTGGGATTTTTAGGTGATATTTTTAATTTTCAAAAAAGTCGTTTTACCACTTTAGAGGAATTTTCACAAGATATTTTAGATCATATGAAAACTAGAGTTAATAATATTAGTGTTAAATTTAGTCAGTAGATTAAAATATGAAAAAAAATCAAAACTTCCTTATTTTAGTAGATTTTTTAAATTATATTAATGATACTATTTTTTACTAAAGTTTAAACAAATATTAGAAGATATTTTAATTCCATTTGTTTATAGAAACAAAACTTTTTAGAAGTTAAAGAAAATAAGGCAAAATGAGTGTGTTCATATTTAGGTAAAAGTAAGAAAGATTTCATAATTTGGAGTTTTCTGTGACTTTTTTTAAAATGCATTTAAATTTAAGTTTGTTTGATTTATAAGGTGCCCTTATATACAATTGAGTAAATATTAAATAGCTTTAAATATAAAACCGATCAAAAAATCCATTAACAAATATATTTTATATTTTATATATAAACAATTTTTAAGTTGTTACTAATTATATATTTGTTGTTTTTTTTTTTATAATAATATTGTTAACTAATTAATAATATTATTGGAAGTTTGAAACACAAAAAAAAAACATTTGCACTATTACATTTAAATTGATTTTGTTTAATTTATCTTAGTACAAATAAGTTAACAATTGTTAATTTTTTTACTTTATATTACACTTTTTTCTAATATTAAGTTTTGATTTTGCTTTTTTTTTAGCATATTGAAGTTGGTTAAACTAGAAATATTGATTTTTTTTTTATTATTTTCGTCATTATTAACAAATACTTAATAGTTTATAGGTTATTAGTAAATAACGAATATTTTGTAAATAAACGTGTAATAACAAACAAAAGTAATAGAATTAAATTTATATTTCTTTATTCACAGGATAAATTATCTATTAGTTTTTTACTCAGTGTTCCTCAGTGACACAGTGTTCCTTTTTCGACTAACAAGGAAACTACACAGTAGTGAAACCGCAGATTTGAATAAAACTTGGATATGTTGTAGAGGACAAGAAAAGATTGGTA
This sequence comes from Delia radicum, assembly GCA_021234595.1. Classification (NCBI taxonomy): domain Eukaryota; kingdom Metazoa; phylum Arthropoda; class Insecta; order Diptera; family Anthomyiidae; genus Delia; species Delia radicum. Next base: position 225,997,328 of record CM037852.1, on the reverse strand, counting down.
ATATATTTTATTAGGTGCGCAATCACAAGTTTAGGGGTTAAAAAGACCAATTTAGGGGTTAAAAATCCCAATTTTTTAAATATATTAAACTATAGTTAAATTGGGTATCAAACTATAGTTAAATTGGGTATCAAATGAAAGGTATACACATCCATCCACTGGTATATATAGCCAGTCCGACTATGTCCTAACATTTTTGTTATTCAAAAAACACATTTTTCGAATACCACATTTGTGTAAGGTTTGAGTTCAAATAAACATATACTAATTACTATTTATTTTTATTGAAGGGGTGTCAGGGCTTTTTTTAATTTTCGGAATCGTTCGGCTTTAATACGACTTTTCCCGAAGAGCCTTTATAAATAATTCAAATAAGAGGCAGCCCTGAGCCCACCACATAGGCAAATTAGGTATCAACATTTTTGTTTTCACTAGTGCTTTAATATTACTACGTGCAAAATAGAACTAAAATTTTATATATGTTGTAAAACAAAAATTTTGCAATTTTTTACAATTACTACAAGACACTTATTTGTGTAGTAATGCGTTTGTAGTTATTTTAACTGCATTTTTTACTTAGAAACGAAAATTTAAACGTTTTTGAGGGTAGATTTTTTAAACAACCTACCAAAATTACTGCATTTCGGTAACAGTTATTTTATGCAGTTGTTTCGACTTTTTGACAAAGTGTGTGTGTGTATCAAAAGATACAAAAACAAAAAACCAATATGGCGTCTTGAACAAGCGGCTTCTTTATAAATTTTTTTAGTGTAGAAGAGAATGTTAAAGATGATAGAGAAATAAATAAAAACGCTGTAAATATTATTAAATAAATAAAATATTAAGGTAAGATTTGGTATAGAAAATAAATTTATTTACTTGAATATTATTAAATGTTGTATTTCTTTTCGTATTACTGGTATAGAACTTTAGGTGGCAACATTTTTTTAACTGGCGGCCATTTTATCAGCTGTAAGGTGATTTATGTTTAGTTTGGTTTGGCATTTCAAGCGCCAGAACAAATTTATTTTGAAAATCATGGTTCTGTTCGAAATACGTATCGCGCACAAATTTTGCGAATTTTGTTTAGCGATGAAGCTGACTTTTGGTTAAATGGATAAGTCAATAAACAAAACTGCCGTATTTGGAGTGATGATAATCCTCAAGTGTATGTTGAGTCACCGTAACATCCAGAAAAACTGACTGTTTGGTGTGCTTTATGGGCTGGTGGAACCATTGATCATTACTTCTTTAAAAACGATGCTGGTCAGAACGTTACAGTCAATGGTGACCGCTATAGAGCCATGATTACTGACTTTTTCGTTCATCAAATGTACAACCATGATGTGCAGGAGCTGTGGTTTCAACAAGACGGCGCAACATGTCACGCAGCTCGTGCCACAATTGATTTATTGAAGGAAACGTTTGGCAACCGCATAGTTTCACGTTTCGGACTCGTGAATTGGCCTCCGAGATTTAACGCCGCTGGACTATTTTATGTGGGGATATGTAAACTTGCTAGTCTACGCCGATAAGCCCGAAACGATTGACCACTTGTTGGACAACATTCGAATCGTTATTGGCAATATACGCCACATATGTTGGAAATAGTCATTGAAAATTGAACCTCCAGATTAGTCTACTTCCGAGCCAGCCGTTGCGGTCGTATGCCAGAAGTCATATTTAAATTTTAATAATGCCAGAAGATTATCTTTCGAATAAAATTAAATTTCATGTCAATTTAAAAAATTCATCTTTGTTTTATTCCATTTCAAAGTTATATACCTCTATAAAAACACCCTTTATATGAAGTCAATGTGACCAAAATAATTCAAAAAAACAATATTACATCTCTTAAAGACAGGCAAGTGCCAGAAATGTTTTGGAAAAATAGCTTGAAACGTGAACAATACTGTTCTGATAAAAAATATTTCTTTTGGTTATTTTGGAGAAAAAAAAAGTTCGGCACCGAGATCAATGCCAAAAATATCACATTTTTCAAAATGTGTATACTCAAATGAAGGCTCGAAACTATAAAAAAAAAAAATGAAGACCAAAAGGTTCGATTTTCAGAAATTAAGCGAAATTTTTTAAATATCTAAATATTCACCAAAAAATTACAAAATCGCAACAATCACAAAACTATAACATTGTGTTAACATTTTTTGCATGATTCGAATTGTAATTTTCTTTTTTTTTTTTTATTTACTCTTTTCTTTCATTCGGATCTATATTCAACTTAACACAAATTATATATTTTGCAAGAAAAATAACTTCGAACAAAAATTTGCCTTCCAAACTTCAAGGCAATTTTTTTAATTTTTATTTATATTTTTCCAAGGCATAGACTTAGACTGTATGCCATATTATTTCTGATATTGGCAAAAAACGCTAAAAGATATATGTATCCCTAATGTTTTCTTAAAGTCGAATTTTATAAAAACGAAAGAAAACAAAGTAAAACACCTCAATTGTAAATTAGTTTAGAAGATATTTTAAATTGTAAATTAATTACCGAACGTACATATATTTTAAATTTTAATAAAATACATTTCGGAACATTATTTTCTATACCAAATCTAACCTTAACATTTTATTTTTTTAATAAAATGTACAGCGTTTTCCTTTGATTTGTCTATCATCTTTATCATTCTCTTTTACACTAAAGAGAAAATAGAACAAATGTATAAAGAAGCCGCTTGTTGCAGACGCCATATTGGTTTTTTGTTTTTGTATCTTTTAATACACACACACACACACACACACACATTGTAAAAAAGTTGAAACAACTGCATTAAATAACTGTTAACGAAATGCAGTAGTTTTGGTAGGATGTTTAAAAAATCATCTGTCAAAAGCATTTAAATGTTGTATTCTAAGTAAAACAACTGCAATTGCAGTTAAAACAACTACAAACGCTTTATTGCTCAAATAACTGCCATTTAGTAACTGTAGAACTTTTTTGAGTGTCTATGGGGTAATTAAAAATTTACCCAATTGTTAAAAAAGTTTATCTGTTCGTCTTAAGCAAACAATATTAAATGAAACTAGACTTACCTTACCACTGGAATGTTTCATATAGTAAACCCGGATGACAATGAACACAAAAGTTGACTTCCTTTTAGTTGATTTTAATTTGGCACCAACAAACACTTAACACAATTATAAACTAATATAAACAGGCCATATATATTTTAATATTTTTTTAATAATTTTATTTATTTCATAATTTTTATATATATTTTTTTGACACAACAATTAAAACAACAAAAAACTTCGACCGTACAACAAAACAGACAAAATTGCTGAAGGCAGACTCCTCCGAAAAGAAGGCAATTATTGTGACTAAACACTCATAAACACATAAGATTTTTTTAGAATATGATTTAAAACACTATATTTTATTATAATAACACTAAATATTTAATCATTTAAACATTTTGAAACATTTAATTATTGCACAAACTATGTAGTCGCAAAAATTTTTGCAAACGTTTACAACAACCGGCGAATGAAAACTAAAAGCACAATAGTCAAAGAGAAAGAAATAATTTAAATGAGAGAAGATGTGAAAAAAGTGATAACATGTAGCTGGTGTAGAGCTAGACTAAACGGATATTTGATAATCTATTCGTATATAACGGTAAAAACATGTTAACAAAACAAAAAAGTTATGGCAATACTATAATGCTCTCTCTATTTCTATCTCTTTCGTTTCTTCAGTGATGCCAACAATTTAAAAGCAAAAATTACGCTCAGAAAATTATATGTATGTCTTAAAGAAATTAACTGCAAATTAAGTTTCATTGGATCTCGTACACAGAGGGCGAAGTTGACCGGCTGTAAGTCGGCGCAGAGCCGCCGCCGTATAATGTTTACTTGCATTAGCCGCCGCCGAAGCATGCGGCTTTCATCGGCTAAAATTCTTAGTCGACTTTGATAGCTAAGCTGAAATGTTCATTTTTTTAGATTATAGTTTACTTTTAGCTAAGTAGATTACTATAAAATCTTTTTATCTATATTTTGCGGCAAGGCAAAATAAAAACTAAAAATGGTTTAGTTTTACTGACTATATTTATGATTTTTTACAGAAGTTGGAATTTGCGTTACTGTGGCAGCATGGTTTTTTGACATCAATGCTTTAGCAATTTGGCAACATTAAAAAAAAACTTTAAATCTCTTCCAAATATCCCGTTACAGTTTACGCGTAACTAGAAAAAAAATATATTCCAGAAGTGTTAAAAGAAGTGTAAAAATGTCACAAAAAATATTAAAAATGATTGTAGCTCAAATTTAAATAATCAAACAACTAAAAAACGAAAAAAGAAGTGGACTCCATCCTGCAACAATAAAAAAAACAGCTTTTCGTGCATGAAAGACGGAACCATTTTTATCAAAATAATAAAAATCTTACAAACTTAATTAAAATGCCTTATGCTAGAGTAGCCATGAATTACTTTTACGTTTTTTAATCTCTTTTTTTAAATAATAAATCAATTTAATTTTTTTAAATATTTCTAAAAACAGTCGGTTACAAGCCGGCTTTAAGCCGCCGCCGAGTTATTTTTGCTTAGCAGCCGCCGCCGAAAATTTTAGCTCGTCTTCGCCCTCTGCTCGTACACCGAAAAAATTCATCAGTGACTCAGTTAAAGAAATCCTCAGTTTATTTTAAATAATTAAAAATTAACTGAGCAACTGATATATGTATGGTAGATAAAAACTTTTTTTGAGTCAACCAGTGAATTGCAAATGATTAAATTTGTCAATAACTTTATAAAATAAATTAAAAGCAAATGACTAATAATAAAACATTTTATATTTTTTTGTGAAAATTAAAATTTATTTTATTTACTTTCAATTGTTCTTATTGTTTACAGGTAAATTATGGGCTAAAGAAGTAAGAAATGGTTCAAAAAATTAAAAAAAAATGCAATAGCTGGTATGCTGATAGCAGAAGAAATCAACAAAGTTGAAGCGAAATATATTTCTTAATAGTAAAATATTTGTTTTTCTATATTTTTGTTTTTATTGTACATAAATATAGAGTTTAGTTATTCAACAATGCATTTGGTGTAATTTATTGACAAATGTACATATCGCACTTGATCAACAAGAGGGTATTAACTCAAAATTTTTAAAATATCACTTTTTTCAAGAAATCAACTAACAACATCAATATCTATCTATTGTAAAAATTTCAACATATTCCGATTACTCTTTCATCTCGAAAACCACTTTTGAGACCATTTTCATGATAATGTACAGATTACCTTTATTTCAACAAAAAGGTATTATTTCGAGTTAATACAAAAGTTCAAATAGAAATGAATCGTATTTTTTCATAAAAAATGTATTATTTTGATTTTAGCCTTTATTTATGTTAAAAATAATCAAATTGTTTTATTTATATTTGGTTGTATTTTGAGTTGATACTGTTTTGTTGATAAAATATTCAAAATAATACCAAAAAAAATCAATAAAATTTCAAAAAAAATGGTATTAACTCAAAAAACTGATTTTTTTTTGCAATGAGTGGTAAAATTTAAAACAAAAACAATGTATATATATTTTCAAATGGAATTTGCTTATTATGATATGTTTGAATTTTTAAATTCTGTTAAAATGTGGCCATAAACAATTTTTTGCCTCTACTGCAAATTTTAAAAATTTTTGTAAATATACGGAACTTGAAAGCTCGTTATAAATTGAAAATAACATAAAAATAATCTCGATGTATATAAAAACAAAAAACTAATATAACTGTAAAAAATATTACTTGAGCCAGAGTACACACTAAAAATTTTTTATATAAATAGAACATTTTTGGTCTTCAAAGTTTAGTAACGTCATGATGCTTGTTAGGAAAAGACCTAACCACGTGGTTGATTACTAAGAAGACAAGAATGGAGCAAAATTGATTATTAATAGGTTTTTTGTTAAAGTTCTGCCTATTATATAGGCTCTAGCTTTTCTAAAACTTCGGGTTCTGATGAGATCTTTAGCCAGATCGAAATACTAGTATCAACCTAGCTAATATGTTTGATTTGCTTTATTTTTGTAAATATACGGAGGTTGAAAGCTCGTTATAAATTGAAAATAACATAAAAATAGTCTCGATGTATATAAAAACAAAAAACTAATATAACTGTTTAAAATTTTGAGTTAATACCCTCTTGTTGATCAAGTGCGATATGTATTTTCAACTGTTTAATCGGTTATTAGCTACAATTTTTAAATTTTGTTTCATTTTAACTGAGGGCTCAGTTATATTTAATTTTTAAAATAAAATTAGTTAACTTTAACTAAATAAATCAACTGAAGCTCAGTAAGGGGTTTTTCGCCTGTGATTCAGTTAAAAATTTAATCGAAAGTAACTGAGAACATTTTTCGGTGAACATTCGAACTTTGTAAGTTAATGCAAATTTTGATAAAACTTTCAAAGTTTTATAGTTACTACATGATAGTTGTTTTTATGGTAATTAGTAGTAGTTCACTCAGGAAATTAAAAAGGTACAAATGACTGCTAAAATTACTACAAATGTAGTTAAAAAGGCGATGACTGGCTTAGTCATTAAAATTAATAAAATTTTAGCAATTTTTAACTACTTAAAAACAACTGTTCAAAACAATTACAATGTTAGTAAAAATTACAAACTGAAATCAACTGCATATGCAGTTCATTTATATTTTATTATAATTCAAACACACAAATATTAAAATCCAGAAAAAAATAAATAAGCTTTGGTGGATTGTAGACTCATTCACGTAGAAAACATTAGAAGTTGTTTTAGTTGTTATTGTAGTCATTTTTCTATGTGAAAATGGAAAACGACTAATTTAGACAGTCATTTCAAAAATAACTGACCAAAAATACTGCACTCCTGTAACAGCTGTTTTGAGTAGTTGTTTTAATATTTTAATAAACAACTACCAAAACAGTAATTTTGCAGTAAACAGTTAATTTTTGTTAGTTATTTAAAAATTGTTTTTGTTTCTGATGCAATTTAATTAAATAAAAATAATGTAAAATTGGCTGTGAAAAACGAAAAATTATGAAATGTAATTAATATTTTATATAAAAATCCAAAAATCTAAATACTAATTGTATTGGTTTTTTTTCAGGTACAATATGTTTGATTTAATACGACGCAGAATTTGGAAACTTCTCAAGTCATCGTAAGACATCGTAAACATATTATGGTTAACTGAATCTAGGTATTTTTATTCGTTTTTAAGTATATTTATTGAAAAATGTTGTTAAATAAATTAATAATTTTAATAAAAATATTATTTGCTATATTATGGAGTATTTTTTGTTTACAAAAATAAATGGTTTATTGAACGCTTAAAACGTTTCAATATTATACAAAAAACTTCGGCTGATTTACATATACCATCTCAACTCAACTTAAAATATGGCTGTTTTTTACATCACTGTTTCCAAATTTTGCTGAATTTTGGCAGGAATAAAGTGTATCAGAGAACTAAGAAAAATTCAAAATTTAAGTTCGCTGACGCTTCTGGATCCGGAAATATGAGGTTGTGAAAATCGTAAAAAAATGTAAAAATTTACAAAGTTGTACTTACTTAATTGTAATTTTCTTAAAAAGTATTACAGGTAGCTAACTCATCAAGGTCGCATTTGAAAGGTTATTAAATTACCTTTAATTTGATATACAACATTTTGTTTTTGAAAAGGTCAAAGGTCACATCTTTTGACCTATAATTCGGGAGGCTATATCTTTAAAAACGATATTTTAAAAAATCTGAAAAAAATTTATGTTTAAGATTGGTTCCTTCCCTAAAGTTACGAAAAATTTCAGAGTGGAGGTATTCTTTGATCCAGAAATATTAAACATTATATTTTTTTAGTGCAGCCGGGACACAAACTCTGACACAGTGTAGACATTTCTTCTTTTTTTTACTAAAGGGCTCTTTATGCTACATAGTTTTAATTCCCTTGTTAAATATCTACCTTTACTATGTGATTAATATTTCTGGATCCAAGAATACCTCCTCTCTGAAATTTTTCGTAACTTTAGGGAAGGAACCAGTCTTAAACATATATTTTTTTCAGATTTTTAAAAATATCGTTTTTAAAGATATAGCCTCCCGAACTTTAGGTCAAAAGATATGACCTTTGACCTTTCCAAAACAAAAATCATGTTGTATATCAAATTAAAGGTAATTTAATAAGCTTTCAAATGCGACCTTGATGAGTTGCCTACCTATAATACTTTTTAAGAAAATTACAATTAAGTAAGTAAAACTTTGTAAAATTTGACATTTTTTTACGATTTTCCAGACCACATATTTCCGGATCCAGAAGTGCCAGTGCATTCAAACTTTCCTCTTATTTTAGTTCTGTAATAATCTGTCTTGTTACGAAAAATCATAAAATTTGTAGTAGGTAGTGTACACCCATTGGTTGATTTGACATGGAATTACCCATATAGCACTTCAAACATTAGCCTAAGAGTTTTGACAAAATAGTCGTTAATTTTATGTAGTTGTATTATTAGCACGAAATTTTATAAACTATTACTCTAATTTTTGTAAATGATACACCCTTCTGTCATTATTTTTTGCAGTTTTTTTGCGAAATTCCTAAAATAACTACGCAAAACAACTGTTATTAAAATGGGGTATTATTGGTTAGTTCTTTTTTTTAATGATTGTCAAAAATATTTATTTCTCATTTCCCCATAGTAAAATTACTACAAATACAGTTTAAATATGACTATTACCGTTTACTACACAAATGACTGACATGTAGTTAGGGGAATAATTTTTTTGAGTGTATAATTTATAGAACTTATCAGGCTTGAAAGCTTGAACTTGAAATCACAAAAATGTTCGAACAAATATTGATTTGGCAACAATTTAAAATGTCATAAATTATTTAAAATTTAATTTCTGCTTGTAAGAATTTGTTTTGAAGGCTTCTTTTGCATATTTATTTTGACTTTAATCATGAAATGTTTAAGTAACAAAGAAATTTTAGCAATAATTGAAATTATTGTGGGAGTAAGTTAAATAACAAAACAATGTTAATTATTCAATAATCGTATGTTTTTTCATTCATATTCAGATTTTAGCTTTATGCAATTATTTTGCACTCGATATTTATGAGGAAAATTTACAAGATTTGGAGCTATTTAAACATCAATGCATGAGTTTATCCTTATGTTTCATATCGTTTTTCTATGCTCTGGGTACATGGTTTTGGTTTTCAAATATATCCATGACAAGAATGTTGCACCGGCTTCATGTAAGGCATGTGAAAATTGCACAGCGCTGCAAAAATTTACCCCTAAAATAAATAACAAGAGTATCGACTAGGGTATTCAATTTACTCGGGTTTGCTTTTGTTCGAGTAATCGAGTAACTCGATTTTGAGGTTTTTAATTTACTCGAGTAGGCGAATAAGATTTTAAAATTGCTCGAATAACTCGAGTAACTCGAACAATTTACATTTTGAAAAATTCCTTTTTGAAAATATAGTATTTATATGTAGTTTCTTTAGATCAAATGGCAACTAAATTAAAAAAAAAAATAATGTTTGATCCCACTTTTAACCATCAAATCCGCACCAATAATCATAAACACCCCAGTCTTAGAACTTGTTTCTTTAAAAAATATCCAAGTTTCTTCGATATCGGAGTTTTTCGCACTAAGTTCTTCGTTTTTCGTAATATAATTTCTTTAACAGTGCTCACTTAATATAAAAATACACTTAACATTTAAATATTCACTATAACAGTCACATTATTTTATACAAAATATTAAAAAAATATAAAACAGTTCATATTTTTAAATTACTCGAGTTACTCGATTAATCGACCAAAATTGTGCGAGTTATTCTTTACTCGAAATTGGCCACTTCGAATTACTCGAACAATTGTTCGACATCATTTCATCGATTAATCGAGTAACGGTTAACCGATTGAATACCCTAGTATCGACTATTGATCCAAAATATTTCTGCAACCCAATTTTTTCACTTATGGGACAGATTTTTCGGAAAAGTTTTGGGTGTTTTAAGCTAGTTTTTTTTTACATTCAATTTTACAAAATCTTTTATCTTAGTTTTTTATGTACTCAGTAAATTAAGAAATTAGAAATGTTTAAAAATGACAGTTAATATGACTACAAATGTAGTAAAAAAAGCCGATGTCTGTATTTGTCATAGAAATGACTAACCATGTAGTAAGAAATTTTTAACTATAACTATAACAACTACAATGGCAGTAAAAACTACTAACGAAGCGGTCAAAAACAACTAACCTTAAATGAATGCATAAACCATAAAAACAATGAGCATAAAACGACTATAAAAGTTGTAAAAACTACTGTTTTTAACATTTATTTTTTCGGTATTTTAAAAATATTTTTTAATAAAAAAAATATTTTTTTCTTTTAATTACAATACAAATTTGTATTTCCTACATCCTGTTTAAAATGCACAGTTAAAATTCCAAACGTTATTCCAGTAAGGACGTTTTTATGCATTGGAGATACAATGAAATTTTCTTATCAGTGATGCATTTTGAGTTTTTTCTGTTTTGGGCCAAATTGTCTCAGCAATTTAAAAGGGCCAAAATACCATTGATAGGGCCACAGGAATGATAATGTTAGTACTATAGTACTTTTTTTGGTACTATTTGATCCGGAAAAGTACCATGGTACTCCTTTGACTCTTTTAGTACTATTTACATATAAATAAAAATTAAAGATTGAGTTTGAATTTTAACGTCTTCTTCACACAATTGCAATTAATACTATAATTAATATGCAATTTTATTTAATTTTAATTGTGAAAGACGTGGTAGAGAAGAATGAGTGTATTTTCTAAAAATCATAACTACATTGTAAATTTTTCAATTTTCCTGAATCAGACTGCGCAGTTTCTGGTATTGAACCTTCGTCAGTGACCCTGTTTTTTGAATAATGTAATATTTGTTATGTTTTTATTTGTTCGATTGCGTCTATATGAAATTTTCTGTGCAATCACTGACCGTGGTATAGATAAACTGATTTCTAATGCCACATGCACTCGCACCACACGTTAGACAGAGCGCTTTAGCGCACTGATCTATCGTCAGGTCGAGTTTTGTTGTGATTAAAACTAGTTTTATTCAATACACGGTATTTTTGTTCTTGCATACATAATCTCAGAAGTACAACTCCAACAACACAACAGTTCTATTTTTAGAAACTTCAGAGAAACTTCAAGATTCAACATTTAATTCAATTACCCATTCATAAATTAACATTTATCAAATGTATGTATTTGGATCCAATCGTTGTAAATGGAATTGATTAAAGATGATTTTATTTGAGTTCGAGTAAAAAAAAGTGTTCGAAAAGTGAAAAATAAATATCTTAAAAAAGTACAATTGAAAAAAGGTGAATTTAAGAAATAGTCTGATAATTTTTTATAAATTCTGTAACTAAAATCAACTAAATTTTCTTTTTATATACAAATAAATTTTAAAGACATTAATTTATAATAAAAACTTGTATTTAGTACTATGAGGGTCGAAGAAGTACTATTTTTTATTTTTTACTATTTGAAAATCCCATTTATCATCCCTGTAGAGCCATATTTTTTAAAAAATTCGATTATTAGATTTTTACTAAAATAAAAATAATATTAATTTGTTAATTAGAGTTCGTCATTTTAATGCTTTTTTAAAAATGCAAGACAAACCCCTCTGACAATAAAGTTTAACATATTTTATGAATTTTCATAAATTATTTCCGCTCTTGCGATAACATAACATTTTTAAAAAGCTCCAAAAACACATTTTTTTAATAAAAAATGAATTGCGGCACTTCTTTTAAACATTTGGACAAATATAAAAAGATTTAAAAATGTTATCGTCCTGCATTCAAAAATTTTAAAACCTGACCTCCTGGTACGAAAATATATGATTTTGAATGCGATTTTTATAAAAAATTAAAAATTAATTCATTCTCTAAGGAACTAGCATATGCTCTCATCGAATAAAAAAAATTAGGCAAATTTTATAAAAGTCTGAACTAAACAGTTTAAAGTAGTTAGTTCAGTTTTGAGCTGAAAGGGCCAAAATAGATAAGAGAGTACCACAGGGCCATCAAGCAGTCAAAAGTGCCACAAATGGCCCTATTGTGCCACGTTTTGCATCACTGTTTCTTATTATTATTTGCAAACTATGAACATATCAATAATAACAATTATAAACTAAATGAGAATTTTTAAAAACTCGACATAATCTTCTATTTTTAAATAACTAAAAAAACTTAACTGTTTACTGCAAAATTACTGTTTTTAGTTATTTATTTTCTAAATTAGTCGGTTTTCATTTTGTCATAGAAAAATTACTACAATAGCAGTTAAAAGAACTACTACTGTTTACTACCCCAATGACCTGCATGTTTCCACTTACGTGTTTTGAGCAAAACAACAAAAAATGTACTAAATATGTTTTATTTCAAAACACGTCCAAAACACGTTTAGTGAAAACATAGTATCAGTGGGTTTCCATACTACTCAGTGTCGCTCAATCTGCTATCTTTTTATTTGTTCGTAAACTGAAAACAAGTTGCAGAAATTTAAAAGTTTAAATTTATTTTTATCATGTTTGTAAATAATAATTTAATCAAACTTTTAATTATATCAAATATTAATAAAATCAGCAAAATAAAACTAAAATATATTAATTTTTAACAAAATATAAGCAAAATAGAAATGAGTGCTTTTAGCAACAATTTTTTTTTTATCAACATGTTGCAATAATTTTTTAGTGTAAACAATATGTTTTCATTTGCTTACCCGAGTTCGGTATGTTGAATGTACTCTCTATTTGTATATACTCTTTGGTAGTATTAGTTTGGTAAATACATACACTCAGGAAATTAAGAAGGTAGAAACGACTAAAAATTACTTTTAAAACAACTACAAATGTAATTCAAAAGGCGAAGACTACATTTGTCATAAAAATTAGTAAAAGTTGTAGTTATTATCAACTATTAAAAAATAACTGCAATATTATTAAAAAAATAACTGTCAAAACAATGAAAAATAACTAACAAAATATTACTGCATATATCAATTATTGTTGTATTAGACGGGCTTAATTCGATTCCGCTAAAAAGTATATCATATACTATATGGGAAATGTTGTATTTTTTATATGTTGGAAACATTCTTCATAAAATGTTTGACCAACTTTTTAATATAATTAATAATTTTGAGGTTTTTTTATTTGTTTTACTATATTCTGGAATCAAATAAATAAATAGTAAATATATATAACAAAACTTTCTTTTACACTCATTTCATTATTTCTGTTGCAGACATTTTGCGAAGTTGCCAAAATAACTACACAAAACAACTGTTACTGAAATACGGTATTTTTGGTTATTTATTTTTTTAATGGCTGTCAAAAATAGTTATTTTACATTTTCCCATAGTAAAATGACTACAAATACAGTCAAAATGACAGTTACCGTTTACTACACGAATGACTGACATGTAGGTACGGGAAGAATTTTCTAAGTCTATAAGACCTTTAGCAAAATTCGGTTATAAAATTTGGTTAATAAATGTGCAGCGTTAACAAGTATTTTACTATTTTTGCATTTATTTCGCAATCGATCAAAGCATTTTTGTGAATACGCAAAAAGACAAATTTAAACAATTATTTCGTGTAAAAACGAGAAAAAAGTGGCGTTCATGGGAAAAACGAGAAATGTGTTTAAAATTTTGATGACAGTATAACAGAAAAAGATTACCTATGAGTTCATCTTTTAGTATAATATGTTAATACTCAGTCAGAAACTGCCAGTGGTACAAAAAATCAAACACTGGCATACCGCTGGTTAAGCGAGGAATTGTAAATAAATTACTGGCAGAACACATGTTTAAGGCATATTTGTTTTACAAAAATTTCAGTGGTCTACCAAAAAGAACATTGGCAAACAATTGACTGGGACCACTAGGCCAACGTTGGGAAGAAGTGTTTTCCCAGTACTATTTAAACAGAAATTGCCAACCGCTCAAAAGTCTAACTGCTAGTAAAACATTTTTTTCATAAAAATTATGATGATTTGTTTAAAAAAGTTTGTAAGCGGAAGGTTCCAAGTTCGATCCCTGTTTTAGGCATACATTTTTTTGTGATTTTTTACACTTAGGGAACTTCTGCTTTAAAAATTTGTAGTTGTTTGGGTTGTAATACAGTTTCTTTATTTTTAATGTAAATGTCAGTCATTTGTAGAACAAATTAAATTTTTTACTAACCTTGTAGTTCATTTATATAAACAAACCACATCAAATCAAATAAATGATTTTGCATTCATATTTCACAGAAGTTTTTTGTTATTTAAAATAATAAAAAAAATAAATGTTTGTTTATTTTTTACTAATATGTGGTTCATTTTTACTACAATTGTTAGTCATATTTTGAACATTAAAAACTAATGACAATGTAAGTTGAATTTACTGAAATGTAAGTCGTCCTTTCTTTAAGTGAAATTTCCTTTGTTTTTAACTACATTTGTAGTGGTCTTTACCTTTATAGTGTTCTAAGTGTACATATAAAGGGTCCGCCATCTAACGTTTTATTTTCAACTAGTGCTTCTTTCGTGAATGGTAACACTTAGCTCATGTCTGATTTGACAGATAATTAGTTTTATCCTTCCGCTGAACGAATATGGTCCATATGTTCGTTATCTTGTGAAAAAAGTGAAAGAAACTGGCATCCTCATCGATAAACCAAAGCGTGAAAAGCCAAAAACAGTGCGTACACCCGAGAATATTGCTGCTGTTGCAGAAAGTGTGCGTGAAGCGCCATCAACATCAATTCACCTCGTTCTCAACAATTGAACATTTCGGAGACATCATTGAGACGAATTTTGTATAAAGACCTTGGTATGACGCCATACAAAGTCCAATTGGTTCAGGAGTTCAAAAAAAAAAAAAAGTTATTTGGCGGACCCTTTATATATATAAAATCGATATTTTTGTTTCTGGAAGAGCTTTTTAAAGACAAACTTTTTATTTGTTTTCCTAATGTTGATAATTTGTTTCTAGCAAACCATATGCCAGTGCTCACTTATTTGCGTAGGCAACTGTTACCCAGCAATTGTCATTCACTTACGTTGTAAGCTATCAAGTATTATATGTCTCGTTAGCTCAGTGGTTAGAGCTGTCGGCTGCCAATCTGGCGGCCAGTGTTCGAATTCCGGCGGAACAAAACAAAATTAATTAAATTTAGACCATCTATTTCTTGGCTGTATGAACATTTTGCCAACCTTGAAAATTTTGTATCTAATGATGTTATCATTTGGGGATTGGGAAAGCACTTGTTGCCAGCACTTGTACTACCTTTCCAGCGGTGCCGTTTGTCTTTTTCTGACTGCATAGCTTAACAAATGATATGTTCCAAAATTCATCTAAAAAAGTTAATATTTGCAAAAGTTGTTTTAACAAAGACTTTCATTACAGTGAATGTCTACCAAATATTTTCAAATTCTAGTTTAAAAATGTTCACATATTTTAAAGAATCAATATGGAAGAAATATTTAGGATCAATAGTCGGTACTCTTGTTTTATTTTTGCGAGTCGCCCAGTGTAGTTTTAAAGGATAAAGGATTTTTCTTTAGTGTTCAATCTTCTAGTATTTTTTCATTTCAGACTGTTCTTGTTTATATCATTCTGAATATTTTATTACTTTATACACATTATTGTTATAAAATCAATTATGGTCCAAAGATTTTCGGTTACTTTGATCATGGTATATTCTTTGATGAAGATGACCGCATGTTAAGGAGTTATTACATATTGCTCGGTATAATGGGACTTTCAACGATTGTAATTTCTGTTAATATTAATTATATTTACTTGCGAGTGATTCAAATTGTCGAAAAGAACATAAATCGAGATCAATAACTTTTCTATGGCTATGCATACACTCAGGGAATTAAATGTATAGAAACGACTATAAATCACACTGAAAATAACTACAAATGTAAATTAAAAGACGATGACTACATTGTCATAAAAACTATTAAAAATTGTAGTTAATATTAACTAATAAAAAAAATAACAGTTAAAACAATAAAAAACAACTAACAAAATACTACTACATATTTCAATTATTGTTCTATTAGGTAAGTTTAAGTCGTTTTCAAGAAACTTAAAATTACTTAATATCCCAGCAAAACTTTGGTAATGGGTGCGATAAAGTAATGCATTACCTTGTAATGCATACTCCTTACCTGTATCATTATTTTCCAAAAAAATGTAATGAGTTACCGATAATGGCTTACATAGTGCATTACTTTGTAATGTACACTTCTTACATTCAGCATTATTTCGAAACATAAAGTGAGTTACCAATAATTGTCTACTCATGGATCACCTTGTAATGATACATCATTACATTTTACATTATTTCGAAACAAAAAATAATGACTTACCGATCATCAATTACATAATGCATGAACTATAAAAGTAAAGTAATAATTGAAATATTTTTTTTGAAAATCTATATTTAGACACATTACTTTGTGATTTTTTGTAAGCATGAGGGTAAGGTATATATTTTTAACATCACAAATTTACATTTTAAGCAACTTATTGTTATATGTGACGATAGCTCAGTGGGTAGAGTTCTCGCCTAACAACCACAGGACCCCAAGTTAGAATCCCAGCGAGACCACGTTTATTTAATAAAAAAAAGTATTTGTAATAATTTTTTATAATATTTACTGTTTTTTTTTTGTGAAAATCTATTTATAGACCCATTCCCACCATGTAACCAAATAAGTAACCAGTTACTTTACCCCCTACAAAGTAATGGGTCCACCCATTACTTTTAGGTTCATCGCCTGAAAAATTCATCAGTGAAGTAAGGTGTATTGTAATAGGTGAAGCCCTATAGCGATACATTACTTTACCCATTATTTGGTAATGTGTGGTTTTGCTGGGATACTGTATGGAAAGATTTGTATGTTTAATATATTGGAAATTATACATTTTTCATAAAATGTTTGAACAGTTTTTCAATATAATTAATAGTTTTGAGCTTTTTTATTTTTTTTTTATCATTTTCTATATTTTATTATAGATTATAAAGAAATATAACGACAAAAATTTTAAACATTTATTTAAACTCACATTTCATAATTTTTTTAAAGATTTTTTAGAAGTTGCCTAAATAACTAAACAAAATAACTGTTACTAAAATATGGTAATTTTGGTAAGTTACTTTTTTTATTGACTATCAAAAATATTTTTTTTTTTTTCATTTCCCATCGTAAAGTGACTACAATTACAGTTAAAGATTACTAGTTACCGTTCACTACACGTATGACTGACATGTTGTTGCGGGAAATATTTTCGGACTGTACGCTCTGGGTATTATGAAGGTAGAAATAACTAAAAATGTTAGTTAAAATAACTACAAATGTTATTAAAAATGCGATTAGTGTATTTGTCATAGACTCAGGAAATTAAGAAGGTAGAAATGACTACAAATTACAGTTAAAATGACTACAAAAGCAGTCAAAAAGCCGATGACTGTATTTGTCAAAAAATCATTTTTAAATATTGATAAAAACAACTACAATGGTAGTAAAAACGTCTATCGAAACGGTCGAAAACAACTAACATTAAAACGAGCAACAAAACAATGAACATAAAACGATTATATAAGTTGTAAAAACTAATGTTATTAACAGTTATTTTTTCGGTATTATTAAAATATTTTTTTTAATAAAAAAAATGTGCTTTTCTTTCAATTACAATAAACATTTGTATTTCCTATATCCTATTTAAAATGCAAAGTCAAAATTCCAAACGGTATTCCAGTTATGACGTTTTTATGCATTTGGAGATACAATGCAATTTTCTAATTATTATTTGCAAAATATGAACATATCAATAATAACAAATATAAACTAAACGAGAATTTATAAAAAAACTCGACATAATCTTTTAATTATAAAAAACTTACAAAAATTTACTGTTTACTGCAAAATAACTGTTTTGGTAGTTGTTTATTAAAATATTAAAATAACGACTCAAAGCAACTGTTACTGAAGTACAGTATTTTTGGTCAGTCGGTTTTCATTTTCTCATAGAAAAATGACTACAAAAGCAGTAGAAACAACTACTACTGTTTACTACCCGAACATCCTACATGTAGTTACTGTAAGAATTTTCTGAGTATAAGAATGACTTTTGATAATACAAATTAAATTTTTTTATTTTAAGAAATCAAAAAGTGGAATATATGATTTTTCTGACCAATTTGGCATTTTAAAATCAATATATTTCATTAATACACTCAAAGTTTTACAATTACTACATGATAGTTATTTGTGTAGTAATCATAAGTGCATGTTTTTAACTGCAATTACAGTTGTTTTTCTATGAAATAATTCAAAACAACTATTATGACAGTTATGTATTTAAAAAAACAACTAAAGAAAAATACTGTGGTTTTGTAACGGTTATTTGAAGCAGTTATTTTAGTATATCACTAAACAACTACTCAAACGGTATATTTGCTGTAAACAGTTAAGTTTTAGTAGTTCAAATATTCGGTGTTCGATTTAAATCGAATACTGGGTATTGGTCGAATAGTTCTTTAATACATTTTCATATAAATTCCATATAAAAGTACACTGTACTTTAGACAAAATTAAATGAAATAATGAAAGTTTTTTAGATAGAAAAATACTCTCAAACCAATACAAACAGTCGTGTTTGGCGTTTTAAAGAAAAAATATGTGAAAAACTTGATTTTCTCAATTGTTTTGATAAAAAAATACAGGTTTTTAAGCTATTTTCTTTAAAACGAATAATTCTGCCGAATAGTGCTACTATTCGGCCACATAGTACAAAAATGCCGAATATTCGTGACACCTCTAATAAAAAGGTAATAACTGGCCAGGTAGAAATTGCCAACCGTACCAAAAAAATAGTACTGGCAAACCACTGCTATTTTTTGTAAATCGTACTCTGTTAAAAAATACCAAAGGTACAACTAATATTGTACTAGGAAAACACTATTTTGTTTGCAAAGCATGTGTTTTGCCAGTACCATAAGCAAAATTCTTTGCCAATATTGTTTTTACCTATATTACAACCAAATAGAAGATTTTTGTTAAATATATTATTATAATTCTTCTTATTTTAAACGAGCCTCAGATCATTTATTTATTAATTAATTATAATTATTTATTTCCAATATTTCGTCTTCACATTGGGTGACTTCTTCAGGGAACAATTATTATAATTTGATTGAGAAACTTTTTCTTTTTTTGTTATATGTTTATAAGTATTTTTCGAATCGGACACTTTTTTTTTTGTAACAAACGGGGCACCCGGTGGGTAAACCTAATTCGAGTACGCTGAATCCTGTGGTGCTAACCGTTTTTTTAGGTTAGCTCTTGTTTAAAAGATGCTCAATTGTATATGAGCAACAGAAATGAAAAGAACCTCGATGAATGTATCGTAAAACTTAATAATGATTTGAATAGAGTTTTTCTCTGGGCTTCAGCAAATGGACTGAGCTTAAATCCACGCAAATCCAAATGTATTGTAATAAGAAAACGAACTAGTAAGTTAATCGTTAAACCAAATATTTATATAAACAACCAACTAATTGAGATTGTTGATAATGCTAAAAATTTAGGAATCATCTTTAACAGCACGCTTACATGGAATGATCATGTAACAGCAACTTGTGGAAAAACGTATTCAATGCTTAGAACCCTCTGGTCGACTCAACATTGCACCCCGGTAAAAATAAGATTCTTACTAGCAAAAACATATCTAATTCCAATATGTATTCTAGCTGTTATACTGTAAGTCAGCGAAGACTCAATATCGTTTTTAATAATATTGCGAGATATGTGTTTGCACGTCGTAAGTTCGACAGTATTTCGATTTTTACAAAACAAATATACGGGGTTCAATTTGACGATCTCTTGAAAATAAGAAAACTTATTTTCTTACATAAAATTATTTACACAAAAGTACCTGATCATCTATTCAAAAGATTGAGGTTTAGTAGGTTTAATCGAACTGGGAATCTAATACCATTTAGACATCGTAGCCTAATGTCTGAATGGCAGTTTTTTATAAATGGTATCCGTCTTTGGAACTCTTTACCCAATAATAACAATAATAATATTAAAAATATAAGCAACGCTCTACGCGTTGCTATATTCATAGTTATGTACTTTGATCTTTATTATTAGATTGATTTTATTATATTGATTTTATTAATTTTGATTTTTATTTCTTTGATTTTTATTAATTTTTTCAAATCTATTTTCCTTTTGGTATTATTATATTAATTGTTAGTTATATTAATTTTTTTTTTTCTTTCTCTTTTATTTTCTTTTTCTTTGATTAATGCTTAACCATTTTTAATGTTTAATGTATAACAATTTTTTTAATTTTTTTATTTTTTATTTATTTTTATTTTTTTTTTCTCTCTCTCATTTTTGTGATAATGAAATGTCTATTGTTAAAAACAATGTTAGAATTAAGATTATACTTTTTAAAATATGTAACAAAATACCACCCTGTGTTGTTTTAAGATGTCATGTCTTGTTACACAGGTTAACAAATAAATAAATAAATAAATTAAAAAAAAAAAAAAAAAAAAAATTAAGATTGAAAATTATGGTTCCCTCCCATACAAAGTAAATATTTAATATCATATATCTACAGTACTATAATAGTCTTAGTCTTAGAAATTTGTGCACGTTGATTATTTGATAGTGTTAATAGTCATGGGAAAAATGGGCGTGATCGGACCAGTGGGCGTGTCAGCTCCCATACCAAGTAAATATTTAATATCATATATCTACAGTTCTATAATAGCCAGAGTCTTAGAAATTTGTGCACGTTGATTATATTATGAATAGTCATGGGAAAATTGGGCGGGATCATACCAGTGGGCGTGGCAGCTCCCATACAAAGTGAATATTAAGCTCATATACAAAATTAATATTAATATTAAATATCTAGGGTTCTATATTAGCTATATAGCCTTCAAATTTTGTACGAGTCCATCAATTACAAATATTGGTAGTCGAACTGAAAATGGGCGGAATGCGATATTCACTTTTAGGTGACATTTGTTGGAATTTGCAAGAGGAAGATAATGATATAGAAGAATCAGGAAATGAAAATTGAAAAAATCATGAAAAATTTATTTATTAAAAAAAAAAAAATTATAAATCACTTTAAAATTGTTGTAGTCAATTAAATTTTGTTGCAAATAGTTTATTGTTGATGTTGTTTCATAAAATGTTCTCAATTTCATACATTTAAAATCAATAAATGGTAAAGAAAACTTAAAAAAATTGTTTTTTTTAGGTACTTGGAACCATAATTTTCAATCTTAATTATTTTTTAAGCGAGAGCTAACCTAAAAAAACGGTTAGCACCACTGGATTCAGCGTACTCGAATTAGCTTTACCCGCCGGGTGCCCCGCTTGTTACGTTTTTGAACTAGCAGTGTTATTATAATTTGATTGAGAAACTTTTTCTTTTTTTGTTAAATGTATTTAAGTTTTTTAATTATTAAAACAAGTTTTTCAATCAAATTATAATAATTGTTCCCTGAAGAAGTCACCCAATGTGAAGACGAAATATTGGAAATAAATAATTATGATTAATAAATAAATGATCTTAAGCTCGTTTAAAATAAGAAGAATTAAATAAAACTTAACATATATATCGCACTTGATCAACAAGAGGGTACTTACTCAAAATTTTTAAAATATCACTTTTTTCAAGAAATCAACTAACAACATCAATATCTATGTATTGTAAAAATTTCAACGTATTCCGATTACTCTTTCATCTCGAAAACCACTTTTGAGACCATTTTCATGATAATGTAGTGATTACCTTTATTTCAACAAAAAGGTATTATTTCGAGTTAATACAAAATATCAAATAGAAATGAATCGTATATTTTCATAAAAAAGGTATTATTTTGATTTGAGCCTTTATTTATGTTAAAAATAATCAAACTGTTTTATTTATATTTGGTTGTATTTTGAGTTGATACTGTTTTGTTGATAAAATATTCAAAATAATACCAAAAAAAAATCGATAAAATTTCAAAAAAAGTGGTATTAACTCAAAAAATAGATTTTTCCTTGCAATGAGTGGTAAAATTTAAAACAAAAACAATGTATATATATTTTCAAATGGAATTTGCTTATTATGATATGTTTGAATTTTTAAATTCTGTTAAAATGTGGATATAAACAGTTTTTTGACTCTACTGAAAATTTTAAAATTTTGAGTTAATACCCTATTGTTGATTAAGTGCGATATGTATTATTATATTTCATACTTTTAAAGATGATGTATAAGGATAAGACCGAACTGTATTGCTGCTTTTTAAATGTGTTTTATTATACATATTTCTCAAAATTAATTTAATTTAATCATTTTTAAATTATCAACGTTATGACAACAGTGGTTTCAAGTTCACTCTAAAAAACGGTTGCCAACTGTTATCATTCGGTTAACAGGACAATACCGTCATGATTGTAAATCCCTTGTTCTGCCAACGTACAACCGACCGTCGCCGACGCTTTGAAAACACTGTGCCGATTGTATTTTTCTGCCTGGGTATATAACCATTTGGAATTTTGTCTTTACATTTTAAGTGGGATGGAGGAAATACAATTTTTTGTTAAATCGAAATCATAAACAAAATTAAGCTTGATTCACACGCTATCAACCCCTGTCCATATCTACTATTTCCCAGTATTTTGTCGTTTTCAAAAGAGAGTTTACAACTATTTGACAATTTGCATCACCAATAATGGCAAAGAATATAATATATATTATATATTATATGGATGGATATCGTGTGAATTTCCCCTTAGGTGCGTTCGCAATTGTAGAGTAAAATCCAATCCAATACAGATTGGATTTCATTCAATAAAATTTTAGACTTTAATACTTAAAAAAAAGTTTTATGTTCGTTAGTGTCCGACCGAACAGTTCGGCCAGAAAATGCATTTGGTCTGTATTCGGTATTTTAAAGCATTATGGACAAATTTGGCGGATGTAAAAATGTTTATTGGGCTGATTAGATGTTATTTTGAGTGTCAAATTTGAAGAAAAGTCTGTAGTTAAGCAATGAATTCACTGTTCGGCGTCAAAAAATTCGGCCAAATTGAAAATAGTTCGGCGGCCGAACTTTTAACTTTATAGCTAAACTTCGGCTTTTCTCTTAAATTTTATACACAAAATCGAATTAAATCGGCTCAACAAACATGTTTCCAATACCAAAATTTGTCATCATTGCATCTAGATATCAAAAAACCGACAAAATATAGTTTTTTGGCCGAACTGTTCGGTCGGACACTAATGTTCGTTTTATATTCTTTAAACTGTTTTTTGTTTACAATTAGAGATGTGAACTAATTAGTATTGTGTGAAATTTTAGTAAAAAATTATCAGTTATTTTTCGACTTTGTTAGTTATTTTACTGCATTTGTGAGTTGGTATTCAATAGTTAAAAATAACAAAATTTTTAGTTTTTTTTAACGATTATTACCTCTGTTGACTTTATTACTAAATTTACTGCTATTTTAATTGCCATTTTCAGTAGTCTACTGTAAAATGCAGACTTAAAGAAAAACTCTATTTGAATGCTTACACTCAAAAAAATGTTTTATTTAATTTGTATTTCTTTGCACAAAAAAAAAAAAATATAAAAACTATTCAATTACTACAGGGAAAACTACAAAAAAAAAAGATTTTGTTAAATTAATTATAATTATTTGTTTTTTTTTTCTCTTAAATACAATACACATTACAAAATAATATAAAAAAATATATAAATACATTTTAAACAAAAACAGTTATTTCGAATATTTTAAAATGATATTCATATCTTTAAGGTTTTAATTGAATCATTAAAGCCCAAATTTATACTTTCAAGTTTAGCAAAAATAAAAAATATGTTCATATTATTAATTTTCAAAAATTTATGAAATTTTTTTTTATTGATCAAAATCCCAGAAGTACGAATTTGGAAGTAAGATTTAAGCTCTAAGATTATTATTAAAGATAAGCATAAAATGCTTGAATATAATATCTATTTAATTTGGAACATCTTATTATGTTTTCATTGCTTGATTGTTGATTTAAATGCCACGATATGATCGGTGGGCCAAGAAAGCGCTGATGAAGTATAGAACGCTGTTAATTAAACCCAAAATAGCGGCTGCCATATAAGTATCATTTCTTCTAAATCTACTATCAGTCACAGAAATTAGGAAAAGAACTGAAGCAACCAATAGTAAAATGGCAGCAACACTGTGATATATCAATTCCTGAAAGAAAACAAGATATAAAAATTAAATTTTAGTTGAATTTTTTGTAATGTTAATTAATTTTAAATAATTTTTAAAATACTGGCCGAGATTAAATGAAACTTTTCAGATGAAAATCTCAATATTTTTTTATTAACCCTATAGTTTTTAATGAATTCTTCGTTGAGTGCAGGAAACTTTAAGTAAAAAACTCAATTTTTCATAACATTTTATGAAAACTTGCATTATTAGTATTAAATTCAACTGTTTTATTTGAACTGATTGAACTGAACATAAAAAAAAAATAATTTATTTTTAAATTTTAAACAAAATTTTCTATTTCTTTAAATTTTGCTAAGTTTCTAATTTTCTAAATATAGGGGAAAAAGGCTCTTCGGGAAAAGTCTCATAAAAACCGAACGGTTTCGAATATCGGAAAACCCTCAGACAACCCCTCGATTAAATAAAATAGGAATTATTTTTAGCTTAATACAACTAAAATTTAATGTTACTCATAATACACTTTTTTGTATAACAAAATGGAATGGATTGCATATTAATCCTGGTAAAACTCGGGCAATGTGTTTTGGCTTAGATTCAAATGACTTAAATATATCGTTGGATAATGTGGGGCTAAATTTCGTTTCTGAAATGAAATGTTTAGGCGTTTTTATAGATAATAATTTGAGTTTTGCAAAACATATTGATCATATATGTTCCCGCGTTAATAGTACCATTAGAAGGTTCTGTTAATTAGATTTATATTTGCCTCTTCGCGTGAGGAAGCATGTTGCCAGTTCACTGCTTATGTCGGTACCAACAGCGTTGTTCTAAGAAGGCTGCATCTTACTTTTTACCGTGTTATTAGATATATTTATAAATTGAGATTAAGGGATCATGTGTCTCCCTTTGTAATGGACTTTGTTGGGTTTTCTTTTGAGAATTTTATTAAATTGAGAATTTTGTTACTTTTTCGAAAAGTCGTTATGCGAAATGGTCCCAAATACATTAGAAATGATTTTAGATTCTCTAGATCAAGTAGAAACCCTCAGATAATATCACAGTGCAGCATTTTTAAGGTCATCGTTTGGTTCCTCCTTCATACCCGTTTTTTTTTGAAGTGTATATCGAAACTAAAAAAAATCCGCAAAGGACTTGGCCAGATTACATCGAAATTTTTTTTTTTTGGACACCCTAAGTTTTTGCACCTAAACATGATTTTTTTAAAAAAGGAAAATTTTTATGGAATCCATATATCATAAACCGTTCGGAATTTTGTTTTTATGTCTTTGGCAAAGTTGTAGATCCAAACCAAAGCAAAAAAATTCTCATATGGACCGACCCAAAAAAATTGCATCCACTGCATCAAAATTGCAAAAAATTGGGAAAAAATGCTATTTTTTTATGATTTTTTCATGATTTTGTCCTGAAATGGCTTAAATACTGGGAATTTAAGAAATCTTTCTTCAGCTAAATTATATCTAACAACAATATAAACAACTCTCTAGTACATGTCATCTTAATACGAACATTCCTTAACCCTAGAAAGCACATCTTTTTGCTCACACTTATTTTGCATAGCCAATGTTTGTCGTTTCGACAAAGAAAGACTATATGGGTTAATGCCGTTTTTGTTGTTACTTGTTATCAAATTTACTATTTAAACATTTTATTGTTGTAATGCTGATATGTTTTTAAAAAAATGAATATATTTATTTTGTTAATAAAAAGTAATAATTTTATAACGCAATTAACAATTTCATAATTTTTTTTTTATTTTTTGTTTAAGTTTTTTTGTTTATTTATACAAATGCAAAACATGTGTATTATTAACTGCCGATGATTTTATTCTGCTACGATTTTACCCGAAAAAAGTATAGTAACTTCTGGTAAAATGAGAAACACAATTACTTTCTTATCACGCTCTCATTTACCGAATTTTTGTTATTAAAAACGCTTTTTGGTAAGATGGAGTCAAAGCGGGTTCGCGAGGTAACGTTTGTCGAACAGAACTAAAATAAGAAAATATATAATTTTAACAGAATAAATAAATAACATACCATTGCTACTCACGCCTGTTAAGGTTTAAATATTTTTGGTGGTGGTTCAAGGTCATGATCTGACTCTGCACTACTACAAGAAGAAAGAGGATCCAAAGGCACATCTCTAAATCCAGTGTCTCCTGGGTCTTCCATATCACCATTCTCACACAGGCATACCTTGTGGCTCCACCAACAAACCTCTGCAAGCATTGCGTCCAGCTTCTTGCCTTTGAATCTTTTTTCCATTGGCATTGTGACCTGGTGGAATCGCTCCCCTTGCTCATCTGATTCGGTGGGCAATTGTTTTAAAAAAACATCAATATGATGATGCAAAAAATGCAATTTCAGCGTCATCGATACATTTATATTTTCAAAATATTGCAGCATTGTTGCCACTAATTAAAATAGTAAATTTGATAACAAGTAACAACAAAAACGGCATTAACCCATATAGTCTTTCTTTGTCGAAACGACAAACATTGGCTATGCAAAATAAGTGTGAGCAAAAATATGTGCTTTCTAGGGTTAAGGAATGTTCGTATTAAGATGACATGTACTAGAGAGTTGTTTATATTGTTGTTAGATATAATTTAGCTGAAGAAAGATTTCTTAAATTCCCAGTATTTAAGCCATTTCAGGACAAAATCATGAAAAAATCATAAAAAAATAGCATTTTTTCCCAATTTTTTGCAATTTTGATGCAGTGGATGCTTTGGTTTGGATCTACAACTTTGCCAAAGACATAAAAACAAAATTCCGAACGGTTTATGATATAAGGATTCCATAAAAATTTTCCTTTTTTAAACAAATCATGTTTGGGTGCAAAAACTTAGGGTGTCCAAAAAAAAAAATTTCGATGTAATCTGGCCAAGTCCTTTGCGGATTTTTTTTAGTTTCGATATACACTTCAAAAAAAAACCGGGTACGAAAGAGGAACCAATTTATGTGTTGCACTGTGTATGTCACCGTATATCCTCATCTATATATGAAAGATCTTTTCATGTACGTATAACTAGGGTGTGGAATATCCTTCCCATAGATTTAAAATTATTTGTATTCACAGATACCACCTTTAAGCGTAAACTAAAACAACATTTTGATGCTCTTTAATTGTTTTTTATAAATATACTTTTTATTTATTTTGATTTGTAATTTTTGATAATGGAGTAGTATTTGAACCATATTTGGCCTTAAAGGCTTGGTTCTTAAATTTGAAATAAATATAAAAAAAAAAAAATACTTTCAAAAAAACCTTTCATTTGATACCAAATTTGTATATACAGTAAAACCTTGATAATCCGAACGCCTCTAATCCAGATTATTTGGTTATCCGGACGGCATTTGTCATTACATTGTGTACTCTAGAATCCAAATTGATTGTAGCTCTTTAATCTGGATTGCATGCAAACTGTTGCGTAATGTTGAACACTTAATGTTACTTCAAAAACATAGTTTTCATATATTTTTACTACACAAATAGGGTTTGGGGTTCGGGAATTCCCGGGAAAAAAAATATTTTTCCCGGGAAAACGGGAATTTAAAAAAAATTATTTTTTTTTTTTTAAGTTGTGTGTTTATACAACATATTTTATTATTTTTAGTCATAAAAAATATTTTGAATACCAAAACTAAAACTTTTTTGTTAAAAACTCTTAAAATAAAACAAAATTGTTTTTTATATTTTATTTTATATTGTGGCCACCATATCATAAAGAAGCTCAATTAATTCTAAAACGTCAGAACTAGATGGTAAAGCATGGTTGGAATGATAGAATCTTTTTTGAAAACAAAAAATTCCATCAAAAAAACTTTAATAGATTTTAGTTCCACAGACTTATGGATTAATGAACTCATTCCTCTTTTAGAAGTTTTGGTTGAAGTTTTAAATCCAATTTAAATCCCTAAGTCGACGTGATTCTAATCTTTTAATTGCAGATGTCATAAGGAATACGCTATACGAGCAGCTTTTATCTACCAATTCTTCACTTTCCCGAAAGATGGTTGACACAATTAAAACCAAAATTAATGATCGTCGTGACAATAATATGTTATCATTAATTAATTATTTAAAGGACTGTGAATATATTAAAAACTGTTCAAATACATTTAGTTTAAAAATATTCGCCGAACAAATGTATAAACGCCTGTTTGGGCAATGTGATAATGAAGTATCATCTAGTAGTGATGACGACGTTTCCGAAGTACAAGTTGATAAAACTTTTAAAAATAAATTAAATAATGCAATTAACAATGCGAAAGCTATACCCAAAATATCAGCAGGAAAAATAACAATAAAGCCAACATCAGTGGAAAGCGAACGTGTTTTCTCAGTTGCTGGAAATCTTGTAACAAAGATTCGAAACAGAATGTCAAATGATTTGTTAAATGCATTGATAATTTTAAAAGCTCGTTTTTTGAAAACCTAATGTTTTTACATCACTGTATATATCTTTAATACTAAGTGATATCAAATTTATGAAATTTAATTTTATATTATTTTTTTTGTTTTAGTTTTAATGCTCAACAGACTGAATTTGTGTATTTTTAATTTGTTTTTGTTTAATAAACCATAAAATTTTTAGCAAAAATGTACCTTGTAAGTAGTTAAAAAAAAAAAAAATCATAAAAAAATTTCCCGGGATTCCCGGGAATTATATTTTTTCATTCCCGTTTCCCGGGAAATAAAAAAGTCCGGGAAATCCCAAACCCTATACACAAACCAATTTTTTTCTTCTTAAAACATAGAAAAGTACAGCTTTAATTATGTTTGTGTAGTTCTTTTTACATGTAATAATTTAATATAATCAAAAAATGTTTCAATTTTTTTATTAAAAATATAAAAATTGTTTTTTCGAACTTTCTAAATTTTTATATATTTAGTTAGAATATTGTTCTACCTCAAGTCCAAAAATCTTATATGATATTGTAATATTATATTTTATTTTTTGCTTTTCAATTTTTTTTTTATCATTTTAATAATAGACAATATAATTGTTTCATTGGCATCACCCAAATCTTTAGTTGTCTACAAATAGAAAAAGATAATTAATTGGCTTAGCTCAAACCGAGACATTACATATAACAGACAAAATAAACTCTATGAGAATCTTGAAAAAGCAACAAATAAAATCTAATATGACAAGATCATATTAGATTATTGGACTTGAGGTAGAAATATATTCTAAATAAATAATTTAATTTTATGTTTAATAAATAAAAAATTTATTTAATAAAATTTGAATTTTTTTTCATTAATCCGGAAAATTCGATTATCCGGATTGGGGTTTGCAATTAATAATCCAGATTATCGAGTTTTTACTGTACGAACGAAATAAGTTGAATAAGTTGAAGTTAAGAAAAAACCTAATAAGATTGTGATTTTCCATTTTAAATTTTGGAAATTCCAAATAAAATTAATATTTGCCATTTAAAATTGAGGAAATTCTAAATTAAATTGTGATTTTCCATTTTATTTAGTACGGAATATCTGAATTTCTTGTGAACTTATTTAAATTTTAAATATAAAATCCTTGTTTCTTTTCAATTTTTAAAATTTTTTCAATTTAAAATAAAAAAATCTAAGTTTTGTTTAAAATTTTCTCAATTTTCATTACATTTTGAATTTACCCAACTACATTTCCATACTACTCATAGAAATAAGTCTGCAAAAATAGCGGAAAAAGTTACCAAAAATTAACAGACTTTTTTTTTGTAAAAAATAGCAAAAGCAAACCTGTTAAATTTACAAAATGTTAATTATATTCGAGTTGAATTTTTGTTAATTGAAAATAGCAATTTACTTTGCTAAAACCAGCGAAAACTTTTGCTAAATATTTGTACACTCATAGAAATAAACCTGTAAAAATAGCAGAAAAAGCTACTAAAAATTAGTTAAAAATTACCTTGCAGAAAAAATTGCTAAATTTAGCAGATTTTTCTTCGCTAAATATTAATAAAATAAGAACAGCAAACAATTTCTGTTAACTTTACAAAATTTTAGTTAAATTCGATGTAAATTTGAAAATAGCATTTTACTCTGTAAATATTTGTTGACTTAAAGTTCATGAAAAAGCTTCATAGTTTTAACGAAACTATTTTTAATGAAACCTTTTCATTATATGTTATGAGAAACTGCATTAATTCAATGAAACCTTCAATGGACGAGTTCTAGTGACAATTCATAGGTCTAATGCGCAAATTCATTGATATCATGCAGCTAATTCTCTCAGTGTTGTGATATTACTGCAAAGAAACCCCTAAAAATCAAAAGTCTAAGCATAAAAATATCTCAAATTTATAGGTTTCTGATAATTTTTATTGACGCGAAAAAATTTTTAAAATCTCGTCAATTTTGGAAAGAAAATATCGCTGAAATTATGGTTTTTCACAAGAAGTTTGTATGACTTAAAGCATCTGAGATTAATATTATTTAATTCAAATTAACGTCGGGCACACAGAGAAAAAAATCAATTATTATTTCATATTTAAATTAATATCTTATCTTTTTAAGATTATTTTTAAATTAAGTATGAATTTTATTAAAGTAATTATAATTCTCGTTAAAATAAACATTTTCGTACTTAAATTAATATTTCAATATTATAGATGTCATTTCAGCATTTAAACTAAATAGAAAACAAACGTTGTCTGATTTCAAAGCTGATTATATTTAATTTAATGTTGTTTCTGCTTGATTTTTGTTTTGTGTATATAAAAGAACAATTTTGGTTATTTTTCAGCGTGATTTTAAAATTTAAATTTTCCTTTCCTGATCTGAATTCCAAAATTGATCTTTAAATTCTTCTACTTCAAAAGCGCTTCAGAACTTGAAGTTCTGCTGATTTTTTTTTTTTTTAAATTAACTTAAATTAACATTTGTAAAAAATGCATAGTTAAAACAACTGAAAATTGTAGTCATTTTGTAGTAAATGTTAACTGTTAAAAACAAGATTACACTTCGCTTCAGACGAACGTAATAACAAGTTATTCGCCTCACGACCAACACCTTGTGGAAACCCTCTATTAAATTTCGTTAAAGCCTCTGCCCGGTAAAACACATTTAGGTCGTTCTTAAAACTAATTTGTAAAATTTTTAATACTTACATAAATTGTTTTTGCAATAATTCCTCCGGTACTCAATGAGGTTAAACACGATAGCAGTAGACAAAATGTGCCAATCATAAATGTTACACACATTAAGAACATAAAGACGGCACCATTGTAGGAATTATAGAAACAAGAACCAGTTCCATAATTTGACTGATAATAACTGAAAATGCCCACTGTGGCAGCACCAATAAGCTAAAATAAAAAATCCATGAAATAATTAATATTTTAAATATAAATTAATTTAAACCACAATTACACTTACCAATTGAAGAAGTTTTAAAATACCAGGGAAGGATTTCAAGTAGCCAGTATTTAACACAATATAGGAAGTATTAGTGGTACTGGTGGTGGTACGAGTGATAGTAACAGAGTGAGACATCTTGGAGAGAGATTTTGTTTATATTAAAAGGAATACAATAAAAAGGCGGTGGGTGGTAAACTGAAAATACAAAAAATTTATTGAAATTATAATCTTGAGAGAATTTTCAATAAACAATTTAATAATACAGAAATTTCCTGTTCTATGTAAATAGCACCTTTAAATAGGTCATGACTACTATAAATATTATATGAATATAAAATTCTACAAGGCAAACATGTTTCAATGCAATCTACTGCTACGATATGCAGTAGAATACATTGGAATGAGACATTCGTTAAAATATTAAATTTACTATAAAAAAAAAAAAATAAACAAAATCTGTTTAAATCTTAAACAAAATGCGTCATGATGAGAGTACACTCATAGTATTTTTATACCCTACACATACTGTGATGTCATTCCGTTTGTAACGCATCGAAATATAGGTCTAAGAAGATTTAGCGATGTACGTCTGTCTGCCTGTTGAAACGGCGATCACCGCGCAAAAACGCAATACGGACTTCTAATTTTTATACAGATTGATGTACATTTTCCCGAAAAGTTTGGTATTAAAAATGAGAAAATTGGGTCCAGCGGCTCAGAAGTTATGAGTAAAAAGGTGCAGGTACCTCTAAATTTTCCATACCATTAGAATATTCTTACCAGTGTTGCCACCAACATAATCGCAAATTACACATGAATCGTGCCAAAATTACACATGAAATTACAAATTACACATGCTTTCTTTTTGAAACAAAATACCGTTTTTTTTTTTGTTTGAATTTTCAAAAAATGCCTTTTTTTGTTTAATTTTTAAAAAAACTTAACGATTTTTTTATTTCATATACTAATTTATAAAGTAATTTTTTTTTTTTTTTTTTTTAAAGAGAAGCAACACTCAGGAAATTCTTCCTATTATTTTATGTGTTGCTTTTTTGCTTTTTTGGAAAGGGGATAGTGGAGAGATGAAAGGTGGTGAAAGATGAAGGGCTTCAAACATGGCAACACTGTAATTGCGCGAGATGATAAGTCTGAGAACAGTTGTTGCTCGCCACCTGATGTAGAGTTGGCGAATTTATTGAAGCTTTTTGTTTCATAGCCCTGATTCATTATTTTACTTCGGTGGGGTTAAGTGCTATGGGAACACCGAAGGTGGGTGTAGCGATACATATAAGTGATAGAAAACTCATATATATTATTTTTCTAAATTGATGTTGTCGTCACCGGGAATCGAACCCGGGACCATCCGTGTAACAGTCCAACGCGCTAACCATTACACCACAACGCCCACATGGTCCGCCATTTCTATGAATTCCTTCTTTCGTAAATAAAATCGATGAAATGATATCAGAGACAGTTTATTTCTTAAATCTGTTTTACAATTGTATAAATTGCTAAATATTCGTTCTGCTGCAGCGTTTGAAAAGGGTAAAATAAGAATATAGTTAATAAATATTTGCAAAGTAGGAAATAATATGTCTCCCAAGGAATTTGTTAATTTAAAAACCTTTTTCCAATATTCTTCCGGATCCATATTACTATGAAGTTCAAATTTGTTAAAATCTAAAAGTGTATGCTGTCGCCATTCATTATCAAGTTGTTGCAAATTATTATTAAAGGAAGAAAATCTTTTTTTAAACAAATACAATGATTGAGGTTGACAAGATTCTGCAATTTTTGGATCAACTATATCCACAATGGTATAAATATCATCACTAAAATCAAATATTGTTTTTATTTGCTGAATTGTCTCTATATAAAACTCCCGACATTGGGATTTTAAAACATCCACTTTTATGTAATTTGAATAAAAAGTTTGCTTTATTTGCTTTATTTCGGATTTCATGTTATACAATACTGGCTTTTCTGATTGAAAAAGAATATTAAATGAAGTTAAAATTTCTAAGGCATACGATAAAAATTCGAAATAAATTTTGGTTTTTTCATCATCTAATGCCTGCAACATCGATTCAGTAGTCTTGGAGGGATCTTCAAAAACTTCTAGTCTTAAAAAACTTCTTAAAGACTCATATTGCTCTAAAACACGATTAACTCATGAATGTAATGAAAGCCATCTTGTAATGGCAGGGGATACTATTTTATGACCACCAGTCCGTTGTTCTTCTTTATTCTTCTTTTGTAAGGCTAACAAGTGTGCAAAAGAATTTGTATTAGTTGTTTTTTAAAACAAGTGTTGGAAACTGTTTTAAACAACAAAGTAATATAAAAAAATAATGCTCAAAAACGTAAAAATTTGAAATTACACATGAATTACACATGGGCTACACATGAAACGAAAAATTACACTTGATATGTGTAATTACACATAAAGTGGCAACACTGATTCTTACAGTAACTACATGTAGGTCATTGAGAGAATTTAATCTCTCAAGATTATAATTTAACTTTTTGTTTTAACCGCTATTGTAGTAATTTTTATATGAGAAATTGAAAAACGAAAAATTTAGACAGTCATTTAAAAAAAAATAACTAACCAAAAATACTGTATTTCAGTAACAATTGTTTTGAGTAGTTATTTTTAGTATTTTAATAAACAACTACCAAAACAGTAATTTTTCAGTAAACAGTTAATTTTTCTAAGTTATTTATAATTAAAAGATTATGTCGAGTTTTTAAAAATTATCGTTTAGTTTATATTTGTTATTATTGATATGTTCATAGTTTGCAAATAATAATTAGAAAATTTCATTGTATTTCCAAATGCATAAAAACGTTATAACTGACTGCATTTTAAATAGGATGTTGGAAATACAAATTTTTATTGTAATTAAAAGAAAAAAAATATATTTTTTTATTAAACAATATTTTTAAAATACCGAAAAAATAACTGTTAAAAACAGTAGTTTTTACAACTTATGTAGCCGTTTTATGTTCATTGTTTTATTGTTTTGCTGCTCGTTTTTATGGCATTCATTTACGGTTAGTTGTGTTTGACCTCTTCGATAGTTGTTTTTACTACCATTTTAGTAGTCTTATCAATAGTTAAAAATGACTACATTGTTAGTAATTTTTATGACAAATACAGTCATCGCGTTTTTGACTACATTTGTAGTCATTTTAATAGTGATTTTTAGTCATTTCTATCTTCTTAATTTCCAGAGTGTTCAAATTTGTGTATACCATACTTGGAAATTTTTCATTGGCATTGAAATTTAATTGGCATTACTTGTGGTCAATGCCAAAAAATTTCATTACCATTCAAATGAATTTTTTTTTAATTGGCATTGATTAGACCAATGTTAATGAAATGACACCAAATCCTAAAAAAAAAAATGTTTTGTTTTGGAAAAAACGATAAAAATCTAAACTTTAAGTCCTTACTTTAAAAGTAATCGCTATTTTATGCAAGTTTTAACACGTGTACACTATTTATTCTTGTTTGGTAATGAATTAGTCATGATGGATCAACTTTTAGTAATATTACTTGATTAAATACCGAATATTTATAAAATTAGTACACAAATTAAGAATATTTCTCTAAAATTGGAAATAAATTTTTCAATTATAATAATGATGTTCTCGTGTCAAGAGTCAAATCATAAATGAGGATAAGTACAAAATTAAGAAACGAGGAAAACTCTTGAAAGCTTCTGATTGGTTAATGAAAATTTGTTATACTGGCTTCGCTTAGTAAAGTTTTTCTGCGTGACCGGCCTACGGCCGGGCTTAGGGGTTTTTAACTCCAGTATGTCTTAA
This sequence comes from Delia radicum, assembly GCA_021234595.1. Classification (NCBI taxonomy): domain Eukaryota; kingdom Metazoa; phylum Arthropoda; class Insecta; order Diptera; family Anthomyiidae; genus Delia; species Delia radicum. Next base: position 225,961,745 of record CM037852.1, on the reverse strand, counting down.
TTCTAGACGGCGGGGATCTCGAGTGCTATGAGTGTAATGGAAAAAAAATTTAATTACTATTGACATCAAATAATGCCAATTAAATTAAATTAATTGGTCCATTAAATTTACTAGTCCCAAGTATGGTGTATGGTGTACACACAAAAAAATACTAGACGTCATATTGCCTTGGCTGGCATAGGTAGCCTTTTTTCTATGAAATTAAAAAAGCAAAATTGATGATTAATAGGTTTTTTGTTAAACTTCTGCCTAGCTTTTCTGAAACTTCGGGTTCTGATGAGATCTTTAGCCAGATAGAAATACTACACTCAAAAAATAAGTTAGTAGAAAAGTTAGTAAAACATTTTGTAAATCAGGTATACTATTTTTCAGCAAATTTGTTGCTAAAATTATGTTTTAAACTAAAATTTTAATTATACTTAGTCAGCACTTAACTGGTGTGAACTAATATTTTACTAATTTTACTAGTTTATTTTGCTAAAATAAATTGTGCTGATTAGCACATCAATAGTGTGAATGACAACCAGATTAAAAGTTATACACAGAATGAATTATATGTCAAGATGTAGTAGTGACGAGGTAAGACACATACAAAAAATCAACCATGGAAGATTTTGTATCTGTTTTTCATACATAAAACAAAATTGTTGATTGATGTGGATTTTATGTTTCCTTTTTCTTATTGCAAAAAAAAGGGTTGTATATGTAACATTTTGTTATTTTTTCATTTCGTTTCTATAATTCTCTGCGGCATTAGCGTTCCTATAAAAGATAGCATCATTGAGACAACCATTGATGTAAGTAGTTGAAAGATAATTTTGTTTATGTTATGTATAATTATTTCTATATATTTGCAGATATTACATTAAATCATGTCGTCAATGTGGGAGTATGAAATTTTTTATATTTTGTAACGTATTGTAAATTATTTTAAAAAGAATCACAACAATATGTTTTATGATTTTCAGCAAAATAAATTAACTAAATAAAAATTTTCTACAAATTTTATGAGTTAAAATTCAATAATATTCTACTAATATTCAGCAAACATTTTATTAATGTTTATCAAGGGTTTTTTAATTTCTAATCCACTAAGTTTTAGCAAAACTTTTGCTGTATCTAATAATTTTGTTGCTGAAAATCAGCGAGCGAAAGATTTTGCTGACATTAGCAATTTTTTTGCAAGCACCCTCCTGACTAAAATTTTGCTGACTCAGCTAAATTTTTTGCTGACTTTACTAACTTTTTTATTTGAGTGTAGTATCAACCTAGCTAATATGTTTGATTTGCTTTATTTTTGTAAATATACGGAGGTTGAAAGCTCGTTATAAATTTAAAATAACATAAAAATAATCTCGATGTATATAAAAACAAAAAAAACTAATAAAACTGTAAAAAAGTTTTATTATCTATTCCAATAGGTAACAATTTAACGTTTTGGCAATGTAAATTTCACTAATGAGAATAGGTAACCCCTAGAGAATTAAAATTCAATATTCAAACTGTCATAAAAAAATTTTTTATTTAATTAAATTTTTTATGTTGACAATTTTTTATAAATTTAATTATTTTTTTACAGCAAAAAGAACATTAATAAACGTAAAATTGGCTGATACTAAATACATTTAATGGTCAATATTTTTATTTTAATATAAAGGTAAAGTTTAAAAAACGCTGTTAAATCGTTTAAATTAATTTTTTTCATTCACTTGACTTAGCCAATTCTATGGATGAAACCATAGATTACTTAGAACTACAACTCTTTGGCAATAGCTGTCAATGCATGTAACTCATGAGAATGTGTTGGACATACGTGGTTTACCTACACTGGATGAATATTATCGAAGTGCTTAGTACTACTTCAAGTATCTGTGTAACTTCAATTGGAAATTGATGTGAAACAATACTCATGTTTTAACTCAGTCGATAACAGGCGCAGATTCAGGGGGAGGGAAAATTTGACATTTCCTTCCCCATTATTAAATATGTCAGTACATCACACCCCAAAACATTTTCCTGGATCCGCGCTTGGTCGATACTCAAAAATTTATTATCCCAATAATGTTGGTAAATTGTACTCAGATTGGAGAGGAAAGTTAATTTTTTTATTACACTCAAACTCTGACCAATTTTCAATGCTATTTTCATTTTTAGCAGCCCACATAAAAGCCAGCAAAATGTATTATACTCTGAATTGTATTTTAGAGGTGTAAAATATTCCTTCATCCTTAATGAAGATTGCAAAACGCCTAACACACTGCTTTATAGGGTAAGTAAATATAAAATTCACAAATAATCCGGAAATATGCGGGACAGTTGACGTAAAAAATTTTTATATTTTTAATATCAGATGATCTTATTGATATTTTCTTTTTGTGAAAACTTAAAACAGGAACATGTTCTGTGACAAGGACTATATAAATATAGTGTTACACGAAAAAGTCAAGAAGAAGTGAAGAATCATCGTTTAAATACTGAATTTTTAATAAACCGGTTATTTAGCAGGCATCAGTGAGTTTAAAGTAAAATTTTTTAAATCATTAAAAAATTAACATTTTTGGAATTGCCTTTTAAAAATATATTAAAAACTTCGGTTTTTGTTAGTTTTTGCATAAAATTTAAATAATTGAAAATAAATCTTTCAAAATTATGAAATTTTTGTATAGTTGATTTTTTTAATTTGTGAATAAATCAGTTTTGCTCGATGTGAGATCATTTTAACATTATCTTTAGATGTTTTAAATGAAAAAAAACCTGACAAATTTTTGTCAGTAACTTGACGACAATGGGCCTGATTACGGTTGTCGTAGTCGTATTTCGACTCTAGTCGAAGTCGTAGTCGATTTTTATTTGTAGCGGTATTACGTAAATTTTTCGACTAAAAGGTTTTTGTAATAGATTGAAAACAACAGAGTGTTGACAAATTTGTTAAATTTATTAATATTATGAAGCACTCTATGACGATCTGTCAAAAACAGCTGATTGGCGGCAATAAGAAATTTTTAATTTTGTTGTTAAATTATCAAAAATATAAAAAAATGCTAAGTTTGGACTTATTTTTTTAACTTCAGGTGAAAAAGATGAGTGCCTATGACTGAGACGAATGATATTCGAAGAAAACGGCTAAGTGTTGTTTAGCAAAATAGCTCCGATCACGTCCAAACTTTTACCTCGCATAGTACTTTTTAAACTAATTTTAAGAAGCAAAAACAATTTTGTCGCCAGAGCCCCCTTGCGGCTGGACGAGGCATTAAATTCGGAAAAGTTTTTTCCAATTATCTCAAAAAGTACACGTCCGATCATTACAATATACATGTCATGATGTACGATATGACCTTAGAATTTAACCCATTAAAGCCCAATTCAAAATTTCTTATATTTATTTGTGTTTTTTTTTTTTGTAAAAAGATCACCTTATTAAAAAAAATCGCCTATATAAGCATATAAAAACTGTACAAAAAATTAAAGAAAATTTCACAACCTTTCATTAAAGGCATAGAGCAATTCCATATGAAAACGATCAAAATTGGCAAATTTTTGGACGACCCCTCTCCGATTTTAAAATAGTCTCAATCGATTGCCCAGCAAAAAATAATGTACCTACATATTTTTTTTTTTATAGTGACTGGTGATAGCTCGTTGGAAAGGTATTGAATCAGGCTTTAATTGAAAAATAAAATTTTCCTAATTTTTCTTGTTAAATAATTAAAAATAATTCAATTATAAAAAATATAAAAACAATGAGAACAAGGTGGTCTCTTAAATGCTCTTCTCCTGTCCAAACAAAGAGTCGGGCCCATTTTTTTATTGCTGATTCTTAAAGCAAAAATTATGAGGAATCCAAAAAAAATAAAATTAGCCGGAAAATTTAGGAGCTTCTGTGGAAAATCGGAAAATTTAATTTTCATGGGAAAATTTAATTTTCATGGGAAAAAAGGTAAATTTCTGAGAAAAATTAGGAAAATTTTATTTTTCAATTAAAGCCTGATTCAATACCTTTCCAACGAGCTATCACTCGTTGCGATCGCTAGTAGTTTTTTTTTAAAACAACTTTCAATGAGGTCCCTTATGAAGAATTCTTCAATTTTGTCACATGACAGTGGTGCACAACCAGCACTAAACCAGTCACTATAAAAAAAAAATAAAATATGTAGGTATATTATTTTTTGCTGGGCAATCGATTGAGACTATTTATTTTAAAATCGGAGAGGGGTCGTCCAAAAGGTGATCGCTTTCATATGGAATTGCTCTATAAAAAAGAGATTAAAGGTTAAAAAAATCGCAAAAAATCCCCATTGTTTCAAGAGATATGTGGTTATATTGTACCTCAAAAGAAAGCTTATAAATCCGGCTATCCATTTCTATAAACTTATTAAGTACTTACACAGGCCAATTTTAGAATAAAAAGCACATTTTATCTAAAAAACTAAAGTAAAAATAAGAAAATTTTAAACCGGCCTTTAATGGGTTAATTTATATTGTACACCATTGAAAAGCCATTTAAAAGAGCTTTCATACGACATGTATATTGTTATAAACGGACTTGTACTTTTTGAGATACTTAAAAAAAACTTTTTTAACTTTAATGCCCAGCCCAGCCGCAAGGGGGCGCCGGCGACTACAAATATTTTGTTTCTTGAAATCAGCTCAAAAATTAGTTTTTGGGGTAAAAGTTTTGAAGTAATCGTAGTTATGTTTCTAAACTGCACTGGTTTCAGATTTTGCCAATTATGTTTTTTACCCTAAAACGTCCTCCAATTTTGCAAACAGCTTCGGTGCTATAATTTTTATTCTATAAGTATTTAAATTTAATTAAAATTTCATTGAAATTTGCATTTTTTAAGAATTCTTTAAATCTGTCGTGAGAACTAAAATAGACGACTGTTTTTATGCATTTTGACAGTCGAAAACGACAACCGTAATACGGAAATTGTAATAGATTTCTAGCAGTGTTGTACATTCGTAGTTTTCGACAAACGTAATACAGTTTTTTTTTAAACGACAAATTTTCACTACAACTACGACAACCGTAATCTGGCCGAATAAATTTTGTAAAATCGGCAATCGTCATTTGATCATATTTCAACTAAAAAATCGTCGACATTAAACTAATCGTTAAAGTCGGCAGCACTAGAACTTGCATAAATAAATGTTAATTAAATGCAGTAGTTTTTGTAAGCTGTGCAAAACAACTATAATTGCAAGTAAAATAACTACAACGGCATTACTACACAAAAAAAACCTGCCATGTAGTAACTGCAGAACTTTTCTAAGTATAGCAAAACTACCGAAAACTACTGCATTTTATCAGTTATTTTAAATTTGTATTGTTAAAAAATATTAGAGTTTTTAATAACAATGTTATTTGTGATGAAATTTTTAGCTCCTTTCTTCGATCGACATTCATTAAAAAAATATTGTACTTGAACAATAAAATATCTTAAAAATTTTTTGATGGAAAACATTTTGTTTTAAAAAAGATGATTTTCTATCGATATACATATATTTTTTTGCATTTAAATATGTATGCATGTATTTTTTCCACATGTATACAACATTCTACTAAAATTAACTTTAAAAATACAAATTTTCCGAAATGTCGAAATTATATACAACAGACTTTTGCTATGACGTCATTCATTTCATTGCTATTTTTTTTTTTTTTCAAAACTAGTAAATTTTAAAAGTGTTGACTTATATACGATGCGTATAGCGAACGCAATTTGTTTGTAATTGATTAAGATTCAGATGCTTTTTCTTATTTATTTTAAATATTTTGTTGTTAACGTTGTTTAATTTTTGTTTCGATATGACTTTTCAAGGAGGTCATAAAGACTTGATATTGTTTTTTTTTTTGTTTGTTATTATGCGTAATATAATGCCATAAACAGGTAAAAAACGAAAACTAAAGGGATTTTTATAATTGAAAAACTTGATAAGCCACATTTCGTTTTTAGGTTGTTTTCGACTTTTAAAGGTTGAAAAAATTCAAAAAAAAATATGACTTCTGCAGTACGTTTTTACTCTAGGTAGTTGTAATAAGAGTTTAAGCAAGACTTCTTTCTATCAAAGATTAAGCAATGTATGTCTAGAAAACATCGAAATCCATAAAAAATGTATATGTATATAATGTGGCTTATCTTGTTTTAACAATAAGCCCTTCAACTAAAGTTATTGATAAAAGAAAAATTACATTAATTTTCATATATTTTTGCGCTTATTATGTATTTTAGCTGTTCTGTGTTTTTTGTACAAGTTTTTTTTAATCACGTTTGAATTTTATGTGTTTTAGTGTTTCCGATTCATTTAATCGATTAACCGACTCCTCGATTAAAACAATATTGTCACACAAAAAAAATTATTCTTTAAAAAAATTTCAATTAAACTTTTGTTGGATTTCAAACTCGCTTTCAATTAAAAGTTCAACAATAACTATGTATTAATTGTTTAAATTGAAATTAATTTGGTGCACACAGAAATAAAATTTGCCATTTGCCAACCAAAATTCAGTTTCTACAACCAAAATCGGTTGGAACAACTGAATATTGGTTTTTACAATAAAATTCGATTAATGCAACTTAATTTTAGTTGCAACGCCCAAACTATTCAGAAATCGCATTCGAGAAGGGTTGTACTAACCGAAATAATTAGTTGTACACTCAAAAAAATAAGTTAGTACAAAAGTTAGTAAAACGTCTTGTAAATCAGGTATACTATTTTTAAGCAAATTTTTTTGCTAAAATCGTGTTTTCAGCTAAAATTTTTGTTATACTTATTCAGCACTTAACTGTTTTATACTAATGCTTTACTAATATACTAATGTTTTACTAATTAATTTTGCTAAAAAAAATTGTGCTGATAAGCACATTAATAGTGTGGACGACAACCAGATTGAAAGATATACGCAGAATGAAGCAGATGTCGCGGCATGTCAAGATGTAGTAGAGAAGAGGAAAATGATACTAAAAAGTACAACTCCAAAAAGACATATAAAAAAATCAACCATGGAAGATTTTTGTATCTGTTTTTCATACATAAAACAAAATTGAGTATTAAAACAACTTAAATTTTGCGTTGTCGCCGGCTTGTGAAAATAATTGTTTATTAATAAAATAAAAGACAAAAGAAAATATTTAAATTTAATATGTTGTTGTTAAGTTACATATGCAAGTCAAAGCTTCAATTATACTCGAATTACAGTTGAACCCAAATATTGGATTATCGGGACAAAAATCTGACTAAATCAAATTTTAATGTACCGAGAATATTAAGAAGGTAGAAATAACAAAGAATAACAGTTGAAATGACTACAAATGTAGTCAAAAAGACAATGACTGTATTTGACATAACAATTACTAACCATGTAGCTACCATTTAACTACCCTGTTAAAAATCTACATATATGGATCCATACATGAGCAAACATGTTTCATGTATACATGCTTCATGTATACATGCCTCCATAAATGACTCATAAATGTTCATAAATAATTCATATATGATCAAATATGTTCATATGTTTGCATATGTGTACGTTTACGAAAATTGAGGTAATATCAACATGTATTATAACATATGAGCATGTATGAATCCTATATGGTGGTATATGAACATGTCTGGCATCGAATATCTTCATATATGAGCATGAATGAGTTTATACATGTTCATAAATGGGCATATATGTTGATTTTTACACGGATATTGATAAAAAAAAATTGCAAATTACGAAAATTGAGGTAATATTAACATGTATGATCACATATGAGCATCGAATATCTTCATATATGAGCATGAATGAGTTCATACATGTTCATAAATGGATGCATATATGTTGATTTTTACACGGATATTGATAAAAAAAAAATTGCAATAGAATGACTAACGAAGCGGTCAAAAACAACTAACCCTAATTGAATGCATAAACCATAAAAACCAGAAACAAAACAATGAACATAAAACGAATACATCAGTTGTAAAAACTACTGTTTTAAACAGTTATTTTTTCGGCATTTAAAAAAATTAGTTTTTAATAAAAAAAATATATTTTTTGCTCTTAATTACAACAAAAATTTGTATTTCATACATCCTATTTAAAATGCAGTCACAATTCCAAACGGTATTCCAGTTAAGATGTTTTTATGCATTTGGAGATACAATCACATTTTCTAATTAATTTTTGCAAATTATGAACATATCAATAATAACAAATATAATCTAAATGATAATTTTTAAAAACACGAATTAGTCTTCTACTTTTAAATAACTAACAAAAAAAAACTGTTTACTACAAAATTACTGTTTTGGTAGTTGTTTATTAAAATACTAAAATAACTACTCAAAACAGCTGTTACAGGAGTACAGTATTTTTGATTAGTAATTTTTTGAAATGAATTTCTAAAATAGTCGTTTTCCATTTTCTTATAGAAAAATTATCACTTCTACTGCTTATTACCCGAATGACCTACATGTTGTTACTTTAAGAATATTCTTAGTGCAGGAATTGGAGTATAATTTTAGTCTGTATTGCTCTATCACGATAAGAGTTGTGCTTAATAGTTCATTTTGTTAATTTCCATTTATTGAACTAGTTCGTGCTTTGGTTCATATGTACAGTGGGGCGCATTTGTGTACATGTAAGTACTTTTTACACCTAAAGATTCAGGTCGAAAAATGTTTGACACTAGAACTAAATTATACTTTTCTAAAGGTACAAGGTACGCAGAATCCAAATCTGGCCTTAGATTCACTCTCCGACATCAGGCGTTCGAGCTATATTAACGAGAAAAGTGTATTTTTTGATCATAATGCACCGATTTTTGACCTTCCTGGAAATACATTTTTCATAATACTTGGAACGTCACCTGAACAAACTACTCTTACCATTTTTTTTCAATTTTTCAATTTTAAGATAACTTATTTATTTACGACATTATTGTAAATTGAAATTGAGGTTGTAACAGCAATTTTAAAGTCTCGCAATGCTAAATTTTAAAAAATTCAAATTTATTATCAAGTTCCACCGACGATAATGTCGTAACGAAATAAGTTATCTTAAAACTTGAAAAACTGAAAAAAAAATGGTAAGAGTGGTTTGTTCCGGTGACGTTCCAAGTATTATGAAAAATGTATTTCCAGGAAGGTCAATAATCGGAGCATGTTGATCAAAAAATACACTTTTCTCGTTAATTTAGCTCGAACACCTGATGTCGGAGAGTGAATCTAAGGCCAGATTTGGATTCAGCGTAACTTGTACCTTTAGAAAAGTATAATTTAGTTCTAGTTTCAAAACATTTTTCGGCCTGAATCTATAGGTGCAAAAAGTTCTTACATGTACTCAAAAGTGCTCCCCACTGTATATAACTACATGTAGGTCATTCGGGTAGTAAGCAGTAGTAGTTGTTTTAACTGTTATTGTGGTAATTTTTCCATAAGAAAATGGAAAATGACTATTTCAGATAGTCATTTCAAAAATTTACTAACCAAAAATATTGTACTCCTGTAACAGTTGTTTTGAGTAGTTATTTCAGTATTTTAATAAACAACTACCAAAACTCTATCCATCTCAGTTTTCTACATATAGATCATTTTATATTTATTTTTTTTATTTAGTTAGTTAAATTGAGTAAACAGAAACTTTATAGTTTTTTTTTTTACTGACTCATTATTTTAGTTGTGTTTTTATATTATAAAAATAAACGTTTTATTTTGAAACCCACTGTAAGTTGTGGCTATATAGTAGAACCAAAATATTTTAAAAAGGTGCTCTTAGCTTTATACCCACTAGAAATAACAATTTAAATAAAATTGACTACGTCATCGAAACAGGAAATTGCCCAAATTTTTTTTCCAAAAGCACCACCAAAAACAAAACTCCTCACAAAATTTAAAAAGCAAACGCACCCTCTTTCAAATGAAATTTCGTTAACATATTTTTGTGCCGTAAAGTTTTTTTAGATTATTTTCAGTATAAAATTCAAACCAACTTTGAAATTATGTACGATCGTGTAGTACGATAGAATGAATGAAATGAATGAAATGAATAAATGACATCATATCATTTATTTTAAGATAAAGTAATAAAAATATTCTAAACTCATAAAGTTTGAACAATAATTAATAAGCAAATATTTTTCTTTTTTAATTCTTTTAATAAAGGCTGAATGTTAATTAACAAATGAATGACCTAAGTTTTAAACAAATCATAAATTCAAAGTTATGCATAAATTTTGATTAAAAATTTCTAACTTAAGTAAAGTTTTAGTAAAAATTTGTACTTACCAAGCAAAAACATTGGAATGTCTAATAGATTACCAAGTAATGATAGGTCATTGACTCTTACATTACTTTAAAATACATAAGAATGATTTACTGATAACGGGTTATATCACTAATTATATGTACTTTCAGGATAATGAGTTACTGATAATTGGTTACATAAGTACCGATTTCTAAATTTTCTAGGTAAAATGTTATTTCGCAAAAATCTAAAATGTGAAATTGCTATTGATTTTATACCAGAACAATCTGTATTAACTAACTTTTTTAATACAAATTAGCTGTGGGAATTTTTAAAACTTAATTTAAAATAAGTAATGTAACCAGTGAAAACCTTTGTGTGCTACTTACACGATTCATTATGTACTTGGTAATGTCCGATTTTCTGGGTGTGTCTGACAATAATACTGACCATATATATGATTTTGAAATGAAAATAACTTAACTAAAATTTTGATTAATTTCGTTGATTTCTTTTTAAGTAATTAAAATGCAATACCATGCCGATATGATTGCAATGACTAGCATGACCTTATTATTTTGTTAAGTATATATTAGGATGTCCCATAAAATAATAATTTGTGGATTTTCGTTCACTACAACTCCCCCCACTTTTATTGCAAATGGAAGAAATCGATTTTTTTTTTTTGGAAAACTTGCCCGTGCCTAATTTTGGCCGAAAATTACCGATTTTTTAAAAAGGTCTAGGTTTTTATTAAAAATTTCAAAAACTGTAAATTTAAAAAAACTAAATTTTTATTTCATTTATTCCATTAATAAAGGGTCCACCAAATAACTTTTTTTTTTTGAAAATGCTATAAAAATAAACTACTGAATATTTTCTCAAATTTCTTTTTTTATTTGAAAGTACAATCCTTCCGGTTAATAATGGAAAATAATTTCATTCAAATGGCTGCCTCGGCTGGCCATGCAGTAGCCTACACGATCGGTCCAATTTTTAAGCACATTATCGATTGTGTGCAGCTGTATATTACCAATGGCTTCCTGTTCCGTCCTGTTGAAAGCAAATGTTGCCAATATCCTCCTCTTCAATTTTTGTGAACAAAAATTAGTTCAACATGGCCCGATAACGATCGCCATTGACTGTAACGGCCACTCCTGGCAATTTTTGCACACATTCTGCAACATTACCATGATTTTCAAAGTAATGTCGCAATATTTCCCAGCGTTGTTCAAGCGTATACACAACGATATTCGTTCAGCGGAAGGATAAAACTAATTATCTGTCAAATCAGACATAAGCTAAGTGTTACCATTCACGAAATAAGCACTAGTTGAAAAAAAAACGTTAGATGGCAGACCCTTTATATGTTACTCAGTATTATAATCTGATCAAATTATGGTGATATTTTCACGAAAATTATGCAAATTTTGATGCAAGCATTCAAGTTTTGTTAAATTTTTGACAAAATATTCAATTTGCATAAAATGTCCGGGAAGGGAGTCGCTATACACGAATTATAATTTTTCAATTTATTTATTTTTTCTTTAATTACAACTAAAAATAGCAATCGACATCTCTAAATTAGACATTTTAAAAAATCAATCAAATTAATAAAAGAAAAACTAGTGTTTGCATTTGTATCGAATTTGTGCGTCGTTTTTGATTTCAGGCTAAAGTTGCCAAATGATATACGATGAAGTCAGAATTCTTTCTATACCTGAATAATTTTGAGTAAATAAAAGGAATAAATGAAATAAAAAAGTTTTGAATTGTGTGAATTTTTAATAAAAAAACACACTTTTTTCAAAAATGAAGCATTTTTGGCCAAAATTCGGTACGAGTTAACCATTTCAAACCATTTACAATAAAACTGGAGGGTGTAATGACAAATCTATTTTTAAGGGACACCCTAGTGAATATTAATACATTTTTTAACAATATTTAATAAAAATTAAAAACATATTATGAATATTATTCATTATAATTAGAAATAAACCAAACCAAATTTTGAGTATTCTATTGGTAAAATGAATCATTTCAGATTAAAAGCAAATTATGGACAGCATAGCAATGTTTAAAGGGGGAGAATTTAATATAATTGCAATGGAATTTACCAAACAAAGAAATGTTATTGATAATAAATTCTTCTCAAGAATTTTTAACATCTTGTACATGATTTTGAAATAAAAAGATAAAAAAAATTAGGGCAATTACATAAAATTTTATATGGGGTGTTCACATGGAGTTTCTACCAATATTGGTGGATTTTAAACTTACATATATATATTGTAAAGGATGTTTTTTATAGAGGTATAGAACTTTGAAATGGAATAAAACAAAGGTGATTTTTTTAAACTGACAAGAAATACACTTTATTCGGAAGATAAGCTTCTGGCATTATAATTTAAATATGACTTCTGGCATATGCCCGCCACGGCTGGCTCGGGCGTCGTCTAATCTGGAGGTCCGATTTTCGATGACATTTTCCAACATTTGTTGCCGTATATTGGCAATAACGCAGCGAATGTTGTCCTCCAAGTGGTCAATCGTTTAGGGCTTATCGGCGTAGACTAGCGACTTCACATATCCCCACAGAAAATAGTCCAGCGGCGGTAAATCGCACGATCTTGGAGGCCAATTCACGGGTCCGAAACGTGAAACTATGCGGTTACCAAACGCTTCCTTCAATAAATCAATTGTGGTACGAGCTGTGTGACATGTTGCGCCGTCTTAGTGAAACCACAGCTCCTGCACATAATGGTTGTTCAATTGATGAACGAAAAAGTCAGTAATTATGGCTCTATAGGGGTCACCATTGACTGTAACGTTCTGACCAGCATCGTTTTTAAAGAAGTACGTACCAATGAAGCCACCAGATCATAAAGCACACCAAACAGTCAGTTTTTCTGGATGTAACGGTGTCTCAACATACACTTGAGGATTGTCAGCACTCCAGGCAGTTTTGTTTATTGACGTATCCATTTAACCAAAAGTGAGCTTCATCGCTAAACAAAATTCACAAAATTCGTCCGCGATACGTATTTCGAATAGAACCATGATTTTCAAAATAATGTTACACAATTTGGAAGCGCTGGTCAGGCGTCAGTCTTTTTTTTATGTAGAAATGCCAAACTAAACATAAACCACTTGGCAGCTGACAAAATGGCAGCCAGTTAAAAAAGTGTTGTCAACTTAAAAGTTCTATACCAGTATAAAAAAACACCCTTTAAAATAATTTTTGTTAAAAGTTCACAGATATGTAAATACACTCAGTTACTACATGACAGTTGTTTGTGTAGTAATCAGTAGTTATTTTTAACTGCAAATGCAGTTGTTTTTCTAAGAAATAATACGAAACAAATATTTTGACAGTTGTTAAAAAAAAACTACTAAATAAAACTACTCTATTTGTAGCAGTTATTTTAGTCTTTTAATAAGTAACTACCAAAACAGTATTTCTGCAGTAAATAGTTAATTTTTGTTAGTTATTTAAAAAATACGAAATTTCTTCGAGTTTTTAAAAATGTTTATAAATGTTTTTATCAGGGACAGACAGTAACTTCATGCACTAAAAAAGTGTGTTTTAGGCATTTAAAGCAAAATAGGATAAAAAATGCAATAAAAATATGCATTTACAGCAAAATATGTAAAAATATACATTTATAGCAAAATATTGGGCCTGATTACGGTTGTCGTAGTCGTATTTCGACTCTAGTCGAAGTCGTTGTCGATTTTTATTTGTTGCGGTATTACGTAAATTTTTCGACTAAAAGGTTTTTGTAATAGATTGAAAACAACAGAGTGTTGACAAATTTGTTAAATTTATTAATATTATGAAGCACTCTATGACGATCTGTCAAAAACAGCTGATTGGCGGCAATAAGAAATTTTTTATTTTGTTGTTAAATTATCAGAAATATAAAAAATGCTAAGTTTGGACTTATTTTTTTAACTTCAGATGAAAAATATGAGTGCCTATGGTTGAGACGAATGATTTTCGAAGAAAACGGCTAAGTGTTGTTTAGCTAAATAACTCTGATCACGTCCAAACTTTTACCTCGCATAGTACTTTTTGAGCTGATTTTTTCATATCAAAGCTTATTAAAATATCTATTCAATGATGTACGATAGAATTTAACCCATTACAGCCCAATTCAAAATTTCCTTATATTTATTTGTTTTTTTGTAAAAAGATCACCTTATTAAAAAAATCGCCTATATAAGCATAAAAAAACTGTACAAAAAATTAAAGAAAATTTCACAAGCTTTCATTAAAGGTATAATGTACTGCCATATCTTTAAAAATAAAAAAGAGATTAAAGGTTAAAAAAATCGCAAAAAATCCACATTGTCTAAATTTAACCTTTTTTTTTGTTTCAAGAGATATGTGGTCATATTGTACCTCAAAAGAAAGCTTATAAATCCGGCTATCCATTTCTATAATCTTATTAAGTACTTACACAGGCCAATTTTTGAATAAAAAGCACATTTTATCTAAAAAACTAAAGTAAAAGTTTTGAAGTAATCGTAGTTATGTTTTTAAACTGCACTTGTTGCAGATTTTGCCAATTATGTTTTTTACCCTAAAACGTCCTCCAATTTCGCAAACAGCTTCGGTGCTATAATTTTTATTCTAAAAGTATTTAAATTTTATTAAAATTTCATTGAAATTTGCATTTTTTAAGAATTTTTTAAATCTGTCGTGATAAATAAAATAGACGACTGTTTTTATACATTTTGACAGTCGAAAACGACAACCGTAATACGGAAATTGTAATAGATTTTCTAGCAGTGTTGTACATTCGTAGTTTTCGACAAACGTAATACCGTTTTTTAAAAACGACAAATTTTCACTACGACTACGGCAACCGTAATAAGGCCGATTCACTAACAAATCCATGCAATTTTAGCGCAAATTCTCTGATTCTCAAAAATATTTTGTTTATACTAGTCCACAGTGGTTCCAAACACAAAAAAATGGTAATAGTTATAGATCTTCTAACCTACTGGTCTAATCCGGAAGAAGTGTTTACAAAAATTAAAAAGCGGGAGATAGCCTTAAGAAACTTGCTTCTGTAGTTACCCTGTTTTAACACAGGATGAGCTACAGTGTGTCTCGGGTAAATTAAAGCATTTACAAATGTGGACCGATTTGCTGATTTTATATTTTTTGTAATCTAGGTTACGACATAAAGAAAAACCATGCTTTAAGTGACATAGTAAAGGGTGATTTTTTAAGAGCTATCGGATTTGATTTAAAAATAAAACACATACAATTTAGAGAAATGTATGAAATCTTTATTTGAGTCGATAGAACGATCTATATAATTTAATGCTTAAAGATGATTTCATGTAACTGTTGACCGCAGCTACGCCTCAAATGGTTCATACGCTGGGTCCAATTTTGGCATACTCTTTCCAACATATCGGCCGGTATCTCAAAACTAAATTCTTCAATATTGGCTTCCAGTGCGTCAAACGTTGCGGGCTTGTCCTTGTCCATGCTGTGTGGCATGTGGCACCGTCTTGTTGAAACCAAATGTCACCCAAGTCCAGCTTTTCCATTTTGGGGAAAAAAAAAATTTGTAATCATTTCACAGTAACGTTCCTGCCTTCGTCGACTTTGATAAAGTACTGTCCAAGGATGTAACCGGACCATAATCCACACCAAATAGTGCATTTTTCGGAATGCATTGGCAGATCTTGCAATGCTTCTGGCTGCTATTCACACCAAATATGGCAATTTTGCTTGTTCACGTATCCATTCAACCAGAAATGAGCTTCGTCGCTGAAAACAATTTGCACTTTCTTAACCGAGCATGAATTTTGATAATAAAATTTAATAATATGCAAGCGTTGTTCGTTTGTAAGTCGATTCATGGTTAAATTATAGGCCAAACTGAACATGTTTAAAAGTAACATGTTACACGAAAACAGCTGAGCTGCCAAAAACAGTGTTGTCAAAAAGAAAGTTGCTAAAAATCACCCTTTAGCTCTTATAGTTTAAAAAATATTTAACTTTGAATTTCAAAATATTAATTTTTTACCTTTACTTTTTTTTTTTGTTTTTTGCCAATGAGTTTTTCATTATCAAAAGAAAATTATTAAGATTTTTTTGTGCAATCTTCATGACTATTTTTAAATTCAGATTGAATTTCTTTTTTTTTAATTATCTCAAGCCGTTTCGCAGTGATAGTTTTTGAAACACTAAAATTTAAAATATGTCCTGAAAATGGCATTTTTCGGTCACATAAGCGATTTCTTCGTACACCTTTATCAAGGAATATATATACTAGGACTGTTAATGTACAATTTATAACAACATATTGTACTGTATTTAAAATAACTTTGTTTAAAAATCATAGAAACCAATTTGTAAATTGTTTTGTCAAATGAAAAAATATTGAAAATATTTTTTCACTACCAATTTTAAAATTCAATACAATTATACGTTTTATAAAAACCACTGCGTGTTTTATTCTTAGACACCTTTAGATATAAAAAAATATTCCAATAGTGGTTTTTTATCTTTACAACTTTATTTGAGCAATTTATTAAAAAAACTTCAAAACTGTGCTATTTTTTTTGATTCACTTGAATAAAGGTAATAAAGGTTTATTACAATTTTTTGCATCTTAATAATTTTAAAAGTCAAAATGGCAAGAAAAAAAATTTTAAATTTATCGGAAAAAATTAAATTCGATGTTTACCGTTCTGAAGGTTATTCTAACAGCGCAATAGCTCAAAAAATTGGACGAAGCCCAACAGTTGTTGACAATTACATTAAGGACCCCAAAAGGTATGGAAAAAAAAATTTAAAGGAAGGGTTTCATTGTCTTTATCTGCGTATGAGAAAAGAAAAATATAAAGAATTGCATCTAATTCTGCCTTATCCTTATCAAAAATAAGAGCTCAAGCTGGAGTGAAAGCGAGCAAGTCAACAGTACGCAGAGTACTGTGAGTATCCAAAATACCTAAAATTAAAAAAAAGCCGCCACTTAATGCTCCGCGTAAGGAAAAGCGGCTTCAATTCGCAAGAGACTACATGGTATGGGATGTGCAGCAAAGAGGTCATGTAAATGACTGGAGAACCGTAATATTTACGGATGAAAAGAAGTTTAATTTAGATATGCCTGATGGCTACAACTATTATTTCCATGATCTGCGGAAAGAAAAGCGATTTTTGAAGCGACATCACAGCCGAGAGGGCGTCGTTATGGTGTGGGGTGCTATTACGTACTATGGCACCATCGATCTTGAATTTCAAAGTGCAAAAATGACTGGTGCAAGCTATAAAACGTTATTGGAATCGGCTTTTCCGAAGTTCAGTGAACTATTTGGTCCCATATCTTGGATATTGCAGCAGGATAATGCTCCTATACATAACGCGAGAGTAGTTAAGGAGTTCATTTCAAGCCAGAATGTAAATATTCTTAATTGGCCACCCTATTCTCCTGATCTAAACATTATTGAAAATGTCTGGGGTTGGTTATCTCGTAAAGTCTATGAAGGAGGGAGACAATTCGATGACAAGAAGTCACTAATTCAGGCCATTAAGGATGCTTGGAATCAAATTTCGTTGGATTACATTAATTCGCTTTATCTGTCAATGAAAACCCGTATATTTGAAGTTATTAAAAACAAAGGTGGTTGTACCCATTACTAAAAACTCTTTAATAAAGTAAAATTAATTAAAAAACAAGAAATAGCAAATATTTTAACTTTTTTTGATAAATTGCTCAAAAAAAAGATCTTTAGATAAGAAACTGCTGCTGCCAGGATTTTTTTATATCTCAAGATGTCTAGCTTCCATTTTCATTTTATAGTTCTGCAATCGGTTAAAAATTGCAAAAGATACAGGCTGCAGAATATGGAATTTTTAGTGCCTTTAAATAAGTGAACCGAAGTGTATTTGTTTGTTAATATGATTGAAAATAATCCCTATGAATAACAATTAAAATTGTAAAATAAATAAAGAAATTAAACATTTAAAGTTATATTCAAAAAATCTTCGATGAAATTGATAATTTACATTTGAAATTTAGAAGTAAAAAATTGAAAACGAAATTTTTAATTAACAATCAATAAAAAAGTTTCTTAAAAAAATTTAAGCTTCGAATTTGGAATTTTCAATGTTTCCATTTTATCAAAAAACGTATATTTCAAACTAATGTTTTCCACATTTTTTTAATGAAGACAATTTTTCACAAAAAAAAAGGGCTGGGAAAGCACTTTTTCGAACACTTTAAACCAATGTTTTGCCAGCGTTTTTTCAAATAATCAGAAGTAATGCTAAAGTAATTTTTGAAAAACGCTTTAAAGCAATGTTTTTAGAGTACATTTATTTTAAAAACCGTTGTAAATTTTGTAAGAAAAGTACTACCAAAGTACTTTTTGCCAACGTTAAAAAAGCAATCCAAAATAATGCTTTTATGCCATACCATTGGCAACTAATGACCAGAAAATGCATTCATTTTTGTACCATCGAAAACAATCGCTTTGTTGTTTGTGCAGTCTCTAATTTCTACCTGTGTATTTTAAAATTTTGGAGATTTTTTAAATTTTAGGGATTTGTTGTCCAATTCTACAGTTTTTTTTTTTCTTAAATTCTGCAGAGTTTTTTAATTTTTAAGTTTTTTTTTATATTGAAATTTTTTTAATTTTAAAATTTTTTTTTTTAAATTTTTGAATTTTTGTTTAATTTCAGTGAATTTTTTGAATTTTGGTGATTTTTTTAATATCCAAAGATTTTTAAATTTGGCATATTTTTAATTTGGACAATATTTTCGAATTTTAGCGATTTTGTCGATTTTTTCACAATTTTTGGCGGTTTTTAATAGTATCTAGAAGATACTACTAAAATTAAAAAAAAATATTCAATTAAATTTTTAATAGATGTGATAAAAATCTTAATTGAAACTAAATCAAGTAAATAGTTACACTCACAAGAACTTTTCCATAAAAAATCAACAGTTATTTAAAAGTTTAATCAGTAAAGTTGTTTCAATGGAATGTACAGTTAAATTACCAAAGAAATAAACTTTTTTTAACGTTCTGTCTGTTATTCAACAAAAAAAATAAACAAAAAAAAACGGAATTTCCGTAATAGTTAACATATTCAGTTAAAATTTTCTTTTTAAAACAGAAACTTGTTATATTATATTGAGTATTCAAATAAACGAAAATAATCTATTGTTTTTATGGATTTTGTCAATTAATTTTTCAACAGTTGAAAATAAACTAAAAAATACAATTGTTTTAAACGAAAAGTAAGTAGTCCTGTTTTTAACTGATTTTCAGTAGGCTTTTGCGGAAAAAATATTGTGAGTGTACAAATTATTTTAATTGATACCACAATTTCCTTAATAAGACCGAATACAATTAAACTTTTTGTTGAATTAACAAATATTTTAATTGAAACTCGATTTTAGTTCTGAGGATGTTAAAGTTATGAGGATGTTAAAGTATAATTTTTCTATTTTTTTTTTAATGTTTTTGTATCGAATAGTGAATTGTTTTTGGGGGAGGTGGGAGGATGTCCCAATTTACGTACCACAGTATCAGCGACTGCTTTGGAAGTTATAACCCTGTAACTTTAAAAATCGGTTAACAAACTGTACCTATCACTTTTTTCTTTTCCATTGTTTTTTAAACGAATTTCAACTAGCATTGCGTATACGTAATGTATGTAGCCTTGTTACACATAAATCAATATTACTCATACGTCAAGTAAAACATAAAAACCATGATTTTTATTTTTTTGAATATTCAATATATTGAATTTGAAAACAAAAAACTGAATACATATTTTTAAAAAAAATGAGATCATCATAATAAAGGCAATGGAAATATTGAATACACAGTGTAGCCTACATGAAAACACACGTTACTTGCTCAAACAGTCAATACAACACACAACAAACAAACATTTTAAACAAAAACGCGCCTTACAATTTTGACCATGAATAACAAATAATTTTTATATTTTCCAAAAAAAAAAAAAAATATGAAAACACAAAAAAACTAAAAACAAAAAAAAAAATTGGCAATATGTTCAGTACCGAAAATTTAATGTTTATTATTAAAATGTTCGGCAAAAAAAATATTTTAATACTTGTAGATATAAATCAGTACCACACCCACGCACTACTTATGTATTTTTTAAAACAAAATATCGGGGGGAAATTTAATTATATTTAATTAAAAGTTCAAAATTAACGGAAATTAAGATAAAAACATTTTAAAATCTTATTTAACATTTTTCTCTACACTAATATTTTTTTTTTTTTTATAAAAATTTCTTACTTTTTCAAAACACAAATTAATTTTTTATAAAAACTATTTAAAATTCTTCACCGTTATTTTTTGTTGGCACGTCTTTACACGCGTACGTTTAAGTTTAAACTGACTGAAATCGAAACCGAAAATTCTTCAACAAAATTTCGTTTTCAACACAATTTCTTTTTTCGTTGTTTTTACTTCGTTACTCTACGATGCTCAACAAAATATATGACGTCATATATACAAAATATGAACAAAAACAACGCAAATTCTAACAAGTTGTTAGTTATTTGTTGTATAGAAATTGTAAACAAATTTGGTTGATATTAAAAAAAAAAAAAAACTCTCCCAAATAAATTTTGTTGCTATATTCTTTAAAACCTAGGTTAGCTAACAAAAACCGGTATAAATTTTGTTTGAGCGAATTAAAGCGATTCTTAAATTATGGTAGTAAAAATATTTGCTTATTTCTGTACGAACACCTTTACTCTTTTAATTTCTTTGCTTATGATCAGTGTTACCATATTGCCAGTTTTAACTGTTTTTAAGAGTTTTTTAGGATGCGTTACAGTTTTCCAGTTTTTCATGAAAAAAAACAGTTTTTGTTTAATTTCACCCTTTTTTTTCCAGTTTTTCCAGTTTTTAACAGTTTACCTGCTCGATTTACTTTCTTTTATTTGAATTTGTAAATTTAATATAAAAGTTGCACAAAATGTTTCAATAAAAAATAATACTACACATTGAATGCAATGCATTTTAATTCCCTTTTTAGCATTTGTTTGTGTTAAAATTTTGTGTGGAATCAAACTAAATGAAAATCAAATTTAATCAAAAAATGTATAACTGATATTTTTATGTAATTAAGTAAGATCTCAAAATGTGATGAATTATTTTGTTTTTTTATGATTTTGTAGTTATTTTTTGCTATATGTTAAATAATTAATATAAATATAAATATGTTTTTTTATATTATATTTTTTTTTTTTTTACTTTAAACAAGTACACATTAGAAAAAACATATTATTCCTATTGTTAATTAAAATGTAGTTTTATAACAGAGCACAACTTGTGATCTGTAACAACATAAATTTGAAAATATTTTTTTTTTGTTAGTATAATTAAAAGTTAGTCCACAAAAAAAAATATTTTTTTCTGTGTATATATATATGTTATGTGTTTAATGTTTTTTATGTTGTTTTATGTTTAAATTAAATGCAATTGAATTCAAAATGCACATATTAACTGTTTTTCCTACTGTTTTTTATTAAAAGAAAAAAAAACAGTTTTTTCTTAAAAAAACAGTTTTTTCTTACAGTTTTTTGAAAAAAATACATGGCAACACTGCTTATGATGTCAATTTCACTTCTTTCTTGCCAGTGCATTTTTCATTGATAACAACAATTCTATCAAATTCTAAATGACTCACTATATTGTTGCTTCAATATGTATACAGTAAGTGACAAAAAAAAATTACGAAGCAAAAAAATTTAATTTTCCGAGGATTAAGCGAACGTCATAATAAATTTTATTTGCACTTAGGGAGTTAAGTAGGTAAAATCAACTCCTCAAATTACAGATAAAGTAACTGTATTTTATTTATTTATCTATATTACAATATAATTAAAATCAGCTGCAATGTGTAGTTATTTTTAACTACTCAGGCCTGCTTACTGAATGTCCAGTTAAAATTTAACAAACAGTTAAAGCTCAATTAGTCTTGCCGTTCCGTGCCGTAACGGATCAGCTGTTTTGCTTGTGTTATATGGATAGTGCGTTTTTCAAAAAAGCACATCACATAAACCATGAACAAATCAGCTGATTCGTCACGGCACGGAACGGCAAGACTAATTGAGCCTTTACATTAAAAATTTATATGGAAAAGAACAACAAATGTGTCAGTTAAAGTCCCAGTTAATAGCTACTAGTTGTAACAAAAAGTCGACTTTTAGACTTTTGTAAAAATTTTAAAAGTCGATTTTCGACTAGATTTTTTAAAATTCGACTTTTTGATAATAGTCAATTAATCGCCTTTTTTATGAAAATTTCTTATTCGTGATTGTTTTGGGGTTAATTATTGGCATCTTAACGTAGAATTTATGCTGGATTTACAAGCCGTTTTACTAACTTTTCTACTAAATATGACGCAAGCAACAAACTCAGGAAAGCAAATGATAACATGTCTTTTATTACACTAGATCAAGTAATTTTTAGTTTAAAAAAAATTATGTTATGAGTATATATATTTTTTTTTAAATATTTTCAAATCGGGTATCAAAAATTAGTAAAATTAAACTTAGATTTGAAACTGTTTTACTAATTTTAATACTAACATTGTTTTTTGAGTGTAGTATTCAAAAAGAAACAAATGACTAAAATTTGTACTTTTAGAAAATATGCGAAGTGTTTTATGAGTCCCCCAGTATTTTAAGAAATTAAGCCATTAATTAACCTCTCTACTGCGTAAGACGTTTATATACGTTTTATTTATACTCTATTCTGTAGCGTAAGACGTATATATACGTCCACTCTGCATGGGTTTTTTTAATTTCGACGCAACAGGTTAAGGTTTTTTTATTTTGCCTACGCAGTTAAGTAGTTAAAAGAAATTTTTATAAATCTTTAAAATTTTCTATGTCGCCGGCTGTATGAATTTTTTTCGTATTCAGTTATTACTATACAACAACAACAACATATCTGAATTATACCAGTGGGTTTCCATACTACTCAGTGTCGCTCAATCTGCTCTCTTTTTATTTAATCATAAACTCGCACCGAGCAAATGAAAACAAATGTTGCAGAAATTTAAAAGTTTAAATTAATTTTTATCATGTTTTTAAATAAGAATTTAATAAAATTTGTAATTATTTCAAATATTAATGATAAAATCAACAAACTCTTAAATATCGGCAGAATGTTTTTTATTAACGCCATTAAACTTTGGAACTCTCTACCAATTCACTTAAAACGCATATCCAGAACTGACAGTTTAATAACTAGTCTTCTTATCTTTCATTTTCTTTACTTCACGTTTTTCTAATACTTGTCTATAATTTTATCTCCTAGCATTCTTTTCTCGATTTATACCTATCCTTAATTAATATCAATTAGTTATTTAAATCTCAATTTCATATAAAAAAAAAAACAAATTATAAAGGGCTCGCCAAATAACTTTTTTTTTTGAACTCCTGAACCAATTGCACTTTGTATTGCGTCATACCAAGGTCTTTTTGCAAAATTCGTCTCAATAATGTCTACGAAATGTTCAATTGTTTAGAACGACGGTGAATTGATGTTGATGGCGCTTCACGCAAACTTTCTACCACAGCAGCAATATTCTCGGGTGTACGCACTGTTTTTGGCTTTTCACGCTTTGGTTTATCGATGAGGATGCCAGTTTCTTTCACTTGTTTCACAAGATAACGAACATACGGACCATATTCGTTCAGCGGAAGGATAAAACTAATTATCTGTCAAATTAGACATGAGCTTAGTGTTACCATTCACGAAATAAGCATTAAACTAATTATGACTTATTTACATATAATTTATTTGAACTATTAAAGAATTTTATTCCTATTGTTCTCTAACAATGAAAATTTTAAAAAATAAATAATAAAAAAAACGATAAAACCTAAATTGTATTAATTTTTAATAGAAAATAACAAAATATAAGCAAAATAAATGTGAGTTTTTTAAGCAACAATGTTTGATTAACATGTTGCAATAATTTTTTAGTGTAAAAAAATGTTTTCATTTGTTGCCCGAATTCGGTATTTTGTTGCTGAGAGTCGTGGAAAGTGTAGTCTCTCTATTTGTATATACTCTTGGGTACAACATGTATTGCGTGAAGAGAGAGTTTCTTGTTTTTTGTATAAGGAAAGCATTGTTTTTAAAGCTTTATTATTATTTTGAACTTATTCAACGTACAGGGTGTGTCATATTGTATCTTTTTGAAAAGAAAACTTTTGAAAAAGACACGTTTGCCTATGGAAAATTTGTTTTATGAAAATATAATTTATTTAGTACTAACTTGGAATGATATCATTGTATAATTGTTTTAATTATAACGTTTATAAATAAATTTAATATTTAAAGAACACTACAGAAATATTATTATAACAAAAAAAAACAAATACTCTATTCAAGGTTTGAGGTTGGGGTTAATTTTAAATTTATTTAAAAAAACCACAATTTAGTAATATCTTAAGAAATTACATTCTAAATATATTATGAACTTATCACCATGTCGGTTAAATAAAATCAATTTCAAACTTACTTACACTTTAATAATGTGAAACAGTTTGTTAAGAAATCTACTTTTCCTTATGACTCATTTTATATCCTTTAAACAATTTATAGCTTCCTGTTATGTTACGCACCCTCATTTTTTTTTTTTTTGTGATTATTTTGACTACCCTTAGTCTAGCCATTAATGCCACTAATAAAAGTTGATTCAACTTTGTTATACTTTCTTTCTATTAAATATCCTTAATACACCCCTTACATATGAAATCCATTCGATATTCAATGAATATAATAGTATACACAGAGACAGTGCCGTAGCCAAGGCGAGAGGCCCGCCCCAACCCTCTGTACTTATAAAAAACATATTTTTGTAAAACAGCTTTAATTTTTTATTGATTGAAAAGTTGTCGTAATTCTTATTTGTTTTAACATTTTTTTAGTCCGGATTTTAGTCTAGCAAACTTTTTAATATACGACTCTAACCCACGACTCTAACCCAACGACTCAAACCCATGTTTAGCACCAAAACACACTAATTTTGAGGCGTTTGTGATGACAAAAAAAAAAATGGAACGTTAAAAATGTTCATTTGAGAATTAAGCAAAAACTTTGCTGTATAAATTTGGTGTTTCTTGCTGGACAAAGAATATTTTAAACTATTTGAGAAAAAGTGAGAACTGTTGCTGAAACATTTAGTTAAAAGCATTTAGTTTTGTCAGAACAGATACTTAACACTAAATTACGTAGTAAACATTTTTGTAAAAACTACTAAAAATTAGTTAAAAATGACGTTGTTAAATAATAGTTAGATAGAAAAACCAAAAATAATTGAAACTAACAAATAAATCTGCTAAAATCAGCAAACAAATTTGCTAAATATTAGTAAACAAAAAAGCACAAAAAATTTAAAATTTTCAAAGTTTTTGTTTATGCAAATTAAAATCTGGCGTTCTGAAATCGGAAGATTTAAATTTGTTAGCAACAACTTCTGTTGATTTTAGCAAAAGTTTCGCCAAAATTGCACTTTATGGGGCGTTCCTAAAAAAAAATATGACCCCCTCTGGAATTAAAAAAGAAATTTTTTTTCTATCTTTGGTTTTTGGGGCCTTGGACAAAGTGTGGGTATTCAAATGAAAGGAAATTTCCTCAAGATTTCAAAAATGTTATTATTTTTATGATCTATAATACGTAGCGCCCTCTAGAGCTATTTTAAGTACAAAAATGGGGAGGAAGTTTTTTAGTGTTTTTTTTTTTTATTTTTGTAAAATTTACTGTTTAAATAAATTCTACATTCTAAATTATTGGGGGTTGCTCCTATGTGATAGGTAGTGTGGTGGTTTCGCTGAGTAAAGTTTTTGATATAAAAAAAAATTAAGGGAAAATTGGACTTTAAAATTCTCCATCAAATGCGGACTATTACTCCCAGAAGTACACAGAAAAAATAATTGTTAAAAAAATTTCAAACTTAACTTTTGTTTGATTTAAAATTCACTTTCAATTAAAACTTTAATAATATGTATTAAATGTTCAATTACAAATGAATTTGGTTTACACAAAATTTACAATTTTTATAACCTATAATAACAACAAAGAAAAAACTGCCAAAATTTAAAAAAAATTAAAAAAAAAATATATTAAAAAATTCGCTAAAATTTAAAAAAAAAAAATTAATATAGAAAAGTCTATAAAATTGAAAAAAAATTCACCAAATTCAAATGATGCTGAAGTTGAAAAAAAACACCAAAAATTAAAAACATCACCAAAATTTCAAAAAATCACCAAACCCGGTTAAAAATCAACATATATTCATCCATTTATAAACATGTATGAACTCAGTCATGCTCATATATGAAGTAATTCGGGGTCATACACGTCCATATACCACCATGTAGGATTAATATATGTTCATACGAGTTCTTTTGTTTTAATTGATGTAATATTTAATGTACATATATGAACATGTATGATTATATGTGTATGTAAATGTTACCATATATCATATATGTATGCAGCATGTGTGCTTATGTATGGGTCCATATCATACATGAGACTAATAAATTAAATGGACTAATTAATTCTTGATTTCATTAGTAATGAAATTATTTTCATTAGCATTATCTTAATTATTTTTAATGAATTTCATTGATTTGATTGATTAAAGATAATGATTTTAAATTTCATTACCATTAGTAATGAATCAATTAAAGGAAGCTAATTACAATTGACAGAATACAAAAATGCTAGGTTCGGGGAAAGATTCCGATAGGTTAACTTTTTATGAAAAAACAACAGGTTGTCTCAATTATTTGTTTACCCAAATACGTACGTGAAAATACCATTTTAATCACTCCGATAATAGAATGAAACATTGGTCCAAAATGGAACAATATGAAACGGGGAACGAGTGGAATCCTAACACTTAACACATTTGTGTTGTAGGAAGTGGAAGCTTTTTGTTAAAATATCGCCATTTTACAAAATGGCAAAATTTTTGGAAATGGCCAGTACCTCCAAAACTAATAATATAAATAGGCTAGGTCCGAGAGAGATCACGAGTGATAAATTTTTATAACAGGTGATTTCATTTTTTTTTTACTTATTTACCTGACAATACAAACATAAACATATGTATGTTCCTCGTTCCATTTCGTTTCCCGTATTCAGTATTACAATTAACACTCCATTTTTTGTTTTTGTAAACAAATCCTTTTTTGCTCAATTGTAATTAGTTTTTTAGGCATTAGTGTAATTACATTAGCATTACTAGGTAAAATTCTAATGCTAAAAATTAAATTGTAATAAAATTTTTTTGCATAAGTATTAGTTAAATAATGCTAATGAAAAAATTTCAAGTATGATCCATATTCATACATATGTCGATTTTTAACAGTGAAATAAAAAAAATTACAAAAACTAAAAATGCTTGCGAGATATAGACGATTTTAATTATATTACGATGATTTTTTTAAATTTTAGCGAATTCTTAAATTTTAACGTTTTATGTTTAAATTTTAAAAGTTTTTTTAAATTTTTTAAAATATATGCGATTTTTTAAATTTTGTAGATTTTATTTCCCCATATGAGCGTTTTTTATTTTGACAATTGAAGGGCTTATTGTAAAAACTTGATAAGCCACATTTAATTTTTAGTTTGTTTTTCCCTTTTAAAGGTTAAAAAGATGCAGAAAATATGACTTTTGCAAAACTTTTATACTGTCGGTACTTGCAATAAATGTTTAAGCAAGTTTTCTATTAAATATTAATCAACGGATCTCTGGAAAACACCGAAAATCCATAAAACAATAAATGTGGCTTATCAAGATTTTACAATAAGCCCTTCAATTGTTTTCCAATGTTGGAGTTTTTTTAAATTTTGTGGATTTTTTTCCCCATATGAGCGTTTTTTATTTTGACAATTGTTTTCCCATGTTGGAGTTTTTTTTTAAATTATTGAAAATTTTTTTAATTTCGGTACTTTTTTTTTCAAAATTTAGCGGTTCTTCAAATTTTGGTCATTTTTGTCAAATTTTAGCGATTTTTTCTAATATTAGCGGTTTTTTAATTTTTGACAAATTTTTGTAATTTTGACGGGTTTTTCCAATTTTTACCGATTTTTTTTAATTTCAGTGATTTCCAAGCAATTTTTGGCGTTTTTTTTTTTGCAAATTTTAATTAACCTTTTAATAGTATCTACTAAAAATTTGTTTAATATTAAAAACAATATTCAATTAAATGTTTAATAGATATTATTAAAATTTTATTTAAAAATATATTCAATTAAATAGTAACAAATTATTTTAATTAAGACTAAAATGTCCTTAATTGGACTGAATTCAATTATTAAACTTTTAAGGGCCATTATTACAACTTGCCAATAGCTAAAGTTCGGATGTTATCTGACAGATTTTTAGTTTTTCGTTATTATAAGTATACTTTAAGCTAAAAGTGACCGATAAGCTAAAGGGAAGATATTGTTGCCTTTAACTTTAAACGTAAGGTTTATGTGTTTAAAGTTGCCACATTTTCTGCTCTATAAAGAAGAAAATACCAAATTTCACAAATTATTGTTTGTTTGTAAACAAATAAATAAAACTACGTTGCCACTACGTATTTTTATAAACCAATTCATAAACCAATAATCGGTTTTTAGTTTGGTGCTGCCACATTATCAAAAATATTAATTTTATTTTGTTGGGAAGTTGTAATAACGAAAAACATTATAGCTCATTTTATTCCTCACTTTAGCTAAAGTTACTTTTTACTAACATTTACTTTAAAGGCAAGTTGTAATAATGGCCCTAAATGAATCAACAAATATTTTAATTGAAAGTCGATTTTAGTGTTTTCTATGTAATAAGATATTGAACAAGGTTAAACGTGCATTTTGCGAATAAAGCTTAATTTGCGATGTTAAAACATAATGAATATAGAAAAAAACGGGTTTTTTCAAATTCTATGTTAAGATATCTTTGAAAGCCTGATGTGATGGTCAGGGACTTGACTTTTTTTTAAAAAAAAATG
The DNA here is from genome assembly GCA_021234595.1 of Delia radicum. NCBI lineage: Eukaryota > Metazoa > Arthropoda > Insecta > Diptera > Anthomyiidae > Delia > Delia radicum. The sequence continues at coordinate 225,932,459 of CM037852.1, read as the reverse complement.
TTGACAGTGTTATCCGTATTTATTGAGCACAACAATTGATTGATTGAGTTTTCAAATTCATAACTTTTTCACTAAATAATATTTCCAATAACTTATTTTTTTATATTTGCTTCAATCAATTTTGGAATTTATCATTTTATTATCATTAAAATGTAATCAATCAATTCCCATTTGATAGGATTTTATTATTGTTTCGCGCTAATAATGAATGTCTTGTAAAAATGCGTTATTTAAAAGCTAAAACAGAGATGGATAAACGTACCATTATTAGGGCAGTTTCAATTCTATTAGTATCGAGTTAAATCTAAATAATAAACGAAATAAAAAAAGGGATAATTGAAGAAACTATAAAATATACGAGACTTTGTTTCGCGTGCAGACTTATAATGAAAACGTTAAGGAAACTGAAATAAGAGGAATTCAAGAATTTTATTTCATATGAAGAGTTTAGATGATTGGCGGAAATTTTAATCCAAACCATCATCAACAAAGTCGGGCTTTTTAGGAGCTTCTTTAGGCTCTTCGGTTTGCGAAGAAGCTGAAGGTGGTGGTGGAGTAGCACCAGCACCATCAGCAGCACCAGGGAATCCACCAGGGAAACCGGGAACACCACCGGGGAAGCTAAATTTAACCACATCGATAAGCTTAGCAATTTTTGGATTAGATTTATATTTATCAATATTAGCTGGATTTTTAGCAATATCCTGGAGAGCTGCCATAACTTCAGGATCATTCATGCCAGACAACAGATCACCCATATTCATGCCGCCCATGCCTCCCATGCCCCCAGGAAAACCACCGGGGAAACCACCAGGGAAACCGCCGCCTCCAGCACTTCCAGCCGGAGTCTTTTGCTGTTGAGCCTGTTGCTGGCGGGCCTTTTGACGTTTCAACTCGTCAGCCTTACGTTCACGTTCAGCCTTTTTACGTTGCTGTTTCAAGCGATGTTGTTCAATTTTCTTTGCATTTGGATTAACTTCACGCAACCATTCATCAGCTTCTTCATCATAATCTAATTTACAGGCCTGACGTAAATCCTTGGCAGACTCTTCCCAGTTACCTAACAAACGATTGGCACGTCCACGGAATTTATAGGCAGCAGCAGAATCACAATTGATTTCCAAAGCTTTATTACAATCACGTATACAGGCATTGGGTTTCTTAAGTTTCAAAAAGGCTTGGCCACGTTTGGCATGGAATAAAGCATTACCGGGATTAATTTCAATTGCCTGAGTATACAAATCAATGGCTTCCTGGAATTTCTGTTCACTATAAGCAGATGCTGCCTGTGAACGTAATTCCGATGATTTATCCACCTCTTCTTCTGTGGGAGTTTTAGACGAATCACCCATGGGTTGTTCGACATCATTATCGGGTTCGATGACACCTAAAACAAAAGGAGGGGGGTATATGTTTCATATGATATTTGTGTGCTTTAAAAATGCTGAGTAATATTCACGATTTTAATACAATTGAGTTTAGTTCTATTAAACAGGAAAAGACAAAATCTTAACATTTTTTTTTTTTATATTTCAATAGTTTGAACTTTTTTCTGTATACTATGAAAATTTTGGAGAAAAAATCGTAGACATTAAAAAGTTACAGCTTGTTAAATAAACTCCTTTCCCTATATTTTACCTGATCAATATTTACTTTAAATGTTTTTTTCTCAAAACAAGATGCTGAAAATCGAGTGGACTAAAAAATGAAGTCCCTAACGTACATATCGCACACCTAGTACAAAAGTGACTCAACTCAAAATTTTTTCATTTTTCAGAAATCGAAAAAAAAATATTTGCAACTTTATACAAATTGAAACATAAAGAAAGACATAACTTTTTTTGAGCAACAGTTAACAACAACAAAATACACTGATATTTTTTTTTATAGATAAACAAGTATATTGTGCATAGTTTAAGCATATAAAACCGAAAAATTAAAATTTTGAGTTGAGTCACTTTTGAACTGGGTGTGCGATATATTTCTAAATTTTTAACATATTAATTAAAATTAAAGACATTTCAAAAATTTCTTCAGTTGTCCGCATAAAATAACGATAATTGGCTTACCTCAAATCGAGACATTACATACAACAAACAAAATCAACTTTATGAGAATTTGTCTGCCTTAGTATATAAACTGGCTGATTTGGTAAGCCTGATCAAAACTATTTGAAAAGCAACAATTATCGTTTTCTTTTTCGGACAACTGAAGATTTGGGTGATGCCAATGAAACAATAGTATTGTATATCATGAATATGATTAAATATAATCTGATATGACAATATCATATTAGATTATGGACTTGAGGTAGAACAATATTTTAACTAATTATATGAAAATATAAAAAGTCCGAAAATACAATTTTTGTATTTTTAATACAAAAATTAAAACATTTTTGGGCAAAATCAAAATATTTTAAACCGCCTGGAATTTATATTTTGTCAAAGTTTCAAGTTTGGTTGTTAATATTTGCACTAGAGGGCGCTCTAAAGTAAAGTTACAAACATTTCTTAATGAAGCATTGTTCTATATATCTGCAAAGTTTGGATGATTAATGGATCTAGGACGTGACATTAACGAGTTAGGGATTTATGGTTGGATTAAGCAAAAACGAATGCCTATTTTATTTAATCGATCGAGTGTCTGAGCTTTTCCCGTCATTCGTAATCGTTCGGTTTTTATGGAACTTTTGCCGAAGAGCTTTTCCCCCATATATTTTAAATACTTAAAATATGTGGCCACTCACGGTCCACGATATAGACAATATGGGTATCAATTTTTTGTTTTCTTGAGTACTTTAACCCGGTGTACAACAAATATAATTTTTGTAAGTTTCGGGCATATATTCATACAAAAAGAAATTAATTTCACCTCCTACTTTTTAATTATTAAACATGAGATTGGGCAGATAAAAAAAAAAATATGTGTCTCTTGTTTTTTTCCCTCCTCTATAACATATTTAAAGTTCATTTAAATCTGCGGGTTCGGGTCGGAATACCTCAATATGCACCAATAAAACAAAAACGTTAATAGAATGCCTCATATGCAAATTGAACACATTTTGATATTGAAAATATATTTGTTAAGCCGTTTTAATTCGATTTTGACTAAAAAAATTTAAGGAAAAAGCCGAATATTTTCCGACTTGGCCGAATGTTCCGCAGACTAATATTGCATTCATTCCCTAAGGACTTTTCTTTAAATTTAACATTCAAAATCGCATCTTATAAGCCCAATAAACATTTTTCCATTTGTCAAATTTGTCCTTAATGCTTTAAAATACTGAATACCTACCAAAAGCATTTTCTATATTAAGTCTTCGGTCGGACACTAAATTTTAAATCTTTTTGAGTTACTGTGGCAAAGTATTGCTTGAAGTTTAACTGGAAGAAACTTCGATTCAAACAGAATTTTCACATTAAAAATAAGGAAAAATTTGGAAAACGCGTATACAATGATCTAGTAAACACGAAAAGCAAAAAAGTTGGGACTTTGAAGTAAGCATATCATCGTACAAGAGTTTTAAAATTTCCGAATTCAAACAAAATTTTTCGAATCGAATTACATAATAGCCCCCCTGTTCCCGTACTTACCCTTCACTCCAGGGAAAAGCTTCACCATATTAAAAGCCTCATAAATATAATGAAATCTTCATTGTTTTTCGTCCAAAACAGTTTCATAACTATTTATGTTCCATAAAATTATTGTGAATTTCACCAGGATCTAACTTAATTTCAATACCGAAGTCTGTTAGTACTCCACTAGCCTAAAACAAATTTCCGATTGGCTCTATATATATATCAGTTTTCGAGATATGAAGAATGTTTCATTAATATTTATGAAACATCTCATCATATTTATGAAAACTATTCATAACTATGACGAATCCAGGAAAATATTTTGGGGAGGGAAGTTAGAGTAGTTTTAATTAGCTTTTCTAATATTTTCACATATTGGTACTGAAAATTTTCATTTTGAGGGAGAAAATGTCCCATTTTTCGTCCCCTGTATCCGCGCCAGATGACAATGTTTCGCAGATTTTCGTCCAATGAAACTGTTCCATAAATATGATGAAACTTTTTTGCCTGAGTGTAGTACCCCCGAAACCGTTTCCGTATTGAAAATTGCGTGTAAATTGATATTTGAGCTGTTTTGGGCATATTCGGCTTCAGACCGAAAAAGTGCCTTCGGTGCCACTAGTATTAAGCCAAACAATTCTGTAAATTTTGCCTTTCCCCAGGCTTACTCTATCCAGTTTCCAGATTAATGTTTTATCTTTATTCACTTCCAGTTTTAATAAGTTTTATTTTCAGAAAAAAAAATTAAATACACTTAAAAAATTAAACGTCTTAATCTAAATCATTCTAAACAAAGAGGAAGTACTACTATGTGGTAAATTATTATCATATAAATTTTGAACTGTCGCTTGAAAAATAGCTCTAGGATTTATAGCTGATGTCGACGATGCAATTGTGGCTGGATCAACAAAATTAGCCAATTGATGTGCTGCAGCGGCCGTAGCAAAATTAAGTGATTGACTGAAATGTATGGACGATGAAGCCGACGACTGATGAACATTGTTGGAAGAATCCAAAGAAGAACAAGATATGGTTGAAGGGTGTTGAGAAGATCTTAAACTTTTGGCGGGATCTATGTGTTTAATATCCAGTGTATTACCTTTTGAATCTACCCATAAACCACCTGGTTCCTCGCCGGAATAGTGAGATAGATTAGGATTTATATTTAAAAATCCTCGAGCCTTTTTAGGATCTTTATAGCAAAGGAATTGTAAACGGAACTCTTCATGGAACATTCTGTAATAGTAAAAAGCCGATACCGGCTTCATTTCTTCCAGCTCACATTTTTCCCGATAATCCTTGTACATTTTTTTAATCGATAGTGTGTTGTGAAGACATCGGAGTTTGGATTTTTTATTTGGGGTCCAGGTAGGATAGGAGTTGATATGATCCAAAATACCCTGTTTACGTTCGGGATTTATTTTATGTATTAAATGTTTACCACGACCATCAACACCCGTATAATTTCCAGTATTTTTATCCGCATGTTTAATAGCATTTTCGATAAATTTACGATTGATTGAAAGAGTATTCATCATAAAATGTTTACAAACTCTTCTATTTTCACTATGAATGCCGGAACGTAAAAAGAAACGGGTGTGATATTTACGAGTAGGACGATTAGTTTTACGAAATTCCAGTGTTGTGGGGGTCTCGACATCTTTAGTTTCTATGCGTGCCAAAATAAAATCTTTACGTCTTTTAAAATCCAATGACCAAAACATGTCACAAATTTGTTTACGTTCTTCTTCGGTGAAATATTGATGACACTTAAATGTACAACGTATGGCACAATTAATAGGTCTAGGAAATCGTTCACGTTCCGGTTCACCCGGCTTACGGCGTATAGTTTTATTTTTCGGTTTTTTATCCGTTAAATTTCCTGTTTCTGGATCTAAATATAATTGAGGTTTTGGGGGCACTTCTGCAGATTTGTCTGGTGGTTTAACACCTTCTTCTTTCTTAATTATAGGTCTGGCTAATTTTACCTGCTTCAGTTCATAGCCATCTATAACATTTTTAATATCTTGATTTCCTACTCTAAGAGTATTTTGGAAAAATTTACGACATATTTTTACTAAACTATCATCATCATCGTCTTCTTTAACATTGGTAGGATTGGATGGGGGAGTGTCTCCAGTTTTTACTACATCATTATTATCATCATCATCGTCGTCTTTTTTGACATTGCTAGGATTGGTTGGGGGAGTGTCTCCAATTTTATAGTATTTAATGAAATAGGAACAATTATTACTATTACGTTTTTTATTTCTATAACGTGACAGCAGACGTTTTCTAATGTGATTTCTAATAAAATTAATTTTATCCTCTTTACTTAAATTATTATAATAGTCATAAATATCTTCTCTTTGTTGTATAGAAAAGAGTGTAGTGCATTTAAGTTTACAAGAGTTTAGACAATTTTGGAATCGAGCCACTTTATACTTTCTACGGGGTTGTCTTCCTCTCTTTGTTTTAGTTAGCAATATAAGAGGTTCATCTTCATCATCACCATCGTCTTCGTCTTCCCCACTTTCTTCATCCTCATCATCATCATCATCATTATCATCATATTTTCTATCTTTTTTACCTTTAAAATCTTTATAGTCATCATCATAATCATCTTCATCATCTTCCATTTGATATTCGTCCGTATCCGAATCGAAATAGAATTCTTCATCTTCTTGTACCTCTTTATAAGATTTATTGACATTCTCCACCGCATCAATTAGCTTTTCTTCATCTGGTTCAATTTTATTTTCATTTAGTTCACATTTAATTACCAGTTCCGGTGTATATAACGGATCATTTGGATCCATTTTTACTAAAAGTTCTTCAGTTTCCTTCTTCACTTTAATGTCCTGTAGTATGGCGGCGGATTTCTTTAGTTTAGCTTTTCTTGTTTTTGAAATAGTTTTTTTCTCTACTCCTTTTTTAGTTGAGGATTTTTTCTTTTTGGCCGCTTTTTTTGGTGTTATAGTTTTTGGTGGTTTCTCGTCTAGGTATAGAACATTGGGTTCTAATAATGGCATGTTGTTGGCTGCAAGCATATGGCAAAAAGCACATTATCAAAACTTCGGAGATATTAATTTGCTATTTGCTTTTATTTTTGGTTTTTTTTTTTTTTTTGTTTATAAGTATACTTAAATTTGTAAAGAAAAAACTTAAAACTTTTAAATTAGAGCTAAAAACACAAGAAATAACAAAACATGTTATTTTAAATAAAATTAAAATTTTAACTAAATTTAACTTGCAAATGCATCATTAAAGCTAAAAGTCTATTAATTTTTAATAAAACAGAGTTCCGAATACTTACTCTCATAACAATCCTTGCAAAAATTTACAAAAATTATGTCAAAATAACGAAAACTTTTGTAAAATAAACAAATTTTCTTTAATTTCACGAATATTTTCGTTAAGTTGACATTTTTTCGTAATTTTATGCTTGAATTATTATGAGAGCACATAAAATATTCTAAAGTGAAACATTCCGAATTATTTGCTATTCTGTGATCAACATCCGAATATTTTTTATGTTTTACTTCGTTACGAAAAAGATTGGTGAAAGTAAAACGGATATACTATATATATAAACTAAATTCCAAAAATTTTTTCGAAACAGAAAATTTCTGAAATTTTTAATTTCATATTATTAAACGATTTCACTTTAATTATAAAGTTACGAAACTAACAATAGTGGTATTACACGGCACACCCCTCAGACCTTAAAGAGCTTTAAACATGTTGTAGAGGAGAGAAATCTAAGGAACACATGTTTTATTTTAAGCTGACCAATCTTATATTTAAGAGTTACTAAACCCATTTCGCGTTTTCGGCATTATTTCGTTCTATTTTAAAGTTTTTAAAAACAAATTTTGGTATCACATGAAAGCCTTTTTGAATCCACATTCACTGGCATATAAAACATGTCTAAATACTTTCAAGTATTCTTGTTATTAAAGAAAATGTTTTTTAAACTAACAATATAATTGGCGGTTTTTTAAAAAATGGTAGTTGGATGCATCTAAAAGTAATGCATATTAATTCCTATTTAATTGAATATAAGAGATATCAGATATTTTTTCGATATTCGTAATTTTTACACAAATTTTCCCAAAAAAGTTTTTTTCCTTACATTTCAAAAATTTTAAAACGTTGCCACTTTGATTCTGCGATCAAAATTTTTGTTTTTTTTTTCAAGTACTTTCACCCTGTGTACAAAATCTAATTTTCGTAAATTTCAGACATACACACAGAAAAGTTATTCATTATGACGACCGAATTTTTCGTCATCTGCATAGTTTCGTTGCAACTACCGATATTTGTGTTTATGACAACCTGAATTTCGTCTGGAACAGTATATTTCAATTAACGCTGGAACTAATTTGATTTCGGCAACCAAATAATTCGGTTGGCGCAACCAAAGCATTTGGTTGGCCAAAAATTCGGTTGTCACAATGCATCTGTTTTCTCTGTGTATGTTTTCATACAAAAACTTTACTTCTCACCCCACTTTTAAAGCCTTACACGTGAAATTGGACAGCTAAAAAAAGACGTGTTTTCTATTTTATATCAGCAAAGTTCATTAAAATCTCATTTCTTGTTAGAACAGGACACGATGGGGGAAATTGTGACTTTGTATGAGCAAATCTGCCTACAGCTCACAGTTTTAACGAATTAAAAAAAAAAAAATAATAATGATTTTGAAAATTTGTTGACTAAATTCCGGTTTGATTCCGCTTAACCAATTTTTATATTCTTAATAAACCGGCAAAATCATCAAAGTTTTAAAAATTTGAAAGTTATGGGATTAGGCTTGTCATTTATTCGGGTTTATAATTTAATCGATAAAGCGATTAAAACGCGATTTTTTGAGTTATTCGATTTTATCAACTAAATATTTTATAAATTTTAGAATCACTTTGAATACTACAACAACACCAATGCAATTATTTTTAGCTATTAGAACGCAAAAAAAAAAACTTGAGGTACTCTAAATCCGAATCTGACCTCACAACTTATTAACCTAGTTTTAAAATCCCGTGTTTTTGCTATATATGGAACGTTATAACATTGCGAATTAAACGTTATTAACCAAACTTGTCATGTCATCTGAAAGTCCTATCTGTTTTCTTTAAATTTCTGATTTAACCTTTCCAATATCTGATTCGTTGATGGAAAAATGGACCATTGGAATTTATTGGTATGGTGTTTATATGAATTTGAAGGGGCAATTTCTATGTGAAGAAATAAGATATTGGAAAGGTTAAACTTGAACGGAACAGTTAGGACTTTCAGATGAAACAACAAGTTTTGTTAATAACGAATATGGCGAAATCCTATGATTTTAAAACTTTAGGGCGATATATCTCGAAATGGAGAAATTCAGATTCGGATTCAACGCTCCTCTAACCTATAAAAAAGTTTTAGTTTTGCAGTAAAGAAAAAAATTGCATTACTTTTCGTGCAAACAGAACTGTGTTGTTTATAGCCCTGTTATGTTATTTTACTTTGGCGCTTTAATATGTATAAGGGATAAAAAATGCACATATTTTTTTCTTTTAAATTTATGTTACCGTTGCTGGGTATCGAACCCGCAACCTTATGTGTAGCAGTCCAATGCGCTAACCATTATACCACAAAGCTTACAACAGATTAAAATAAGTTAAGCAATGTTCCTAATTTAACTGAAGCGATTAAAAATTATTTCAATCCCTGGTTTCGATATTTATTTACTTTTTAAAATTCGATTTTTAACTTTCTATTCAACACTTGCCCGATAATTTTTGTATAAAACCACCATCTCTTTTTTATGTTTTATTTAAATTGCATTTTTTTTTTATAAATAGCCTTAAAAACTTATTTATATCATTTTAAACATGGAGTTTGAACCATGTGGTAAATTATCATATAAATTTGGATTTAAATCAAGTCTCCGCATAGACGCTTGACTAATAGCTCTAGGATTTAGTGATGGCGTAGAAACCAACGAAGGATCCATCAAATTAGCCAAGTGTTGTGCCGCTGCAGCCGTTGTATAATTTAATGGATTCAATTGTAGAGATGTAGAAGGATTGGCAATATTTGAAAATGAATCTTGAGAAGAGTTGGAAACTATTGAAATTGAAAAATTATGTTCCTGACCTTGAGATGACAACATAGGGAATGCATTTATACGTTGTGCGGTATCAAACAATTTTAAATTTAAACGTTCACCATTAGGATGTAACCAAAAACCTCCGGGCTCTTCTCCCGTAAACGTAGATACTGTAGGATTTTTATTAACACAACCACCACGTTTTTTAGGATCAGGATTTGCTAAAAATAATAAACGGAAACTATTATGAAAACATTTGTAGTAATAAATACTGCCGACAGCTTTTGATCCTTCTCTTACGCACATTTCCCTATAGTCTTCATACATTTTCTTAATGGTTAAAGTATGATGAAGATATTTTGTTTTTGATTTTTTATTAGGAACCCAAGCAGGATAAGAACTTATATGTTCCAATATGACTTTTTTACGTTCTTCTGGATGCTTTGTACCGCAAGGATGATGACCCCGTCTATCGGCTCCTTGATAACAGCCTGTAGTTTTATCGGCAAATTCTATAGCATTACTAATGAATTCGCGACTTATGCGTAGCGTATTAATTAGAAAATGTTTGCATACTCTTTTATTTTCACCCTGTACACCGGTACGCAAAAAATAACGTGTTTGATGGGTTCGAGGATTTCGATTTGATGTACGGAATTCTGGTGCCATTTGTGTTTCAATATCTTTAACTTCCAGATTGGCTAGCACAAAATCTTTACGTCGTTTAAAGTCCAACGACCAAAAAGTATCACAAATCTGTTTTCGTTCTTCTTCGGTAAAATGGGTATGACATTTATAGATACATCTGATGGCACATTTTATAGGTAAAGGAAAACGTTCTCGTATTGGTTCGCCGGCTTTGCGGCGTTTTTGTGTTTTCTTAGGTTTCAATTCCGCTGAAGATGTTAAAGATTTCTTTGTTTTATCTTTAGGATCAATAATAATTAAATTTCCCGTTTCTGGATCTAAAATTTGTTTAATTTCTTGAGATAACTCCTTTTCTTTTTCCTTATTTGCTTTAATCGTTTCCGCTAATAATAGTAAATCTTTGTCCACCTCCAATTGATAACCCGTTAATGCTTTTTTAATATAATGATTGGTTACACATAAAGTGGCTTCAAAATATTTACGACAAACTCTTATTAAACCAGTGTTTGTACAGGATTCTTCAGTGGTGACATCGTCTTTAATACAATCCTCTAAATAATAACAACAATTATAGCCACGTTTATTTTTGGCTCGTAAACGTTTGTAACGTACCATATTTTTGGATTTAATAAATTTTCGTATATAGGCAAGCCGATCCTCTTTAGTGAGATTCCAATATTGAGTACATATGCGTATACGTTGTTCCTCGGTAAATTTTTCATTACAATGGCGTTTACATGAAAAGCGACACTTTACTGCAAGGGGAGATCTGATTTTATGTTCTCCCTTTTTGCGATATTTACTAGTATTTCCTTTACTACGGGAAAGTAATATTAAAGGTTCATCTTCATCCTCGTCGTCATCATCATCATCGGATATTTCTTCATCAAAGTCGGCATCTTCGTCATCATCATCTGTAACTTCTTCGTCTTGATCATGGGGTTCATAGTTCTTATCCAAATTTTGATTCTCTTCATTATCCTCTTTATTGTCATCATTTTCTTGTTGTATTCCTTCAACTTCATGTTCCAATTTTTCAACATTTAGCTCAAGTTTTATGGCTACTTCTGGTGTATATAATGGATCATTTGGATTTTCTTCTTTATCCTCATGATCCTTTCTTACTTCATTCTTTATTTTATATTCTTGCTGCATTTTAGCTATTTTTGCTGGATTTATTTTCCTAGTTTTTGCAAAAGTTCTTTTGATTTTCTTCTTTTTAGTTGGTTTTTTAGTTTTTGCTGCTGCGGTTGACTTTTTGCTTTTAACAATTTTTGGTGGTTTCTCGTCTAGATATAGAACATTGGGTTCTAATAATGTTATGTTGTTGGCTGCAAACATATGGCAAAAAGCACATTATCAAAATTTCGGAGATATTGTTTAATTTTTGTTTGTTCATAAATTAAGGTTATAAACGAACAGAAAAAAACGTATGAATCTCTTGTCCGGAGATTTATAATATAAATCGAATAAACGGACAAGATCTTAACACTATTACTTATAATTTTCAAAATTGTCTAAAGCTGCAATTACATTACGCTCCAAATCCAGTTCAAACTAGATTTCGATCAAATGGTAGTGTTTTAAAGGATACACGAACTAGTTTTCGAAATCAAGTTTAACTGGATTTCGAGCGTAAGGTTGTGTTTGCATTACCATCGAAATCCATTTTAAACTAGATTTCGATCATATGTGAAACGTGAACTAGATCATATATGCTGCTAAAAAAAACCCTATAATAGACCATTCAGACAACGAAATTAATCTGCTTGGTTAAAGCTGATCCATTTTTTAGTCTTACTCGTTTGTATGTGCGTTTTTAAAAGTTCAACGATTAACTTGATAGTCAAAAGTTGAATTTCGTTAATATAAAATACTAAGGAAGCGCCGATAGCGATTCGACATGGGAGGAACATGGAAAATGACAAAAATTTAGTCGACAGCGCCAAAATATTTTTGCGTCAGCTTAAAGTATGTTTGTTTTAAATGTTAATCAAAGAGATTAAAATATGGTGGAATCGACTTGCTTAGGGCGAGTTTTTTGGGATGTCAGTTAAACTTGGTTTAGTTATGTCTGCCATTTCCATGTTTGTTATCGAAAATTTGTCGGAATCATTTTTTCTCATTTAAAATTTTGGTCTTTATTAAAATAAAACAAAATGAACCAAATTTCAAAACCGGTTTTCCCAGTTACCAACTTCGTTAAACTAAGTTTAAAGACAATCTACATTCTAAAAACTCGGCCTTACCGATCAATTAAGCAGTTAATCCACTTTTTAGTAGATTATTTTTCTGTACAAATTGGGTAAAAATAATTTCGCAGGAATGCTGGTTGAATTCAGGTCTCTTTTCTTCTTTCAAGGATTTAATAGAACTTGTATTTTAATTTAAACACTTGAATTTTTAAAACATAAGTGCATTAGAAAAATTGTACATCGTTTAAAATCTTGTCTTGTTGAAACAAAATAATGGAAAATATTTTTAATTTTTAATAGAAATCAAAATTGTTTTATTATAAAAACCCCGTTTTATTATTGAAAAACTTTAATATTATTTTATATTCAAACTATTTAAACCATTCTAAATATTGAAGATGCACTATGCGGTATAGAAGCCAAAGAAGGATCAATTAAACTAGCCAAGTGATGTGCTGCAGCGGCAGTGGTATAATTTAATGGATTCAATTGTAAAGACGTCGAAGGATTATCAATATTTGTAAAGGAATCTTGAGAAGAGTTGGAAGTTAGGGAATAATGCTGTTGTCGCTGATATTGTTGTAATGCTGGTTGAAGGGTATTCATACTTTGTGCCGGATTAAATAATCTTAAATTTAATTTCTCATCATTGGCATCTAACCATATACCTCCTGGTTCTTCTCCCGTATAATGCGATATTGTAAGATTTTTACCCCGTTTTTTAGTATTGGGATTTGTTAGAAACTTTAAACGAAAATGATCATTGAAATATTTATAGTAATAAATACTGGAGACAGATTTGGTTCCTTCCTTTTCACAGTTATCCTTATATTCATCAAACATTTTTTTAATACTAAGACTATGATGAAGATATTTTGTTTTTGATTTTTTATGAGGCACCCATTTAGGGAAAGAAGAAATATGATCTAACATGACTTTAATACGTTCTTCTGGATGTTTTGTAGACGGAGTATGTTGACCACGTCTGTCGCCTCCTTTATAACAGCCCGTAGTTTGATCAGCAAATTCTACAGCATTTTCTATGAATTTTCGTGCAATGCTTAGAGTGTTACTCATAAAATGTTTGCATACTCTAATTTTTTCACCGTGCATATTAGTTCGTAAAAAGTAACGTAATTGATGGGCTCGGGGAGCACGATTTGTTGTACGAAATTCAGTGGTTGTCTGTCTTTCAATTTCTTTAACTTCCAGATTAGCTAAAATAAAATCTTTACGTTGTTTAAAGTCCAAGGACCAAAAACTATCACAGATTTGTTTTCGCACTTCTTCGGTGAATTTTGTATGACATTTATAGATACATTTCACTGCACAGTTTATAGGCTTAGGAAAACGTTTAGGCAGTGGATCATCTGGTTTACGGCGTTTATGTTTTTTCTTGGGTTTCAATTCAGAAGATTTCTTGGTTTTATCTTTAGGATCAATAATAATTAAATTTCCCGTTGCTGGATCTAAAACTTGTTTGATTTCTTGGGACAATGCCTTTTCTCTTTCCTTATTTGCTTTAATCGTTTCGGCTAGTAACAATAGTTCTTGGTCTTCTTCCAATTTATAACCAGTTAAGGCCTTTTTAATACAATATTTGCCCACACACAAAGTAGCTTCGAAATATTTATGACATACTTTAATTAATTTGACGTCCTTGTTAGCATCATCATCATCTTTTATGTTAAGCTTTAGACAATCCTTTAAATAATAACTACACCTATAGCTACGCTTATTATCGCGTCCAATAATAGTGTATTTTGGCAAATTTTGTGATCTCATATGTTCTCGTAGAAAAGCCAATCTATGCTCCATATTTAGATTCCAATAAGAATCACATAAGAGATTTCGTTGTTCCTCGGTAAATTTTTCAATACAACGTAATTTACACAATGTACTACATTTGGCTGGTTTAGGTACTTTAATGCTTTTGCCATAATTACGAGTTCCTCCTTTGCTACGACTAAGTAGTATTAAAGGTTCATCCTCATCGTCATCGTCAGATATTTCACCATCAAAATCTGCATCTTCCTCATCCGTAACTTCTACGTCTTGCTCTTCAGGCTCATAGTTCTGATCAAAATCTTTAGTATCCTCATTCTCATCTTTATCGTCATATTGTATTTTAACTTCAGGCACCAATTTTTCCACATCAAGTTCCAGTTTTACTTCCACCTTTGGTGTGTATAGGGGATCATTTTTATTTTCTTCTTTGTCATCAGGGTCATCTTTTAAAGATACTTCATTTTTAATAAATTTTTCTTTAGCAGTTTTTGCTGAATTTTTCGATTTTTTCTTCTGTTTTGTTATAGTTTTTTTGATTTCTTCCTTTTTAGTTGGTTTTTTAGTTTTTGTTGATTTTTTGGTTTTAACAATTTTTGGTGGTTTTTCTTCTAGATATAGAACAGTGGGTTCTAATAGTTTTATGTTGTTGGCTGCAATCATATGGCAAAAAGCACATTGTCAAAATTTCGAAGTTATTTGAATTTTTTTTTTTAATTTAGTCTCTTAATCAAATTGTTAAGACTATAATAGTGTATTCACAATTTACATTAAAATTGAAGAATATATTTAAAAAATTGTTTAAATTAAATATTAAATAAAACAAAGATTATGTGAAGCTAACGACTCCCGGTTTTGGCATAAAAACATTTTAAATTTGCACATTAAATTTTAGTTTTGGATTTTTGGTTCAAAATTTATGGTAAATCATGTGAAAGTTATTTAATAATTTTTTTTAATTATTAAACTAGTTCTAACTTAAGCAGACTTTTTCTCAAAAAAATTATTTTTAATTTATAACTTTACTAGTCTTTTTGTTTTTTAATATTCAAATCAAACAGAAAAAAACTTAACACGATATTCAGTTAAAATATTTGTAAATACAATTAAAAGTTTAACCCTTTCACTACCGACTTTTTGTTTGTGGATATATTTCTATTTTGACTTCAGATTCATATTTGGGGTCCTTAAATTATTATGAAAAAGGTTTGCACATATGACCCATCCGCCTCCTCCCTAACAAAAAATGGGTCCGCAAATCGAATTTTTGAAACTTCTCAGCCCGTTTTTAACACTAAACTAATGGAATTGACAAAATATGTTTTGTTTGATTTTGTTCTGGTCATTAAATGAAGTTACGTGCAACATTTCGAGATTCTAG
The DNA here is from genome assembly GCA_021234595.1 of Delia radicum. NCBI lineage: Eukaryota > Metazoa > Arthropoda > Insecta > Diptera > Anthomyiidae > Delia > Delia radicum. Next base: position 225,916,772 of record CM037852.1, on the reverse strand, counting down.
CTTTGTTAGTTTAGGTCCCTTCGGAGAAAAAGGGTGATTAAAAAATTCGGACTTTGTTAACAAATATCGGCACTATATTGCCCTGATGAAAAGTTTATGCATAGTTTTTTTTTTTTCGATGACCAATATCCCAATGAACATATTTAAACAAAAATATAAAGTTTTATTGCATTAGCATATTTTTTTTTTGAAAGTGTTCACTGTAGAGTACAAGGGTAATCAAAGGGTTAATTGAATTAGGAACAATTTAACTTTTATTCATATCAATTAATATTTTAATTAAAAATTTTGTTGGAAATAAAAATATTAGGGAACAAATTTTGATAACGGTATTCTAAGATATCTTATTACATTCTCTTTTTGTGAAATAAATTTTCTTAAATTTATATTTAAACGTAAATTTTAAGTAAAAAGCTTCTGAGAATTATAAGCTTTAATAATATCGCACTTGATCAACAAGAGGGTATTAACTCAAAATTTTAAAATTTTCAGTAGAGTCAAAAAACAGTTTATGGCCACATTTTAACAGAATTTAAAAATTCAAACATATCATAATAAGCAAATTCCATTTGAAAATATATGTATATACATTGTTGTTGTTTTAAATTTTTCCACTCATTGCAAAAAAAATCAATTTTTTGAGTTAATACCATTTTTTGAAATTTTATCGATTTAAATTTATAGAATAAAACAAATTTTATCAACAAAACAGTATCAACTCAAAATACAACCAAATATAAATAAAACAGTTTGATTATTTTTAACATAAATAAAGGCTCAAATCAAAATAATATCTTTTTTATGAAAATATACGATTCATTTCTATTTGAACTTTTGTATTAACTCGAAATAATACCTTTTTGTTGAAATAAAGGTAATCACTACATTATCATGAAAATGGTCTCAAAAGTGGTTTTCGAGATGAAAGAGTAATCGAAATACGTTGAAATTTTTACAATAGATAGATAATGATGTTGTTAGTTGATTTCTTGAAAAAAGTGATATTTTAAAAATTTTGAGTTAATACCCTCTTGTTGATCAAGTGCGAAATGTATCTAAAGATTTTGGAATTACTTCAGGTTTTTAACTGATCTTCTAACTGATGCAATTAAATATTTATCCAACATTTTAAAATTACTTCAAATTTTTAACTAAACTTTTAATTGATGCAATTAAATATTTACAAATGCTAAAATTTTGAAACTAATTTACTTTATTAACTTAAAGAACTTGAATTTAAAAACATAAGTGCAATTTTTGCGTATCTAACATCTTGTCGCAAAAAGAGTTTACATTTTTCAAGTTGAAACAGAATAATGCAAAATATTTTTATTTTTTATGCATTTATGCATTTATAACGAGTTTTCAACCTCCGTATATTTACAAAAATAAAGCAAAATTAAATATTTTAGCTTAAAGATTTAGAAAGGCAGAGCTTTAACAAAAATCCTATTAATCATCAATTTTGCTTCATTCTTGTCTTCTTAGCAATCAAACACGTGGCTAGAGTCGTTTCCTAACAAGCATCATGACGATACTAAACAATAAAGCCCAAAAATGTTCTATTAATATAACAAAAAATTTAGTTTTTACTCTGGCTCAAGTAATATTTTTAATTTTTAATAGAATTTAATTTTTTTTTTTATTATAAATACTCCGCTTTATTGTTTTAAAACTTATGTTTTAGTTTACATAAAAAACAAAAATTTAAACCATTCTAAATATAGAAGATGAACTATGCGGTATAGAAGCCAAAGATGGATCAATTAAACTAGACAAGTGATGTGCAGCAGCGGTAGTGGTATAATTTAATGGATTTAATTGTAAAGACGTCGAAGGATTAACAATATTTGCAAAAGAATCTTGAGAAGAGTTGGAAGTTATGGGATAATGCTGTTGTGATGCAGTTTGAGGGATATTCATACTTTGAGACGGCTTAAATAATCTTAAATTTAATTTCTCATCATTGGAATCTAGCCATATACCTCCTGGTTCTTCTCCCGTATAATGCGATATTGTAGGATTTTTACTTATACAACCAACCCGTTTTTTAGTGCTGGGATTTGTTAAAAACTTTAAACGAAAATCATCATGAAAATATTTATAGTAATAAATACTGGACACAGATTTAGTGCCTTCTTTTTCACAGTTATCTTTATATTCATCAAACATTTTCTTAATGGTTAGAGTATGATGAAGATATTTTGTTTTTGATTTTTTGTGAGGCACCCATTTAGGGAAAGAGCTGATATGATCTAATATGACTTTAATACGTTCTTCTGGATGTTTTGTAGACGGAGTATGTTGACCACGTCTGTCGGCTCCTTTATAGCAGCCCGTAGTTTGATCAGCAAATTCTACTGCATTTTCTATAAAATTTCGAGTAATGCTGAGTGTATTATTCATAAAATGTTTGCATACTCTTATTTTATCACTGTGCATATTAGTTCTTAAAAAGTAACGTAATTGATGGGCTCGGGGAGCGCGATTTGTTATACGAAATTCATTGGTTGTTTGTCTTTCAATTTCTTTAACTTCCAGATTAGCTAGAATAAAATCTTTACGTCGTTTAAAATCCAAAGACAAAAAACTATCACAGATTTGTTTTCGTTCGTCTTCGGTGAACTTTGTATGACATTTATAGATACATTTCACTGCACAGTTTATAGGTTTAGGAAGACGTTTAGGTAGCGGATCAGTTCGTTTACGGCGTTTATGTTTTTTCTTGGGTTTCAATTCAGAGGTTTTCTTTGTTTTATCTTTAGGATCAATAATAATTAAATTTCCCGTCACTGGATCTAAAACTTGTTTGATTTCTTGTGACAGTGCCTTTTCTTTTTCCTTATTTGCTTTAATCGTTTCGGCTAGTAACACTAATTCTTGATCTTCTTCCAATTTATAACCAGTTAAGGCCTTTTTAATACAATATTTACCCACACACAAAGTAGATTCGAAATATTTATGACATACTTTAATTAATTTGAAGTCCTTGTTAGCACCATCATCATCATCATCCACGTTAAGCTTTAGAAAATCCTTTAAATAATAACTACACTTATAGCCACGTTTATTTTTGCGGCCATTAAAAGTGTATTTTGGCAAACTTTGTGATCTCATATGTTCTCGTAGAAAATCCAATCTATTCTCTTTATTTAGATTCCAATAAGAATCACATAAGAGATTTCGTTGTTCCTCGGTAAATTTTTCAATACAACGTTGTTTACATAATGAACCACATTTGGCTGATTTAGGTACTTTGATGCTTGTGCCATAATTACGAGTTCCAACTTTGCTACGAGTAAGTAATATTAAAGGTTCATCTTCGTCGTCATCATCAGATATTTCACCATCAAAATCTGCATCTTTTTCATCATCATCTGTAACGTCTACGTCCTGATCGACAGGCTCATAGTTTTGATCTTTATAGTCGTATTGCATTGTAACTTCCGGCTCTAATTTTTCCACATTTAGTTCGAGTTTAACTTCCGCTTTTGGTGTATATAGAGGATCATTTTTATTTTCTTCTTTGTCATCAGGGTCATCATTTAAACATACTTCATTTTTAATAAAAAATTCTTTAGCAGTTTTTGCTAAATTTTTCGATTTTTTCTTTAGTTTTCTGATAGTTTTTTTATTACTTTCTTTTTAGTTGGTTTTTTAGATTTTGTTGCTGCTGTTGATTTTTTGGGTTTTACAATTTTTGGTAGTTTTTCTTCTAGATATAGAACAGTGGGTTCTAATAATTTTATGTTGTTGGCTGCAAGCATATGGCAAAAAGCACATTATCAAAATTTCGAAGATATTTGATTTCTTTTTTAAATTTAGTCTTTTAATCAAATTGATAGACTACAATAGTGTATTCACAATTTACAGTAAAATTTAAAAATAAATATTAAATAAAACAAATAATTGTGTGAACGACTCCCGATTTGAATTTTGGTACAACGAAATATTAAATTTCCAAGTTAAAAGAAAACGCTTTGCGTTTTTTATATAACCAAAATGTCCTTCTCTTAGAAACTTTTTTAAAAATCATATCCAACTGTCCGTGAACTACAAATTTCTTAAAAATAATTCATACTTTCTAGGCAACTAGTTTTTTTAATGAAATATTCAATCAATGAAATAATATTTTTCATAAAATTTTATAAAAACTTGCATTAGTTTAATGTAAAGTTTCAATGGACTAGAGTTGTGTAGTTCGAGAACGACCAAATTCAATTGTACTAGTCTTTACTTTGAACTAGTGAGCTAATTCGCAATCTTCAGCTCTTTTACATCTTTCGTTCGTTTTTGGTATTTGAGTAATATTTCTTTTCTTTGTTGTTTTTGAGTTTAATTTTTTTTTTCAATGTTGCCAGCTCAATTTTTTTTTTAATGTTAACCATACGATGCATACCCAACTTTTTCTACCAGAACACACACCCGGGATACGTTTGTACCTACTAGCTTATTTTGGCTTTTTCTAATGTTTAAATGGTCCAATTTCATTATTTTTTTTTTAAATGCTTATATTAATATTTTACAATGTTTTAGTTTTTGTTGCATGCAAATATTCTACCTGGTTCAAGAGATAGCTAAATGTGGTGTGTGTTTACGTAGATGTCGACTTTGGAAGCTCGTAGCTCCTGAACCACTGATCCAAATTGGATCAAATAACCTTTAAAAGATTAGAAATTACTTATATTTAAGTTAAGTTAAGCCGTTCCTGAGTTACAGCACTGCAAAGTTGCAAGTGGATACATTTGTACCCGGGTGTGTGTTCTAGGGTTAAAAAGAGGTAGGTGCCCAATATGAATAATTAGCTTAAAAATTATCAAACACATGATCTAACGAACGGTTGAACGAAATTGTCAAAGATTGATTGAATTAGAAGAGCGACCTAGCTCATTCACATCAATCGAACTAGAAAGAGCGCTGACTCCAACGAACTAAATTGCCCAAGTCTACAATGTACAAGTTCCAGTGTAACTTTGTTGCTTCAATGCAAAAATTCAATATCAGGCAGAGCATTTTCTCAGTGTAGACTTTTCTGCTAAAAAATTTTAATTTATGATTTCAGTCTTTTTTTTTTTAAATCACACAGAAGAAAATAAAATCGATATTCAATTAAAATATTTGTAAATAATATTAAAAGTTTAATTGAATTATGACTACCTGGTTAAAAGTTCTTATATGTACAAATATGTTTATATATGTTCATATATGGTTAAGTATATGGACATATATGTTTCATATATGGGTATATATGGAAGTGTATGTGATTCCATATATGCAAACAGTACTCATATATGGTCATTAGGGCTATAACTTTTTAACAGTTTTTGCAAATATTCAAATTTTCATAGCATAGTCGAATAGTCTTTTATGGTCTATGAAGAAATACGTTTTTAATTTTTCCACTGGCGTCAAAAAAGTTCACCCACCAACAACGACAGTTTCAAATTTTAATTATTTTTAATAAAAAAGTACATATTTTCATTTTGTTTTACATATCTTTAAAAAAATAGTACCGTTATTAACAATTTGGGGTGGATGGTAAGTTTCCCGCCAACCGCGAAAATTTATTTCAATTTAAAAAATGCAAATGTTTTTTTTTTTCTAATTTTGATTTAACTAAATTTGAGTCCTAAATATTTCGGCATACGCGAAAATGAAATTTGATTTTAACCATTATAAATAATTTTTTTTTGTATTGATTTAGAAAATGAGTTTAATGGATGAAGTTTTTTTTTTTGCAATTTGGCACAAAATAATGTTTTTCGTAAATAATACAACATTGCCCACCTCGTAGTACTTACTATGCCAAAAATTTTGTTATAGCCTTAATGGTCATATGTGGAGGTATATATGATTTCATATTTGCAAAAGGTGCTCATATATGGACATATATGGAAACATATGTTAATTTTTATTCGCAAAAGAGTGCTATATATGGGCAAATATGGAAGTATATTGAATTTTGTATGTGCAAAAAGGGCTCATATATGAACACATATGGACGTATTTGTGATTCCATTTACCTAACGACTTATATATGCACGAATTTATATGACAGGAAAGATTTTGAAACATATAAAATTCTTGTATCTGAACAGTTTTATAAACCCATTTCAAAGACCTATTGTAAACAACTTCAATTCTCAATCTAAAAATTCATAACGGGTTATATTTAAATTGTATTAAGTTCAGAAATAATTTCTAACATATTTCAAAATTGTTATTTTTGACCAGTCCATACAAAAATAAAATATATGTTTCAATAATTATTGTTAATCTTATGAAGAGCAACTAAATGTTTAAGCTTTTCTTAACCCTCTAATAAGGCTGCCTCAGGGCAGTCTTCATAAAATTTACCACAAATGTCATATGAGTTTTTTATTCTTAGAAATTAATATATTCCGATAGAAAACTAAATTTGCTAAATATTTTGCGAAGAAAGTTTTCGTGTGCCGTACACGGTTTGGAAGAGAGAAAACTTCAAAATCAAAATTTCGTAAAATTTCAAAAACTAATTATTTAAAAAAAAAAATAGTTTTCAAAAATCTAAAAAAACAATTTAAATTGATTAAAAACTTTTTGTAATAAAATATAAGTAAGATTGAAGCTTTATCTTTAATAATAAGTCTTTACTTTAGTCCAAGGACTCACAGGATTTTATCAGGATTCCTCTAAAGGACATCGTCTTAACTTATAAACTAATAGACGGATTTTTATGAAATTTTGTAGAAAGAAGACATTAAGTATTAATAGCAAAGCGTTGAAGTTTGAACAAAATAAATTGAAGTTTAGATACTTTTTCGCCTAATTTCGCTTTTCCAAAAAGCGAAAATTGCGTTATCTTCTTAAATAGGAGCAGAAAAAAAAATAGTTTTACGAGTGTGGTTATATCTTGGTAAGAGAAATAATTTTCGTCCAAAACTTCTCTTTTATATGCTTTAGATTCCAAAATGCACCTTAAAATATTTTGGCTCATATCACCTAAATTTGGCAACGATAAATTGATAAATGGATAAATTTAAGTAAGATTATAAGTTTTTTTTAACAGGAGCATCTCACAGATAAAAATATAAAATATTTAAAACTTTCAATTAGTATGTATTGTTGGACTGAAAGTTTACATTTTCATTTAAAATTTCTAAGGTACAAGATCATAATTAAATCTTACTATTAAATCGAAAATTTAATGTTTTTTTAATTGTAAGAGAGAAAAAAATTTGTTCGAGTAATTCGTATCTTTTTATCTGTAAGGTCCTGTTTAAAAAACTTATAACATTAATATTGTTCACAAGGTTATTATTTATGTTGAATTTGTTTTATCGGCAAATATTTCGTTGTGATGCGACAGCGATTTATCGGCAAATATATTGTTGTGATGCGACAACAAACAGAATGTTTGCGCTAATATAAATACATAATATACATGTTTTGCCATTGGAAACCAGTTTTTTTATCGCAATTTAAATTACTAAATTTTCTTAAGAAAAAAATTACAAAAAATATATAAGATATGAACTTATGGTCATACATATTAAATAATATATGAACACATATATTTGTCCATATATGGAAATTTACATAGGTAGAAATTGCCAACCGTGCCACAAAAATAGTACTGGCAAACCACTGCTATTTTTGAGGGATAATAAACGGTACTTTTACATATATTTATGAGTTATATTCTCTTTTTGAATTAAATTCTCTTAAATTTATATATAAACTAAATGTAAAATGTACTACATTTTAGGTAAAATGTTTATAAGAATTTATAAGCTTTAAAAATATGTACCCAAACATTTTGAAATTACTTAAGATTTTTAACTAAACTTTTAATTGATACAATTAAATATTTACAAATGCTATAATTTTAAATCTAATTTACTTCAAGCTTTATTTAAAGGATTTGATTTTTTAAAAAGTTTATATAAATTTTAAATTTATGACTCCAGTCTTTTTTTTTTAATATTCCAAACAGAAAAAACGTAAATCGATATTCAACTAACATATTTGAAAATACAACTAAAAGTTTAATTTAATCATACCAATTAAAATTTTAATTATAATTATATAGGGGGAAACAATATAGGGATAATAAACGGTATTTTCAGATATTTTTTCGAGTTATTTTCTCTTTTTGAATTATTTTCTCTTCAATTATTTTAAACGTACACTTTAAGTAAAAAGCTTATAAGAATTATAAGCTTTACAAATATGTATCCAAACATTTAAAATTGCTTGAGATGTTTAACTAAACTTTTAATTGATGCAATTAAATATTTACAAATGTTAAAATTTTAAATTGAATTTACTTCAAGCTTAATCTAAAGCATTTGGGTTCTACAAACATTAGTGCATTAGAAAAAAGTTTGGGTAAAGTTAAATTGTCTTGTTGAAAAAGTTTCAAGTTCTCATATTGAAATATAATAATGCAAGTTATTTTTATTTTTAGTTTTAGAACTAGAACTAGAAAAGTATTTTTATATTATAATATATTTAAAAAAATTAAACCACTTTAAATATAGAAGATGAACTTTGAGGTATAGAAGTCAAAGATGGATCAATTAAACTAGCCAAGTTTTGTGCAGCAGCGGCCGTTGTATAATTTAATGGATTTAATTGTAAAGACGTCGAAGGATTAACAATATTTGTAAAAGAATCTTGAGAAGAGTTGGAAGTTATGGAATAATGTTGTTGTTGCTGATACTGTTGTGATGCTGTTTGAAGGATATTCATACTTTTTGCCGGATTAAATAATTTTAAATTTAATTTCTCATCATTGGAATCTAACCAGAAACCTCCTGGCTCTTCTCCCGTATAATGCGCTATTGTAGGATTTTTACTTACGCAACCACCACGTCTGTTAGGATCGGGATTTGTCAGAAACTTTAAACGAAAATTATCATGAAAATATTTATAGTAATAAATACTGGCTACAGATTTGGTTCCTTCCTTTTCGCAGTTTTTCTTATATTCTTCAAACATTTTCTTAATGGTTAGAGTATGATGAAGATATTGTGTTTTTGATTTTTTATGAGGTACCCATTTCGGATAAGAACTAATATGATCTAATATAACTTTAATCCGTTCTTCTGTGTGTTTTGTAGACGGAGTATGTAGACCACGTCTGTCAACTCCTTTATAACAGCCCGTTGTTCGATCACAAAATTCTACGGCATTTTCTACGAAATCTCGTGTAATGCTAAGAGTGTTATTCATAAATCGTTCGCATACTCTGGTTTTTTCACCGCGCATATTAGTTCGTAAAAAGTAACGTAATTGATGGGATCGGGGAGCACGATTTGTTGTACGAAATTCATTTGTTGTTTGTCTTTCAATTTCTTTAATTTCCAGATTAGCTAGAATAAAATCTTTACGTCGCTTAAAATCCATGGACCAAAAACTATCACAGATTTGTTTTCGTTCTTCTTCGGTGAAATTTGTATGACATTTATAGATACATTTCACTGCACAGTTTATAGGTTTAGGAAAACGTTTAGGCAAAGGATCACCTGGTTTGCGGCGTTTATGTTTTTTCTTGGGTTTCAATTCAGAAGATTTTTTGGTTTTATCTTTAGGATCAATACTAATTAAATTTCCCGTTGCTGGATCTAAAACTTGTTTGATTTCTTGGGACAATGCCTTTTCTCTTTCCTTATTTGCTTTAATCGTTTCGGCTAGTAACAATAATTCTCGATCCTCTTCCAATTTATAACCAGTTAAGGCCTTTTTAATACAATATTTGCCCACACACAAAGTAGATTCGAAATATTTACCACATACTTTAATTAATTTGAAGTCCTTGTTAGCATTATTATCGTCAACGTTAAGCTTTAGACAATCCTTAAAATAATAACTATACCTATAGCTACGCTTATTATTGCGGCCAACAATAGTATATTTTGGCAAATTTTGTGATCTCATATGTTCTCGTAGAAAAGCCAATCTATTCTCTATATTTAGATTCCAATAAGAATCACATAAGAGATTTCGTTGTTCCTCGGTAAATTTTTCAGTACAACGTTGCTTACACAATGGGCTACATTCGGCTGGTTTAGGTACTCTAATGCTTTTGCCATAATTTCGAGTTCCACCTTTGCTGCGAGTAAGTAGTATTAAAGGTTCATCTTCGTCGTCATCATCATCGTCATCATTAGATATTTCACCATCAAAATCTGCATCTTTATCATCATCATCATCCGTACCGTCTATGTCCTGTTCATCAGGCTCATAGTTTAGATTTTTATAGTCGTATTGCAATATAACTTCCGGCTCCAATTTTTCCTCAGTAAATTCGATTTTTACTTCCACTTTTGGTGTATATAGGGGATCATTTTTATTTTCTTCTTTGTCATCAGGGTCATCATTTAAACATGCTTCATTTTTAATAAAATATTCTTTAGCAGTTTTTGCTAAATTTTTTGATTTTTTCTTTAGTTTTAGTATAGTTTGATTTTTGATTTTTTTCTTTTTAGTTGGTTTTTTAGATTTTGTTGCTGCTGTTGATTTTTTCGTTTTAACAATTTTTGGTAGATTTTCTTCTAGATATAGAACTCTGGGTTCTAATAAGTTAGTGTTGTTGGCTGCAAGCATATGGCAAAAAGCACATTATCAAAATTTCGAAGATATTTGATTTTTTTTTTTTAAATTTAGTCTTTGAATCAAATAGATAAGACTAAAATATGCACAATATACAATAGCAATGAAGAATATTTTGAAAACAAATGTTTAAAATACATATTAAATAAAACAAGAACTGTGTGAAAGTAACGACTGCCGGTTTAAATGTTGGCACAAAGAAATTTTAAATTTGCAAATTAAAAAAAAAAAAAAAAACTTTATATATGGTGCTATATAAAATTATATATAATGATATATGGTCCAATATATAATTATATCGGCCTTATATAATTATATGTAATTTTATAAAATTATTTATACCCATTTTTCGGATATAATTATATCAGTTTATATCAGATTTTATAGAACTGCACATAATTATATCCACCAATTTCCGTATATAAATTATACATATATCATTTGATATGGATTATATAATTTTTCATTAGGATATTGGCAATTGAACAAAAAATCATTATCAATACAGTCGCGATATTTGTTTAGTCCGAGTTTTTTTTAATCTTTATCTCCGAAAAAATTGTGTGTATATCGTAAACTAAGAAATCAAAAATCTCGAAATTTGGCATGTAGCTTCATCTAATGATCAGAACAAATAAAACATTTTTGGATATTCGAATGTTTAAGTGGTAAAAATGGGCTGAGAAGTTTAAAATATTCGATTTTTTGGTGGGTAGGAGGGGGTGGGGTACTACGTGTAAAAGTTTTTCTTTCTAATTTTAGGACCCCTAACAGTAATCTGAAGTCAAAATAGAAATATATTCACGAACAAAAAGTCGGTAGTGAAAATTTTAAGTAAAAGGCTTATGAGAAGTATATGCTTTAAAAATATGTATCCAAACATATTAAATTACATAAGATTTTTTATCTAACAATTAACAATTAAATATTTTCTCCGATTATGTTTTTAGAAAAAACGCCTCCACAGAAATCAATTTTTCAAAATCTCAATTAACAAAAACTAAAATTTGTTTGGCAAATTTAATGCAACATTGACGAAATATAAGTCTTACTTAACTGTTCGGAGTCCTTGGGATATAAGTTAAACTAGTTTTTGTTAAACCGACAACGAATTTTGCTCGTCTGAATTTTAACAACGAATTTTGTACAAGTTTATTAACAATTCATTGTCACATCATTTTGTTTTGAATTTTATCCATTATTTCAGAATCGGTATTCCATTTACAAAGTTCGTTAACCTATATTTGAAGATAATCTACATCCCAAAAACTCGTCTTAAATACTGCAATAATTGTCGTTGTAACCAGAGCTGTCACCTTTAACGATTTGTCTTCATTTTCACGATTTTTGAAGTGAAATATGATAAAATGACGATTGAAGATTTTAATAAATTTATTTGCAAATTTTATCGAATTTCTCATTTTATTTTCTATCTATTTTGCCGACAAAATTTCGCCACGTTTATTTTGTATTTAAATCGAACAAAAAGTATTAATTTGCCGATTTAAAGATCAACAACATATAAACTTTATGATTTTGAAAAACCTATTTTAATTTTATTTAAAAAATAACTATAACAGAATGTATTTTTTTATATATTTTAGGAAGTTAAATCGAAAAACTTTAATTTTTTGAATGATTTGAATCATTTTGCTTTAAAATCACTGATAAAAGAACGATTTTCCACATTTTTTGAAATTAGCTAATTTAAAATTTTTATTGAATAGCATTTTTTGTATGCCCAATTTTGTAGTCAAATATCAAAAATAAAAATAAAAAAATTAACATTTTGTCAGATTTTAAATTAGGTCGATGATTTTAATGTTCTATTCCGCATAATGAGTATTGGCAGTTGTATTCCTAAAACTCGGAGGAGTTTCTAAATAAGATGATAATAAATTACATCAAAATGGTGAAATAATTACAAATAAAGTCATTAAAACAAAGTTTTGAGTAAACTTCCCCACATTTTCTTTTGTGAAATAAGGAGTTTTGGAAATTACGATTTTTTTTTTACGGTTTCTCATTCTTAAAATGACGATTTTGAAGATTTTTTACAAAAATTTACTACTTTTTAACAAATTGGGTTGGCAGAAATAGAAATATATCCACAAACAAACTGGTTATATCGACTATTCTGTAATTTGAAAATTAATGGAATCAATTAAACATTTAATTGAAATGAAATTTTATTTGAAACAAATTGATTATTTTTGGAAAATAATTTTTTTTTAAATATTGATACAACGAACTTAAAATTTTTTAATTATAAAAAACTCATTGCAATTATTTTTTGGTAGTCGTTTATATTATATTTTAAACTAAATTAAGAATAATTAATAGTTCGTTCTAAACATCGAAGATGAACTATGTGGTAAATTATCATATAAATTAGGATTTAAATCTAGTCTAATTAAAGACGTTGAACCAATAGCTCTAGGATGAACAATATTAGCCAATTGATGTGCAGATGTTGTATAATTTAAAGGATTCAATTGCAAAGACGTAGAAGGATTGTCAACATTTGAAAAAGACTCCTGAGAAGAGTTGGAAATTATGGAAGAATGCTGTTGCTGATATTGTAATGGCTGCTGGAATGTATTCATACTTTGTGCGGGATTAAATAATCTTATATCCAAACGTTCACCTTTTGGATCTATCCAATAACCTCCAGGCTCTTCACCCGTATAATGTGATACATTAGGATTAAGTTTAAGGAAACCACCACCTTTTTTTGGGTCGGGATTTGATAAAAATAATAAACGAAAATTGTCATGAAATGATTTGTAGTAATAATGAGTGGAAACAGCTTTAATATCTTCCCGTTGACACTTTTCTTGATATTCTTTAAACATTTTTTTAATCGTCAGGCTATGATGAAGATATTTAGTTTTTGACTTTTTATTCGGAACCCAAGTCGGATAAGAGTTTATATGATCCAATATGGCCTGGCTACGTTGTCCGGCAATTTTATTAGCCACAGCATGTTGTCCTCTTCTATCGGATCCCATATAGTAGCCGGTAGTTTTATCGGCAAATTCTATGGCATTACTTATAAATTTACGATGTGTACGCAGGGTGTAAATCAAAAAATCTTTACACACTCTCTTTTTTTCATCCTGCAGACCAGTACGTAAAAAGAAACGTGTATGATAGGATGGGGCATTACGAGTTGATGTACGAAATTCTGTTGTCCTTTGTGTTTCGATTTCTTTAACTTCAACATTAGCTAAAATATAGTCTTTACGATGCTTAAAGTCCATGGACCAAAAAGTATCACACATTTGTTTTCGTTCCTGTTCGGTAAATTTCGTATGACACTTGTGTATGCATCTTACAGCGCAGTTTATAGGTGCAGGAAAACGTTCTGCTACGACATTGTTAGGTTTAGGGCGTTTACGTTTCTCCTTAGGTTTCGTTTCAGAGGGAGCGGTTTTAGATTTTTTTGTTTTATTTTTAGGATCGATAGTAATTAAATTTCCTGTTTCTGGATCTAATACTTGTTTTATTTGTTTCGCTTGCTCCTTTTCCTTTACTTTATTTGCTTTTATAGTTTCCATTAGTAGCGCTAAATCCTTTTCAGCCTCCAATGCATAACCAATCAAAGCTTGTTTAATAATACGATTGGTTACACACAAAGTAGTTTCAAAATATTTACGACAAACTCGTATTAAATCGGAGATGCTGTGCGTAACGTCATCATTAACATATCCATCATCATCATCGTCGTCCTTTATACAGTCCTTTAGATAATAACAACAATTATTACCACGTGAATTGGCGCGTACAACTTTAAAACGTGTCAAACGTTTTGGTTTAACATGTTTTCGTAAATAGGTTAGCTGTTCCTCTTCACTGAGACTCCAATAATAATCACACATACGTTTTCGCTGTTCTTCTGTAAATTTTTCATTACAATTTTGTTTACACGTTAAACCACACTTCGTTAAACGGGGTGCTTTAATTGTGTTTTCATATTCCTCCGGTTTATGTTTACGAGGTCGACCTTTTTTACGGGTAAGCTTTATTAAAGGTTCATCCTCGTCGTCGTCATCATCATCATCCGATATATCCATTTTTTTCAATTCGCACTCAAACAGATCGTCTTCAGCTTCAAAATCGTCTTCATCATCATCGTCTAGATCTTCGTCATCAGGTTTATAGTTTTGTTTGAAATCATCTTCATCTAATTTAGTTTCTGGTTCCAATTTCTCAACATTTTCTTCAATTTTAATTTCTACTTGGGGCGTATATAAGGGATCATTTGGATCCACTATTACCTCTTTATTCCCAGTTGTAGTATATACTTCTTGTTTAATTATACATGTTTCTTGTATTTTGGGAGTTTTTACTGAAGTTTTTCTCGTTTTCTTAGTTTTTGTTATAGTTTTTTTGATTTCTTTCTTTTTAGTTGGTTTTTTAGTTTTTGTTGATTTTGACTTTTTGATTTTTATAACTATTGGTGGGTTTTCGTCTAGATATAGAACATTTGGTTCTAATAATTTCATGTTGTTGGCTGGAAACATATGGCAAAAAGCACATTATCAAAATTTCGAAGATATTTGATTTCTTTTTTAAATTCAGTCTTTTAATCAAATTGATAGACCATAATGAGTTATTCACAATTTACAATAACATTGAAGAACATTTATAAAAAATGTTTGAATAAAAATATTTCTAAGCCATAGAATACATAGATCTCAAACTCTTCTTCTTTCAATAACAAACACATTTGCTCATAGACATTCAAATATTTGTTGGATAGGTATACGACGCATGTCCAACACATTCTCATGAGATACGTGATCTGACAGAAAATGTCAAAGACATTGAGTTCTATGTAATCTATGCTCTAACAATGTTTGTGTGAACATTGCGGATTAAATATGTTGGTACCAATAAATTCTAAATATGAAAGTTAAAAGAGAACGCTCTTGGTTTTGTTTTTAAGAAAATTAAATTGTTGATTTTCTCCATGAAACATTTTTAAAAAGTGTCAAACTGTCCTGTGCTGGGAATGTAGTTGATAAGAAATAAAAAACGTGGGTTTGAATTTTTTTTTTCTACTTCAAAATATATCTTAATTGGATTTTAATCTACCCCTGACAGAATAAAATTTTGATTTCATAACCTTTTTTTTAATATTAAAATTATATTTTCCGCAGGAAGGCGACCTTAGAAAATGTTTATTTATAACTATAAAAAATACTTATTTAAATTATTTTTCCGTTGAACTATTTTAATATATTGTTAAATTGCGAACTCTAAACTAATTCATTCTAAACATAGAAGATGAACTAGGCGGTAAATTATCAAATAAATTAGGATTCAAATCTAGTCCAACCAAAGACGTTGCACCAATTGCTCTAGGACTTGAGGAAACCGTAGCCGCTAAAGTCGTTGTATAATTTAATGGATTTAATTGCAAAGCTGTAGAAGGATTTTCAACATTTGAAAAAGAACCTTGAGAAAAGTTGGAAATTTTGGAAGATTGCTGTTGCTGATTATGTGATAAATGCTGGAATATATTCATACTTTGAGAGGGATTAAGTAATCTTGAATCTAAACGTTCACCTTTAGGATCTAACCAATAACCTCCAGGCTCTTCACCCGTATAATGTGATATATTAGGATTAAGTTTAAGAAAACCACCACCCTTTTTTGAATCAGGATTTGCTAAGAAGAATAATCGAAAATTGTCATGAAAAGATTTGTAGTAATAATGAGTCGAGACAGCTTTAATATTTTCCTGTCGACACTTTTCTTGATATTCTTCAAACATTTTTTTAATCGTCAGGCTATGATGAAGATATTTTGTTTTTGATTTTTTATTAGGAACCCAAGTCGCATAAGAATTTATGTGATCCAATATGGCCTGGCTACGTTGTCCGGAAATTTTATTAGCCGCCGCATGTTGTCCTCTTCTATCAGCTCCCATATAGTAGCCGGTAGTTTTATCGGCAAATTCTATGGCATTACTTATAAATGTACGATTAGTGCGCAGGGTGTTAATCAAAAAATGTTTGCAAACTCTCTTTTTTTCACCCTGTAAACCGCAACGTAAAAAGAAACGTGTATGATAGGCTCGAGGTGGTCGATTTGATATACGAAATTCCGGTGTCATTTGTGTTTCGATTTCTTTAACTTCTACATTAGCTAAAATATAATCTTTACGATGATTAAAATTCATGGACCAAAAAATGTCACACATTTGTTTTCGTTCTTGTTCGGTAAATTTCATATGACACTTGTGTATGCATCTAACAGCGCATTTAATGGGTATAGGAAAATGTTCTGCTACAGGATCGCTAGATTTAGGGCGTTTACGTTTTTGCTTGTGTTTTGATTCAGTGTGGAGGATTTTTTTATCTTTAGGATCTATAGTGATCAAATTTCCTGTTTCTGGATCTAAAACTTGTTTAATCTGTTGCGCTTGTTCCTTTTCTTTTTCTTTATTTGCTTTTATAGTTTCCACTAATAGCTCTAAATCTTTTTCTGCCTCCAACGCATAACCACTTAGAGCTTTTTTAATAAAATGGTTGTTTACACACAAAGTAGCTTCAAAATATTTACGACAAACTCGAATTAAATCAGTTACGATGTGCGTAGCGTCATCATTGACATATTCATCATCATAATCGTCGTCCTTTATACAGTCCTTTAGATAATAACAACAATTATTACCACGTGGATTGGCACGTACACGTTTAAATCGTGTCAAACGTTTTGATTTAACTTGTTTTCGTAAATAGTTGAGCTTCTCCTCATCACTGAGATTCCAATAATGTGCGCACATGCGTTTTCGCTGTTCTTCTGTAAATTTTTCGTTACAATTTTGTTTACACGTTAAACGACACTTTATTGAACGGGGTGCTTTAACCAAGTTTTCGTATTTTTCTTTTTTCTTATATTTACGAGGCCGACCTTTGCTACGGGTGAGTTTTATTAAAGGTTCATCCTCGTCAAATTCATCCAATGATTGCATTTTTTGCAATTCGCTTTCAAACAGCTCGTCATTTTCAAAATCGTAGTCTTCGTCGTCATCATCATCATCATCATCGTCATCGAGATATTCGTCTTGCTCATCAGGTATATAATTTTGTTTTGAATCATCTTCATCTACTTTAACTTCTGATCTCAAGTTATCATAATTTTCTTTAATTTTTATATCCATTTGGGGCGTATATAAAGGATCATTTGGATCCACCATTTCCTCTTTATTCCCAGTTGTAGTTACTACATCTTGTTTAACTATACATTTTTCTTGTATTTTAGATGTTTTTGGAGGAATTTTTGGTGTTTTCTTAATTTTTCTTAAAATTTTTGGGATTTCCTTCTTTTTAGTCGATTTTTTAGTTTTAGTTCCTGCAGTTGACTTTTTGGTTTTAAAAATTTTTGGTGGTTTTTCGTCTAAATATAGAACATTGCGTTCTAATAATTTTATGTTGTTTGCTGCAAGCATATGGCAAAAAGCACATTATCAAAATTTCGAAGATATTTAGTTTTGTTAATTTATCTTTTAAATCAAATTAATAGACTTTAATTAGTTATTCACAATTTACAATAAAATTGAAAAACATTTAAAAAAAAATTTAAATGAAAATACTCCATAACATACGTTTCTTTAAAAAAGTTTATGTGAAGTCAAAATCTCACGGTTTAAATATAGGCGCAAAAGAATTAAAATTTTGAAAGTTAAGAGTACGCATTGGGGGTTTTTTTTCTGAGAATGTAGCCGTTTTCAAGTGCTATAATGATATAAAAAGAAAACACGAGTTTTACAGTTTTTTATACTTCAAAATCTGTTTAAATAGGATTCCAAGCTATAACCCAAATTGAGCTATAACCCAAATTGAGCTTTTCTTTAAGTATAATCTAAAATTTTTTACTTCATAGCCTTTTTTTATCAATTTATTTTCTGCTCGAAGGCGAATTTTATCATTAAAAAACACATTTTAATTATATTTTGGTTAAAATTGTTTTTAAATTAAGATTAATTTCACTTAAACTAATTCATTCTAAACATAGAAGACGAACTATGCGGTAAATTATCATAAAAATTAGGATTTAAATCAAATCTAGTCATAGACGCTGGACCAATAGCTCTAGCATTAAAGGAAGATGTAGCAGCTGCCAAAGAAGGATTAACAAAATTAGCCAATTGCTGATTTGCTGTCGTTGTATAATTTAATGGATTCAATTGCAGAGATGTAGAAGGATTGTCAACATTTGAAAAAGAATCTTGCGAAGAATTGGAAACTATGGAAGAATGCTGTTGGTGATGATGTGTTGGCTCCTGGATTGTACACATACTTTGTGCAGGATTAAATAGTCTTGTATCCAAACGTTCACCTTTCGGATCTAACCAAAAACCTCCAGGCTCCTCGCCCGTATAATGTGATAAATTAGGATTAAGTTTAAGAAAACCACCACCACCCTTTTTAGGATTGGGATTTGTTAAAAATAATAAACGAAAATTATCGTGCAGTGATTTGTTGTAATAATGCTTCGAGACAGGTTTAATATTTTGCTGTCTACACATTTCTTGATATTCTTTAAACATTTTTTTAATAGTCAGGCTATAATGAAGATATTTAGTTTTCGATTTTTTATTAGGCACCCAAGTCGGATAAGAGTTTATATGATCCAAAATGGGCTGACTACGGTTTCCGGCAATTTTATTAGCCACAGCATGTTGTCCTCTTCTATCGGATCCCATATAGTAGCCGGTAGTTTTGTCGGCAAATTCTATGGCATTACTTATAAATGTACGATAAGTGCGTAGGGTGTTATTAAAAAAATGTTTGCAGACTCTCTTTTTTTCACCCTGCAGACAAGTGCGTAAAAAATAACGTGTATGATAGGCTCGTGGCGGACGATTTGATATACGAAATTCTGGTGTCATTTGTGTTTCAATTTCTTTAATTTCTACATTAGCTAAAATATAATCTTTACGATGCTTAAAGTCCATGGACCAAAATATGTCACACATTTGTTTTCGTTCTTGTTCGGTAAATTTCGTATGACACTTGTGAATGCATCTCACAGCGCACTTAATGGGTTTAGGAAAATGTTCTGCTACCATATCGCTATGTTTAGGGTGTTGACGTTTTTCTTTAGGTTTTTTTTCAGTGGAGCTGATCTTTTTATCTTTCGGATCTAAAGTAATTAAATTTCCTGTTTCTGGATCTAAAACTTGTTTAATTTGTTTCGCTTGTTCTTTTTCTTTTTCTTTATTTGCTTTAATCGTTTCCACTAGTAGCTCTAAACCTTTTTCTGCCTCCACTGCATAACCGCTTAGAGCTTTCTTAATAAAATTATTGGTTACACACAAAGTAGCTATAAAATATTTACGACAAACTCGTATTAAATCGGTGATGCTGTGCGTAGCGTCATCATTAACATATCCATCTTCATCATCGTCGTCCTTTATACAGTCCTTTAGATAATAACAGCAATTATTACCACGTGGATTGGCGCTTACACGTTTAAATCGTGTCAAACGATGTGATTTAACATGTTTTCGTAAATAGTTGAGCTTCTCCTCATCACTGAGACTCCAAAAGTAATCACACATGCGTTTTCGCTGTTCTTCTGTAAATTTTTCATTACAATTTTGTTTACACGTTAAACGACACTGTATTGAACGGGGTGCTTTTATTGTGTTTTCATATTTTTCCTTTTTCTTATATTTACGAGGTCGACCTTTACTACTACGGTTAAGTTTTATTAAAGGTTCATCCTCGTCTGAATCATCCGATGTTTGCATTTTTTGCAATTCGCTTTCAAACATATCGTCATCTTCAAAATCGTAATCTTCGTTTTCATCTAGATTGTCATCTTGGTCATCAGATTCATAATTTTGTTTGAAATCATCTTCATCAAATTTAATTTCTGGTTCTTCAATTTTAATTTCCATTTGTATTGTATTTAAGGGATCATTTGGATCCACCACATCCTCTTTTTTCGCCGTGAAAGAAACTTTTTCTTTTACTGTAGTAGATACTTTTTGAGGAGTCTTCGGATTTCTCTTAGTTTCTGTTATAGTTTTTTTGATTTCTTTCTTGTTAGTTTTAGCTGCTGTTGTCGTATTTTTGCTTTTAACAATTTTTGGTGGTTTCTCGTCTAGATATAGAACATTGGGTTCTGATAATGTCATGTTGTTTGCTGCAAGCATATGGCAAAAAGCACATTATCAAAATTTCGGCGATATTTTTATTTTTTCAATGTTTTTTAGTGTTTTTTTTTTAATTTTTATATATACATTTTAATTTTTAAGTATACATTTTAAATCAACAAAAATGTAACTCAAAATATCGATTTCCAAGAAAATTATATTTAAATTTAAAGGTCGGTATTTTAACATTAGCAACTAGCAATATTATATTTACATAATTCCTAGTATTACAATGTCCATAATTTTGTTTTATTAAAAAAAAAAAAAATTAAAGCATTTTTAAATATTATTCTTATTTGAATCAAGTTAAAACAAAGATGGTGGTTAAAAGCTCTATCACTCAAATTAAAAATTTAGTAGAAAATTTTGTAAAACATTTTATATCCCAATTTACAGATTTTGTAGAAATTTTTAGTAGTATTTTTCTAATTTTTTAAACCCAAGTTGTTAAGAATAGCACAATTTAGTAATTTTTCTTATCTCATTGTTGAAAGCAAAACTTTTTTTTTAAGTAAAACATATTTATAATCTAAATAAAATATAAGTTTGAGTTTCTTGTGGGTGGTGGATTAGAATGAGGCTGAAGATAACCCTCTCTCTAGCGTTGAGATCCCCACAACATTTTTTCACCTTTTCTAATATTTATTAACAATTAGTGTTTTCTATTTGTAATAGTAACATTTAATTATGATCTCAAACCTGATAATTCAAAATGAAATGCAATTTTAAAAGATCAACCATACAAACCAAACATACAGGTACCATGCAATGTAAAATCTAATAGGAAACATTCAACTAGAATACGTTGTGTTTAAATATTAGTATACATGTCGGATTCCCAATTCGTTCCCAGTAATGGTAACATTAGCGGTTGGACTGGCAACCCCGCCAAATAAAAAGCTTTGAAATTAAAAGCTGTTGGCTAAACTTGTAAGAAAAGACCAATATAACTCATGTTGTTTGGGTAATCAATTAACATCATCGATTTTCTCTGGTTGGTTGATATATATACCTGATCAAACCTTGAGTTTATTGTGGGTTTTTAGATTAGAATGAGACTGAAGATTATCTTGTCGCTTAGGTCGAAAGTGCGGTACTATTTCAGCAATACAGTTCGGTATTAATCTTATATATTATATTTAAATGTGTGAATTATAATAAAATATTAAAAAAATACTTCTAATTGGTTGTAATAAGGGTAAAAACAGCATTTGCAAAGAATTTTGCTTTTGTTACTGGCAAAACACATGCTTTACAAACAAAATAGTGTTTTCCCAGTACAACATTAGTTGTACCTTTGGTAATTTGGGTTTTACAAAAATAGCAGTGGTTTGCCAGTACTATTCTTGTTTTTTTAAGGTTGGCAATTTCTATCTGGGATTTTAAACTGAAATTTTCAGAGTCTACCGTAAAACTTTTTGAATGCAACAGTGCAGTTAACTCTATCATTTAAGGAATACTTAGGTCGAGTTTTTAAGATGGAGTTTATCTTTAAACTTAGAAGGCAGGTATTCCGACCCGAAATCGCAGATTTTAATGAACTTTGGATATGTTGTAAAGGAGCAAAAAAAAAACAGACACGTATTTTTGTTAGCTGCCCAACCTCACGTTTAGGGTTAAAAAGTAGGGTTCAAAATTAATTTGTTTTTGTATAAAAACTTGTCTTTAATTAACGAAAACTAGCGTTATGTTTACGCAGGTTTAAAGTACTCAAGAAAACAATAATTTTGATACCCATATTGCCTATATAGTGGACTCAGAGTTGCCACATTTTTGAATTTTTTTTTTAAATAGAAGCAACACTCAGGAAATTCTTCCAATTAATTAACGTGTTGCTTTCTTTGGAAAGGGGATAGTGGAGAGATGAAAGGTGGTGAAAGATGAAGGGCTTCAAACATGGCAACACTGTAATTGCGCGAGTAGATAAGTCTTAATACAGTTGTTGCTCGCCACCTGATGTAGAGTTGGCGAATTTATTGAAGCTTTTTGTTTCATAGCACTGATTCATTATTTTACTTCGGTGGGGTTAAGTGCTATGGGAACACCGAAGGTGGGCGCAGCGATACATATAAGTGATAGAAAACTCAGACATATTATTTTTCTAAATTGATGTTGTCGTCACCGGGAATCGAACCCGGGACCATCTGTGTAACAGTCCAACGCGCTAACCATTACACCACAGCGCCCACATTATTTGAAATATATGGGAAAAAGGATCTTCGGGAGAAGTCGCATAAAAGTCGAACGATTTTAAATATCGGAAAAAGCTTAGACCCCCCTCGATTAATTTAAATAGGCATTGTTATGCATTATTTTTAGCTTAACACAGCTAAAATTCCCTAATAAAACCCCAGATTTAATGTTACGCAAAGCACATTTTGTTTAATAACAAAATTACTTGAATGTCTTCGAGCATAATTTAAACACAAGTGAATGTGTGAAAAAAGCTTTCATTTGATACTAAATTTGTCTATAGTTACTTTTAATAGAACGAAATAAACCGAAAAAAACCTAAAATGGACTAATTTTTTACTCCACTTAGTAACGCCTAAACATGAGATTGGGCAGCGAAAAAAAAAAACACGGGTCCCTTAAATTTTAATTCTCTACAACATATCCGAAGTTCATAAATATCTGCCGGTCCGGGTCGTTATACCTTCCTTGTTAGATCAACGAAGTTTTTAAATTCAATATTGCTTCTGAAATATCGTTTATTCTGTTTTATAATAATAATGACTAAATTTTTAGACTTGGCAATTTCTTGGAAATGGGAAACATAATTCGTTATCGGTTTAACTAAAACAAGTTTAACTGATATCCCAAAAACTCGACCTTAGCAGCGAAAAAAAAAAGAATCGACCAATTAACTCATTGATGAGTTACAGCACCCTCTAGTGGAACTATTGGCAACCAAGGTTGAAACTTTGAGAGCATAAAAGTCCTAGACGGTTGAAGATATTAAAAAATTTATTTTATATAATTTTGTGAACAAATCTTTATTTAAAAATAATTGAAAAACTAAATTTTTTAAGTGAATCGATTTTTAATTTTTTTTTGGAAAATTTGTGTTTTTTGACCATTTTTTGAAATTTGCAATCCTGACGATGGAATTTGTATACGTTTAGTAGTATTTTAATAAAAACTATTCATTATTTATGTTTTGAGTGAAAATGGAATACATTTTGGAATTTGAAAATTTCATCGTTTGATGGGTCAGATTTTCAAAAATTATATACAATCGATGAACTAATTTTTAGCAACCTCATATTTTTTCATCAACATAACAATCAAAAATATAAAAGATTTTGAATAAAATTCCATCATAAAAGTCACAAATTAATTTTTTCAAATTATTATTTGGCAACTCTGGATAACAATTTTCATATTCACAATTGAAATTATGATGTTGAATAAATTTAAGGCTATTAATTATATTTTTCCTGTAAAAAATATAACTGTTTAAAAGTACTGGGTCGAAAACTGAAAGGAAATTGGTTAATGTGCTGCTATATAATTATTTCGTTTTTATTGTAAAAATGAAAAAGGATTAAAAACATCGAAAAAATAATCTTAAAAACAAACTATAAAATAATGCTGTTGCTGATAATCGAATGGCTGCATCATACTTCGTAGTTTAAGCGGAATTTTATCGTATATTTCACATTCCGATTGAAAATTATCGCTAAGGACAGCTTAAGACATCACTTTTATCACTTTATTCTATATTTTAGATTCAATAACACCAGTTATAAATCTACGAAAAATGCAGAGAGTATTAAGCATAAAATGTTTGCATATTCTCTTTTTTTCATCCTGTAGACCAGTACGTAAAAAGAACCAAGTAAAATAGGATCGTGGTGGACGATTTGATTTACGAAATTCTGGTGTTCTTTGTGATTCGATTTCTTTAACTTCTGTATTAGCTAAAATGAAATCTTTACGATGCTTATCGTCCATGGACCAAAAAAGATCACAAATTTGTTTTCGTTCTTGTTCTGTAAATTTCGTATGGCATTTATAAATACATCTGATCGAGCAGTTTATAGGTTTAGGAAAATGTTCTATTATTTTAATAGCAGGTTTATGGCATTTTATCGTAGGTTTCCGTTTAGAGGTGTCAGGTTCTTTTATTTTACCCTGAAGATGGCGAACTAAAACTTTTTTTATGAGTTCTTTTGCTTTATTTGCATCAATTGTTTGTACTAATCGCTCTAAATTCTTGTCTACTTCCAATTTATAACTACCTAACGCTTCTCTAAGATAAAGATCGGTTAGACACAAAGTAAGTGTAAAATATTGACGACAAACTCTTACTAAATTTGTGGCGTCAGCAGTATTCTCATTTGCCTCACCGTTGTTCTCTTTTTTAAAGTCTTTTAGATAATAACAACAATTATAGCACCGTTCCTTGGCGCGTACACGTTTTTTTCGCGTCAAACATCTTGATTTAACATGTTTTAGTATATAAACAAGCCGGTTCTCTTTACTAAGATTCCAATAATAAGCACAAACGTTTTTTCGTTGTTCCTCCGTAAATTTTTCATAACAACGTTGCTTACACATTAAACTGCAATGCATCGAACGGGGTGATGCCATTTGTTCACATTTATCAGGTTGACTTTTACCGTAGGTTAGCTTAGTTGAAGATGCATTCTCGCTGTCGTCGGATTCCAATTCCATTCTTTGCAATTTACTATCAAATACATCATCTTGGTCATCATCCGGATCTTCATTTAGCTTATCAGGTTTATAGTCCTAATCAAAATTGAAAATTTCTCCATTATAATTTTCATAAAATTCTAATTTAACGTCGTGTTCCAGTTTTTCAACATTTTGTTCAATTTGAATTTTCTCCTGTGTTGCTAATACAGGGTGGTCAATTATATCAATCGTTTCTTCTTCATTTTCATTTATATGCATTTCTTCTTTAACTATATATTCTTGTCGTATTTCAGCTGGTTTAAATGAAATTTTTAACTTTTTAGTTTTAGTTTTTTCTATTGCTTTCATTTTAGTTAAATTTTGGGTTTTAGCTGCTGTTGAAGATTTGCTTTTAACAAATTCTGATGGTTTCTTGTCTAGATATAGAACATTGGTTTCTAATAAACGCATGTTATTGGCTGCAAGCATATGTCAAAAATATATCGGAGATATATTTTAATTGTATTTAGTTTTTGTGTATTTTTTAAGATTTTTATTTAGATAATTAAATAAAATACACCATTAAACTATAATTGACAATCTACAACAAAGCCGCGTTTCCGCCGAACGAGTTTTGAAACAAAACATGTTTTCTTCAGGTTTTTGCATACATTTTTGTTTCACCAAAACACATGTTTTGCTCAAAACAAGTTAGTGAAAACACAGCAAATAAATAAATAAATAAATTGGTTTTTTTTTATATTTGAATAATTAATAAAAAAAATTCCAAAATTTAAAATTTGTTTTAAGCTGAGTTTTTTATCTACAGTGAACAAAATTCCTTAGTTAGACAAAGTCTAGACAAAGTCTATTACGACAAAATAATGCTTATTCAATTATTAAACATTTTTACAAAGTTTTTACTGAAAGGTGTTAGAGTTTACACAAACAAGAAAACAGAGGGAGTAAAGTTCGTTGCCAGAGAACTTACAAGTTGTAACTGGATAAATTTTTGCCAGTAAAATCTGTATGACTCCTGCTTTTTTGCAGTAACTTTACCAGGGTTTTTGTATCGGAAACTTAAAATATTTTTAAATTCTGTTTTGTTTTTTTTTTAACATTTTATAGAAAAACCCTGGTAAAGTTTCCACAAAAAAGCAGGTTTCATATAGGCTTAAGAATTTGTAAGCTAGAAAAACAAAAAATATTAAGCAATTCCATAATTCGTCGTCTGATTATTGTATTGCCGTATGTATACGGTAAAACCTATGCATATAAGGCAAAACAATACTAAGCCGACGAATTGTATTGCAAATAATGAATTGTTTCTGAACTTAAAGTGCTAAACAGCTGTTTCACTTAACAAAATCGCTTAAGTCGACTTAAGCATAAATCGATATTATTGTTAATTATTGATGTCCTTGAATTTTGGTTTAATTTTGTTTGTTTTTTTTTTTTTAATTTATATTAAAAATATTAATAGATTAAAAAAATAAGTTTTATCACTGAAAACCAATCGGAACAAAAATATTTGGTAGAATTTTCCAGTTTTTGTTAATATTAAAAAAAGTCCAAATTTTCGTCCATTGTAGAAGACAGAAGAATATTATTTTTTTTATAAAAATCTTTAAATTTTATTTAAATAAATCATAAATAAGTCTAAAAACTAAATTAATCTTAACTAAAAGCATGAATCAAGTTATTAATTATCATCTACTTTAGGATTCAAATAAGTTCCAACAGACATCGAAACCAAAATAGGATACCAAAATAAGCTGATGCATATGAACAGTGGAGACGAATAAGGGTATACAGATCATATTTTGGGAATCGCATTTTTTACATAATATCATAGAACTAGTACATTTACACATACTTTGGTAAAACTTTTGATATTTTTCTGCCACTTTAAAAGTTTTATTTTTGAAAATATTTTTATTTTTTTTCAAAATTTTTTTAAATTAATTGCAATTTTTCTTTTACAGCACAATTTTGAAAATACAATAGTAAAACAGAGATTTTATTGACAAAGTTCAAAGATAACATCCTAAAGTTGTATAATTTCTTTTCAAATTTGCAAAAATTTCGTTATTGTAAGTGTGATTTGTATTTAAAGTAGACACATCAAAAAATGTATTTGTACATCCAAAATAAAAACAACTTTAAAAATATATTATAAAAACTTCTGGGCTCTGTACTTGACTGTAATAGTCAAAGGGTAAAAAGAGAATTATAAGTTAAGCGTTATTTCATCTCGCTCAATTTATTTGTTAAAATTAAATTACTGACTGACTAAATAAAATCTAATAAATACTGATACATTTATCCTTATATTTTTTAAAAAAATGGTCTTGATGTAATTGAAACTTTTCTAACTTATAAATAATGTTGTAATAATAAATACCGTACCAAATCATAATTTTTTCAACATGTTTTCAAAAATAAATTGAGGTGTACATTAGAGTAGAGCGATGAAAAAGAAATAGAAAATAGACATTAAAAGATTACGTGTGATTTTTAAACATGTCGCAATTCATCTTCAGAGTCTCCCGAGCCTGTAAGAATTTAATTATTTTTTAAAAAATATAGCTTAGTGCAAAATATAGCTTAGGAAGGAGTTTGAATTTTTAAAAAAAAAGAATAACGCCATTTGCTTTATTGATGCCAAAACACTTTAAAAAGTAATGATAACCCAAAAAACAACTAAACTTTATATTTTTCTGACGAACTCTAATAAATATATGTATATTAAAAAAAAATATTTAAAAATATCAAGTTTTAAAAATTTCCTAAGTTTTTCTTGTCTCCAGAACAATTTACTTTATGGTCTGCATACCCTTATTAGCGTTTACACTTCATATGCTTAATTGTAAAGACGACGTAGAAGGATTAGCAATATTTGAAAAAGAATCTTGAGAAGAGTTGGTAACTATGGAGGACTTCTGTTGCTCAACATGTGATGGCTCGTTTAATGTACTCATACTTTGCGCGGGATTTACCAATGTTATATCTATTACATCACCTTTAGAATCTATCCAATAACCACCTGGTTCTTCTCCCGTATAATGTGCTATAGTCGATTTCTTTTTATATGGAACGCTTTTAATCTTTTTAGGTTTTGGGTTTGCTAAAAACAATAAAGGGAATTTTTGATGAAATAATTTATTAAAATGATCTCTGGAGACAATTTTAATATTTTCCTTTTGGCACTTTTCCTCATAATTTTCAAACAATTTCTTAATCGATAGAGAGTGATGGAGATATTTAGTTTTTGATGTTTTATTAGGAACCCATGTTGGATACGAATTTATGTGTTCTAAAATGGCCTTTAAACGTTCTTCTGAAATTTTATTATGTCTCCGATCAGCACCCTTATAGTAGCCAGTAGTTTTATCGGCAAAATCTATGGCATTACTGATAAAAGTTTTATTAGTGCATAATGTATTAATGACAAAATGTTTGCATACTCTCTTTTTATCACAATGCAGTCCAGTACGTAAAAAAAATTGTGTTTGCTGCTTCCGGGGAGTTCTATTTGATGTACGAAATTCTGGTGCCCAATGAGTTGCAGTTTTTTTAACTTCTATATTAGATAGAATATAATTTTTACGATTCTTGTAGTCCATAGACCAAAAAGTGTCACAAATTTGTTTTCGCTCCTGCTCAGTAAATTTGGTATGGCATTTTTGTAAACATTTCACAGCACATGTTATGGGTTTAGGAAAATGTTCTTGTACAGAATCATTAGACTTACTGCGTTTTATTTTAGGTTTCCGCTCAGAGGAAACGTTTTTCGATTTTTTTGTTTTATCCTTAGGATCAATAGTAATTAAAATTCCAGTTTTTGGATCCAATACATGTTTGATTTCTTGCGACTGTTCCATTTCTTTTTCTTTTTTTACTTTAATAGTTTTCACTAATTGCTCCATATCTTTATCTACTTCCAATTCATAACCAGTTAAAGCTTTTTTCAAATAATGATCGGTAACACACAAAGTAGATTCAAAATATTTCCGACAAACTCGTACTAAATCAGTTGTGGGATCATCGATGTTTGCTAAATAATAACAATAATTATTGCCACGTTTATTGGTGCGTACACATTTGTAGCGTAATAAAGGTTTTGTTTTTATATGTTTTCGTAAATAGAGATGCTTGTCCTGTTCACTGAGATACCTAAAATTAGCAGAGATGTGTTTTCGCTGTTCCTCTGTAAATTTTTCGTTACAACGTTGCTTACATGTTGGACGACAATCCGTTTTAGTTTTGTATTCGTATTCTTCATTTTTAATATATTTAGGTGGACGACCCATATTACGGGTAAGCAATATTAAAGGTTCATCCTCGTCATCATCAGATAAATCCCTATTTTCATATTTATCGTCTAACATATTATCATCATCATCATCATCGTCTTTATATTCTCCAGATTTATAGTCCTGACCAAAATTGTTATATTCTTCATTATCATTATCATCTTCATCAAGTTTAATTTCTGTTTCCAACTTTTCATCAATTTGTTCAATTTTAATTTGAAGTTGTGGTGTAAATAAAGGATCATTTGGATCCACCATTTCCATTTTATTCCCTGTTGTAGTTACTTCTTGTTTAACCATACATTTTTCTTGTAGTTTAGTCGCTTTTAGAGAAGTCTTTGAGTTTTTCTTAATTTTTGTTATAGTTTTTTTGATTTCTTTCTTTTTAGTTGGTTTTATAATTTTAGCTGCTGTTGACTTCTTGCTTTTAACAATTTTTGGTGGTTTCTCGTCCAGATATAGAACATTGGGTGCTAATAATGTCATGTTGGTGGCGGCTGCAAGCACATTTTCAAAATTTCGAAGATATTTTTATTTTTAATCTGTTTTTTCTATTTTTAACGTTTCTTTATAATTTAAATATTAAATATATACAAAAAGATAACTTAAAGATCGATTGTTAAAAGAAGTGTTAATGTTCTCGTTTTCAATCAATTGTAAAGACTTTTAAGGTTTTTTTATAAGCAAGCTAATTACTTAAGGCAATCACTATTTATTATACTTTATATACCGAAAAAGTTTATAAACTTAATCTGTGGACATTTAAAGAATAACCCCCCTAAGGTGACTTAAAGTGAAAACATGTCAACTCAATCACCATCTCCAATATATTAATTGAAATTTAGAAAATATCAATTGAAATTCAGAAAATATCAATTGAAATTCAGATAATATCATTTGAAATCCAGAAAAATATCATTTGTAATACAGAAAATATTAATTGAAATTGATATGAAATGTTTTTTTTTAATTTTTTTCGATGTATTCTGAAAATCAAGTCATATTTTCTGAATTTTAATTGATATTTTCTGAATTTCAATTGATATTTTCTGATTTTAAATTAATATTTCCTGAATTACAATTGCTGAGTTTCTGAATTTCAATTGATATTTTCTGAACTCCAAATGATTTTTTCTGAATTTCAAATGACTGCCAAAAGAGGTCTTTTTGGCGTTTTATAGTGTAATAGACAAGGTATTTTTAGAAGAAGTTTACTTCAATTGTCTTTTCCCATGTAATTTGTTATTGCATCACATAATTTGAAATATATTTCGCTTATAGGCGCGAAATATGTTTTTTTAGTCTCAATATTGGTGTACTAAAATTTTAGAACTGTATTTATTTCATTCCGTTTGCATGTCCAATGAAACCTAGGTTTCATAGAAGCTTAATAGAAATTTTAAGACTCTTAATTTTAGATCACCGTGATTATTAATGGGTTAAACATTAAACATTTTTTTAACTTTAAAATTCTCTTTTGACAAAAACAACTTAAGTTAAAGAAATGAATTACAAAATTCCATATAATTTTTTTTACAGTTTTTATCATGGCAAAATCATTTAAAGTTATGCCAGGATTTTTATTAAATTTTCTTTTGGCAAAACAACTTATTTCGAGCACATAAAAATCCTTACAATCAGTTAAACTAGTCAATATAATGGATTTAAAAAGAATCTTGCGATGAGCTGGAATCTATAGAAGAATTCTGTTGCTGATAAGGTAATGGCTTCTGGAATATGTTCATACTTTGTGCGGGATTATACAATCGTATATCCAATCGTTCACCATTTGGATCTAACCAAAAACCTCCTGCCTCTGCTCCCGTATAATTCGCAATACTACATTTTATCTTTGAAAAACCTCTAATACTTTTTTTAGGATCAGGATTTGCTAAAAATAATAAACTAAAATTGCCTTTAAATGCTTTATAGAATATTTCTTGGGAGACAGCTTTAAAATGTTCCTTTCGACACTTTTGCTTATATTCATCAAACAATTTCTTAATGCTTAGGCTATGATGAAGACATTTTATTTCAGAGTCTTTATTAGGAACCCATGTAGGATAAGAACATATATGATCCGATATGACTTTATAACGTTCTTTTGAAATTTTATTATATCGTTTATCAGCGCCCGCATAATAGCCAGTAGTTTTGTCAGCTAACTCTATAGCATCACTGATAAATCTGCGACTTATTAGCAGTGTATTTACCATAAAATGGTTACACACTCTTAGTTTTTCATATTGCTGACTGGTACGTAAAAAGCAGTGTGTTTGACGTGTTCGGGGAGTTCGATTCGATGAACGAAATTCTGGTGCTTTATGTGTTTCGGTTTCTTTAACTTCTACATTAGCTAAAATATAATCTTTGCGTTGTTTGTAGTCCATGGAGTAAAAAAAATCACATATTTGTTTTCGTTCTTGTTCCGTAAATTTCGTATGACATTTATAAATACATCTTACAGAACATGTTATGGGTTTAGGAATACGTCCTGGGTTTGGATCTCTTGGTTTATAACGTTTTCTATTGGGTTTATACTCTAAGCAGGAGGAAGATTTAGATACTTTTGTTTTATCCTTAGGAACATTGCAAGTTAAATTACAAGTTTCTGTATTCAATTCTTGTTTCACTTCATTCAATTGTATTTCTTTATTTGCTTGAATAGTTTCCTTTTCTAATTCCAATTCATAACCATTAAAAACTTTATTTCTAAGATAATAATCACTTATACACAAAGTAGTTTCAAAATATTTTCGACACACTCTTATTAAATCGGCAGTGTTTGAGGCTTCCTCAACGTCATTGTTTGTTATACAGTCCTTTAAATAATAACAACAAGTACTGCCACGTTTTTTAGCTTGCTGAAGTCTGTAACGTCTTACACGTTTAGTTTTCACATGTTTTCGTAAATATGCTAGCCTCTGCTCTTCACTGAGTTTCCACATATAGGCGCATATGCGTTTTCGCTGTTCCTCCGTAAATTTTTCGTTACAACGTTGCCTACACGATGAAACACACTTTGTTATACGGGGTACTTTATTTTTGCATTCAATTTCTTTCTTTTTATTATATTTCAGACTTATTAAAGAATCATCTTCGTCAGTATCAAATGTATCATCATTATCTTCATCATCATCATCATCTGTAGCTGCGTCTTGTTCTTCCCAATCATTATCATAATCTTCATCATATTGTAATATTATTTCAGGTTCAATTTTTTCATCTGTAGCTGCTTTTTGTTCTTCCCACTCTTTATCATAATCTTCATCATATTGTAATTTTACTTCAGGTTCAATATTTTCAACATTAAGTTCATTTTTTATTTTCAATTGTCGATGGTTATTTGATTCTACTACTATTTGTTCTTCTTCATTCCCAGTTATATGTATTTCTTGCTTAACTATATATTCTTGTTGTATTTGTTCTGGTTTTAGTGAAATCTTAGGCTTATTTTTCGTTTTTAATATAGTTTTTTTGATTGCATTCTTTTTATTAGGTCTTTTAGTTTTACTTGTTGCTGCTGACTTTTTGCTTATACAATTTGTTGGTGCTTTCTCGTCTAGACATCGAACATTGGGTTCTAATAATGTCATGTTGTTGTCTGCAAACATATGGCAAAAAGCACATTATCAAAATTTCGGAGATATATTTTTGTTCCAAATTGTTTATTTTGGAATTGTTTTGTTGGTTAAAAGACTTATTATTTATTAAAGATCGATTGGGAAAATAATTTAAATCAATAATAAACATCTTATTGACAACTTACAATAAAAACTAAATTTACTAGTGTCCAGCAAACTTAAGGCCCGGCCCAACTAAATTTAGAGAAGTAGAATTATTCAAAAATTTATATCGCTCGTTTACTTCAAGACTGTCATAAGTCAAAAAATGTGATTTTTGAGTTAATGATGCAGATTTAGAGGATAATATATTTAATTTTTTCTTTAAAGTGGACGCAAAGAGTATATAATCCATAGAGAAACTGTGCTACTCATGGGTCGATAATTAGCGAATTTGCACACAACGCTCACTAAGAGAAAAATACATTAAAAACTTATATTTATAAAAAACGTAAACAAATAAATAGAGAAAGGGTCGAGCGAGGCAGATATGGATTGAAAACTTTAAACTCGTTTTCTGCAAAATCGTATTTTTTGAGTTATATCACTCTTGCAGTAAATGAGCGATATGTAACGGAGTTAAAATATATCTTTTAATCACTCAATCGTATGTGCTATAATGTAATTCGATATCTTAAAAACTGGTAAACACCACTCGGCTCTGAGCAACAATAAATGCAAAAAAATTTCAACCCAAACTAATAGGAACAATTCGTTAAAGTTGAATAGTCAAAATAGAATAGTTGTTCAAACCCTAACATGGACTCCTTAAGCGAGAATATAAAAATTTTCAACGTCTCGAAATTGGTACTTTTTTTTGTAATTTGAAAACATCACAAATTTGTTTATTATTTGAAATATCCACTATATTTATGCTGCTTTTAGTTTTTTTTTTTATAATAATCATTTAACTTTCAATCTTGGTGTACTAAAATTTTAGAATTTGTTTTTTTCTACATTTCATTTGGTTAGTATGTGTGTGTAATGAAACATGTACCGAGAGCGTTAATAGGTTAAACTTTAATATTTTTTTTTTCTCTTAACTTAAAAATTCTCTTTTCACAAAAACAACGTAAGTTAAAAAAATGAGTTACAAAATTCCATATTATTTTTTTTTACAGTTTTTATCATTGCAAAATCATTTAAAGTTATGCCATGGTTTTTATTAAATTTTCTTTTGGCAAAACAACTTATTTCGAGCACAAGTCAAATTATGTTGTTACTCTTGAAGATCTACAATCAATTAAATTAGTCAACATAATAGATTTAAAAATAATCTTGTGATGAGCTGGAATCTATAGAAGAACCTTGTTGCTGATTAGGTAATGTCTTCTGGAATGTTTTCATACTTTGTGCGGGATTAAACAATCTAATATCCAATCGTTCACCATTAGGATCCAACCAAAAACCTCCTGTCTCTTCTCCCGTATAATTTGCAACATTAGTATTTGTATTTGTGAAACCTTTACATTTTTTCTGTCCGGGATTGTGTAAAAATAATAATCCAAAATTGACACGAAATGTTGTATAAAAAATTTGTTTGGAGACTGCTTTAAAATTATCCTTTTGACACTTTTGCTTATATTCATCAAACAATTTCTTAATGCTTAGGCTATGATGCAAACACTTTATTTCAGAGTTTTTATTAGGCACCCATGTAGGATAAGAACATATATGATTAGATATAACTTCATAACGTTCTTTTGAAATTGTATTAAGTTTATCAGCAACCTCATAGTAGCCAGTGGTTTTTTCAGCTAAATCTATAGCATTACCGATAAATCTGCGACTTATTAGGAGTGTATTTAACATAAAATTGTTACAGACTCTTTGTTTTTCATCCTGCTGGCTAGTACGTAAAAAGTAGTGTGTTTGACGTGTTCGGGGAGGTCGATTCGATAAGCGAAATTCTGGTGCTTTATGTGTTTCAGGTTTTTTAACTTCTACATTAGCTAAAATATAATCTTGACGTTGTTTGTGATCCATGGACCAAAAAAAGTCACAAATTTGCTTTCGTTGTTGTTCTGTAAATTTTGTATGACATTTATAAATACATCTTACAGAGCATGTAACGGGTTTTGGATAACGTTCTGGCTCTGATGTTTTATAACGTTTTATCTTGGGTTTCAACTCTGAGAAGGATGAGGATTTAGATTCTTTTGTTTTGTCCTTAGGAACGTTAGTAGTTAGTAAATTACAAGTTTCTGTATCTAATGCTTGTTTTATTTCATTCAATTGTTTCTCTTTATTTGCTTGGATAGTTTCCTTTTCTAATTCCAATGTATCAACATTAAAAACTTTGTTACTAAGATAATGATCATTTATACACAAAGTAGTTTCAAAATATTTACGACACACTCTTATTAAATCAGTAGTGTGTGCGGCTTCCTCACCGTAATTGTTGTCGATACAGTCCTTTAAGTAATAACAACAAGTACTACCACGTTTTTTATCTGGTAATAGTTTGTAACGCCTTACACGTTTAGTTTTCACATGTTTTCGTAAATATGCTAGCCTCTGCTCTTCACTGAGTTTCCACATATGGGCGCATATGCGTTTTCGCTGTTCCTCCGTAAATTTTTCGATACAACGTTGCCTACACGATGAAACACACTTTGATATACGGGGTACTTTATTTTTGCATTCAATTTCTTTCTTTTTATTATTATTGAGAGATTTAAGATTTATTAAAGAATAATCCTCGTCATTATCTTCATCTTCATCATCATCATCATCCTCATCACCATAATCTTCATTATATGTAGCTGGATCTTGGTCTTCCCAATTATTATCATAATCTTCATCATTATCGTCATCTGTAGCTTCGGCTTGTTCTTCGCAATCATTATCATAATTTTCATCATATTGCAATTTTATTTCAGTTTCAATTTTTTCAACATTAAGTTCATTTTTTATTTTTTCTTCTTCATTCCCAGTTATATGTATTTCTTGTTTAACTATATATTCTTGTTGTATTTGTTCTGGGTTTAGTGAAATTTTTCGCTTATTCTTTGTTTTTTTGATTGCAATCTTTTCAGTTGGTTTTTCACTTTTATTTGCTGCTGCTGACTTTTTTCTTACAAAATTTTTTGGTGTTTTCTTGTCTAGACATCGAACATTGGGTTCTAATAATGTCATGTAGTTGGCTGCAAACATATGGCAAAAAGCACATTATCAAAATTTGGGAGATTTTTTTTTTCATTGTATGTATTCAATACTTTTTTGACTATAAAAGATTTGTATTTTATGTAAGAAGTATTACTTTAACTTTATAATTTTCCAACGGGTAGTAATAAATCAAAAAATTTTGCAATACCTGCTTGATGCAAAAAATTTCTAAAAAATTATAAAATCCCAAAGTTAAATTTTCCAAACGTAGTCTAAGAACACGAGATGTAACGAATATTCGGTTCCTATTCGGTATTTGACATGTTTTGACTATTCGGCCGAATACTGAATAAAAGCACTATACGGCAGAATTACACGGTTTAAAGAAAATATCTTAAAAATCTGTATTTTTTATATAAAAATTTAAAAAATAAAGTTGTTTTTACAAAATATTTTGCTTTCAAATGCCAAGTATTTGGTAATGATATTCTACAAAGATTAGAAGTTTGATATAATTTTTATTAAAAATAAAAATTATATTTTTTCGACCTTGAATTGTGCAATGAAAATGAAAATTATTCAAGTTCGAGGCCATACTCTATTTCTTTATTAGGATATTGTTCTAACAAATAATCTATGGAGTTTTTGTTTTCAAATTTATTAATTGACCACTTTCAGAAATGTGTTGATAGATCTATTTCAGGAATTTTCTAGGTTCCTATCATCAAGTTTTGAAAGAAGTGACAATCCCATGCAAAACATCAAACATTCATATAAACTAGTTATCCCACTAAATGAGAACTAATAAGTATATGAGGAGCTCGAAGTTAGAAGATTATCACCATTGATCAAAAATAAATTGAAAACTTGTTCGTTATGTGCAATAAAGACATATAGAGTATAGCCTAGAACTTGAATAATTTTCATTTTCATTAGGTATTAGGTTTAAACGGAATACCAAATAACAGAAGTTTACAGACAAAATAAGTATCCCAAAATAATAGGATTTGTATTTTTTGGACTTTTCATTCAATAACCTTAACTTTTCCAATTACTGTCTGTTTTCGATTTATAAACAAAAAAAATATAGTTTTTGTTGCAATTCATCGACGTTATTTCACTTACACTGTTTATAAATATATTCTTAAAGCTTTCAGTAAAGCTCGATGGACAAATTTCACTGAGTCGACTTAGAAAATTAAGTTTTGTTTAAGTTATTGGCACGTAATTGTTCCAAAAATACATATTTCACTCAGGTTTTTGTTGCAGTTCCTTTTTTAAAGGCCTTTATAGCTTTAAGGGTCGAATCGGATTTGGACGAAAAAACCATAATGTGCAATATTAGTAGCGGCGAATTAACTTTTTCCTATCAAAATTATTTGTATTTCATCTAATAAAAAGGATTGTTGAGAGAAAAAAAAATCAAGTCATGTTGTTTATTGGGTTAACTTTATTAAAATGTTTCTACAAATACAAATTTTGGAATAAGATCGCTGAGAATCCATTTTTTTGATACAAACTATACCGAAACTACAGTCAAATTAAATAAACAAAAATTCTCTTTAATATAGATTAATTTTTAATCAAAGTAATTATCACTTACCGCTAATTTGTGTTGCATAGATTTCGGAAAGTTTTTATATATTTTTAGTAGCAGCAACGAATTTCGTTATTTTCTAAAGATTAAAAATAGACTTCGTTGTGGTCGACTAATGCCCAACGTGTGCACGTCTGCTTTTTATAAAAATTGAACTGAAATTTTATTCGGAACTTAAAAAGCTTTGTAATTTATTGTTTTTAATAAATTGTTAATTGTAATCGTGATTGGTATTACGCATTAACCACATAAAATTTTATATATTTTTCAAACTTCTAAACCAAAAAAAAGCAAAAATTGTCGAAATCGCATTTTTAACCTCTTAACTGGTATGTTAATTTCAAAATATGCTAAACTAATTTTACAAAATTTGCCAGAACTTTTGAACAAACAGTCCAAAATTAAAATGTAATGGCTCAAATGAAAGACAATATTTTATAGTATTTAAAGCATCAAATATCAGAGTCACATTATTTTTTGCTTAATAAGAAATGTTGTGTAAAGTTAGCTATTAAGTTCATTTTTGCTGCTGCATATGTGGCAAAACCACACAGGTAGAAATTGCCAACCGTCCAAAAAAAGTAGTACTGTACACTGCTATTTTTGTAAATCATACTGTGTTAAAATATGCCAAAGGTACAATAACATTGTACTAGGAAAACACAATTTTGTTTGAAAATAATATGTTTTGCCAGTTCCAACCGCAAAATTATTTCCCAATATTGTTTTTAAAAATATTACAACCAATTAGAAGCATTATTATTTTATTTAACGTGTGAGTTAAATAGATGATATTTACGATTAACACTAAATGGCACGAAGAATGTTGATGAAGACCGTAGTGGGTCAGAAAATGCATTCCATTCATGCTAGTGTCTAATAACTTTTTCTGTGTTTTTTTCTAATAGTCAAAGTAAATTATCATATAAAAATTATAATTTTTCTGTTAATTTAGAGAAAAAATTGTCATGATCTCAAACCGAACGAATAAAATCTCACACATAAACTTATAGATCAACGATAAAATTCACTATTAAACCACTCACCAGGTACAATGTAAAAATCGTTTAATGTATATGCTCGACATATGTATTAACAAAAAAATCTTTAATGTTTGTTGATATGCTTTGCTTATGTAGAAGGATAGTATATGATGACATTAGAGAAAAGAATTGCCATTTAAAGTTTTAACTGAAAAATAAACTGGCAATTATGATAATGACTAGAGAAAAAACAAACACACTATAAATAGAAATCGTTTGTGGTAAATTTCATTCTAACTCAACACACAGAGTAATGTTGGATTTAACGTTACCCAATTTCTTTAACGTGTGAGTTAAATAGATGATATTTACGATTAACACTAAATGGCACGAAGAATGTTGATGAAGACCGTAGTGGGTCAGAAAATGCATTCCATTCATGCTAGTGTCTAATAACTTTTTCTATGTTTTTTTTTTCTAATAGTCAAAGTAAATTATCATATAAAAATTATAATTTTTCTGTTAATTTAGAGAAAAATTTGTCATGATCTCAAACCGAACGAATAAAATCTCACAATATTTCACACATTTAAATATGATGTATATAAGACTAAGACCGAACTGTAATACTGCTTTTTAAATGTGTTTTTTTTTTTTAGACAAATTTCTCAAAATTAATTTAATTTAGGCTATTTTAAAAGTACTACATTTTTTTAATTACAAACGTTATGCGTTTCGTTTTAATTGCGCATGAACTGAATAAAAATTCAGAAATAATAATTTTTGAACGAACAAAAAAAATAGTTAATATCTTATTTATTCACTACATTAACACTATTTTTAATTTTCAGATTTCATATCTCGTTTTATATTAATTGTTGGTCTAAGGGGCGTCAACAGATTAAACGGGTCTAGTATCATTGGTAGTTACAAATATTTTCCCAAACTTATAATAGCCTTTTCACTAAGGGTATAATTACACTGCACCAATTAAAAATATCAAGCGGGGCACCCTGAAAATTTTTAGATGAGCTTTAAAATAAATTTAGCTAAAATTATTGAAAAAAGACATCATAACTTGTTTCTACTACAACGAAATACCTCCCAGCCAGAAAAATACGAACGACAAAGCATTGGCCCAGTGCTTTAAACGGTGGTATGAGCGTTATCAGAGCGTTGGATTTCTGAAGATTTAAGTGATTTGCCAACCCCAAAATGATAACACAGGGCAGGGCTTCGCCGTTCCTTTTTTAAAACGTTGGCACAGCACTGACAAAAATATAATTTTAAAACGTTGGCAAAGCAGCGGTAGAACAACCAATAAAGTGCTTTTTTAATGATAAAATAAGTGCTTTGCCAGCTCCAAAATGATAACACCGTTTCTTTTTTTTTTGACAAAGCACTGGCAATGGGCGCTTTGCCTGTACCAAAACCATAATTTTAAATTTTTATTTAAAAACAAGTACATGCATTAAATTCCGTTTTTATAAACGGTAGTAAATTTAGTAAATTAAGCACTGGCAAAGCACTTTTGGCCAGCGTTGGGAAAGCGTTGTGAACAAGGGCTATGTATGTCACTGTTTTTATTATGTTAACGGTTGTAAATTTTGTAAATAAGTACTGGTAAAGCACTTTTTGCCAATGTTGATAAAGTGTTCTAAGCCAGTGCTGTGCCAGTGCTTTTTTATTTTTACGGTTGTAAATTTTCTAAATCAAGTACTGGCAAAGCACTTTTTACGAACGTTGACAGATCGTTCTACTTCAGGACTGTGCCAGTGCTTTTATTATTTTGACTGTTATACATTTTGTTAATTAAGTACTGGCAAAGCACTTTTTACTAACTTTAGCAGAGCGTTGTAAATCAGTGCTTTGCCAGCACTTTATTTATTGGACCATTGGCAAACAGTGCTCTGCCAGTGCTTGATTTTTCCGACCATTGACAAATTCTGCCTGGGCTGTGTTTGATGTCAGGAATATTTTGACAGGACATTTCATTCACGCTTTAATGTTTCGTTAAATATGTTAACTTACATAAAATTTAGATACTTTTTTATTTTTGTAATTGTTAATTAATACTTATTAATTTTAATAAAACGATCGTTTATTTTTAAATGTTTAAGGTTTTATTTCAAAATAAAAATAAATCTAAATAAATAAAACTAAATTAAAGCATTCTAAACATGGATGAGGAGGAAGCATGTGGTAAATTATCATATAAATTAGGATTTAAATCAAGTCTACCCAAAGACGATTGAGCAACAGCTCGAGGATTGAAAGTTGACGAAGACGCCAAAGTGGGATCAATAAAATTAGCCAAGTGATGAGCAGTAGCTGATGTTGTATAATTTAATGGATTTAATTGCAAAGACGAAGAAGTATTTGTTATGTTGGCAGTAAAAGAATCTTGAGAACTATTAGAAGCCATTGAAAAATTCTGTTCATGTTGTTTATTGAATGGTGTTTGGAATGTGTGCATATTTTTTGCTGGATTAAACAATCTAATATCTAAACGTTCACCAGTTGGATCTAACCAAAAACCTCCTGGCTCTTCGCCTGTATAACGAGAAAGATTCGGATTTTGATTTAGACATCCCTTTCGGGGGACGGGAGTTGTTAAAAATAATAAACGAAAATTTTTATGATAATATCTATAGAAATAATGTCGGCCAACAGGTTGAATATTTTCCTTTTCACATCTTTCCAAGTATTCATTAAAAATTGTCTTTATTGTTAGAGAATGATGAAGATATTTGATTTTTGATTTTTTATTAGGAACCCATGTTGGATACGATTTTATATGATCCACTATGAGTTGAGTGCGATCTGTTGAAATTCTATTGGGCACAGGTTGGTGACCACGTCTATCAGCTTTCGTATAGTAGCCAGTATTTTTATCAGCATATTCTATGGCATCACTGATAAAGTTTTTATTAGTGCAGAGCGTATTGGTCATAAAATGTTTGCAGACTCTCATTTTTTCGCTTTGCAGACCGGCACGTAAAAAGCATCGTGTTTGATAGGCTCGTGGAGGACG
Source organism: Delia radicum (assembly GCA_021234595.1). Taxonomy (NCBI): domain Eukaryota; kingdom Metazoa; phylum Arthropoda; class Insecta; order Diptera; family Anthomyiidae; genus Delia; species Delia radicum. The sequence goes on along the minus strand of CM037852.1, from coordinate 225,874,697 downwards.
ATTTGTTGTGCGAAATTCTGGTGTCACTTGTTTTAGGGTGTCTTTAACTTCAATATTAGCTAAAACATAATCTTTACGATGCTTAAAATCCATAGACCAAAAAGTATCACACATTTGTTTTCGTTCTTGTTCGGTAAATTTGGTATGACATTTATATAAACATCTTACCGAACAGTTTATGGGTTTGGGAAAATGTTCTGGATTTGGATCGCCGGGTCTACGGCGTTTACGTTTTTCTTTTGGCTTTGATTCAGCAGATGACATTTTATATTTCTTTTTCATCTCCTTGGGATCAATAATAATTAAATTTCCAGTTTCTGGATCTAAAACTTGTTTTATTTGTTGTGACTTTTCCAATTCTTTTTCTTTATTCACTCTAATCGTTTCCACTAATAGCTCTAAATCTTTTTCCAATTCCAATTCATAGCCACTTAAGATTTTTCTAAGATAATGATCGGATACACTTAAAGTTGTTTCAAAAAATTTATGACAAACTTTTATTGAATCAGAGTTTAAATGAAGAATGTCTTCGCCATCGCTGTTTTTTATACAATTCGTTAAATAATACAAGTTACAGCATTTTTTTCTTTTCCTATCGGTTTTTAGAAATTTGTATTTTGTAAAACGTCTTGATTTTATATGTTTTTGTAAAAAGTCAATTTTCTGTGGTTTTTTAAGATTCCAATAATAAGCACATATACGTTTGCGCTGATCCTCGGTAAATTTTTCATTACAATGTTGTTTACAACCACAATTAATTAATCTGGGTGTTTTAGCTTTACATTTATATTCTTTCTGTGATCCACTACTCTTAAGCATTATTAAAGGCTCATCCTCATCGTCTTCATCGGACGATAATTCAATTTTTTGCAATTCAGCTTCAAACACATTATCATCTTCATAATTTGTATATTCATCTTCTTCATCTGAAATTCCTTCTTCTTGTTCATCAGGTACATAGTCCTGATCAAAACTGTTAATTGATCCATTATCGTCAACTTCAGTGTCGTCACCATATTTTAATTTGACTTCTGGTTCCAATTTTGCTTCATTCAGTTCACATTTAATTTCCCCATGTGGTGTAAATAGAGGATCATTTGCATCCATATTATCTCGTGTTTCTTCTACATAATTTTCCTTTTTAACTATATTATCATCTTGTTGTTTTCCAGAGGCTTTGCGTGGAGTTCTTAATTTCTTTTTGTTTTTTGTCTTTCTTTCTTTTTAGTTGGTTTTTTAAGTTTTGGTGCTGTTGCCTTTGTGGTTTTAACAATTTTAGGTGGTTTCTCGTTTAGGTATAAAACATTGGGTTCTGCTATGTTAATGTTGTTGTCTGCAAACATATGGCAAAAACCACATTATCAAAATTTCGCAGATATTTTTATTTTCAATTATTATTATTTATTGTTGATTTTTTTTTCAAAATTTTTGTGTTTGATTATAATTAAATTATAAATTCTAGATACATGAAATTAATTGCCAACTAGAAGCTGCAGACCACTCGCTAGTTTAAATTTAAAATGCATTGAAAAAAGTAACGAGTAGCGACACAATCAAAAAATTAGTTAAAGAAATTTAAAGAACTTTATTTTCACTGTTATAATTTATGTTTTTCTACATTTATAGAACAATATAGACATTCCCTTCCTAGATTTTTTAAATTTAAAAAACTCACGATTTTATTTACGGTTTTAATTTTTGAAAACCTTAATAAATTTTTAAAAACTAGTAAATTTTGATGATCTAAAGTTTCTAAACTGGATACTTCAAAATTAAAAAAAAAAAGCTATTGAAAGCTGCGAATATCCATTTTTTACGATATGTAACCTAAAAATAAAATATTCCTCCTCAAAAAGATTTTGCACTTTTTAATTTAGGTGTGCTAGATATTGCTGTTATCTGCAAAATACTAAAAACTTACGTAAGATAACGGTAACCCTAAACTAACCTAACGAAATAACGTAAAATAACATTAACCTTAAAATAATCAAACGAAATAACTTAATATAACGTTAAAATTAAAATAAAGGTTGAAATAACCAAAATCGAACCACTTTATTTTCTAAATAAAAAAATATCCAAGATACTTTATGAAGTTTTTTTTTAATATTTTATTAAATAAAGGATGTTTTTTATACATGTATAGAACTTTAAGTTGGCAACACTTTTTTAACTGGCGACTAATTTGTCAGCTGTCAAGTGATTTTTCGTTTTAAATTTGTTTAGTATTACCCATAATAATAAACAAATTTAAAAATTGTATGTTAACTCATTATGGAGAATTAAGTTCAATATATTTTACCATCGTATTAAAAATGCTTAAGCTCTTCGCATGTGTTGTGTACACAACTTCAAAAATGGTTAAAACTCAATTTGGAAAACAGATTTGGAATCAATGTTAAAATAAATATGTATATCAAGGTTCAAATTAAATTTTGTGATTGTGGGTAATCATTACAAAACAAAAAACCATAGTTTTTTATACGCATGGGTTCTACATTCCGAAAATGAAGTGAAAGTGAAACTTCCGCTCAATTTGTGTTCCCAATTCCACATAAGTGATTTGAAAAGAAAAATTTCATTTTCATTTTGTTTCTAGTTGTAAAACGGTATAAGTTAACTGAGTCAAAAACCGAACTTATTAGAAAATAAAATTATTTTGAATATTAAACGTAAAAAAAAAAATCAAACAATGTAAGTAAATGTGATATGTTGTTAATATACGTTTATTTAACTGAAAAAGTGTTGTATTTTTTACGGGAAAACACAAAGACAAAACAGTTGAAGACCAGTTTAAACAGCTTAGGACGATACAACTGGTTGGAAAAAGGCTTGGGCTGATTGGAAGACCATTCGTAAAAATTGGCCGAAAATAGAGCAGAGGGTAACGGCAACAGGTGGAGGACCCAATAATACCCAACACATATCATCCAAAGAAGATTCAGTTGCCAAACGTTCTGGCCTTTATACAGCAGTCGAAGGTGTTCCAGCTGCTAAATCATTCGGGACGACTAGCAAAGGGTAAACTACCACAAATTCATCTACTGAATTGTCAAACTTAGATGGCACCAGTTCCGACAATGTAGTAAACGTGATTTTACAAACATTAAATAAAAATGACGAAGGTACTGAAAATATAGAAAATGAGGAACCGCAACCGATGATTTCCTTTTTTGATTTCTCTTTTTGATTTCTCAATTTCTTCGCGACTTCTTTCAAATCTAGTCCATTTTGGGCAAATGACAGTTTTCAAAACTACACATATTTGTTAAAATTTTTGACGCTGTACTTCTTTCCACTGCTAGATTGAAGTCTTTTGCGTTCATTTGTTGGTAAATTCCTTGTCCGCAATAGCGTAGTGATGTGTCTAATTGCAAAATATTTGGAATGCTTGTCTTTTTAGCCATTGGTGATAATTCTTCTAAAACCATCATAAATGCATACTTATTTAATCTAAAATACGCAATAATTTTAAACACTTGCGACTCAGTTTTAATTATTGTCTTATGATTTTTCTGGTAGTTCCAAAGGATTTAAACAGTCACGAAGACTTTTTCTATTTAGATTTTCCGTTCTTTGTTTTTCTTTTTTAATTAAATACCAGGAAACCACAATTGAGAAACTCATTTTATATTATTTTAAAAATAAGTATTTTTTTGTTTACTTTTTATTTTTGTTAAAAAATGCACTCTTCTTTATTGCAATTTCATTCACTTTAAAGTGATAATTTGGTTTTTTCTCGCATTTTTTTATGTTGTTGCTAAGAACAAAATGAAAATGAAATCATTGTGAAAAAAACGATTCACTTGTTTTTCAGAACACAGCGGAATTGAAAATGTGGAATTAAAAACGATTCCACTTTCACTTCGTAGTGGAATATAGAACCCAGGCCATAGTTTTTTTTTTGCAGTAAATTTTGAAATTTATATATGTTCTAATTATAAACGATGCTTAAAATATATAAAAAAAAAAGTGATGAAAATTATTTATTTAAATTTTACTATATATATTTATATATAATGATATGTTTTGCAATATACAATTATATATACAAGTGATAGAATTATTTTTAATTAATTGTACCACATACACTTACATATGATCATATATGATAGAATATATGGTCATATATAGATCTATATCTATTTCATATGATCTGATATACAATATATGCTAATATATAACATGCGATACAATGATGATACAATGATATTATGTAATATTACAAAATTGTCATAAACTAAGTATAAGTTATGAACATACATATATCGTTATATATTTCCACACATATAAGTTGTATATGAGTATATAGAAACTTTTTTCATTAAGATATTTTAAATAATTTATTTCGTAAAATTAAATCAATACATATTCGTATATTTTACAAACAATTATGATACTAATTTTTTTCGTTAGTTTCATAAAAAAACAAAAGCCTTTACATTTTCCGTTTCGTAAAATAAAAGCAACTTACATATACATATCGCACACCTAGTACAAAAGTGACTCAACTCAAAATTTTTAATTTTTCAGAAATCCGCAAAAAATAATTGCAACTTTATATAAATTGTAATATAAAGAAAGACATAACTGTTTTTTAGCAACAGTTAACCGCAACAAAATACACTGATATTTTTTTTATAGATAAACAAGTATATTGTTCATAGTTTAAACATATAATACCGAAAAATTTAAATTTTGAGTTGAGTCACTTTTGAACTGTGTGTGATATATATATTACGAAAAAAGTGGATACTATTGATTTCGTTTCATGAAGTTTTATATGGCTGCACTAATTTTATATTCGTAAAGTGAAAGAAAGTTTCTTGTATTTTATGAAAGTTTTTTTTTTCGTAAAACCCCAGGTAGAAATTAGAGACGGTACAAAAAACAAAGTGCTGGCAAAACGTTGGTTTTCCATTTTATAAAAATAAAAGCATTTTCAGAGCTTTAGTTGCCAATGGCACGAAATAAAAGTATACAAAAGCATTATTTTGGATTTCTTTTTGAAAGTTCACACACAGTACTTTGGGAGTACTTTTCTTACAAAATTCCTAATGGTTTATGCAATAAAAGCACTTTAAAAACATTGCTTTAAAGCGTTTTTCTAACATTTGCAAAAAGTACTTTAGAAGAACTTCTTTTACAAAATATGTATTAGATTATTTGAAAAAAGGATTGTGAATACAACATTGGTTTAAAGCGTTTTCAGAGTGTTCGATAAAAGCGCTTTCCCAGCACTGGTTTATTTGCAAAATTGTCTTCATTAATAAAAAAAAAAGTGTGGAAAACGGCAAAATTTCAGTTTATGGGGGACACCCCTGGAAAAAAAAAAAATGCCACGCCCCCTTAAATGACCCCAGGAGTGCGAAAATCATAATGAATAAGGGGGCTCACGCCCCTTATGGGCGTGGCAGTCGAAAAAAGACCCGGCCCACCTACGTAGACAATATGGGTATCAAATGAAAGCTAATGTCTTCACGATTCCAAAAATAGCCGTAGTTGCCAGATCGGGCGATTTTTGTAGCCGATATGGCCATTTTGGCAAAATTTGGGGTGGGGGAATTTTTTTTTTTCCTTTTTTTTTTTGCTTATATTTTGTTAAAATCAAACAAAAATGAGCATTTTGTGCGAAAAGATTACTATTGTTAGCGTTAATGAAAATTTGTTAATGAAAATTTGTTATACTGGCTTCGCTTAGTAAAGTTTTTCTGCGTGACCGGCCTACGGCCGGGCTTAGGGGTTTTTAACTCCAGTATGTCTTAATTCTAGACGGCGGGGATCTCGAGTGCTCGGCCTCTGGCCGAGCTAAAAAGAAATAAACAAAAAAAAGTCCTTCCCCCATTTTATAAAAATTAACATATCTTCCTCAAATTCTGTACGATCTGGCAACTACGGGTATTTTTGGAATCGTGAAGACATTCCCTTAATTTGATACCAATATTGCCTAAGTAGGTGGCATGGGTCGTTTTTCACCCCCGCCCCTATTTAACAAAAATGGCCGTATCGGCTGCAAAAACCGCCCGATCTGGCAACTATGGCTATTTTTGGAATCGTGAAGACATTAGCTTTCATTTGATACCCGTATTGTCTACGTAGGTGGGCCGGGTCGTTTTTCGACTGCCACGCCCATAGGGGGCGTGAGCCCCCTTATTCATTATGATTTTCGTACTCCTGGGAACATTCTGAAGGGGATGGCATATTCAGATTTTTTCTCTAGGGGTGTCCCCCATAAACTGAAATTCAGCCTGGAAAACATTAGTTTGGAGTAGAGATGGTCACATGAATGAGTTTTAACTCACACTCATTCACGCTCACCAGAGAAAAATTCCACTTACGCTCACGTGAGTAAATTCAGATTTTACTCACACTCAGGCGTGAATCATGCGAATCACAAAAATTCACTAAACCAAATATAACCGAAAAAAAATGTAAAATTTAATGTAAATTGTGAATGTTTAACTCAAAACTGCTCTAAATATATAATTTTCTCATTTATTTTATATTTTAAAAACCCAAAAGCAATAAATCGTCAAAAGAAAATTAAAGAAAATATTTGTTTAAAGAGAAAAATTTTGTTTTGTAAAATTCTACTCACGCACACTCACTCACGCAAAAATTTGGCTCACGCACACTCACTCACGAAGTTTTTTTCCTACTTACGCTCAAGTGAGTAAAAATACTTTTCACTCACACTCACGTGTGATCATGCGCGATTCACTTGAATCACGAAAAATTCTCAGGAGCCCATCTCTAGTTTGGAGGGCTTTGAAATATGCGTTTTTTAATAAAATGGGAAAAATCTATATATCAATTAAATGCATTGAAATTTCTAAATTCAAAAATTTTAATTTTTGAATGAAACTTAATCATTGATTGTTAATTAAAAATCTCGTTTCCAATTTGTTACTTCTGAATTTCAAATGTAAATTATCAATTTCATCGGAGATTTCTTCAATATAACTCTAAATGTTCAATTTCTTTAGTTATTTAACAATTTTAACAAATGGACACCACGTTGTTCCTCTTAAGGAACCACAGGACGTAATATAGTATATGTAATTGGTATGCATATAGATTATTTACAATCTTAATACGACTGAGCAAATACTTTGTATTTGCAAAATTAAGCTTATACAAGGTAAAATTGTGTTAGTACAATGAATTAGTTTGTCAATATGACAAAATTTTAATAGAAAATGAGAAACAAAAGAAACATTTATCCTGTGTAAAACTTAGATCCATTATAATCAAACATAAAATATTTATAAATTTGTTTTTATTTTAGCTAATATTTATTTAAAAAAATTATTCTCACAAATGTATTTAAGACTATCCCAGGAAATTTCGATAGAGAAAACGGTACCATATTTCCATGAAGTAACGATAACGTTAGGAAAGTTACATTTTAGAACAAAAAAATGCTATCGTTTTCGTCACAATTTGTTAAATAAGTTTTGGGACTTTAGCACATTTAATTACTATAAATGCAATTAATGTTTATCCCGATTAGAGATGGGCGCGTGTTGGATTTTTTCAACACGACACGACACGAACACGAAACCCAAGATGTCAAGCACGAACGAAACACGCACGGCAAAAAATTTCAAAACACGAGACCAACCGACACGCACGAAACTAAATTCAATAAACAAAATTTGCAACTAAAAATTTAATTTATTAATCTATTAATTTATAATTCTCATCATTTCGACGAATAGCTTCTTGAATTTTATCCTTCATTTTGCTCACACGTTTATTTGTATAGCTTGATAACTTTTTTACCAACAGCTTTTCAAACAATGCTGCAAACATTGCATGGCCAACAGCTGATCAGTTTTTACACAGAACATTAAACTAAACCCTCCATCTGACGAGACAAAATTTTGTTAAGATGTTATGATAAAAAATTTCAACAAAGTGTTTTGCTGATATTTTTTTTACTGAATACATATTTTACACCTACTATCATTTCGTGTTTTTCTTGCTCAACACGACACGACACGAACACGAAAGAAATCTATTTTTTCAACACGAACACGTCGTGTTGATCGTGCGTGTTTCGTGTCACGAAAAAAAACACGACTCGCGCCCATCTCTAATCCCGATGAAAATAAATTTAAATAAAAAAAAAAAAAAAAAAAAAAAAAAGTGATTCGATATCGTTTGGTTTATTGGGACGTTATAAAACACCACCCTAGAACAGTATAACCATGGTTTACTGTTTCTCCTAAACTGGGCGATCGATTTTTTTTAGCACGGAAGTTTTTTTTTGATCATCTGGCCTATATATTCCATTTGGTATGCACTTCGCCTTGCAACTCTCTTTGCACAATACTTTTAGAGGCTCGTCTGGGATGTACTTGTTGTTTGAGACATATTATTTTTGCTTTGTATTTGTTTGTTATTTCTTTATTTTAAAAATAATTTACATTGCGGACATTTTTTAAATAAATTATTACACCTGCGTACACCTGTTCCTATGACATAGCACCATAGTTTGCAATAGTTGTAGAAATTTGCAGTAGAAAATTGTTATTGCCAACTCAAAATTGGATGCTAAATTTTCGATGCTAACGGTAAGCACGTTTTTTAGTTTTTTTTCACTTTTTTTTCGGATTTTCCGATTTAACCCACTTGGCGCAACCGTCCTTTTAAAAGAATATCTGACAAATGAGAGGAAAGCGCCGTTATGCACGTGCATTTATGTATATATTTTTTTATATTATTATTGTTTATGCTTTGTTATTTAGCTTCGCAGCTCAAAAGCGTCAGTTGGTGAAAGCAGTTCCGGGTATTTTAATTGCTTATTGAGTGCTTTGCGAATAGTGATTTTTTCTAATAGAACGTAATGGAAAAGAACATGTAAGTAAATCATTTACATCCAGTTAATTGCTATTTTTTGTTTGAAAATTAATAAGAGTAACATCTTAGTTAAACAATAAATAAATGGAAAACTTGCGTAATGCTGTATTGCAGCGGAAAGTGTACTGTCTTTGGATAGTACTTTTAAAAGGACAACCGATTCGGGGAAATCTATGGGTTTAAAACAAAAAAAGTTATTTAATAAAAAAATTTTAAGAACCCTATAAAGATTTAAGTTTCGAAATAGAAATTTTGATTTAAGTTTCGAAACAACAAAAAAAAAAATCCGGCGCTATCTGGGTTAAGAGTTTTCTTAAGATTTTGGGATTTTTTACGTTTTTCAGACTTAAAATGATTTTTTTTACTCATAAATACTATTTAATCTATTAACTTTGGTTTAAGTTTAGCTTTGCTAAGTTTTTAATTTTGCTTTTTCTCACAATCTTTTTTTGTTTTAAATACATTGAATTTTTCTTTTTTTTGTCTTTTCTGATAATTATATATAAAAGTATTAGATGTTTTTGTTAATTTCTACAATATATGTTTATATATAATTATATATAAACGATAAAATGTTTGATTTAATTATATTATATACCTATATATTATTATACATTAAACTATATATGATCTCGCATCAAGTACATATGAAGAGATAAAAAAATATCAGCGTCTATGTAACACAAGATATAACGATATATCGCTCATTTGCTGCAATAACGTCATAACTCAAAAATTTTCATTTTGTAGAAAACGAATTTAAAATTTTCAATTTACTCCCACCTTGAAGAAAAAATAACGACATAATTTTTTCTCAAGATGTGAGTATTCAAGATATTAATACGATTTTGTTACACAATATAAAGCATGGTATATCGAATTATTCTGCGTCATTATCTTAAAAATCATGTTTTTTGAGTTATGACGTTCTTGCAGCAAATGAGCGATATGATGATATATAGCGCTATGACTATATATAAACTTTTTTTCATCGAGATAATAATTAATCGATCCCAAAACAATCTGAGAGACAAGTTTTTTCGCGAATTAAAAACGTTCATACGAAAAGTAGAATAATCGAACTTTATTTAGAAAAAAAAGTCGCAAAGTCCTAAAGTCGACTTTTGAAAAAATGACAGTCGAAAAGTCGACTTTTAAAATTTTTACAAGTCTTAAAGTCGACATTTTGTTGCAACTATATAACACCCCTATGTTAAACATGGTTGTTTTAGTATTTTTTTTTTTAATTCCCGGGAATCTTGAAAAAAACTCAAGGGCATTGGGAAGTGAAAAATCGGCAAAATTTATTGCCTGACTCGTCCCTATATGTTTCATTACTCGTCAGAGAACCAATGTAGCAGGGATAAAAATTGGGATCTTCTTCAGACTCTTCTATATTGGTTCTGTGAGGAATATTGTTTACGCAAAATAAAAAATGTAGGAACCTGTCTGCATACAAACTCTGCATTGCATTAGCAGATGAAAACATTTTTGATAACATTGCAGTTTTTTTTGTTAACATATTTATTAACAAAAAAAAAAATGATCTTGAAAGCGAGAAAAGATCGAAAAATAAATGTTTTGTTTTATTTTTTTAATAAAAGTAAAATGTTAAAAATTTTCAATTTCTTTCAAATGTTTCCAGTTACAATTTCGGCAAAAATAAAAAATAGGATCTGACAAGAAACCGAAACTTCTTAAAACATTTTAAAATTCTATTCACAAAAAAAAGGCAAGTTTTCCTTAAATTCTTATAATTGTATACTTGACATGAACACATTTCTACAATTTTTTTATTCTAAATGTAAAGAATGTATTTAAATCATCACTAATGTAAATAATGTACATAGTTGACATATATGTACATACATATGTAAAGAATACATATGAGAATAAAAAATAAAGTATATTTTTTTTCAAATCATTTGTCAAGTGTACATACCTTCCATATCCAATTCAACTTCAGACTCTTCAGATTCAGCCTCCATTTCAGGAGCTTCCACTTCTTCTTCCTCTGGCTCAGCGCTAGGAGGAGGGGTGGCAGCTGATTTAGTTTCAGATTTAACATCGCCACCAAATGGGCATTTTCTGCAAACAAAAAGAGATAGAAAAAAATGTGAATAATCAATTTTTAAATCACACAGTCACACACACTAATGCAATTAAGACTCATTCTTTTTTTCTTTTGATTGGTGCTAACTTACCCTCCGGCCGGCATTTGGAAGTCGCCTTCTGGTACTACACCACCAAATTTTTCAATAAATTTTTTGAAAAATCCCAATTGTGGTAAATTTAAAATAAGTGGATTTGCTGCAACAAAATCAATAAATGATTTTAGTTTTTCCAAATCTTCAAGTCCAAATGGGGCAGCCATGTTGAATTTTTTATGTGATTTTAAAAAAATGAAATTTATTTGTTCGTTGTATTGTTTTTTAACAATATTCTAGTGTAAAACACTTAAGGTAAATTGTTTTTAACTGCAAAACTTTAAAATTTACAATTTTTTAGTTTTTTAATGGCAAAAATATAAGAAAAAAATTCCAGAGTCTTCCTTGTGTTCTAAAGATTTTTCTTCAATCGATTAAAATTTTTGTTGTTGTTGTAATAGCATTGCCAGTCTCGAAAAATAAAACAAATTAGTTGCATTTTTCTCAAAGTGCTACCAAGTTTGCAAACTGACAAAACATGGCAGCTTTTTACAGTAATGACAACTGCTTAAAAGCATTAAGTATAAGAGACCACCTTAAAAGCGCAGAATGGAAAATTTTGCCACACGCAGAAAATAATATGTATATCATTTACAAACATTAGAGTAAAAGTTTTAAAAGTTCCATGGTAATTAAACAGCTGCATAAAATTAACGACAAATTTGTCGAAACGTTAGGTAAATGTCCGAAGTGAAATATATGTAAATAAGTTGAATTTTCTTGTATATAATTGCAACGTTTTCCATCTTCAATAAAGTATTTATTTTTGTAAATTAAATATACTCCATTATTTTGCAAATAATATTTTTATTAATATCAATAATTTATTTAACAACAAATAACGCTTTTTTTAAAAAATATACTTAAAAACTAATATAAATGCCTAGATGCAGTTAATCACGATGTTCAATGTTGTAAGAAGTTTCCAAATTCTGTGTAGTAATAAATCCAACATATTGTGCCCGAAAAAAGAACAATGCAATTATAATTCAGATTTCTGTATTTGTATATAAGAAATTACTTACTTTCTTTATAATTTATCGTTTTTCAACGACAATTTTATATTATATTTATTTAATAAAATTGCAGCAAAAATAAAAAGCTTAAGAAACTCCACCTCCATTATTAATTTATGTTAGCTATTGCCCATATCTAATAAATAATGCCACATTCATTTGTGCACGTCACTATATTTAGCGAATTTGAATTAATGGCCTGAGCGATTGTATGAAAATATATTGAAGCACCCATATTTAGCTTAAGTCAACTTTCGTAAAGTTCAAACGCTATTAATTTGTAATCGAAACTCATCGTACCCAATTTAACAAAATTAAAAACACTTCAAACAAGCAAAAGAAATTTAACCACTTAACTGCGTAGTCAAAACAATAAAAACATTTGCCTGTTGCGTCGAAATTAAAAAACATATACAGAGTGGACGTATATATACGTCTTATGCAACAGAATAGAGTTTTGATAATACGTATTACGTAAATATGTCTTGCGCAGCAGATAGTTTAATAAATAACAAATAAAAAATAAAAGATTTAATAAAAATGAATAAAAATGTGCAACGAAATTTAGAAACGGAAAATCAATTGTGGCTTAAAGTTAAGTGTTTTGTGTGATTAATCTTTTTTATTACAAAAATATGCTTCCTAAAAAAACTGCTCTGTTTAGGGAATCCGACTACGTTTACGTACTGCTTTCTGAATCCGTATACGGACCAGAAAACGGACTTTGATTAACATTGAATCTGATTGGAGTCCGTTGAAATTCCGTCAATGACGGGCTGTTTTTCTACCATTAAGTTATGCTAAAAACGGATTTAACATTGAATTGAATATCCGTATGTAATGGACCATTAACGGGCCATGAAAATGGATCCATATCCGTTCCGTATTTATACCGTTTTCATCAATAAAAATTGCATGAAAAAATTAATAAAAATACTCTCCCTTCAAAATATTTTATATATAATTTTTTTTGTAAATTTATAAATATACATTAATTGATTAAAATTACTATAAAATATGCTTGATTCGTTTTCAGGCTAATACTTTATTCACCTCCTGTGCAGTCAGTACCCATTATCCACATCAACATGGTACAATTGTGTCCCATACACCATTTCAAGATCGGCATGCAAAACAAATAACGCTTTATTAGTTTAGATTCAATTGATAGTATTTATGATGTGGTGTTATGCTATTTAGTTTACCACATTGGTAGCAAATATATTTATTTGCTAATAATACTAATATTCCACCAGTTATTTTCTGCGTGCATGCGAGTGCAGCTTTATACGGCATTCACAAATGGTTGCAAAACAAATGAAGAATAATAAATAATTGTTGGAATATAATAAAGAACTTAAATACGTCTTGAGGGAAAAACGTGTTTTATATATAGGTGAGAACGTGGCTTTATCTTGCACATCGAATTTCACACACGTGCGAATGAGGAAAATCATATGTCATTCCCCATTTCCATTTTATTAAATCTTAAAATTGACAATCGGATGAGAAAAAATCGACTTGATTTACCAATGGTTGAGGAAAATCGAATGAGTAAAATTGATTGAGACTGTAAGGAAAGTGAATTCCAAATAAATAAAAATCAAATTTGATTTTTAGGGATCAAAGTAGAATTCAATCATCGATTTAAATAAACGGAATACAACGCTCTTTTTAAGTTGCTAAAAAGCTCTGAGTTGGCATTACTGGTTATATATTTTTTGACAGTGACAGTGCTGCCAAGTTTAGGACAGTCCCTCGTTTCAGGGTTTGTTTTGTAAAAGGAAATTCTCGGGGGGAAATAAAGTTTAGGGGCAATATAAAAAAGAATTTTGCAAAAAAAACAGATGGTTCTTAATTATTTGCTGTTTTATTTAATAAAACAAGAATAAAACGTATTAACTAATTTTCAACAAAAATGCTTGGCGGTAGCCGGTGAATAAATTTAAAGTAAAAGCGCAAATTTAGGGGATTTTTAAACAATTAAGTGGTAATTGTAAAATAAATACTTGGTAATACTGTACAGCTGTCATATAAAAATATAAACAAAAAACTTCAAAATTAACCGCCTTTTACATAGTTTGCATTTTTTTATTCTCATACAAAATTCACAAATTCCTTAAAAAATTGTAAATTTTTATTTTATTATTAACAAATTTATGTACTAAAGAATTCCTTAATTGTTTTTAGTTACCATGTCATCTTTACCAGATATCTTAAAGGTTTTAGAAGAAAAATTGGAAGATCTTCAACGCGATACAAAGTTTTGCATCAACAATTACGATTATCATCATAAAAATAATGAATATGAAATTTTGGAACAATTACATGATATACTCAATGGTTCTTTGCGAGATGGACAAAAATGTTTGAGCAATATGAAGAGAGTTCGTGGATTAATTGATAAAGCACAACAAAAGTGTTTAGAAGCTGATGAAATATTGAAAGATTTGGGCATTGATACAGAAATTGTTGATACAGCCACCACCAGCTCAGCTACAGGTAATTGTCCCACCAGTAGTCATAGTTTCACAGAGGATGACCTTAAACATTGTGATGATTTAGAAGTAAATAAAGAAAATGAAAACTATTAATTTTAATTTAAAAAACAATTTTCTTTTAAGAGGTTGCATCCTCTTGATTTGTTAATGAATTTTCTCCATTATTTTTAAGTTTTTTGTTATAGAAAGTGGGATGACTTCTTAGATATGAATAAGACGATCGTTTTTTATGATCTGCTACAAAAAAAAAAATGTCTGCCTTGACCCTCGTTTACTCCTGATTTCACTTGGTTAGTACAATGCGTTGCATAACTATAATTACATATGAATTTTACAGTTTTTTTTTTTTAATATTGGGTGCACAAGTTAATAATGTCGATTCCGCGCCAAAAGAACTGCTCCGGTTTTGAGGTAAAGAATGAATCAAGCCAATTTCTGATACCCTGTTCTGAAGTGAAGCGTATTTCAGTAAGGGATTCGTTCTGCATCGATCAAAACAAATTGTAGTTAGAAGGGGCAAGGTCTGAGCTATAAGACGTGTGAGCCAAAACTTCCCATCCACTGTTTTAAAAATAGTTTTTGACCGGTCTTGCAACATGTGGTTGAGCGTTGTCATGATGGAAGATTATGGCCTCGTGTCTAATCGAATATTCTGGTCGGTTTCGTTGATTGCTCTCTTTAAACGAATCAATTGTGTTCGGTACAGGTCCCCTGGATCGTGTGACCCGATTTCAACAGCTCATAATACAAAACACCCTTCTGATTCCACGAAATACAGAGCCTTATCTTGGCGACATTAATATTAGTCTTCGGCGTAAATTTGGCTGGTTGGCCGGGCTTTACATATGACTTTTTGCTCTTGGGGGTTATTGTAATGTATCCATTTTTCATCAACAGTAACAATACGATGCAAAATGACTTCTTTTTGTAGCTTTCAAGCAGCATTTCCGACATGCAAAATCGGCTTTCAACGTCTCTCGGCTTCAATTCATATGGGACCCAATTTCCTTGCTTTTGAATGAATCCCAATGCTTTTAAACGTAGGGAAATGTCTTGTTGTGTGCCTCCCAATGATAATGCAGGTTCTTCTTGCGTTTGACAACAATCTTCGTGGAGTAATACTTACAATTCTTCATCTTCAAACTTTTTCGGCTGACCAGGCCTCTCCTTGTCTTCTGTGTCGAAATCGCCACTTCTGAATCGCACAAACCATCGTTCACAAGTTTTATCAGTTGGCGCATGTTGACCGTAAGCTTCTATAAACAATCAATAACTTTCAGCAGCCGCTTTCTTCAAATGAAAGAAGGTTATCAGAATTCCCCGCAAAATATCTTTTTTAGGCATGAAATTCGATATTATTATAGCGATTGAAAAAATGTGTGTTTACACTTTGGCGTCTATCGAATACTGAATTATAATCACAGATGTTTACCCTCCAAAATACCATATTTGTTATTATTGACACAAACCATATGTGATTGTTATGCCATATGTATGTTGTCCAAATCGACATTATTAACTTGTATACCCAATATTACAAACATTTTTTTAAAACTTATATAACTACACTCTTATTGTGCAAAATTTAAGAGATTATTTACACTGTGGAGCAAAAGTGAGCCAATGTTTCAAAATTAAAACTTAAGACGTATTAATTCTTCAATTTTTTTTTGGAAAAACGAATCAAATAATGTATAAATGTATCATAATGGGTCTTCTTCGTAATCAGAAAGGTACAACCTTTTGGCCCCCCTATCAACCTTTTGGCCCCTACAATCACAAATTATATAGAACAAGGTCATTGGCTCACTTTTGCAGCAAGACCAATATAAACTAAAAACTTTACTTTTGTTAGAGAATTATTGACTTTTTTTATTATATAATAAATATATAGGTCAACTAAGAACATTTTCAAACAACATTTAAACTGACCACGATAAAAGTTAGAAATGATATCGTTAATATGGGCTTTAGACCAAACTGTCAAAAATTTCTTTAAATAAGAGTGACATTTGTAGTAATATTTATTTATTATTGTTAATTCAATAAAAACTAGTAAAAAAATCCAAGTTTTTTCAATAAAAAACATAATGAAAATGAAAATTATTCAAGTTCGAGGCCATACAATATCTTTATTAGATATTGTCCTATGGAGTTTTTGTTTTCAAATTTATTAATTGACCACTTTCAGGAATGTGTTAAACACGTTTTGAAAGAAGTGACAATCCGATGCAAAACATCAAACATTCATATAAACTAGTTTTCTCACTAAATGAGAACTAATATATGAGCTGGAAGTTAAAGATTATCACCATTGATCAAAAATAAATTGAAAACTTGTTTGTTATGTGCAAGCTCTTCCTTTAGTAGATATATAATACACGCTTTTCTGTTTTTTTCTCCTTTTTGTTTTGTTTAAAAACAAGATGTAAAGGGGGAGTAAACAAGACCGTACTTTGTCTTTTATACAAGTTTGATATAAATATTATTAAAAATAGAAATTATGTTTTTTCGACCTTTAATTGTGCAATGAAAATGAAAATTATTCAATTATAATTTGTAAAAAACAATATTTATTTATTTTTATTAAAACACACATAATTATTCTTTGGGAATATTTTCAGCATTTGGCTCTGAATTTTCAGAAAAATTTTATTTTATTTTTATTTATTTATCTATGGACTAAGGGTTATTGCATATGCTTGGTTGACTTCGATTCAATTGTTTTAGAAAAAAAATGTAATTAACATTAAAAACAATGCTTAAACTCTTATTTTCATAGTAAAATTGGAGCCATTTACACTGTTACGGGAATTTTCCCGAGCGCAGATTTTCCGCTAGATTTTGAACGACAAATACAAAACTCAACGATTTGGTGTTTATTTAGGTTTTATATTTGAACATTAAAATTTCTAAATAATACAAAATTTAAATATAATTAAAATAAAAGAAATATAAAAATTATTTTATTGTACCGTACTTTTTTAGTATAAAAACAAAGCGCAACAATTGTTACAAAATTATGTGCTAACAAATATCGGTGTGTAATCTTTTTATGACAATTTACGAATGATTTAGTAGAAAAAATTTCCCTTTCATTTTTATTTTTTAATTGAATTAAAATTACAAATTTCGTTTAAAACAAAAATTTGATGTCCTAAAAAATATAAAAAAAAAATTAAGTTATTTACCAATTTTAATCATACATTTTGTGTTTTGAACGCGATTTATGGAGGTCAAATATATGTTAAATTGTATCTATTTAAATATAATTAGATCCAGAGTGATACAAATTAAAAGAACCATTTTTCGAATCAAATTATATCCTCTTATATTTGCGGAATATATCTCATCATACATAATTTTATATACACTTTTTACTCTGGCATATACAAAAATGTAACATTTAGTGCAATTTTACTAGACTAAAACTCGTAACTCGTATATGTATCAGTTTACATACAATCATATACAATTATATCAGGTAAAAATCCGGATACAAACATCTGGTTTTTATATAATTATATATATGTATCAGTTTAGATATAATCTGATACAAAACTGATCTGATACAAATTTCATCTGAAATATGGGCCAATACAATTTTATCCGAATTATGGCCCGATAGAATTGTATTAGATCACACGTACATTAAACATAAAACAAACATAAAGCTTAATATAAAATTTGTTTTAATTGGGTAATTATATAATTTCGGAGTTCAGATTTCTGAGTTGGTTAACTTTCGAAATTTAGATTCTTGTTCACAAGAACGACTCTCTTCCACTTGAGCAAAAGTATTAGCTGTGTTCTTTTAGAGGAAATTAGCAAAAAAGTTAAGACTCTCTCTCTCTCACAACATACCTCATTTCAATAGTGAAAAAATCTGAGAAAAGCTAAATTTTCTACAAAACAACCCTGTTCGGAGTTAAATTGTTCAAATAGTAAAAAAAAAATTAGAAATATTTTTTAAAAGAATAATAAATAAAATAAAATAAATAATATTAGTCACATATATTAGTCTATGAAATTAGATATAATTTGATATAATTGTTGAGAAAAACTTGGAAATAATAATATCGAATTATATCTAATTCGATACAATTATATGTATAGATTACCCAAACATTTGTATGAGGAAAATATCCGTATGAAATTGTATCAAACTGTACAAAATTGTTTTTAATTGCATTGAATTATATCTAATTCGATACATTTTTATGTATTTTATATACAAATTATATGTTCTCATTTTTTGGATCAAATTTGATATCATCGCATATCTAATTTCAGAATCACATCAAATTTAATATACATAATTTGATGACGCCGCACATACATTTTTTTTACTTGGGTATGTAAATTATTTTCCTAACAAAAGACAAATAAATAACGCAACTCTTCCCAAAAGTTTTTTTATAATAGTTTCCCCAACAAATTTTCCAACTATAAATGGAATGTAATCGACTTCAAATAAAAATATAATTTAAAATTGTATATGTAACTGGATTATATTTGATCTTAAAATTTAAATACCTTGCGGCAGATCTGATTAAATATGGTAACATAAGTAAAAAGACACATTTAGATATGGGGCACCAATATAAAATTTGTTCGAAAAACAAAAATTATATCTTCTTATACAGTGTGATTCAGTCACGACTAGCCGAATTTCGCCAGCGTATTCCTTGGCTCATTTTATGATCATCCCCGAAAATACAAGTGTGCGAAATGACAGAGGTTTGAACATTTTCGGATTGGTTGACGAAGGGTAGTAGGGTAAATTTGCTAACTTCTGAACTTCCAAAAACAAAAATGTTTGCTTTTTTTCAATTTATAACGAGCTTTCAACCTCCGTATATTTACAAAAATAAAGCAAATCAAACATATTAGCTAGGTTGATACTAGTATTTCGATCTGGCTAAAGATCTCATCAGAACCCGAAGTTTTAGAAAAGCTAAAACTTCAAACAGTCAAATGGTCATAACTTTGGAACGGTAAGAACTCTGGACTTTGTTTAGGGCATTTTGGAAAGGTAAGAGGTAGGGCTATCTTTTAAGACAAAAACAAACATAAGTTACCTGGCTGAGCAAATTCCACGTTCTGATGTCTTTTTTTCAATTTTTTTTTTTTTTAAGATCTGTATCTCGGTCTCCCAAAGACCTTTCCAACAAGCTCAAAAACAAAAAATCCGTTCAGAAGTTAGCAATTTTACTCTACTACCCTCCGACCACCAATCCGAAAATTTTCAAACCGCTGCCATTTCGCACACTTGCAATTTCGTGGATGGTCGTAGTGCACACATTTTCATGAAATGAGCCAAGGAATACGCTGGTGAAATTCGGCGTGTCGTGACTGAATCACCATGTATATTGTGTCAATACAAAGCAATATATAATAAGATTTATGTAGTTGTATTAAATAATATAACATAACCTACAACTTTTTTTATTTGGGCGGGTAATATTTCTAAATTTTTAAAAAAATTTGTTTCTTGTTCATAAAATTTATACCTTCAAATTTAACAGTTAAAAGGTTAATGGAAAAATCCTCATATAACATCTGTCGGTAATTTAAATTATTAAAATATTAATTAAAACAGAATATTAAACGTTAAATGAAGAACATTAAATATAAATATTTAATTTCATAATGAATGAATGGGAATGGTCGGTCTTTCATGCCAAAAATTGAGTACATGACAAACAATTGAAAGCAACAACAGCAAAAAATATAACGCAAGTGTACTAACCGACAAAAAATTCGTAATAATACAAATGTTTTGCATCACTTACTGTTCTCTCATTCTCCTCCAAAAGCGGCAGGGTGACATTGACTGGCCTCCTTAATTTACCCACAGCCAGAAAGACAACAATAGTAATACATACACATTGCTTAAAATATTTATTTATTTTTTTGGTTTTACGAATTATATTTTGTAGGTTGTTGGTATAATTGTTGTTTTTTGCTATATATGTATGTAGTAGACGAGCCCACTTTTAATTTTAACTCTTGGAAATGTGTTATAATTTTTTATAACTGTTATACAAACTAAAAATAAACTTGTTGTTTATTTTTCAATACATATTTCCATTTGATATTGGAAAACTTTTGCTACGCTCTCTTTACTCATCCTTTTTAACCTCTTCATTCCTGTTCTCTTGAGTATTTTATACAATTTCATTTATTTTTATTAATATCCTAATTTCATGATGTTATACAATCCATTACTAACCATCTGTAAAAAAAAGTGTATTTTCTAGTAGTACTCAGAACAAACAATGACCGAAAAATTAATGACCGCTAAAGATTCAAATATGTATTTTAGTGTATAAGAGAGAGAGATAGAGAGAGAGAGCAAGAACAAAAAGGACACCGTCAAGGGCATACATACTATACGATGGATATGATGAAAAAACAAAGTGTATATTGTAAATTTTATTAAGCGCGTGTTGGTTGTTCTTTTTGTCTTTACATTGGAGGGAATGGAAAGTAGAAGTGGATTTTTTTTTTCAAACGTGCCTCTTTACGTACTACAAACAAATATTGCCTAATCATGTTCGATACTTAAAAAAAATGTGTTTAACACGTTATTGAATTTATAGATAGTATTGATTTCTATTTGTTGTAGTTTGTAAATGTGACGTACAACTTGGGGGCTTGTAGAATAACTAAATTATACATATGGGGGGTATATTAAAATTGATTTTCTTTAAAAATATTTAATTTTACAAAAACTTGATGTGTGGTACAAAATACTGTACATCGAAATTTGGCACTTGGCTTCAGCTAATGTCCATAACAAAATCCAACAAAGCATCTTTGGTTATTTGAATGTTTTAGTTTAAAAAAAAAGGCTCAGAAGTTTTAAATAATTGATTTTTGTACCCATTTTTTGGTTGGTTAGGAGATGGAGGGACAAAAATGTAAACCTTTTTCTTTTTAGTTTTAGGGCCCATAACAAGAAACTGAAGTCAAAATAGACATATATCCCCAAACAAAAAGTCGGTAGTGAAAGGGCTAAAAACTGAACATTCTGAAAAACTTTCTTAAACATCAGTTTTTTAAGTGGTACATGGAAGAGAGCTCATATAAAAAGACTAAAATTAAAATTATTATTATTATTAAAATTATTATTTTTCAGTGTCATTTTTGAGTTGTTTGAATGTTATTATTTCGCTATATTATAAATATAAAATTTTTTGTAAAAAAAACACATAATTTCTATTTTTTGTTTACACTTTTAATCAATTTTTGTTTATTAAAATTTTTCTTTAAAATATGTTTTGTTTGAGTAGTTTTCAATAAGGGACAGTTCTTAACACACAAAAAAATAATAACTAATTTCAATCACGAAAATCACCGATTCAACAACTTTAATTGCTGAAATTACGCCAACAACGAAAATTGCTAATTCAATTAGAAATTGATAGCTCTTTAATTGAATTATTTTTCAATTAAATAATAATTCATTTGATTAAAAAGTGATCAATATTGTATACCTTCTCAAAAAGCGAAACAAATTTGGATAATGTTTTTTTATAGCTTGAATTTTATAACATTGAGTTTAAACCGACATGAAATTCTCATTTCGTTAGCAGATTTATATATACTTATGTGAACAAATTCACACAGAAATTAATTTTTCTCATTCTATTGAAGCGTAGGGCAAACATTTTTTTTATTTTTTCTTTGTGGAAATCTTTTTGTTGAAATGAGAGTATTTTTATTTTTTGTTTAAAATAATTTTTAATTTATTTTTTGCATTGTCCTTCTGCTTAAAAAACTAATAATTTTTCGGATCAAATTATATCAGATGAGATCCCATGGGATCTCATGAGATAAGGTTATGTATGCAATTTTTCGGATCAGTTATGATATGATGTGATAATGAATTATATATATATATTAGAGTTATTCAAAAATAATTTTTTGCTTCTGATCTTTGGATATTATCACTTTTTTAAAGGTTTTTGCATCAATAACAATTATGGCGTACTTTTTTTTTCTAAATTCCATCTCCTTACCCGGCCTCTAGGCGACTGAAAACGCGGATTTTGAGTGACGTTTTTAAAATAACCAAAACTGTTGAAAATTTTTAAAATTGCACTTGACTATTCGATTCTACAGGAAAAATCAAGAAGATAGGATTTTGCTTTACGCTTTTCTAATGTACCATGCAGCTATTAGGGTCGTCCAAAAAGTCATTTTTTTTTTTAAAAATATTTTTTAGATTTTTTTTTTAAACGCTCAATGAATATTTGGCTACCTCTGAGGAAGATGGTACAAAAATTTTTTTTTATTACAACCCGTTAAAAAGTTATTAAGCCCCAAATCATTATTCTTAAATGAAGACACAATAATTTATAGTTTTGTAATTCTTATACAAATTTGATTATTTATTTAAAACAACAATAAATATTAATTCAAATAATTTTTTTCCACCGCAGATAAAGCGAAACCATTTAAATTGTTTTTATTTTTCACTAAACACGAATCATTCAGCCTTGAAATTTTACCAACAAGTTGTTCCGTGTAAATACTTGTTGATTGTATATTTTCAGCTATTTTAATTGCATTCTTAAAACTTTTTTGGGCTGGCCATTCATCGGCCTTAAAAAGCATAAATGAAATATTAATTCCAAAATTAACAAGAGTTTTTAAACTCTGGAGAGTAATATAATGAAACGTTGATTTCCAAAAAACTGAATCAATATATGTTAACTTGTTAGTTGCATCTTCGATATTACTGACCACTTCTTCGCATTCTACGACATCAATAAAATCTTTCTCATATAGTATTTGATCAGTACCATTAATCAACTTTACAATATCTTCCGTGCTTTCTTCCACTGTAACCGTATTGAATATTTTGTTATTATATTCTTCTAAATCGTTTGAAAAAAGACTAACACTTGAATCAATTGTTGAAAGCTGTGTAAACTGATCTTGATTATTATTGCCTAACAGCTTTATACGCAAATTTTCTTTTTCTTCTACAGAAATTCTTTCATCAAAAATTGCAAATATAGAATTTTCTTCACTTACATAATCCATGTGTCTTAATTGAGTTGATTTTGCGCTATTGGCAATCAAGGAAAAATATTTTCCTTCAATTTTGGAGAACTCTTCGAGTTCCATCAAAAAATCCAAATCATTTTTTGGAGCATATATCGTTGACTCGCAAGTAAACCAATACTTTAAATATATTGTTATAAAATATAAAAGCATAGATTCAAATTGTTCCACTAAGGCTTTCGGTATATTGAAATGATCTTTAAAAAGCATAATTTTAAAAATATAAATAACTTTCGAGAGCCATCTGGCATGATGATCTGCTCCACATGATTTTATTTTGTAGCCGGGGTTTGCAATTCCGCTACTTCTAAGTGATCTGCTCTTCGATGATTAATGTTGGTTTGTGTTACATAAAAATCTACTAAAGTTTGTAGATTTTTCTCAAGAATTGGCTTAGCTGTTTTCGAGTGGATCGCAGGTGTAATCTCCAAATCACGATTTTGGTTGAACCATTTTCGAAATTGACCAAATATAGGAATACCGGCACCAACACTTTTCATCACCACTTCTTTAAATGGATTAGCTACACATAGCTCCGTCTGGTGAAGTCGGCATGGTCGGCGATTTAATTGTTTCTTGATTGACTTTTCAAACAACTCTGCTGCACCACCTTTAATACCAGAATTTGCTGCTGTAGTGTCATAAGATAGACCCACAATATTATTTGTAATATTTAAATTATCACATTGTGCCTTTAGTTCAAACGCAATAGATTTTGCTGAACCATCATCTATAAAATTGCACGAAATCAATTTTTGTAGCCCATTTGGGGCAGATACGCTTATCACCAATCTTTCCACCATATTTTTACTATTATCTTCCATTCGTTTACAATCCCAATGCAAAATTAAAAAGTCGGGAAATTGGAATTCTTGAAGTCTTTTTAGTGAATCCTGACGATTTTTATTTCGGTTTCTTAAAATAGTGGGAAATGATATCTTACCTTCTACGTGATTTAGATGTTTAAGCTCTAAGAAAAGGCGAGCCATAGAATTTGATGATATTCCCAGATTGTCCAACAGACCACAAATTTTTGGACTTATAAAGACAAACTTTGAAACTCTTGAATTTGCTTCATTAAGCAACCAATTTGGATCCATACATTCGTTATCAGAATCAACTTGCAGATCATCTTCTTCCATTTTCTTGTCAGCACATACTTTAATAATTGGATTTTTCACTGCTCGCTCAAATTTCTGGGTACAAGGAAAAAAATTAAGGAGCTGGTCACGGAATCTGATAACTTTTTGTTTTTGAACTAATCTTTTTGGTTGAAAATTTTTTTTAGCACTGAGAAAGTCTTCATTAAGTTTTAATATTTTACTACGAAGGTAATACCGCTGTTTAGGAAAGATATTAAACTTTTCAACATCGGCCTCAATTTCAGCAACAACAGTTGAAGCTATTCCAAAGCAATCTTGACTGCGATTTAGATTACGGACAGTAAGAAACCGGCATAAAACATCTAAATTAGTACACGACCGCACGTCTAAGTATAAAATGGGTAAATATATCAATATGTAATACATATTATGTATATTAAATTTAGAATATAATAGAAATACCTGGAATTCTTCTGATTCGTTTTTCAGTTAATATTAGCAAATCACTCATTTTAGATAACAATTGGGAAATTAAAAATGTTTGTGATTAAAAATTATATACAATGAAAATTTAAATAAAAGTAAAGGAAATGGCTACTATATCACCGTCGTTCTCAACAATTGAACATTTCGGAGACATCATTGAGACGAATTTTGCATAAAGACCTTGGTATGACGCCATACAAAGTCCAATTGGTTCAGGAGTTGAAGCCAACTGACCATCCAATGCGTTTTCGCTTCGCTTAGTGGGCCTGCGATCGACTTACAGAAGATGCCGATTTTGCCAAATAAAATACAGCTGCACACAATCGATAATGTGCTTAAAAATTGGACCGATCGTGTAGGCTACTGCATGGCCAGCCGAGGCAGCCATTTGAATGAAATTATTTTCCATTATTAACCGGAAGGATTGTACTTTCAAATAAAAAAAGAAATTTGAGAAAATATTCAGTAGTTTTTTTTATAGCATTTTCAAAAAAAAAAAGTTATTTGGCGGACCCTTTATAATGCCGGCAATAAATATGTACTCAATTGAGTGGTCCACACTAGGGATAACATAATTTTGACAATTGCTGTAATTTATTTCTACATATTTATCTCTAGTACAGACTGTGGGTTAATAAAAATTTGTGGGAGATGAATCACGGCTCCCACAAAAATGTTCTCAAGGTCATGGTGCAGAAACACAGAATGCACAACAGAGCTCCAAAGTACGCCATTTTTGCAAAAAAAAATAAAAATGTTTAGAAGACGTGTAAATTTTGTTTTTTTGTTACTTTTAATCTTGAATAAATTTACTTTGTTAATAAATAGGGATATCTTTGAGATTAAATTAGGTTGCAACTGTTAAAGGTATAGATCGGCACATTTTGTTTCTCCAACATGACCTTGATGACATTTTTTTATGAAGGCGTGTTCCTACTCAGTAATCTCTCACAAAGAACCAAAGATCGAACCAGTAGTTTAGACGTAATTAATGTTTGTATGCTAGATTGGTAGTTACGCCCACTGTGTGGTCCTCTTATTCCACTGACTCCAATTTTCCCACAGGGTATAAATAGAAGAACTTTTTAAATACAAATTAAACAAATATCGCTGAGTTAATTGATATATCGATTTTTAAATGTTAGTCGAACAAAAAAAAAAAAAAAAAACAAATTTATCTATTTAAGTACACTGAGAGATTTATTTTCAATTCAGTAATAAATTTCCTGAATAGCGTTAATGAAACTATGAAACAGGTTTCATTAAAGTCAGTGTTCATGAAATTATTAGTAAAATTAATGAAAATCTTCATAAAACTATTGAATCATTCTGACAATGAAGCGTTCATAGAATTTATGAAAAAATTTCATAAAATTATATAATATTAGGAATTTTTAATGAATTAATTTTATTCTATATGAATGTCGTGAAGAAATGCATTGCAAATAATTAAACGATTCATATAATTTATGAAATAATTCCACAGAAATCCAAAATTAATAAAAGTTTGAAATGCATGGAAATTAATGAAATTATGAAATTTTATGAAAAAATAAAAAAGTTAAGTCTTTGAACAATTTCATAGCTCGTAAGAAAATTTTCATTAAATTTATGATGATATATTTTATGAAATCAATAGAATTTTTTTTTATGAAACTATGAAATTTTATGAAAAAAAGTTTATGAAAAGTTTCATAACATAATCGTAATTGTATTTCTTGTATACAATGAAATTCTTTCTTAAATCTACGAAAAACTATTATGAAATTATTTTATAAATACTATGATAGATAATTCTTTCAGTGTAGGAACAACATATATTCCTCATTTAAATGGGCACAATATATTTTCAAAACGTAGAAATATTTGCTGAATCACATCGATATTCTAATAAACAAAAAAAAATTAACAAAATTAGATAAGATTAAATTGCGAAAAAAAGAGGAACCACAAAAAGATTGCAATAAATATATAAAATTATTACACTGTAATTAGACCATAAAAAATCAAGTGTAAAACCAACAAATGAATATACATGGTTATGACAATGGTTAATAAATTGCGGATTTTCACATTTTTATTTGTAAATTGACTAATAACCGCAAATTATTATATTACAATACGAGCTTAAAAGCCCGATACTTCGTTACCGTTGGTTCTAAGTGTATTTTTTTAAAAACTTCTTTTAATAAATTTCTTTATCCTTTTTAAGTGGATATTTTTGTGATTTAAAGTTTCAGATTTCTACCTT
The DNA here is from genome assembly GCA_021234595.1 of Delia radicum. NCBI lineage: Eukaryota > Metazoa > Arthropoda > Insecta > Diptera > Anthomyiidae > Delia > Delia radicum. Next base: position 225,847,190 of record CM037852.1, on the reverse strand, counting down.
AATCTGCATTAACATTACCTTGAAATCCAGTTTAAACTAGATTTCGAAATCTAATTCGTGCATAATTTTATACACTACCATATGCTCGAAATCTAGTTTATACTGGATTTCGATGGCAAATTTTAATGTAGATTTAAAGGAATCGCATAGATCATTAAGGGTGGAACTTCTTTTCCAGAAAGGTCCGGGATTTTCATGATTTTTATTTGCTTATTTTATTATGACACAAACTGTTGAACAACAAAAACAAAAAAACAAAACAGTAAATTTGCAATTTGATATTAGAAGATTGTCCGAATGGAGCATCAAGAATGAGCTATGGATAAATGTACACTCAGGGAACTTCTGCTGTAAATATTTGTAGTTGTTTGAGTTGTAATACAGTAATCTTTTTTTTAAGTGAAAATACAGTAATTTGTAGAGAAACTTTAATTTTTGACTACATATGTAGTTTATTTAAAAAACAAACCTCATCAAATTACTGTTTTATGATTTTACATTCATTTTATACAGTAGTTCTTTTTTATTAAAAAAAAAAAATAAATAAAACATATATCGAGGGCTTATATTCAAAACTTGCTATCTACAGTTTTATCGAAAATGAATTTTTGATGGCAACTTGTTCACTGATTAAGTTGTCATATATCATATTAAATTTGAACTGAAATTTTTTTTTCTTTAACATTTTTTTTCTTAAATTTGTGATTTTGCTATCTACTATACGTAGTTTTGAGAATAAAAAGTTGCTATCTGCATAAAAAAATTGGTTTTTATTATCATAAAACCTAAAAGTGTTGGTATTGAATCATTAAAAATAATAAAGATATAAACAGCATGAACTATTCAAAAAATGGTCAACATAAATCCGGGGATTATAATTCCCTACAACGTATTGCAACTGATTATATGTCATCCAATGAAGGTTTGTTGTCTACAATTCGTGACAATTATAATTTTAATCAAACGTTTTATCCAGATTTCGAGAATGAACAAATCGACGACAATGTGTTCAAAAGGGATTTGGGAGACGATCTCATAACAGGTTTGTTGCTTAAAATTCGAGACAATGATATGTAATTGTAACATAAATATGTATCCAGATTCCGAAAATGAACAATGTTGTCGCTTGCCGTAGACGAAAACGAGCCCATTTCTCTGCTTCAAAAGCTCAAACAGAAAATAAGAAAAGACGAATGAACGGGCAACAGTATTTAGGATTTTCGACAATTGAGAAAGTTGTTCAACAAAATGTACAAAAGGCGCAAAGAGAGATTGGACCAACATGTTTATCAGCAACTTATAATTATAATTCTATTACTATACTTTTTTTTAATGCATATTGTTATTAATTGCTTCTTAATATTTTTTGTATTTAAAACCCAATTACAGTTACTATTACTTTGAATTCTATTACTATAATTTTTCTTTTATTATTATTTTTATATTACTCTATATAATAATAATATTATTTTTTATTAAAAACCCGAAACATTAACTAATACCTCGAATTCCATTACTAGATTTTTTGATAATACATATTATTATATTTATTGTTATTGTTTTATATTAAAAACAACATTAACTTGAATAAAAAATCGTGTTATTTAAATAAAAAACGTTAATTAGTTTACAATAAAGCTTATTTGTATTGTTGTACAAAAAGTGCTATCTGATAATTTGAACATACGAATTGATAAAATTTATACAGTGCAATCTCCCTTAACGGACACTTCCCATAAGCGGACACCCCATTAAACGGACATTGTTGCTAGGTCCCGGCAGCGCTCCATAAGAAAAGCATTGCAGTCGCTTTCCCTTGAACGGACGCTTCTCATGAGCGGACGCGGACATCCGCTAGATAAAAAAAATTCTCTTGGACGGACACTTAGCACTTGAAATTTCTAACACAGCCTATGATTTAGTTAAACGTATAAACGTATTGGATGCAGTTTATTTTGCTAAAAGTGCATGGGACCAAGTTACTTCTGAAACAGTTCAGAACTGTTTTCGTAAGGCAGGGTTTACATTTGACAGCCATGAATGTCCGACAGCATTTGATGTTGATTTTGAGCCTGAGGATGATTTGCCATTAAACCTAATAGCCGAAATGGAGAAAAGATGTATTGCTGGGGTCAGTGAGCAAAGCTTAAAAGATTTTTATCAGATCGATGATGATTTACCAATTGAGAGATCATCTTTGAATTTACGCGTGCCATTGCAAGAACACATTTCTGAAGTTCAAGAAATTTCTGATGACTCAACAGAGGAAATTGAACCTTCAGATCATCAAGATGCGAGAAACAACATGCTTACATATAAAGGCGCTTTGGCGAAAGCGCAGGATCTTATAGCGTTTGTGAAATGCCAAGGTGATACAGAAGCTATGAATATACTTTCATCGCTGGACTTACATTTTCAAGATGTTATTGCCAAGACGAAAACACGTCAAACCAGGATGGAGGAATATATATTGAAAAACGTAATATAGTACTCATAAAACATTTTAAACTTTTATTACATATAGAACTACATTTAATGATTTTTTGTTATTAAACCCAATTGAATTGTTTATTTTTTATATTTTTTTTTAATAAAAGTATGTATCTTTAAATAAAAACAAACAATATAAGGCAAAGTTTTGTTGATTTAAATTTGTAGTTTTCTCTTGGACGGACAGCCAAGAGAAAACTGTTTTTTGCTCTCCTGAAAAATTGTGATTATACAGATAGCAAGTTTTGAATATAAGCCCTCGATATATGTTTGTTTATTTTTACTGCATATGTGGTTCATTTTTACTACAATTGTGGTTCATTTTCTGAACAGTAAAAAACAAATGACAATATTCGTTTAATTTACTGAAATGTAAGTTGTCCTTTCTTTAAGTGAAATTTCATTTGTTTTTACCTACGTTTGCAGTGGTCGTTACCTACATAGTATTCTAAGTGTACATTTGCAGGCATTTAACTGTAATTTTTAGTCATTTTTACCTTCTTAACTTCCTGAGTGTAGACAAATTTTGTATCAAAAGAAAGCTTTTTCGAAGACACATTAACTGGTATACAAATAAGTAGGCAATTTTTACTTTTTAACAAGGTGTGCTAGTTATATAACATAAAGACTAAAAAATTACCTAAAATAACTTTGACCTTAAAATCGTTTAACGATATCGCTAACGGTATTTACAATATACCATTATAAAATATCGATAACCGAATGAAACGTTTGCCAACCCTGGTTCTATCAAAATTAACACATATTGAAAACTTTAGGTTTCTAACCAAAGGGGTGTGTGCAGGCCGCCAAGATGGAGAATTTCCCCTTATTGCCCCTCCCCGTAGGAATTTTCAAAAATCCCGTCTAAGCGGATGTCTACGCTGGAGGATGGACTTCCATGACAAATTTCAAGTTCCTAGATTCAGCGGTATAGGCTGGGCGATGTTGAGTGTGTCAGTCAGTAACATTATTCTTTTATAAATATAGATATTTACTCCTGGTTGTGGCCATTTGACAAAACAACTTATTTTGAAACAAAAAAAAAAGACTTTTCTAGAGACTGTTTTTGGTAAAATTCAAAGTTTTTGTGTGCAATTTTTAGTACATTAGGAATTTCAATCAAGGGTGGACTCCGAAACGATTTAGAGCATATTTAATAGTTCATATGAACATAAATAAATTTAGCTCTAAAATATTTAAATTGTATTCGAATTTAATGGATGAATAGGTTTTAACGCTGGATAATGTTATGCCGCACAAATAAATGTTCAAAAACAACCAAATATTCTAAAATAGTTAAAAATCCTGTAAACAAAATACTAAGGTAAACTGAAAAATTTCACCAATTCGTATTGGTATCCATCATTAATTTTTATATTTATTAACGTGTATGATTTCTTAAAAAACTCAGAGGTTTAAATTCTAAATAGAAACGTCCGTTGAAAGAACTTTTTAACAAAACCACCTAAGTCAAATTAAGTTGTTTTGCTAAAAGTCCACAGATATTTACTACATAAAACCCATATCTTTACATCTATCAGTTATATTTGTTAACTTTTACTACATACATGTATTTTTCCCCTTATCTAAAAAAAACGCTAATAGTGTATATTTATTTTACAAATTTACTTAATTAAAGGCTTGATTTGAATTAACTATAAATTTGGTGTTCTTTGAAAAATGTCAACATTGACAGAAAGGTCATCAAACTTTCCATTTGAATTACAATAAACCAAAATTAGAAGTAGTACATAATTTGACTAATGGTTTCATAGGTCATTTTGTTTATACACGCGTATACACTCAGCATTTTTTTTTTTTTGTGGAATCTACTGCAAGTGACAGTTAAAATTACTGCATTTACAATAAAAAAAGTACATTCAATTTGACATATATTTTAATTTGTATGCGTAATGTAAATGTTAGGCCTAAAGCTGTAGTTTTTGTAAGTTGTTTAAAAAAAAAAAAAACTTAAAAACGTTGAAAATAATTTTTCTGAGTAAGACAACTGTAATTGTAGTTAAAATAACTACAACTGCATTACTACACAAATAACTGTCATGTACTCTGAGAGAATACTCTACATGATACTAATGCATTTTAGCCAAAGAGTGGGTTTCTATCCGACTCAATCTCTCTTAATCTGTCCTCTTTTTTATTTGTTCGTAAACTCGCACCGAGTAAATTAAAACATTTGCAGAAATTTAAAAGCTTAAATAAGAAATTTTAAAATTTAATTTTTTGAATTTTAATTTATTTAAAATTTTAACAATAAAATAAGCAAGATAAAATTAAAATATATTAAACTTTAATAGAAAATATCAAAATATAAGCAAAATAAAAGTGAGTGTTTTAAGTAACAATTTTTGATCAACATGTTGCAATAATTTATTAGTGTAAAAAAATCTTTTCATTTGCTTGTTCGAGTTCGGTATTTTGTTGCTGAGAGGTATTGGAAGTGTAGTCTCTCTATTTGTGTATACTCCACTGGTACCAGTGGGTTTCTATCCGCTTCAGTCTCTCTCAATTTGCCCTCTTTATATTTGTTCGTAAACTCGAACCGAGCAAATGAAAACATGTTGCAGAAATTTAAAAGTTTAAATTAATTTTGATCATGTTTTTGAATAAAAATTTAATAACATTTTTATTTATTTAAAATTGTAACGGTAAAATAAGCAAGATAAAATTAAAATACATTAAATTTAAATAGAAAATACATTAAATTTTAATACAAAAATTTGCTAAATTTGTATGCCTTAAAAATATGGAGAATGTGACAAATTCTAACTAATAAAATTTAGATAAAAGCATTACAAGTATGTTTAACACATGTTTTCTAATCAATATCAATAAAGATTTAGTTAATTGAAGTGAGTTTTTCTAAAAAAATAACGATTTTAAATGATTCCTGTTCAAAAATGTACTTTTTATATTTTATCCATAGTAAATTCATACAAAATTACTTAAAAAAAAAGTTTGAAAAATTGTACTTCAGATGAAATTTTCTGAAAATTTTTATGTACAATTGATGGTTTTTTTTATAAAATGGATTAAGTGGAGTATAAATTAACATCATGTGTTAAAATTTTTCAAATTCGAATAAGGGGAATATTCACAAAATAGAAATATAAGGGAAGTTTTTACTTTAATTGCAAGGATATCCAACATCATTCACCTAGTCGCAATAAATAGATACGGTGGTTAAACCTAAAAGTCCATACTTTGAAACCATTTTAAAAATTGTTCGTAGTTTATTCAGGTATACGAAAAAGTAAAAAAGAAAGTTTTTCGTCTTCTTGATTTTTGGTGAAAGTTAAATTCGCGAATATTTTGTAAAGTAGAGCTAATATCAAAATTTGGTGTTCACATTCGAGATCAATGACCTAAAATCTATCAGAATTGATAAATCGCATCTCCGATGCATTTTTAGTGTTTAACTGTGTAATTTAATAAAATGTTTATTTATTTAAAATACTAACGATAAAATAAGCAATATAAAATTAAAATACATTCAATTTTAATAGAAGTTAACAAAATACAGTGCACTCGCGATAATATGAACTAATTAAAACCAAGCCAGTTCACTTTTGCAAGATTGTTCATATTTGCGAATGTCATCTAATTTACCTTTAAAAACGTTTTTCCAATAAAAATAAAAAGTTTCTTATGTTAAATTTTTTATTTATTGGATTAAAAAAAACAATTCATTTTTGAAAAAGAAACAAAATTTAAGTTATTTTGCGAAAAATACGTTAAAAATACAAAAATAAGCTGTTCATATTTTAAAGATTTGGCACTAAGTTGTTCATATTTTAGAGTAGTCAATGGAAGAAAAAAAATGTTCATAAATATTTTGGGGTGTTCATATTTTCGCGAGTGCACTGTATAAGCAAAATAAAAGTGAGTGTTTTAAGCAACAATTTTTAATCAATATGTTGCAATTATTTTTTAGTGTGAAAAAAAAATGTTTTCATTTACTTACCCGAGTTCAGTATTTTGTTGCTGAGAGGGGTGAGAAGTGTAGTCTCTCTATTTGTATATACTCTTTGCTGGAACATGTCTATTGAAACTTTTCATTAAACTAATGCAAATTTTCATAAAATTCTATGAAAAAAGTCATTTCATTTACTATAAGTTTCATTTACTTAATGAAAAAGTTTTATTAAAAAACTATTTTCATAAAAAGTAGGAAACTTTTCATTATTTTTAAGAAATTGTTCGATTACTTTATGAAGAAAAGTTTCATTAGTTTACTGCGAGTTTTCATTATTTTTCTTTCACTAATATCTCTCTGTGTACTAAATGCAAAACTTTTCTGAGTGTATAATCAATTTTTTTGTAATGAAGGGGTCTGAAACATTTCTTTTAGATTTTAGAAAAATACTTAACCGAAAAGAAAAAATCGATTTGTAGTGGAAACCGGTTATGACCTGAAACGGAACAAGCAAGCACAACTTATTAACGAAATGTTTATTTTGTTCCAATTAAGAATTTATCATATATGCACTTTAAACTTTTCAATTAACAATAAGTGCGAACTACAACCCCCCCCCCCCCCCCCCACCCACTGTATTTTGTTGCGCATCTTTTGGAAAAAAAATCAAGCCGATCGGATCATTACTTTAGGAGTTATTGAGGTTTTAGTGAGAATAGTACGCGGACATGTGAATAGGTCCGTATGGACCTTGTACTGAATTTCACTAATAAATGCATGTTTTTGGGCATCATTATAATTTTTTTATTGTTTCAACACATAATTTACTTGTTCTGAACAAAAAGACCTAAACTCAAAGACATTAGGGATGATGATAAAAACAAAAAATTAAAAAAATTGAAAAAATTATTTTTGTATGTAGAATTTAGTTATAAACAATAAAAACAAAAAAAAAAATCAAAAAAAAATTTTTTATATGAAAAAAACATGATTTACAAAAAAGGTCCGTAGGGACCTTTTCACACGGCCGTGAAGTTCAGAACTGTCACTCATCGGAGGGTTAAGTAAAAATTAGTAAATAGTGCTGACTATAATGCTGGCCCCTAATTTATTTTTTATCTTAAAACTTAAAAAAATTAAAAATTGTATTTGGGAACGCATTTTTTTTTTATCATATATGACATAATTTAATTTTAAGACGCAATTTAGCCTTCGTTTCTAGTGTCTCTTGTCTCATTTGATCTTATAATAACAAACAAAATGCAAAATTAGCATTTCTTGTTTTTACTTTTACTTAAAACTGCATACAAAATAAAGGGTGTTTTTTATACAGGTATGGAACTTTAAGTTGGCAACACTTTTTTAACTGGCGGCCATTTTGTCAGCTGTCAAGTGATTTATTTTTAGTTTGGTTTGGCATTTAAACATGGATAGACTGACATCTGAACAACGTTTCCAAGTTGTGCAAATTTTTTTTGAAAATCATGGTTCTGTTCGAAATACGTATCGCGCACTACGTCCATTTTACGGTCAACGATGATGCTCACTTTTTGTTAAATGGATACGTCAATAAACAAAACTGCCGTATTTGGATTGATGATAATCCTCAAGTGTATGTTGAGACACCGTTACATCCAGAAAAACTGACTGTTTGGTGTGCTTTATGGTCTGGTGGAGTCATTTGTCCGTACTTCTTTAAAAACGATGCTGGTCAGAACATTGCAGTCAATGGTGACCGCTATAGAGCCATGATTAAAGTCTCTTTTTTTTGTTCATCAATTGAACAGCCATGATGTGCATTAGCTGTGGTTTCAACAAGACGGTGCAACATGTCATGCAGCTTGTGCCACAATTGATTTATTAAAGAAACGTTTGGTAACCACAAAGTTTAACTTTTCGGACCCGTGAATTGGCCTCCAAGATCGTGCGATTTAACTCCGCTGGACTATTTTCTGTGGGGATATGTGAAGTCGCTAGTCTACGACGATAAGCCCGAAACGATTGACCACTTGGAGGACAACATTCGCCGCGTTATTGCCAATATACGGCCACAAATGTTGGAAAAAGTCATCGAAAATTCGACCTCCAGATTAGACTACGTCCGAGCCAGCCGTGGCGGTCATATGCCAGAAGTCATATTTAAATTATAATGGCAGAAGATTATCTTTCGAAAAACGTAAATTTCATGTCAATTTAAAAAATTCATCTCTGTTTTATTCCATTTAAAAGTTTTATACCTCTTTAAAAAACACCCTTTATAAGTAAAATAAATTTTAACAAATACACAAATAACTTAATTTTGTCTTAAACACATAGAAAGCACTGTAATCATACATATTGCATATATGTCTGTAATGGACACATTTTGTATATTTTTTAACACATGCCGCCTATGCAGAACTTTAAAGTAATTAATTATTTAATAGAATTTGATTATGCCCAAGACTTTTGACTAGGTCGATAGGACGAGAGTAGTGACATTTATCCCGCTTAACAGCACAAGCTCAGTCGTTATTAAGTTTACGTTAAATTCTAGTGTCCGTCCGAACTCATTTTTTTTCAGCCGAAGCCGAACTTTGGCCAAAATATCAATGTTTTTTGTTTTAATAAATAAAAATATAAATTGTTTTTTTAAGATCAATTTATTTAAACCAAAAAGTTATTAAACATAAACAAAAATTAAAATTCATATGTATATTTTTTTAAAAAATCATATTTGGAATAAAATATTTGTACTACGAGGGCGGATCAATAAGTCCGTGACTTTTTGAATGAAACACAGTTGCTTTTGCAAAAAAAAAAAAATTATTTTTCAACATCATCGCCTTTTAGCTCAATACACTTAGTCCAACGTAGGCATTTCTTGGCCATAATGGGTCGTTTTTTTTCAAATCCTCGTTAAATCGGTCCAATAAGTTGGCATAATATTCACGGTTTATCTTTTGAAGGTAATCGATGTGGATTATCCCGCGTGCATCCCAAAAAACTGTTGCCATCACCTTATTGGCCACGATTACGTTTATGTTCAATTGAGGGCCATTTTGCAGACAGCTTTCTTAAACCCAACTGATCATTTAAAATCGAAACCACACTGCCATATAAAATGACTATGGCATCAACAATCTCGCGCACTTTTACTCTTCGATCGGCCAACACCATATCGTGGATTTTTTCGACATTTTCGGGTGTATTGTTATGTATTGTAACTATTAAATTCACATTCCGTAATCCACGACAACAACATTTTCAACAATCCTGATAAGCGCTCCGAATTGATTTTAATGAATTTCTCCGAAGAAATAACGACAAGATTATCAACATATGCCACGACCCGTTTCATTCAACTTGAAATGATTTTCGTTTATTACCAAAACTTACAGTATAGTCGAGATAGCCCCACCCCTGTTTGCAGCGCAATGTACCAAGGTGTTTCCCATTTCGGAAGATATTTGTCTAGTTGTCAACTTTTCCATAAACCCATTTTTTACCAATCGTACACCCAAAAAACAGTCTAGTTGTGGTCATCGAATTTGTTGACAATCCAATTGTGGCAGTTACGGCAACTATTGTAATGTTAAATTATGTTTTTTGGTCGTGAAAGCTAATATTCAGAAACCCAATATTAAATTCCAAATAAATATTATAACGTTCCACAACATTTTAGTGAAATTAAAAAACTTTTTAGATTTTTCTGGTATTGAACCGTGGCCTTCAGATTAATAGTCCTACTGATTGCACCACAAACACTTTTAATATTCATTGCCCTATTTGCTATTTAAACATTTGAATATTTTATTTTAATTAAAAAAAAACTTTTTGTGTTTGTCTTTTCCGAGATTTGAACTCATAAGTTCGAAGTACAAAGTTCGAAGTGCAAATTGGTATTGGTAAACGTATTTGAGACAAACATTGTCTCAAATACGTTTACCTATACCAATCATTAGTTGCTTCTATAAAAAATGCAATCCACAGTTCGGTTTGTACTACTGAACCTCTAATTTAGTGGCATATTTGATTGCGATTACCGTATTTGCAGTAACCACATTTGATTATCGAAAATTTTTAAAAAAATTTAATAGATGGTACCAATTCTATTGTATTATCACAAAATAAATAGTTGCTTCTGCCGTAGATAATTACTAACCGGATTTTATTTGTAAAATTGATTGGAAATACCAATAATTGGATAAATGGATTGTTTTTAGTCCATTTTCCCTCTTTTTAATTTCCAGTACAGTGTTTTTGATTTATTAATCGATTATTGTTAGTTACAAATAAAATAACGTACTATTAAATAAATTTTTATGTTTTCTATTGAATTCCAACCAATCCTTTTTCTGGCTGTAGATTCCGTACAACTTTTTTTTACAGAATTTGGTAGGATGATACGTTGGTTTCCCCGAATGCATTTAATTAAATTTTATAGTCTAGTCACGCCCTCTAGTGGTGGTATAACTCCTAAACTAATTAAAGAAGAGATGATTTTTGATATCGATGTCCCACTCGGTATTTCTCTTTTCAGTATGTGAAAAGCGCTTTTAAAATGCAATAATATCAGGCCTTCGTAGGATATGAAATGCACATTTTTTTAGCTTGCAAAAAACAGTAAAAAATTGCTTCAATAACGCGCTAAAAAAAAGTATAATATTTTTATTAACTACACCATTTCCAACTATAATTGAGAAAAGAACAATTGAAATTGCGATTTTCGATTTGAATATGAGAACAGTTTATTTTATATTGATATTTTCTGTTTAATATTGAGAATAGAACAATTGGTATTGAGAATTTCCATTTGAAATTGAGAAAAAAAAATTTATTTGGGATTTTTCAATTTAAATTGAGAAACGAACAAATGATATTGAGATTTTTCCATTTAAATTGTGAAAAAGACAAATAATATTGAGATTTTCAATTTGAAATTGAGAAAAAAACAAATGTAATTGAGAAAATAGGAAATGAAATTGGGATTTTCCAAAATTAAATTGAGAAAACAATAAATGATATTGGGATTTTGTATTTGAAATTAATAAATAAACAAATCAAATTGTACTTTTCACAATAACAAATCAAAAATTTATATATCATTTGTTATTTTCTCAATTTCAAGTGAAAAATCCTAATTTCAATTGTTGTTTTCTCAATATCAAATGTAAAGTATCAATTTCAAATGGAAATTGTTAATTTCATTTGATTTTTTATGATTTTATATGGAAAATCTTAATATCAATTGTTCTTTTCTCAATTCAACATGGAAAGCTCTCAATTTCAATTGGAAATGGTGTAGTGCCGTTCGTAATTAATGGTAAAATCAAGAAAAGAAGTCTATGCATTCATTACTGCTTCAAACGAATGCAGTTAGGAAAGCACAACAGAATGACTTTCATAATTGCTTTATTGTAAGCATGAAGGATATGTGCTGTTTTGGAAGCATATAAATGTAGGCGCTGCTTACCAAATCGGGGTTATTTTTGTTTGAACTATAGACACCCCTATGAGAAAAACGCCGCTATGATTGGAAACAATTTAGGTTTATTCCATCGAGGATTTCGAAAGATCTTTAAAACCAACATATGTACATAAAAACAAATTATTCGAGTTTTATTGAATTTATTCTCTTAAAGCTCTATTATTATATGAGTAATTGTTAACTGCACAATATACTTTCGTTTATAACAGTAGTTTACAGGGTTTTTAGGGCACAGAATCTGTATATATTTTTAAAAATTGTTTGGCCTGTTAAATGAGAAACTTTTTTTTCTTTTGCCAAACTTAAAAATTACAAAAGTTTTTTTAAAGTTTTGATTGAAGTTTAACGCCCTGTTTCTCTAAATCGTTGCCTACTTTGGCCGATTTAGTGCAAAATAGGTTTAGAGTGAATCTCGAAAAGTAATGCATATGTCGGCGATTCTTGATTTTCGAAAAAAACCAAGTTGAGAGAAAACGTGCCTTAACTTCAAAATGTATTGCTCAAACTTTAAAGCATTGGGCATATGGGTATCTATCATAATGTGGCCCTACATATAGCATTTAAGCCATACAAATAAAAGTAATAGTAATTTACCAAATCCAAATACAGAGCAATTCCATATGAAAGCGATCACCTTTTGGACGACCCCTCTCCGATTTTAAAATAAATAGTCTCAATCGATTGCCCAGCAAAAAATAATGTACCTACATATTTTTTTTTTTATAGTGACTGGTTTAGTGGTGGTGTGCACCACTGTCATGTGACAAAATTGAAGAATTCTTCATAAGGGACCTCATTGAAAGTTGTTTTAAAAAAAGCTATCGCAACGAGTGATAGCTCGTTGGAAAGGTATTGAATCAGGCTTTAATTGAAAAATAAAATTTTCCTAATTTTTCTTGTTAAATAATTAAAAATAATTCAATTATAAAAAATATAAAAACAATGAGAACAAGGTGGTCTCTTAAATGCTCTTCTCCTGTCCAAACAAGGAGTCGGGGCCCATTTTTTTATTGCTGATTCTTAAAGCAAAAATTATGAGGAATCCAAAAAAAATAAAATTAGCCGGAAAATTTAGGAGCTTCTGTGGAAAATCGGAAAATTTAATTTTCATGGGAAAATTTAATTTTCATGGGAAAAAAGGTAAATTTCCTTTGATATAATAATATATGAAATATATTATGGATTCAATTATTTTTACTAAAATTGTGAATAAAGTTCTTACCGTTTACAAAAATCTGACTTGGAAAATTCTTTGAAACTTGTTTGTTATTCACTTTTTAAGTTTACAAAAAATTACTCTTTATAAGTATTATGTTTTTTTTGAAATGGCTCAATAAAACCAAGAAAAGCGTGTGCATTCAAATCGAAACTTTTCTAAAATTGTGATGGCGAAAATTAAACTCGATGACAGTTTTGACATATGCATGCAGAAGCACGAAAAAAAGCGAAAGGTCCGCTTTAGGGACATGGCCACATTTTACAACATTCCTTAACAAATATATTCTTTCTGCAAAATTTTATTACAATCCTTCCGTTCGTTGTCAAGGCAAGACCATGTTTCAAGGACATATTGGAGTCCTTAGAAAAAATGAAAGCCTTTTTAAAAAACTAAAGCTTCAATATTACTATGTTTCTAGCCAACTTAAATATATTTTTAAAATATTTGAAAATCGTTTTCGTATTAAAGTATTTAATGTTTGAAATTTTTCTATTATTTAAAATTTTTTTAAATTTGGTTTTCTATCGAAATAATATAATTTCTTATAAAACACTCATTTGGCGCATTTGTGGTCATTTGTAGGCGAAGGGCCCCAAGATGGAAATGGTTTTGACATAGTGCTCTAGAGCCCAAACGGAATCAGATATCTTAAAGTGTTGTCCACCATATATATGAAGGCAAACTTGGATGGGTATCTTTTGACCACAGAGATAAATTTATATTTTGCGCACAAACCATATTTAACCATATTTTTAAATTGTCCAAAATTTTGATTTAAACCGTACTGCATACCCAACTTTTTCTACGAGAACACACACCCGGGTTACGTTTGTACCTACTAGCTTATTTTGGCTTTTTCTAATGTTTAAATGGTCCAATTTCATTATTTATTTTTTAAATGCGTATATTAATATTTTACAAATATTTTAGTTTTTGTTTCATGCAAATATTCTACCTGGTTCAAGAGATATAGGCAAAAAAAGGTCACGGGCATGGGATAGCCAAATGTTGTGTGTGTTTACGTAGGTGTCGAATTTGGAAGCTCGTAGCTCCTGAACCACTGATCCGAATTGGATCAAATAACCTTTAAAAGATTAGAAATTACTTATATTTCCTAGATCCGAATTACTTATATTTCCTGTCCTAAGTTAAGCCCTTCCTGAGTTACAGCACTGCAAAGTTGCAAGTGCATACATTTGTACCTTTGTGCATTTGTGTGTTCTAGGGTTAAAAAAGGTGAACCCTTGGTGGACACTTTTTTAAAATTCTCCGAAAATGTGAAAAATTAAAAATAAACACAATATAAAGATTTTAAAGCTAATTTTCTATTATTTATTATATTTATGCAGAGAAATATAATGCATAATCATCTAAATCGCATTTCGGGCATAAATACCAGGGACCGATGATGTCTGCTAATTTTAATTATTCTTATCTCTTACACTTGTGGCACGCAATCTTATTGGATTTGGTGGACTTTGCTGATGTGATTTTTAGTCAATTTATACAAATATCTTCAAGACGATATTTGATTTTCTGCAGAACACTTTTATGTCTATAACATTTTTTACGACCATATATTAAAAATAACTTTATTTGCCTAGACTTCCAGGTTAGACCGGGTTGAGACTACAACTTATTCCTTCTTCCACAAAACAAATCACCATTACAATTAACACCACTACGTTGTTTGTCTATTTTTAATGTCTCTTTGTTTAATATTATTTTATTATCTCAAACAAGAATGAAACTAAAAGAGCGAACGCTCATAAAAAGAAACCGACTGATCATCTTATAGTTGGCGCAACTATAATATGGCTGTAGTTAGATAGAGGAATATGATAATAAATGCTATATTATGATTGAAGACAATACAATAATATGATAACTGAAAAAAGAGAAATTTTTAATAGAACATGATGAAAGCAACCATATTATTGGTGGAATCTGATTGATACAACAATAATTTAATTGAATCAACTATTTATGGCTCTAGGAAACATAGTTTTGTGACCGCAATCATATTTTAACCATATTTTTTCTTTGCGTTTATGAAAACAGTAAAACTCTTACGAAGTTTTTGTATTTTTGCATATTTATTAGAAGGATTTAAAATAAAAACTAAAAAAATTATTTGTAGGTGGATTTTTTTTGGTAAATCTAGGGTTTTTTTTTGACAATTTAGGGGTTTTTTTTTGGATTTGTAAAAAAATATTTCGCAACACTGCAGACACTCACAGACCTTTGATCTTTGTTAATGTTCAAAACACCTCTTGGGCGTATGCCTCTTTCCTATATTTAATATTCAATAAAATTCAAATTTAACTTCAACTTTCAACTTTCAACACCAATGTAAAAAATACATGGCCATCTTAGGGCATTTGAAGTAATTTTTTGGTACAAAATCAAAATATCAATAAAATGTTTTAGAAATATCGTTATGCGATAAATAAGAATAAATACAGCCATATATACCTTTGTGAGATCGCAAATTTAGATAACCCAAATGACTTTTCGAACAAAAAAATGATTTTGTCTTTGCAGGCGAAAAACTTGCAGATATTTTATCTTCGAATATGCATGAGGTGCTGCTACCTTATGCAAACATTTTATAAGCAATGTTCATCTTGGGGCCCTCTCCCCTATATAATTGCACATTAGACGTTTATTACTATGTACAACCGAAAACAAGTGGTTTTCAAAAACTTTTAATTTTTGATTCAAGTAGGGTAGAAATTTCTTAACACAGTGTTAACAAGTAGGATAGAAGGAGGAGCTTTAGCCAGTGGGGGACAAACAAAACCCCCAATTTTCTCCAAATTTAAGAGAGATAATAAAAAAAGCTTAAATGACAATTTGTTCAGATTTTGATCTTGTTTTTATATCTCGAAGTTTAAGGGGTTTACTACACAGGTAGTCGCGGACAGACACATTTTTGTGTTTTTAGAGGTGTTCAAAAATTATATGAAATAAGTATATTCTATGATAACTTATTCAATTGGTGTATTTAAAAATATATCTTTTAGCATGATGTTCTTTAATAAAAAAATTCCAATGGAGTTTTTCAAAAAGTTTTGAAAGGGACTAAACAAGTTATGGTTTTGTGGGAGTGGTTGCACCTGGGGTAGATTCACCATCCTGAAGCCATAGCAGTTTCTTTGAAAATATTTCAAATGGGGTTGATTCACAAATGGTAAACTTTCATCAAAGACAATTAATACAGTGAAATCAACCAGTACACATCTCCTTAATCAAACTTGGACAAAAATTGCCTCTCATTTTCGCTGTCTTCTCTAAACTAATGTAGACTAATACAGCCAAAAAAGTTTAACAGTTACTAAATGACAGTTGTTTGTGTAGTAATCAGTAGTAGTTGTTTTTAACTGTTATTACAGTTGTTTTTATATGAAATAATACAAAACAACTATTTGACAGTTATTTTAAAAAACAACTGAAGAAAACTACTGAATTTTTTAACAGTTGTTTAAATCAGTTGTTTTAGTATTTTTGCAAACAACTACGAATAATTTTGCAGTAATCAGTTGATTTTTGTTAGTTATTTAAAAATAGAAGATTATACCGAGTTTTAAAAAATTCTCATTTAGTTTATATTTGTTTTTATTGATATTTTCAGAGTTTGCAAATAATGCTTAGAACATTTTATTATAGAACATTATATATATATATCCAATCCATTAAAACGCCATAACTGGAGCACCGTATGGAATTTTGAATTTGCATTTTAAGTAAGATGTTGGAAATACAAATTTATATTGTATTAAAAAAGAAAGAAAGATTTTTCTCTATTAAAAAAAGTTTAAAATGCCGAAAAAATAACTTGAAAATTATTAGTTTTTACAAGTTTTTACAGTTATTTTAAAATTTTTGCAGTAAAAAATTCTCAGTTGTTTTTACTACATTACATTTTACATTGTTTTTACTACATTTGTTAGTTGTTTTTCAACAGCTAAAAACAACTACATTTTTAGGTATTTTAACGGTAATTACCTTTGTCGACTTTTTAACTGAAATTACAGTTGTTTTAACTGTCATTTTCAGTAGATTATACTGTGAAACTTTTTTATAATTATAATGTAATTATAACGTAGTTATGTCCAAAAACCGTCTGAAAATAGAAACTTTTAAAGTAAATGAAATTGTGGATTGTGCCGCTCAAGGTGGGGCAGTTTTAGGATGCTCTGAAAAACATTTTAAACATTATATAAGTCATGGGAATAATGGGAATTTTATGCATTAATATGAAAGTTTTCCGAAAAAAATTTATTGGTTTGGTAAAGACAGCGTTTCAAACAAATAAGTGGCAGATGGTCCCCAGTATACCCTAAATGCAAGAAGTTTTCAAAAACTACTTGTCTTTGGTTGTACATTGCCAGCAAACAAGATCAAAAACTAAAATTTTTATATGAAAGTGGGTTATCCAAAAGAGCCTTCTCTTTTCATTAAAAAATAACTGAAAAAACAGATTTTAAAAATTCTATAGGGTATAATAGGATGCCTCAAAGTGTATTGTAAGAAAATTCTTAAAAAAAAAAATACCAACGAGATTGCTTATTTTGCGCAACAATTTGTGAGGTTTTCAAATAAATTAATACCAAATTGGTAGTGTCCAACCGCACAGTTCGGCCAAAAACTATATACTTATACATATATATTTGATCGGTTTTTTTTGGTATCTAGAGGCAATGAGGATAAATTTTGGTATTGGAAACATGTTGAGCCGATTTAATTAGATCGTGTTTATAAAATTTAAAGAAAAAGCTAAAGTTGTGATATAAAGTTAAAAGTTCGGCCCCCGAATTATTTTCGATTTGGCCGAACTTTCATAGGCCGAAAAGTGAATTCATTGTTTAACTACGGACTTTTCTTTAAATTTGACACTCAAAATCGCATCGAAAAATTTGTCCATATTTCTTAAAAATACCGAACACCTACCCGAACTGTTCGGTCGGACACTACACATTGGTATACTAGGTGTTTCTAATAACATACTTGGCTATTACTTCGGAGTTTATCCATAGAAAATTATAGTAGATTCATTGTCATAGCGCTAAAAAAAAAATTATAATTTTGTAAACTAGTGTAAAAAAGTGTACAATTTACGTTTTAACTTTTGTTTGTTCAGTAGATAAAAACACAACATTCTGGAAATTGAAAAACTCATTCATTCATTTATCATATGAAACATGATTACCCAGCCAACACATTTCTGAGTGCTCAGAAATTATGACTCATAAAAAATTTAAAAATTTAATTTACAGAGCGCTCAATTGACTCTTTTCTAATGAGCGTATTTGAAAATTTTTGAAACACAAAAATTGATCATAAATAACTCATAAACGATTTAGAAAATTCAGAAATGAATAATGCTCATTCCTAAGAGTCCACAGTGCACAGTGATAAAAAAGGGTCATAGCTCTATAACTTCTTTGTGTAATAATTAAAATGGATGAAATTTGTCGCACGATTAAAGGATATACAGTTGAACCTCGATTATCCGGGTTGCACGGGACTCAGCACGGATAATCGAAAACATGGTTAATAGAAGTTATTTATTTTTTCCCGAATTTTAGCTCTTTGTATCTACACACAGAAAAACATTTTGCTATTTGCCAACTGAAATTCGGTTACTGCGACTCAAATTCGGTTATTACGAATTTCAGTTGGTTGGTAAAACTGAACATTAGTTTTCACATCAAAATTCTGTTAATTCAACTGAATTTTAGTTGCAACACTCAAAATATTTAGAAATCTAATGTTCATATCGTTGTACTAACTGAATATATAAGTTGTAACTATTAAAATACACTTTTCAATTCGGTTGGCACTTTATTTCTCTGTGTGTAGGTGAGAAGAAAAAACAAGCAAATAAATATGTGTGCTGCACGGATAATAGAGGTGAAGCACGGTTAATAGAGGAAAAAAATAATAGCACGGATAACAGAGGTAAACACGGTTAATAGAGGTATAAATCAAACCACCAGCATGCCGGTTAACAGATGTACCCGGTTAATAGAGGCCCGGATAATCGAGGTTCAACCGTAGTTGTTAAACTGTCACCTAAATTTGGGTTCAATAAATACAGGGGTTGACTAAGTTAGTGGCAAAAAAAAAGAAGACTGTCAAATTTTAGAGCTTCACAAGGCTGCCAATATTTCTAAACATTACCTTATTCTTGATATAGAAAATCATCAAATACGATCCATGCATTAAGAACTTATGAGTAAAAATCATGGATGGTAACCGGTTCGAATGCGGGTATCGGTAAGGGTAACGCTATTTTCTTTTATTTCGGTAACAGTATTTTAGGGGTAACGATATTTGAGTTATTCCGGTAACGGTTTTTTTTAGCGGTAACGGTATTTTAGTTATTTCGGTAACGTTATGTTAGGGATAACGATTTTTCAGTTATTTCGGTAACGATATTTTAAGGGTAATGTTATTTTAGTTATTTATATTATTTTAGATAATGCACAACAATATTTTTAGCCCCATTATGCCCGAGTTTTAATGACTGGATAGTTTATGATCAAACTTTGGGAAAACATATTTATTTACAGAATGTTTTTTTGTCAGATCTTGTTAGATTATTTCGGTAACGGTATTTTAATGGTAACGCCATTTCAATTATTTCGGTAACGGTATCATAGAGATAACGGTATTTTAAGGGTATTTATATTTTAATTATATATGTAACGGCATTATAACGATAACGGTATTTCAATTATTTCGGTAACGGTAATTTAGGTGTTACGGTAGTCAGTTGAAAGGATTTTGAGTCGATAACGGTATTTTAGCCGTATTGCCTGCCATTTCTTTTTAGATTTTCATACATTTTCCTTAAAACATTTAGTTTTTGTATTAGTTTTTTGGTATAAATTGTTGTTTATAAAAATAATAAGTAATTTTAGGGTAAAATTCACTCGATCAGCCCGTAAAAGAAAAGAAAATTTTGTAGGGTTCCAGATTTTTTTAGAGTTGCCACATTTTTTTTCGCCAGCCCTAAACAAAAGTAAGTTGTATTTTTTAGCTAATCGCATGACTTTCTCCTAAGAATGTATTATTAATACGATCATTGCAATACAATAGTGCTAAAAAATAAAAGATTTTCAGAAAATAGGCTTATTTGAGGTAATTGTGGGTAAAGTCTTGTAAAATGAGAGTAAACAAAAAAATCTCTCATAACGAGATAAAAATGCACCAAATACCGGGAACGTACAAATCCACATTTCAAGCCCAAAAATAAACGTTAATTTTTGTTTATATAAAAAAGCTGTTTTTATAGAAACAAATTATAATTAAATAATATAAAGTAACTATTTTATAAGGCAATTAATATCTTCAGATGTTTTGTTAGTTTTTATTGTTTATTTTCACAATTGCAAAACATGTGTTTTATTAACAGCTGCTTATTTTATAGTTTTACCATTTTACCGAAAAATACGGGTAACTTCTGGTGAAAAGAGAAACACAATTACTCTCTCATCGCGCTCTCATTTGTCCGAGTTTTGACACTTTTTGGTAAAATTGACACTTTCTTTGAGTTCCAGCGGGTACCCGCGGTAACGTACGTCGAGCACACCTAATGTATGAAAACTAGAGATGTCACTAATATTCGGTTACTATTCGGTATTAGGCATATTCTGCATATTTTGACTGTTCAGACGAATACCGAATAATGGCACTATTCGGCCGAATTATTCGGTCAAATGAGAATAGCTTAAAAGTCTGCATTTTTTATATTAAAAATTGAGAAAATCAAGTTTCTCACAAAATATTTCTTCTTAAAATTTCCAATCACGTTTACATCGATTTCAGATGTTTTTTAAAAATAAAAAAGTATAATTCAGTTTAATTTCGTCAATATGTAAAATACAGTGTATTTTTATATAAAATTTATATGAAAATGAATAAAAAAACATATTCGGCAAATAACCGGTAATATACTATAATAGAAGTTATACAGAAAATGTATGAAAATGTAAAAAAAAGTTCGTACTTTTACACATAACTTTTGAATGCATGTGCCAAATTTGATAATTTATGATATCAGGCATTAGACAAAATTTATAAATAGTTTGCCCAATTATCAGATAAATTGCAAAACCTTTGAGTGCATCTTCAATACATTTTATGTCCGTCCATATGTCATGTCCATACTAACTTGGCCAACTCCTGTATTCAGTGGCGTACCCAGGGGGGGCCCTGTGGGCCAAAGCCCCCCCGAAATATTTTCGATTTTATATTTTATTTTTGTTTTGGTTAGTATGTAATAAATGAATTTATAATATTTTTTTGAGACTATAATTTTTCAAACTAATGATATATTAACTGAAATTGATCTATGGAAACACTACCATAAAGACCATCAAATCCGCTAGATGCTATTCAAGATTGCAACAAGGAACTTTTTCCAAACGTTTACATGTTTTTACATTTACTGATAGTAATTCCTGTTACAAATGCATCCGCGGAGAGAAGTTTTTCCACCATAAAAAGAGTGAAAACATATTTAAGGAATTCTATGGGTGAAGCTAGACTTGGTGCTCTAGCTCTTGCATCAGTGTATCGAGAAAAGCAGGGACCGAAAATAACAGTTATTTCCAAATTTTTAAACAAAAAAAGCAATTAGAAGTAAATGTCGGAAAACTGTTTCAAGCATACCATTTTGATCCTTATGAACTAGTCTATAATAAAATGCATTGCTTTTTAAAATTTTGATTTTTATTTTTTTTAGCAAAAATAAAAGTTTTTTTTTGATTTTTATTTTGTTGAGCAAAAATAAAAAATATGTTTTGATTTTTATTTTTTCGA
The DNA here is from genome assembly GCA_021234595.1 of Delia radicum. NCBI lineage: Eukaryota > Metazoa > Arthropoda > Insecta > Diptera > Anthomyiidae > Delia > Delia radicum. The sequence goes on along the minus strand of CM037852.1, from coordinate 225,825,242 downwards.
ACAAAAATAAAAGTTATATTTTGATTTTTATTTTTTCGAGCAAAAATAAGAATTATTTTTTGATTTTTATTTTTTCGAGCAAAAATAAAAGTAATTTTCTGATTTTTGTTTTTTCGGGCAAAAATAAAAGTTATTTTTTGATTTTTATTTTTTCGAGCAAAAATAAAAGTTATTTTTTGGTTTTTATTTTTTCGGGCAAAATTAAAAGTTATTTTTTGATTTTTATTTCAATTTCTTGAGTTGAAATTCCATAAGTTATAAATTTTTATAACGAATAAATAACAAATAACGCAGTTATATTATATATATATAATATATAAATATATACATATAATATATAAATTTTATGGTTGCCTTTTGTAATATTTTCGAGTTTTATAATCAGTAAAACTTATTTTTAATATGACGATTTTTTTTGAAGAATTCTTGTTTTAAAAATGATTTAATTTCCAAAAATTGGCGCACTGCTCGTACAAATAGAGATGTTTGTCTTGTAGTTAGATACTTAAAAAATGTATAATAACATATATTAATAAAGTTATCACAAAAAATAACATTGCAAAATATTTGCTGTATATCTATCATCACCGAAAAATCATAATTACAAAGCTAATAACTTTTATTTTTGGTAAACAAAAAAATTAAAACCAAAAAATGACTTTTATACTTGCTCGAAAAAATAAAAATCAAAAAAAAACCTTTTATTTTTGCTCGAAAAATTAAAAATCAAAAAATAACTTTTATTTTTGCTCGAAAAAATAAAAACCAAAAAATAACTTATTTTTGCTCAAAAAAATAAAAATCAAAAAATAACTTATTTTTGCTCGAAAAAATAAAAATCAAAAAATAACTTTTATTTTTGCTCGAAAAAATAGAAATCAAAAAATAATTTTAACTTTTGCTCGAAAAAATAGAAATCAAAAAATAACTTTTATTTTTGCTCGAAAAAATAAAAATCAAAAAATAACTTTTATTTTTGCTCGAAAAAATAAAAATCAAAAAATAACTTTTATCATCTGGCTTTTATGAAAAAAGGAATAATTTTTGCGGTCCCTGGAGAAAAGGTTGAACCTGACATTGACATTGACACTTTTATGAAAAAAAAATCGTTGAATTAAATTTTAAGAGCTTTGTTAATAGTATATAAGGATCTTAATTAATCTTTAAAAATCAAAATAAAATTGTTTAATTGATACATAAATTTGTTAAATATTTCAAAAAAAAAACTTGTTTGTAGATATAAAAAAACTAAAAAGACAAAGACATGTCAAAACATTTTTGCTTCAAAATTGCTATCATAACTGGGTATAACGTCAATAGTAACTTTCCCATCCAAAACTTATTTAACAGATACAAAATATTAGTGTCCGACCGAACTCATTTTTTTCGGCCGAAGACGAACTTCGGCCATAATATCAATGTTCGGCCGAAGCCGAAGCTGAACTTTTTGTTTTAATAAAAAAAATATAAATTGTTTTTTTAGATCAATAAATTTAAACCAAAATTATATGCTTTTCAAACAAAAAAAAAATTTAAAAAACAAGAATTGTGTGGTTCTAATTTCTGGAAGTTTTTTTTATTTTGTTTTGTATTTTCACTACAAATTATTTTTTTGCTCACTGAAGTAAAAACAAAACGGGGAATCCCCGAGTTATTCGTGGTGAGTACAATTCGGTCATATGCATGTGGAATTTGGTATGCTTGTCCAAAATTAAATACCTAATAATAAAAAAAAAATTTAAGGTTTTCCTATGAATTTAATATGTTCAATTAATTAAATATTATTAAATAAAAATTGTTTTGTGTTAAAATAAAGCTTACATAACTAGTTTTATTATAATTTTTTGTAAAAAAAGAATGTCCAGAAATTACAACTTTCAGAAATTAGAACTGCCTGATGTAGAAAGTGGTTCTAATTTCTGAGATTCTACTGTACTTAGCATTTTCAGAGTTGTATTTTGGACAGAAAAACAATACAAAAATGATACTCCGCTAAAATAATTATCATTAATATACAACTCTGCTTGAAGAAAAAAATCAAAGGTGAAAAGTTAAAAGAAAAAGACGATAGTTTCCAAAAAAAAGTTTAAAAAAATAATATTAAAATTTGAATTTTCAATAAAAGTAAAAATTTTCATTGTGAAAGGCGTGGTAGAGAAGAATGAGTGTATTTTCTAAAAATTATAACTACATTGCAAATTTTAAATTTTTTCTGAATCAGACTGCGCAGTTCAGGCACGTAGCTAGGAATTTGTTTCGGGGGGGCTTTTCGATTTTTTATATTGATTATATATTTTTTTTTTGCACACTAGAGCAACAGCTTGTTTTTTTTTTTTTTTTTGCTAAATTTTTGCTAAATTTTTACCTACACGTGATGGGCAATCATGTATTATTAATAGAAATCGTTTTCTCAGGTCATTTTGAAACAAAACCTCCCGCATTAAGTGCATTTCCTTAAAATGCATTTTTAATTTTTTACTTATTGTGTTCATTATTTTGCGAATTTTGATGTCTATATCGCGAAATAAAGTTTTAATCTGTTTAATCACAATCCGCGAAACACGTCAAATTTGAAAACGTTTGTGTACTTCAAGTTGGATATGCATCGTTATTGTCTAATTACGTTAAATTTTTAGCTAAATATTAATTTTTAGTTTAATTAAATAAAAAAAGTATTATGCGGAAAACTTTTTGAAAACCGCGAAAAATAAAATTACTTTATATTTTTATGTGCTAATATACGTCTAGGGTAGGGTTGCCATATTTGAAAAGTGAAAAGAAAGTACATTGATGAAAAAAAAACAGTACTTTTCAAAAAAAAAACAGTACATTTTTGTATTTATTGTTAACATAACTTTTACTTCAATACATCACATATTTACTTAAAATAAGTTAATACACCGAACCAAATAGCGTAGGTAAAATCAACAAAAAAATTTTTGTAGATCTTTAACGAAATTTTGTCAATTTTTTTTTTAAGATTTAACAAATTTTATTCAAATCAACAAAATTTCGTCAAGTTTACATCCTCTAAAGAAGTAAAATTTACTAAATTTCATCAAATTGACTAAATTTCGTAAAATTGGCTAATATTATTAGTTTGGACGCCATTACTTTTTGCATTGGGCAGTGTCATGAAAAAAAATTGTGTTTACAAACATCCATTGCTTGAAAAGTGAACAAATCAAACTTATATATGTACAAAGAAACGAAGTGGAATTAATACAGGGAAATTAAAAAAATTTATATGAAAACCTATTGTACACACAAAAAAAAAACATGGTTAAAAAATATATATTCTTTGTACACGCAAAAAAACTTGTTTATATAAAAATATGTAAAATATACAAAAAAACAGTACAAAAACAGTACAAATCCAAAAAAACAGTACTTTTGCGTACTGTTTTAGGTGTTGTGAATAAAACAGTACATTTTTCAAAAAACAGTACATGTACTGTTTAAAACAGTACGAATGGCAACCCTAGTCTAGGGTAACTAAAACTTGATAAATGAAAAAAAAAAGTAAAAAAGTTTCAACTTCTAATAACCCGATTAAAATTAATATGATGCTTTATATAATCATACGAAATTTAATATGAGTCTTAGTACAGTTTTATCCGAGAAATGGGCATAATAATTAAATAACATCCGAATAATGGCGCGATACAATTTAATACAATTTTATATAGCGGTATAAATTTCCAGTTTTTTAATTTTAAAACGTCATTAAAATTCGAAATATCTATTAATCCTTTTAGACTTTAGCCGCTTGCAAAAGGTTTACAACTTTATAATTTGTAACAAATTCCATAGCATTTGGAAACTTTATTTAAAATAAAATTGTGTTTTTTCAAATATGATATAATAAATATCAAAATATATATTATTTTGCAATGTCTAGGTATATAAATATAACGTAATTATTAATTGGATTAGTTTTAGCGTATTCTAAATGCAATATACAATTATACGCAACTATATATGAGAAAATTCGTTTAAAGTAGAAAATTCGCGTTTCTTTAATTTTGGTGATTTTTTTAAATTTGTTCGAATTTTGGAGTTTGTTTTGGGAGTTTTTTAAATTACTGCAATTTTGAGGATTGTTTTTTTAAATTTTGGCAATTTTTTTTCAAATTTTGCAATTTTTTCAAATGGTCTCTTTTGGCGATTTTTTTACAGTTTTGGTGATTTTTTTAAAGTTTTGTAAATTTTTAATAGATGTGAATGAAACTATAATTGAAAATAATATTAATTAAATAGATACAAATTATTTGAGTTGTTACTACAATTGCATCAACACGACCGAATTCAGTTAAACTTTTGCTGAATCAACAAATATTTTAATTAAAACTCAGTTTTAGTTTTTTCTGTGTAGACATATTTAATTTTTTAGTTTGCATTGTCTCAAACAACTTTTTGATTATATTTTAAGTCAAAGACTTCGAAATCTCTTATGAAATGATTTTATTTATTGCTTTTTGTCGAAAATCAACTCTAACAATGATAGCCGCCCATTTGCAGGCGATGTTTCCTAACGTAATTTTAAGATTCGAACCATAAAAAACTATTTCCTATTTGATCCAAGTCAAAAATAAATATTTTCATATTAAATTTATCAATAACATTGTTACTTTCTAACGAATTGCATTAAGTTTTTAAATTTGTCAAATCATTTGGGGGGGGGGGGGGGGGGGGTTGTAGCCCCCAAGCCCCCCCCCTAGCTACGTGCCTGGCGCAGTTTTTGGTATTGAACCTTTGTCAGTGACCCTGTTTTTTGAATTTTTTGAATAATGTACTATTTGTTATGTTTTTATTTGTTCGATTGCGTCTATATGAAATTTTTCTGTGCAATCACTGACCGTGGTATATTTTCATATTTTTTTTTTTTTAATGAATCGAATTTTAAATTTAAATTTAAAACCTGTTTAAACTATCGGATATCCAAATTAAAAATATCGAGAATTATCGAGTATTGAAAAGTAACCGAATTTACCTGCACTACTCCACACCTCTTCTCTAACTAGCCGGAATTTTTCATATAGCTATGATTTCAAAAAGGTTTGAAGGCTCTTTTAATAGTCTATTCGGACTCTAATTGTAGACTGGGTATAGTAATTTGTTATTATTATATTTAAATTAATTAATTTTTTGTATATAAAAATATTTTAGCGGTTAAATTTGTTATTCAAAATAATAACAATAATTTCGTGTTTGTTTTGTAAAAAAAAAAATGTTTTGTTTGTTCTTTAGTGCTTTATTTTGTGCTAAACTCAGCTTGTTTTGTCCGGTCTTCATTTAATCACGTTTTGTAAAATAGTTTTGTAAAGAATTTCCTCCAAAACAATAACATTTTAATATTGTTTACCAATAAACAAACAACTTGTTTGTCGCTGATAAACAGTTTTCAATTCTATTTTCACTCATTTCACATTTCACATTTTGTTTTGTTTTGTTTTTTTGCTATTTTTGCAATATTCAATTATAATAATGGTTATGCACTAAAAAGTAAATAATACTTTATACGTTTTGCTTTTTTTTTTTTTAGAAAAAATATCTCTTTTTTTGTACGTAATTAAACAAGTGTTTTGTCATTTAGTTTTTGTTCGTTGTAATTAATATTACGATTTTGAAATAGATTTTAAATTTATTAACGATTACAACGGTTTTTTGAGCTTACAGTAAACTAACAGAGCGATTCCACAGATTTTAGTAATTTTTGTGGTTTTTAAATTACTAAAAAAAACGCAAAATTTAGTCCCAAAATTAATTTTCAGAAAAAGAAAATATTTTTATTGAAACATTTAACAGACATTGCAGTTTTGTCAAATCCAATATTAAAAATGTTTGTCAGTAGATTCTAATTACCGTAAAAATAACTATCAAATGTCGTTAAAATAACTCACAATTATTTTCTACAAACATTTTAAAACAACTGAAAAGTTGGTAAAAACAACTGTTTTTTAACAGTTATACTTAGAGTATTTTAAAAATATATTTTAATAAAAAATTTGTATTCGTTTTTCGATTGCAATAAAAAAAATTTATTTCCTACGTTTAATGTTAAGTCAAAATTTCAAACGGTACTCCAGTTATTAAGTTTTTATGCATTGGAGATACAATAAAATGTTCTAATTATTATTTGCAAAATATGAATATATCAATAATAATAACTATAAACTAAGCAAGAATTTTTAAAAACCCGACGAAGTTCTGTATTTTTTTAAATAACTAGCAAAATTGAACTTCGTAATATATTAGATTTGCTGTGTCGCGATCTTAATAATTATTTTTAATTTTTTCTCATTATTTTTTACTTTTTTATTCAAATATAATAATAGATCAAGTACTACGTTGAAACTTTAATTTCGATCTGTGACCTTTAAACAAAACTTTTTTTGTAATTTTTTTTGACAGACTACATTTATTTTTATAATGGCATGTTTTAGGGGTTGTGGAGCTAGCGAATTGCAACTTTTTTTTGACACCTTATTGTATATATTGCTCCGCCTGGGATACTACATTTTGTCTCACTGGGAAAACCCATTGAGGCAAAATGTAAATTCCTATATGGAAGCACAGCTGAAGTGCTACGGGATGCCTCCACAGGTTGCGGTTAGTGGAAGAGTAACCCCATCATGCAGTGTGATGGCCAACTGCGAATTAAATTAGCAGTGGCGGACAATTCAGCGGATAAGAGAAGAGGGTCTCAGAAGGACACGAGTGGCGACGTGTATCTTTCTGAGTGCCGGTAAGGCTCTTATTGACATGGCGATTAATGGCACCATTAAAAAACCATATGCCAAATTATAAAAACCCAACAAGCCAGACTGGAGGCTTCAAACTGGCAGCCCCAGTACCAGTCTTAGGACGCTTTGGACCAATCATCCACTCGTCTAAATATCAACTTATTAATGAAACCGCAACAGTTGTGGCCCTATGTTCCTCCTAGGAATTTAAAGGATTATATATATATATTGTATATATTGCAATGGCCGTTTAAAGAAGGTCGAAAAAAACATAATTTTTATTTTTAATTAAAATTATATCAAACTTATTTTAATGTTGGTTTCTTCGGCAACTTCCTTTAATTGTATGCACCTATGTATACTCTGTTATACGGCTTAGTTAAACACTAAATTTTAAAATTGTCTTCAAAAATTTGGAGAAGGTAAAGGGAGAAAATCTGGTAAAAAGTTTCAAAAAGTTACTTTTTAAACATATATTTTTAAACAAAAAACACATTTTCAACAAACGGTACTTTTTAAACAAAAACCACTTTTTAAACAAAAAGGAGCTTTTTAAACAAAAGATACTTTTTAAACAAAAAATACTTTTTAAACTAAAGGTAATTTTTAAACAAAATTTATTTTTTAAACACAAGGTACTTTTTAAACACAAGGTAATTTTTAAACAAAAGGTACTTTTTAAACAAAAGATACTTTCTAAACAAAAGGTGTTTTTTCAACAAAATGTACTTTTTAAACAAAATATACTTTTTAAACAAAAGGTACTTTTTAAACAAAATAAAGTTTTCATTAAAGTCAATGTAGAATTAATGAAAATCTTCATAAAACTAATTAATCATTCCGACAATGAAACGTTTATAGAATTTTTGAAACAGTTTCATAAATTTTTTAATAATAAGAACTTCATTGAATTAATAAAACTCTTCATGAATGTCATAAAAAATGCCTTAGAACTAAGCCAATGACCCACTTCATATGATTTTTTAAACAATTTCATAGAAGTCCAAAATTAATGCTAGGCTTAATTTAAATAATAATCCACTTTATAAAATACTAGCTGACCAGGCAAACGTCGTTTTGCCTTCAAATTTTAATTGTAATTAATTCTTTAAATCAAGAAATTTCTTTTACGCAAATAAATAATTAAAAAATATATATTCACATTAGTAAATCATTTGAAAATTTGTAATTTCATGGGAAGCCCAACGCCTCTTTGTCCTTCTATCGCCTTTATTTGCTGAAGTATATAAAATGAATAGCTGAAAACAACTGCCATAACAACTGCGACGTCACCACGCCCATTTATCCCATTCCGCCCATTTTCAGTTCGGCTACTAATATTTGTAATTGATGGACTCGTACAAAATTTGAAGGCTATATAGCTAATATAGAACCCTAGATATTTAATATTAATTTTGTATATGAGCTAAATAATCACTTTGTATGGGAGCTGCCACGCCCACTGGTATGATCCCGCCCAATTTTCCCATGACTATTCATAATATAATCAACGTGCACAAATTCCTAAGACTCTGACTATTATAGTACTGTAGATATATGACATTATATATTTACTTTGTATGGGAGCTGACACGCCCACTGGTCCGATCACGCTCATTTTTCCCATGACTATTCACATTAACAAATAATCAACGTGCACAAATTTCTAAGACTATGGCTATTATAGTACTGTAGATATATGATATTAAATATTTACTTTGTATGGGAGCTGCCACTCCCACTGGTCCGATCCCGCCCATTTTTTCCTGATTATTCAAATCAGTAACATATGGGATACTGCAATGTTTCAAAACTCTTGCTATCACAATAGTCAAGATATATGATGTTATTCAATTTATGTGGGAGGGGCCACGCCCACTTAAAATATATATAGCCGAAAACCTAATTTGGACTATAACCTTTCAAATGAAACCGGTTTGGGCCAAATCGGTTGGATAGTTTTAGAGTCTATAGAGGACAAACATACAAACATTGTATTTTATATATATAGATGTTGAACACTTGAGAATTAAATCTTTAGACTAAAGTTTAAAATGTATGAAAATGAATAAAATTTTATGAAAAAATAAAAAAAATAAGTCTTTGAAATAATTTCACAGCTCTAAATAAAATTTTCATTAAATTTATGAAGATATAATTTATGAAATCGAATGAATTGTTTTTATGAAACTATGCAATTTTATGAAAAAAAGTTTATGAAAAATTTCTTAATATTAATAAAATTTCTTTGATATAATGAAATTCATCATTGAATCTACGAAAAAAATTCTATGAAATTGTTTCATTAATATGATGAAGGATAATTCTTTCAGTGAAAAGGTAATATTTTAACAAAAGGTACTTTTTTAACAAAAAGTACTTTTTTAACAAAAGATACTTTTTAACAAAAACTACTTTTTTAACAATACATATGTACTTTTTTAACAATACATATGTACTTTTCTAACAAAAGGTACTTTTTTAACAAAAGGCACTTTTTAAACAAAACAAATACTTGTAATCTTACATTTTTAGATGTGTTTCCACTTACGTGTTTTGAGCAAAACATGTGTTTCGGTAAAAAAAATGTGTGGTAAAGCATGTACACAACATGCTTTGTTCCAAAACACTTCCTAAACACCTTAACTGGAAACTTAGTATTACTTTAAGACTGGGAAAGAAAACTTCCCTTCCCAAATAAAAAAGTTTTGATATATTTTTTTTAATAAAACTTTTTCATTGAATTAATGAAAACTCTTAATAAACTAAATACACTTTTTTATAAAATAATGGGGGCCGTTGATAATTCGCTTCGTATTTGGTGTATATGTTAAACAATTCGCAAATTCCAAGTTTATTTCTTCCAAAAAATATTTCTATATTTATAAAATAGAATATTTTATTATAAACAATTTAAAGAATTATTTTTTTTTCTCATTTTTGGAAATGTTTTTTAAATATTCAAATAAAAATACAAATCAAAATTATCCAGAGTTGGCAAAACAGTTATGACGCTAATGTTATAAAAATAATATGTTTACACCATAAAGTACTGCTCAAAATTATAGCGCACTTTTTAAAAAAAATGTTTTAATGATTTTTTTTAGAAAATTAACTTATAGAAAAACCTCTATTACTATTTTTTTGTTTAGTTTATACTTCTACTAATACATGCAGCAAAAAAATAAAGATAATTAATTTGAATTAAAAGAATGGTAGTGGAGAGATGATATTATGTCAATATTTGATGTATCAAAATTTTAGCACACTCTCTTGAAACATATTAATAAATGAACTAACGGTACATTTTCTCATGAAATTTAACTGAAATATATTCTATTCCTTCAGCTTAAGTCAAAAACAATTAAGTTTAAGTTCAAACCGGGTGGTGTTATTACATCATTCCACTGCTGCAGTGATTTTTTTACATTTGGAATAATGGGTCGAAAAACTGTTACTTTGGAGCAAAAAATTTCCATAAAAGCACTTCTTGCTGAAAAGTTTTCCATACAGAAATATCAAAAAGTCTTGGTGTTTCTCGAAAATATGTATATAATGTTGAAAAAAAAGTTTCTGGCAATGAACCACTTACAAATAAACCAGATCAAGGACGTTCCAAACGCGCAACACCAGCCCCAGATCGGAATTTGGTTCAAATGTGTAAAAGAAATCGCTCAGTTAGCAGCCGCCAACTTGCTTCTGAATGGTCATTAGAGTGGGTCGCACCCCATACAAAAAAAAGGAAGTTGTGCCGGTCACCCCCTAGAATTAAAGATAATTTGGAGAAGATTTGAAAAAAAAAATTTTTTTTTTGCCACGCCCCTTGACCCCGCGCATTTGGTTTTTTATTTCCTGTGGCTTCATTTATAGTCCGATCGTAACGTGTGATATATCATTGTTTTTGGAATGGCAACGGCTACATTTTCTATTTTGATTACTTTTGACTCTGTCGTCAAATTCTAGAAGTGACTTCTGGAAACTCGATTTGGTACTCGAGGGTGGTAGAAATCGAGTTTCCAGAAGTCACTTCGGCTGAATTTCAGTTTATGGGGGACACCCCTAGAGAAAAAATCTGAATATGCCATCCCCTTCAGAATGTTCCCAGGAGTACGAAAATCATAATGAATAAGGGGGCCCACGCCCCCTATGGGCGTGGCAGTCGAAAAACGACCCGGCCCACCTACGTACACAATATGGGTATCAAATGAAAGCTAATGTCTTCACGATTCCAAAAATAGCCATAGTTGCCAGATCGGGCGGTTTTTGCAGCCGATACGGCCATTTTTGTTAAATAGGGGCGGGGGTGAAAAACGACCCATGCCACCTACTTAGGCAATATTGGTATCAAATGAAAGGAAATGTCTTCACGATTCCAAAAATACCCGTAGTTACCAGATCCTCCAGAATTTGAGGAAGATATGTTAATTTTTATAAAATGGGGGAAGGACTTTTTTTTGTTTATTTCTTTTTAGCTCGGCCAGAGGCCGAGCACTCGACATCCCCGCCGTCTAGAATTAAGACATACTGGAGTTAAAAACCCCTAAGCCCGGCCGTAGGCCGGTCACGCAGAAAAACTTTACTATGCGAAGCCAGTATAACAAATTTTCATTAACCAATCAGAAGCAAAAAGCAAAAAAAAAGGAAAAAAAAAAATTTCCCCCACCCCAAATTTTGCCAAAATGGCCATATCGGCTACAAAAATCGCCCGATGGTATCAAATGAAAGGAAATGTCTTCACGATTCCAAAAATACCCGTAGTTGCCAGATCCTCCAGAATTTGAGGAAGATATGTTAATTTTTATAAAATGGGGGAAGGACTTTTTTTTGTTTATTTCTTTTTAGCTCGGCCAGAGGCCGAGCACTCGACATCCCCGCCGTCTAGAATTAAGACATACTGGAGTTAAAAACCCCTAAGCCCGGCCGTAGGCCGGTCACGCAGAAAAACTTTACTAAGCGAAGCCAGTATAACAAATTTTCATTAACCAATCAGAAGCAAAAAGCAAAAAAAAAGGAAAAAAAAATTTCCCCCACCCCAAATTTTGCCAAAATGGCCATATCGGCTACAAAAATCGCCCGATCTGGCAACTACGGCTATTTTTGGAATCGTGAAGACATTAGCTTTCATTTGATACCCATATTGTCTACGTAGGTGGGCCGGGTCGTTTTTCGACTGCCACGCCCATAAGGGGCGTGAGCCCCCTTATTCATTATGATTTTCGCACTCCTTGGGGTCATTTAAGGGGGCGTGGCATTTTTTTTTTTTTTCCAGGGGTGTCCCCCATAAACTGAAATTTTGCCATATATCACACGTTACGATCGGACTATAAATGGAGCCACAGGAAATAAAAAACCAAATGCGCGGGGTCAAGGGGCGTGGCAAAAAAAAAAAAAATTTTTTTCAAATCTTCTTCAAATTATCTTTAATTCTAGGGGGTGACCGGCACAACCTTTTTTATCGACCCGGCCTAATGGTCATCTACCATTGGAAAGACAATAAGTGCCAGCACAACTAGTCGCCGACTGGTTAACCATGGTTTAAAAAGCTACACCAAGAAACTACGTAATTATCGAAACAAGGTTCAAACGAAAAAAAGATTAAATTGGTGTAAGAAGTACGCAAATTGAACTGAAAAGATTGAAAAAGGTTATTTTTAGCGACGAATCCCACTTTGAGTTGATCAAACGAAAAAATAGATCATTTGTTCTACGAACAATGCAGGAAAAGGATCAACCATTTTGCTTTCAGCCAAGAATACAAGGTGGTGGTGGTTTTTCCGAATTGTTCCAAATTGGTCATATCAATTCCAAACAGGATCAAATATATTTTGAAAGCCAAAGGAGGAAGTATTTCATCATACTGAGTTCCATTTTTGATCAACATTTCAATAAATGAATTAAAATTTTTAAGTGTGCTATAATTATGAACCATTGATTTGAGACTTTTTGTTAATAAACAAGCTCAATTATTTGTATTCTTTAATTTTAAACTGAATTGTGATATTAATTTAATAAATTTGAATAAATATGATAATTTAAAACAAAAAAACAAACCATTTTTTAATATTTTGACAAAATGTAACGAATATCAAAAAATAATTTTAAGTGCGCTATAATTTTGAGCAGTACTTTATATGACTTTACATAAATCCGGGTATTATAAAAGTTTTAACAAAATTTTATCGTTTTTAATCAAAAATTTCATTAAATTCATGAAGATAGATAATTCTCTTATTGTACCGATATAATTCTTTAAGTGTACTTTTACTTATTGACCATATGTTTCATAATGATCACAAAATTTGAATAAGATTTTAACTTTTTGCACTTGTTTTAATTTGTTTTAAACAAAAAACAAAAATAAAAAAAAAACCCAAACAACAAAAACAAATAATGTTCAAATTAAATGTATTAAAACACGCGACACAAAACTACTTTAAATGTTTTCAAGTGCAACGGACAAAAATGTTACAAAATTAGTGTGAAAATAATGTAAAAAAACAAATGAAAAAAAAACAACAAATTCAACAATATATGTAAATAACAATAAAATCAAACTTATTTATTATAGATCGGATACAGTGGAAGCTATTTAAAATGGACAGGAAAATTCTTGCAACAAAAGCTTAGGAGATTTAGATAGATAGAGTTATGCTAAATAGTACACCCAAAAAAATAAGTTAGTAGAAAAGTTAGTAAAACGTCTTGTAAATCAGGTATACTATTTTTTAGCAAAATTTTTTGCTAAAATCGTGTTTTCAGCTAAAATTTTTGTTATACTTATTCAGCACTTAACTGTTTTATAATAATGCTTTACTAATATACTAATGTTTTACTAATTAATTTTGCTAAAAAAAATTGTGCTGATAAGCACATTAATAGTGTGGACGACAACCAGATTGAAAGATATACGCAGAATGAAGCAGATGTCGCGGCATGTCAAGATGTAGTAGAGAAGAGGAAAATGATACACTCAAAAAAAAAAGTTTGTAAAGTCAGCAAAAAATTTTGCTGAGTCAGCAAAATTTTAGTCAGGAGGATGCTAGCAAAAAAATTGCTAATGTCAGCAAAATCTTTTGCTGAAAATCAGCGAGCTGATTTTTAGCAACAAAATAAGTAGATTCAGCAAAAGTTTTGCTAACACTTAGTAGATTACAAATAAAAAAGCGTTGGTAAAAATTAATAAATTTTTTGCTGAATTTTAGTAGACTGAAAAAAACGCAAAAAAATTGTAAAAAAAATTGTAATTTAGTTAATATATTTGCTGAAAATCATAAAACATATTTTTGTGATTCTTTTAAAAATAATTTACAATAATTACGAAATATAAAAATTTTCATATTCCCACATTGACGACATGAATTAATTTAATATCTGAAAATATATAGAAATAAATATATATAACATAACAAAAATTTTCTTTCAACTACTTACATCAATGGTTGTCTTAATGATGCTATCTTTTCAATGACGAAACTGCCGAAGATAATTCTAGAAACGAAACGAAAAAATAAACAAAAACAAACGAAACGAAAAAAACAACCCTTTTTTTTGCAATAAGAAAAAGGAAAAGACACACATCTACCTAAGATGTGTGTCTTTGTCTTTCGCTTTACTCTGTCTACATGTCTGTATATGTTTTTTTATGGTTGATTTTTTTACTTGTCTTGTTAGAGTTGTACTTTTTAGTATCATTTTCCTCTTCTCTACTACATCTTGACATGCCGCGACTTCTGCTTATCAGCACAATTAATTAGTAAAACATTAGTATATTAGTAAAGCATTAGTATAAAACAGTTAAGTGCTGAATAAGTATAACAAAAATTTTAGCTGAAAACACGATTTTAGCAAAAATTTTTGCTAAAAAATAGTATACCTGATTTACAAGACGGTTTACTAACTTTTCTACTAACTTATTTTTTTGAGTGTACTAAAAAGTACAACTCTAATAAGACATATAAAAAAATCAACCATGGAAGTTTTTGTATCTCTTTTTCATACATAAAACAAAATTGAGGATTCAAATAACTTAAATTTTGCGTTGTCACCGGCTTGTGAAAATAATTGTCTATTAATTAAATAAAAGACAAAATAAAATATTTATTTATTTAAACTAAATGTTTATATGTGTGGTCAAATTGCAAACAAACCTATACAGAAATGTAGACAGAGTAAAGTGAAAGACAAAGACAAAGACACACATCTTAGGTAGATTTTTATGGTTCCTTTTTCTTATTGCAAAAAAAAAGGGTTGATTTTTTCGTTTCGTTTCGTTTGTTTTTGTTTATTTTTTCGTTTCTATAATTATCTTCGGCAGTTGCGATAGCATCATTTAGACAACCATTGATGTAAGTAATTGAAAGACATATATTTATTTCTATATATTTTCAGATATTAAATTAATTCATGTCGTCAATGTGGAAAAATGAAAATTTTTATATTTCGTTATTATAGTAAATTATTTTTAAAAGAATCACAAAAATATGTTTTATGATTTTCAGCAAATAAATTAACTAAATTACAATTTTTCTACAAATTTTTTGCGTTATTTTCAGTCTACTAAAATTCAGCAAAAAATTTATTAATTTTCAGCAAGGCTTTTGTATTTCTAATCTACTAAGTGTTATCAAAACTTTTGCTGAATCTACAAATTTTGTTGCTAAAAATCAGCTCGCTGATTTTCAGCAAAA
This sequence comes from Delia radicum, assembly GCA_021234595.1. Taxonomy (NCBI): domain Eukaryota; kingdom Metazoa; phylum Arthropoda; class Insecta; order Diptera; family Anthomyiidae; genus Delia; species Delia radicum. Next base: position 225,809,809 of record CM037852.1, on the reverse strand, counting down.
GATTTTGCTGACATTAGCCATTTTTTTGCTAGCACCCTCCTGACTAAAATTTTGCTGACTCAGCAAAATTTTTTGCTGACTTTACAAACTTTTTTTTGAGTGTAGGGTATTAAAATTACTCGGGTTCGATTTTGAGTTTTTTTAACTTACTCGATTAATTGGGTAAGATTTTGAAATTGCTCGAGTAACTCGCATAAAATTCAAAAATGTTATTTCACTAATTTTTCCTTAAAAATACAAAAGTGAAATACAAAATAAATACAAATTTTATCAAAATTAAAAATATACACAGAGAAAACTAAAAACGGGTTTCAATTAAAAATTTTATTGAATCAATTAATATTTTAATTGATTTTGCACCTACCACTGAAAAAAATTTACAGACAGTTTATTAAAACTCTTTCAATTAAAATAATAATAATATTAATTAAAAGAGCTATTGTTTTTCTTTACAATCTCAATTAAAAAGTTTAGTTAAATTGATTAAAACTTTAATTGAAACTTGAGAAGAAAACAATGGTAGTTTTAATTGAAAACTCGTATTTTTTTATTTTTGTATATGCCCCCCATTAAATAAAAAAAGAAATGTAGGTTTGTCAATTAAATTGACATTTTATTTATAATAAAATTAAAGCTTTTTAATATAAAAATGTATTATAAGAAACCAAATAAAAGTAAAGACAAAATTTTTGTTTTGCATGTCTTGTCTTGAACTTTTTCTTGTAATTGAATTGCTTTCTTAAAAAAAATCACACACATCTTTAACATGATAGTTTAATGACACTTATACTTATTGAAAATTTAATTTTTTACAAAAATAATAGTTTAATTGTCCTTTTTCGATAAGGTTTATTTATATCTACATGTGCACTTTTATTACCACAGATAAAACACGAAACTAAATTAAGTTTTCGTGCGTACACGAATATCTCAACAAAAATAGTGTTGCAAACTCTAGTGAAATAACTACGATTTTGCGTGTATTTGAAATCGGTAAACTATTCAACTTATTAAAAGTTAATCATTTGCGATTTTTTTTCTTTTTATTTACAAATTATATAATATATTGATGTAATTAAACCTTTGTTTGATTATTTAATCTAAATAAAATTAAAAAAAAATAGTTGCCAAATTTTTAAAAATTTTGTTTACATGTTGTCAACACTGTATGGATATATTAGAAAATTTAATAAATTTTTTAATTGAATCAATTAAAAAAATTGTTTAAATTGCCATTGATATTCAAACAATCGATTAATTAGATATTTTTGGCCCATAATTTTTTCTGTGTACGTTAGGTTAAAATAAAAAGGATCTTCTGAATTAGTATACAATTGAGGTGTTTTACTTTATTTTCTTTCGTTTTTATAAATTCGACTTTAAAAAAACATTAGGGATATAGCTTTTAGCATTTTTTGCAAATATCAAGAATAATATGACATAACAGTCTATGCCTTGGAACAACATAAAGAAAAATTATATTAATTATAAAATTTTTTTATAAGTTTTCCCAATCAGGCTTTCAAGGTCATGTTTTTCAAATGCAAATAAAAGATTATTTAATTTTTCAATCCGATGTTTCGTTAGGATTATTCCAACATCTTCAGGGATTTGATTTTATTGTATATTTTTTTTTTGTGAGGTTTACATTTAAATTTCTTTTAATAAATGTAAAAATAAATAAAATAAAATATCACAGATTGGAACTTTTCTTAATGTATCACAATTGAAACTATATATATATATATATATATTAGAGTGTCCCTTAAGTATAAATGTCGGAAATGTTGATACGGTACCCTCGAATTTTTAATATTTGACTTGAATATAGCTCATGTGTAGCTTAAGGCCTCTACGACAACGCCTTCCCTAAGCGACTATGCCTTAAAGAGCGAAACATGCGTTTATATGGGGAAATAAAAAATATACTCAAATGTACAGAGGGATATTTTTAATTTTTTTTACTCTAAGATGTTTTAAACAAGACCCTGGAGTGCAAATATCAATTTTTGCGCTATTGTTAAATAAAACATTTTAAAATTTGAAGTTAGAGATTTGAAAAGCACCCCAAAAATAGAACATATTTTGATTTACTCGATTAATCGATCAAAAATGTTCGAGTTATTCGTTACTCGAAATTGGCCATTTTAATTTACTCGAACAATTGTTTAATTAAAATTCATTGATTAATCGAGTAACTGTTAACCGAATGAATACCTAAATAAATAGTTCACTTGCTTTTATTGAACTAGTATATTCATTTAGTTTATATGCCAAAAAACTATATTTGGTAGGGTTTATTAGTTTTTTGTTTTTATGTATATCGAGATTATTTTAATGTTATTTTTATTTATACACACAGAGAAATAAAGTGCGAAACAAATTAATGTTAACAACTTCTATTTAAATTAGATTTCTGAATATTTTGGGTGTTGGAACTAAAATGCAGTTGAATTAACCGAACTTTGTTGTGAAAACTAATGTTAAGTTGTGGTGACCCACTGAAATTTGTAGTAACGGAAATCGATAAATTTTATTGTACTAACCAAGTTATTGTTTACTAACCTTGTAGTTAATTTAAAAAAACAAACCACATCAAATGACTGTTTTATGATTTTACATTCATTTTCTACATTTTTTCTTATGATTTTACATTCATTTCTACAAACAAAAATAAATGTTTGTTATTTTTTAGTAACATATATGGTTCATTTTTACTACAATTGTAGTTAATTTTTTGAACATTAAAAAACAAATGACACTGTTAATTGAATTTACTGAAATTTAAGTCGTCATTTCTTTAAGTGAAATTTAATTTGTGTTTTACTAAATTTGCAGTGGGTTTTACCTACATAGTATTCTAAGTGTAGTAAATATACAACTACATTAATTTCAAGTTAGTTTTACAAAGTTCTAGTAAAATATTTACAAACTTTTTTAAAATTAAAAAAATTTCTGAAAAAATTCATATATTTTACAAGAAATTTGTAAAATTAGTTGTATAATTACTAAGCACTTCGATAATATTCCCCTTGTTTTTTCCGCGTGTAGAGCCTCTGGAATAGCAGAGCTTTAATAAAAAAACCTATTAAATAATCATCAATTTTGCTTCATTCTTGTCTTCTTAGTAATCAAGCACGTGGCTAGTGTCTTTTCCTAACAAGCATCATGACGTTACTAAACTTTGAAGATGAAAAATGTTCCATTTATATAAAAAATGTTTATTTTTTAGTCTGGTTCAAGTAATATTTTTTACAGTGGGTAGGTATGTTTTTTTTTGGTATTTGAAGACAATGTGGACCAATTTTGATATTGAAAAAATTTATGTTGAGCTGTTTTAATTTGATTTTGAGCATACAAATGTAAAGAAAAAGCAAAACTCTAATTGGAGGAGAAATAATACTCCAAAATTTTAGATTTCTTAAAAATACATATTGCTAGCAAAATGTCCGCCTTAAAATTGTTTTACTGTACATTATAATTATCTAAACTACTCACCAGTAGCTAAAATAAGTACATAAAAAGCGCCATATACTTATAGAATTTAGATTTCTATTAAATAAAAAAATCGAAAATATTTGTTTTTAAAATAAAATTTTATCAATTGAAATTACAACAACTGCAGCAACAATAAAAATCGATAAGTTCATTGTTTTATTGCAATTATTTCCATTTTATTCAGAGTCTGTAAAGATGTGTCGTAATTTATTGTTATTTTTTTTTTTTTTTTTGCTTTAATTTGCTCAATTATCGTTGAAATTTTTTCACTTTTCTTTGCCATAAATGCCACTTATTTAAACACCATTTTATTGTTTTAGATTTTTACTCAATTTATTTTATAAGTATGATTTAATTTTTTATTTTTGCTACTACACTAATAGAAAAACATTGGTAAAATTTTTTGCCAAAACTTAGTTCAACATTAGTTCAAAATGATGTTTGCAGAAAAAAACTGCTTAACCCTCTAACCGGCAAGCCCGCCTCTAGGCGGGGTATTTTCAATTGGCCATAAGTTCGTCAACAAAGTGTTTTATTATAAAAATGTAAGCTATATCGATAGAGAACTAAGTTAGCCACATATTTTGCGAAGTAATGTTTTGTGTACATGTCACGGTTTGGAAGCGAGAAAGCGTTATAGTTAAAGTTTTCGGTAATTTCAAAAAATAAATATTTTGAAATAACCACAATTTTGAAAAGTCCTTAAAACACATTGCTGTTAACATAAAACCATTCATATTCCACACAAAGGAAGATTGAAGCTTAAACTTTTGGAAAATGCTCTAAGTTTGGTCCAAGGACATACAGGATTGTAAAAGAATACCTATAAAGGACATCATCTTAACTTGAAAACGAGTAGACGGATTTTTATGAAATTTGGCAGAAATATTATATTTGGTAACACTATCAAATCTTCAAAGTTTCGTCAATATATATTAAAGTTAAGGTGCGTTTTCGCTCAATTTCGCGTTTTTCGAAAAACGAAAATCGCCATATCTTTTTATCTAAAAGCACAAAAGGGCTAATTTTTGGACTGTTGTTATATCTTTGTAAGAAGAATAATTTATGCCTTAACTTTTTAAATTTAATAGCTTAGTTTATGAGATAGCCTCTAAACCTATTTTGACCCATATAGCCTAAAATAGGCGACGAAAAAAATTTCGCTAGAACAAAATATTCTCTATTTCTCGTGCCGAACAAGTGATATAAATTTCAGTCCAAAAAAGCTTAGGCCGGTTAGAGGATTAATCTAGTTGTTTTTTTTTGCTAAATATTAGTTGGATAAGAATAGCAAAAATTAAATCTGTTAATCCTACAACATTTTAGTTATATTTGAGCTAAATTTTAGTTATTTGAGAGTTACAAATTAATCTGCTAATATAAAAAATCACAAAAACAATTTCATCGTTTTTTCTTTTTTTTAGAATAAAAATCAGCCCTACTTAATGAAATCAGCATTCTACATTTTATTTGCAAATCTTTCTGTCGATATTAACAAACTATACAGATATGTATATAATTAAATGCAAAATAAAACGAAAATTTTGTTAATATTGCAGTTTTAGTTTGCTGTTTCTTGTCTACAAATATATTGCAAACGTTTTTGCTAGTTTTAGCAGAGTAAATTTCTATTAACTTAAATTCAATGCAAACATAACTAAAATTTTGTAAATTGTGGTTTGGCTGTTCTTGAGCTAATGAGTCTGCTAATTTTTGCAGTTTTTTCTGCAGTAATAATTTTTAACTAATTTTTAGTACCTTTTTCGCTTATTTTTACAGGTATATTTCTATGAGTGTATGATCGCCACCGTAGTATATGTATGAGTATTCATTTTTTAAATAAACCAACGTATACTACTGCCCAGTGTAGAAACGGTAATGACATATCATTACTTTTCTCACTACCAGTAATGACACCAGCTTACTTTATGCATTACTTTAACTAAATCAAGCATAAAACCGTGGATTTTTCGAAATTTGATAAACTAAAAACGCCAACCTTTAAGTGGGTCCATAAAGTTTCTGAATGCAAATTCTAATTGAAATCGGAAAACCGAAGGTCAGATTTTTTGCTGATTTTGCGTGTAATGGTCGATATAGAGCGGATGGCCAAGAAAGCGTGTGTTTTAATTGAAAAATAAATAATTTTTAATAAAGGCTGTTAAAGTCACTTTGTTACTTTGTACTATATACTTTTTTCCTTACCTGTATAAACTAAACGATAATTTTTAAAAACTCGACAAAATTTTGTATATTTACTATTTACTGCAAAAATACTGTTTTGGTAGTTGTTTATTAAATTACTAAAATAACTGCTGCAAACAATTAAAAAAAAAAAATAAAGTATTTTTCTTCAGTTATTTTTTCAACTGTGATTTTAACTGTCATAATCATTGTTTTGTATTATTTCACTAATAAATAAAATAGCCACGAAATTAGTTGTTTTGAATTCTTACATCGTAAAGTAACTGCAATTACCGTTTAAAATAACTTCTCTTGTCTTTAAACAAATAACTGATATGTAGTGCAGAATAGCAAAACTTTTAAGGATTTTTTTATTAACAAATTCTAAATTCGATTTGAAATGTAAGGTATTTCATGATCGGATACTATTGAAATGTCGTCAACTTTTTAAAATGATTTAAAAATAATTTATGCTAGAGAATTGACGTTATAAGGTGTTTTTTCTGGATTCTTAAAAAATTTTTTTCTTTTTATTTTTAATCAAAAATAGATTTAAAATAAAATTTCACATAGGTCAGAAAACATATCCAACGATAGGTACATACATATGTAGGCGGTTTGTTGGCACATTTCTTATTTATATTATTTTTTTATATTGTATATAACTAACGGAAAAATACATTTTTGTTTTCAATAAATATTTTTATAAAAACAATTCAATAACAACGCATTAACAAATATAAAATTAACCAAAAATAAATAAAATTAATGCACAAATGAAAAATTTATTAAAAGATAAGAAATTGTCTGAAAATCTCAAACAATTTATAAACAAATTATTTCCTCTAAATAAAATGTTTATGGACTCTTGTAATTCGTTATTTTTTCATATACTCAAAAAATGTGTGATTTTACATAAATTTTCAATTAAGTTTTTAAATATTGAAATTATAACATTTGTTTTAACAGCTTTGAAAACAGTAATTTATCTTCAAATGTTTATATAATTTTTAATTATTTTTAAACAACTTGTTTTTTCAACTTTTTTTGTTGATCAATTAATTTGCAATTTTATTTCTGTTTAATAATACATTTTTCTTTCTTGTTATGAACAAATTTAAATCAAATTGAAATTTATGAGCTGTTTTTAATAAAACGGTGCATCACTTGTGTAGAATTAAAGAAATATTAGCAAAAACAAAAAAAAAGTGTTTTTGATTCAATTTCAATCAATCAACACAAATATGGAACACAGCGGCCAACTAATAGAAATCTCCACAAACATTGAACATCAATTTGTATTAAGTTGCCATTTCTATACTTATTCAATCAAATTTGCAATGCCGGAGTTCTTTTCTCTAAGTTTCTATCTTGATAAACATGACAATTTACAAAATCAGATTCAATTGATATTGAATGAAATAAACACATTAATTTATATTGTATTTTGATGTTTAAGGGCGAGTAACTTTTCCATTAATAACCAGGAGTTGAACTTTAACCACAGATATTTACATATAAATTTGACATTATGGTTAAGCCCTAAACTTTGGTTAATGTAAGATAAGTTGGAAGGTCTAAAAAGTATAATAAAACTAAACAAAAAATTCTTTAAATTACTTAAAACACATTCACATTAGACAGCAAAGCGCGTGCTTTGCCAAAACACTTATATAAGGTTGCGCAAAAATAACCTTCCGATGTATTTTTTTTTATTATGTATTTATTATGTATAGCATTTTCTGATAGGAGGATTACTTTTGCGCCACCTTATATAAGCACTTTATTCTATTCCAACGGCTCTATATTCTTTTCCACTCGTTTTGGCAAAACACGTGTTTTGCAATGTAGTCTGAATGCCGTATTATGGAATTTTTTTAAAGTGTTAATTGTGCATTAATTATGAAGAGAATATATTTAAAAACCACATAAATTAACTTTAAAATTTAATGAAAACAAATTAAAAACCGGAAAATTATTTAATTAAAAGTACCACTGTTAACAAATTTTTAACATTGTTGCAAAAACTCTAAAAAACAGTGCAGAATAGCCAAACTCTTCACTTTTTAGATCAGAGGAAATTGAAAAATTGATCTCCCTGACCTAGCTAATTTATTTTATTAAGGTTGAGGATCAAATTTTTGTCCGTTTTTCCCTATCTCGATTAGTTTCGGCCATTTTATCTAGTATCTCAAAAACTAAGCGAGATATCGCAAAACGGACAAAATTTTTACAAAACTTAATTCATTCCTATAATTCAAATGTGTTAAGTGTCCCGATTCCACTCGTTTCCCTGTTCATTCCATATCGTTCCATTTTAGACCAATGTCACATTTTATTATCAGAGTGATTAAATTGGTATTGTCACGCACTTATTTGGGTAAAAAAAATAATAAGAACACCCTGTGGCTGTTTTTTAAAAAAATAATCTCGTGATTTTTCTCGGACCTTGCCTATTTGTATTATAAGAGTTAATTAATACTCCTGGAGCAAAAATTTTCTCCGTTTTACCCTATCTCGCTTAGATTCGGAGATATTGGCCATTTTAAAAATCGCCATTTTATAAAAAGGCTAATATCCATAATAAAAATGCATTAAGTGTTCTGATTCCACTCGTTCCATTCATTATGGTTCCATTGTGGACCAATGCTTCACTCGGACACTTTGGTTGTTTTATAAAAAACTAGCTGACCAGGCAAACGTTGTTTTGCCTTCAAATTTTAATTGTAATTAATTCTTTAAATCAAGAAATTTCTTTTACGCAAATAATAATATAATAATAATATATTTTTTATGTTAAGTGTACCTGTTAAACATGAATTGTTACTTAAAACCATATCATAAAATTTATTGTTTACTTCTTTACCTTTTTTTATTTATTCTAGGACTATGAGGAACGCTAAATCAATTTTTGAACAACATTATTAAATAAGCTTGCAAAAAGTCTTGAATGTGATAATTTATTTTAATGCTTATTTGTTTTTTGCTTTTGGTACCACGCCCATTTATCCCATTTCGCCCATTTTCAGTTCGACTACTAATATTTGTAATTGATGGACTCGTACAAAATTTGAAGGCTATATAGCTTATATAGAACCCTAGATATTTAATAATAATATTAATTTTGTATATGAGCTAAATAATCACTTTGTATGGGAGCTGCCACGCCCACTGGTATGATCCCGCCCAATTTTCCCATGACTATTCATAATATAATCAATGTGCACAAATTTCTAAGACTCTGGCTATTATAGAACTGTAGATATATGATATTAAACATTTACTTTGTATGGGACCTGACACGCCCACTGGTCCGATCACGCCCATGACTATTCACATTAACAAATAATCAACGTGCACAAATTTCTAAGACTATGGCTATTATAGTACTGTAGATATATGATATTAAATATTTACTTTGTATGGGAGCTGACACGCCCACTGGTCCGATCACGCCCATTTTTCCCATGACTATTCACATTAACAAATAATCAACGTGCACAAATTTCTAAGACTATGGCTATTATAGTACTGTAGATATATGATATTAAATATTTACTTTGTATGGGAGCTGCCACTCCCACTGGTCCGATCCCGCCCATTTTTTTCCTGATTATTTAAATCAGTAACATATGGGATACTGCAATGTTTCAAAACTCTTGCTATCACAATAGTCAAGATATATGATGTTATTCAATTTATGTGGGAGGGGCCACGCTCACTTGAAATATATATAGCCGAAAAATAATCTGGACTATAACCTTTCAAATGAAACCGGTTTGGGCCAAATCGGTTGGATAGTTTTAGAGTCTATAGAGGACAAACATACAAACATTGTATTTTATATATATAGATTATTTTTGTTTCCGCTCATAACTTTAAAAAAAAAAAAAAATTTCGGAACGATATCTAGCCTATGTCCATCCTGGAGGACCAAATTAAATATTGGTAAAAAAAAATTAGAAATCGTATGATTAGTTACGGAGATTACTTTCTACAAACAAACAAACATACAAACATTACCTCTTTATAATATTATTATATATTATTATATATATATATTATAAGTATAGAGTATAGATTAATCTCTCGGAATTTTTCCCGGACATATACTATTTGTATTATGAGGGTTACTTAATGCATCTGTGAAGCCCTGATTTCATCGATATTCACCATTAGTGCTACGTAAATCTTATCTGACAAATGTAATTTATTTCCTTTAATTGATATTTAAAATTTTTGCCATTAATCAATGAAATGAAATCAATGAAATTCATTATCATTAATTAAAAAAATGCTAATGAAAATAATTTCATTACAATTGATATCAATGAAATTTTAATGATATCATCAATTAATTAGTTCATTCAATTAATTAGTCCCTCGTATAGGCAATACCCTGTTTTGTTAAATCCCATATATTAATTTAATTCTGCCAATCCAATTATATATAGCCCGTCTAATAACATATTGTAAGATACAATTAAATACGCCGTACTACCAAAAATTACTGTGGCAAGTAAAATTGTATCTTACTATACACGTATGGTAGCTATATGAAATTCTACAAAAAGATTCTAAGATTATATGATATTATTTTTACTCTGGTACCCATAATAACTGTTACTACACTTCAGTATTTTTAGTTAGTTACTTTTTTGAATGACTGTCAGAAATAGTCATTTTACATTTATACATAGAAAAACAACTACAATTACAGTTTAAAATTACTATTAGCGTTGACCACCCAAATGACCTACGTGTAGTTATTCTGAGTAAAGTAATATTTCAGTACACTCAAAAAAATAAGTCAGTACAAAAGTTAGTAAAACGTCTTGTAAATCAGGTATACTATTTTTTAGCAAATTTTTTTGCTAAAATCGAGTTTTCTGCTTAAATTTTTGTTATACTTATTCAGCACTTAACTGTTTTATACTAATGCTTTACTAATATACTAATGTTTTACTAATTAATTTTGATAAAAACAAATTGTGCTGATAAGCACATTAATAGTGTGGACGACAACCAGATTGAAAGATATACGCAGAATGAAGCAGATGTCGCGGCATGTCAAGATGTAGTAGAGAAGAGGAAATGAATAAAAAAATCAACCATGGAAGACTTTTGTATCTGTTTTTCATACATAAAACAAAATTGAGGATTAAAACAACTTAAATTTTGCGTTGTCACCGGCTTGTGAAAATAATTGTCTTTTAATTAAATAAAAGACAAAATAAAATATTTAAATTTAATATGTATTTCTAAACTAAATGTTTATAGATTTATAATCTAGTGTGGTCAAATTGCAAGCAAACATATACAGACATGTAGACAGAGTAAAGCGAAAGACAAAGACACACATCTTAGGTAGATTTTTATGGTTCCGTTTTCTTATTGCAAAAAAAGGGTTGTTTTTTTCGTTTTGTTTGTTTTTGTTTATTTTTTCGTTTCGTTTCTTTAATTATCTTCGGCAGTTGCGTCATTTAAAAGAAAGCATCATTTCGACAACCATTGATATAAGTAGTTGAAAGAAAATTTTTGTTATGTTATATATATTTATTTCTATATATTTTCAGATATTAAATTAATTCATGTCGTCAATGTGGGAAAATGAAAAATTTTATATTTCGTAATTATTGTAAATTATTTTTAAAAGAATCACAAAAATATGTTTTATGATTTGCAGCAAATATATTAACTAAATTACAATTTTTTTACAATTTTTTTGCGTTTTTTTAGTCTACTAAAATTCAGCAAAAAATTTATTAATTTTTAGCAAGGCTTTTGTATTTCTAATCTACTAAGTGTTAGCAAAACTTTTGCTGAATCTACTAATTTTGTTGCTAAAAATCAGTTTCACTATTACTTTATTGAATTTGTAATTTTCCCAAATTATGCAGGTTAAAATTTAATTATTTTAATTAGGTAATTACATTTATAAAATCACAGCTATTTATCAACTTTTATTTATTATATTTTTTTTTTTTTTTAATTTTCAATTTTACAATATGTTCTGTAGAATTGCACAAAAAATTCCCCTCGCCAGATTGATATTAAGATTTCAGACAATGCGCAACAACCACAAAAGTACATGATTGCTGGGTCTTATTCATTGTTATTTTCAATTTAATGTGGTACTTTTTTTTTATAAATTTATATATTTTTATTAATATGTATATCGTTCAGTCCATGATAGATTGGCCAAAATTTGTCCGGGTGTAATTTAAATTCCTTTATGTTGCGTACACATATTCTCTAGGATGTCCTATTAGTCGCTACCGTTTTCAGTTTTTGTAAATTTTGTAAACTTGCGTTTTTATTGCAGTTTTTCAGTTCTTAAAAAATCCAAAACATTTTTAAAAGTAGTGAATTTTGAAAAATTATATTTTCTGTAAGTAGTAAGTAAGTGAACTATTTTAAAGATTTTAAAAGCATATAAAAGCTTTAATTGTCTACTTTACGATTTGTAATTAAAAAACAACCACTTTTTTTGCCAAAATGTATTCATAATGCAAATACAATTTTTGAATGCATTTTGCACTTCCTCCCCTTCGATTTTTGAAACGTTATAATTTTTGAAAAATTTATTATTTTTTTTATACTGAATATTTTCTCAAATTTCTTTTTTTATTTGAAAGTACAATCCTTCCGGTTAATAATGGAAAATAATTTTATTCAAATGGCTGCCTCGGCTGGCCATGCAGTAGCCTACACGATCGGTCCAATTTTTAAGCACATTATCGATTGTGTGCAGCTGTATTTCACCAATGGCTTCACGAATATTGTCCTTTAAAGCGTCAATTGTCTCTGGCTTGTTGGCGTAACACATATCTTTGACGGCACCCCACAAATAATAGTCCAACGGTGTCAAATCGCAGCTCCGAGGTGGCCAAACGACATCAGCTCTGCGGCTGATAATGCGATCTTCAAAAACAGGGCGCAAAACATCGAGTGTAGCTTCGGCTGTGTGGTACGTAGCGCCGTCCTGTTAAAACCAAATGTTTGTATGGCGTCATACCAAGGTCTTTATGCAAAATTCGTCTCAATGATGTCTCCGAAATGTTCAATTGTTGAGAACGACGGTGAATTGATGCTGATGGTGCTTCACGCTCACTTTCTGCCACAGCATCAATATTTTCTGGTGTACGCACTGTTTTTGGCTTTTCACGCTTTGGTTTATCGATGAGGATGCCAGTTTCTTTCATTTTTTTCACAAGATAACGAACATTCGGAGCTGACGGTGCTTCTCTTCCAAAATCCGTACGCAATTTCCGCACACATTCTGCAACATTACCATGATTTTCAAAGTAATGTCGCAATATTTCCCAGCGTTGTTCAAGCGTATACACAACCATATTCGTTCAGCGGAAGGATAAAACTAATTATCTGTCAAATCAGACATGAGCTAAGTGTTACCATTCACGAAATAAGCACTAGTTGAAAAAAAAACATTAGATGGCGGACCCTTTATAACAACTTTTTAATATTTTTTTTGGAATACAACTCTCATATATGGGCAGGGGCTCCACTGTATATTCTGAAGTTTCTGGACCGTGTTCAGGGGAGGGCGGTGAAGCTTATCAATGACAGTAGTGTATCCAACTCTATTGAATCATTGGAGCATCGTCGGAATGTGGGTTGTGTAACACTTTTCTATCGATATTACCGTGGGAGATGCTCATCTGAGATAACTGAACTTATTCCACGAGCCCGAGTTTTTATTCGTAATATAGTAGAGCACATCCGTTTGTAGTTGATTGTCCTGTGTTTTGGAACAAACTTCCCACAGAAGTCTTCCCTGTTACTTACAATTTAGAAAAATTTTAAATCAAATATCCACAAACACTACTCCCTCTTTCCTCCTTCCCATACCCTATTTTCCTGATCAATACAATGCACTGCATGAGTAGGGGGCATCCCCTGAGTATTGGTTAAATTATATAAAAAAAAAACAGCACTATCTTCTAAAGTAAATTGACTATTTCCATAATTTAAAAATCATTTGAAAGCCGTAGTTGTCTAGTTTACGATTTGCGCCGTAGCCGTTGTTGTTTAGTTTACAATCGCGGTTTTTTTCTTCTAAAATTGCTTTGCAAATGCAATTTTTTTAAGGAAACATGCATATAAAATGCATTTTTGAAAATTAAACGTTATTTTTGTATTTGAAATCGTAAAGTAGATAATTATAGTCTGCATACAGACTCTTTTTAAGTTATTGAAATAGTCAATATACTTCAGAAGATAAAGTTAAACATAATTTGTGGCTGTTATGATTTTTATGATATAAAAAAAAATATTTTAAAAAAATTTTAAAATACTAAAAAATTTTCTTTTTATATGGAAAAATATAGAAAGCTATTTTTTAAAAAATCATTACAAATAGTTAGCAAAAAATAGTTGGTCCCAAAAATGTGTCAAAGTTGTTGTTTATTAAGAAAATTATAAATTTTTCAAAAATTATAAAGTTTTAAAAATCGATTTGTACTATGAATGCATTTTCACAAGAAAGTGTTTTTTTTTAATTACAAACTGTAAATTAGACTTTTTCATCTTTGGGAATTTATGGCTCTTCAAATTTTAATTTTATTTAGCATTTTTTTGATTTGTTTATAAGATTAAAAGCGGGAATAAAAACGCGAGTTTACACAATTTTTATTAACTGTAAATCGTAGTGAGTAATATATATCATAGAGAGCACGTATACCTAATTGTAACAAAATCAAAGAGCTAGTTATCAAAAAATTACCGTTTTTGAACGTTCTCTCATGGAATGGACGATATGTAAATGAATTTATATAAAAAAATGCTTTAGTTTGGTTTTAGTATATAAAAGTTCATTTAAATGCTTCTAAGATTGAAAAACGTGATCTGAAACCTCGTGCCTATAATATTACAAATGGTTCTGAATGACATACATATATACCGAGTAGGGATGCCAAACGGGAAATGCCGGTGTTTTCAGGATGTAGTAGAACCCGAATCCCGTAATTCGCTTTTTTTAAATCTCGGATTTTTTCGAGATCTTTTGGGACTTTTTGTGATTTGTTTTTTTTGCTTTAATTTAAGATAAATTACGATTTTCTTATATATATATATATAATGTCCTATTGTTCCTTAAGAGGAACAAAGGGCCACGATTTTCTTAAATTTGTTCATATTCTTTTTATGTTTACGATATTTTTTGCTAGTACACTCTTAATAATCCTTAATCTTAATAATTTTTAAAAATTTGTGTGTTTTTTATATTAAATTTTAAATAAATACACGATATACACTCAAAAAAATAAGTTAGTACAAAAGTTAGTAAAACGTCTTGTAAATCAGGTATACTATTTTTTAGCAAATTTTTTTGCTAAAATCGTGTTTTCAGCTAAAATTTTTGTTATACTTATTCAGCACTTAACTGTTTTATACTAATACTTTACTAATATACTAATGTTTTACTAATTAATTTTGCTAAAGTAAATTGTGCTGATAAGCACATTAATAGTGTGGACGACAACCAGATTGAAAGATATACGCATAATGAAGCAGATGTCGCGGCATGTCAAGATGTAGTAGAGAAGAGGAAAATGATACTAAAAAGTACAACTCTAGTAAGACATATAAAAAAAACAACCATGGAAGACTTTTGTATCTGTTTTTCATACATAAAACAAAATTGAGGATTAAAACAACTTAAATTTTGCGTTGTCACCGGCTTGCGAAAATAATTGTCTATTAATAAAATAAAAGACAAAATAAAATATTTAAAGTTAATATGTATTTCTAAACTAAATGTTTATAATCTAGTGTGGTCAAATTGCAAACAAACATATACAGACATGTAGACAGAGTAAAGCGAAAGACAAAGACACACATCTTAGGTAGATTTTTATGATTCCTTTTTCTTATTGCAAAAAAAGGGTTGTTTTTTTTCGTTTCGTTTGTTTCTGATTATTTTTTCGTTTCGTTTCTATAATTATCTTCGGCAGTTGCGTTCTTTAAAAGAATGCATCATTTAGACAACGATTGATGTAAGTAGTTGAAAGAAAATTTTTGTTATGTTATATATATTTATTTCTATATATTTTCAGATATTAAATTACTTCATGACATCAATGTGGGAAAATGAAAATTTTTATATTTCGTAATTATTGTAAATTATTTTTAAAAGAATCACAAAAATATGTTTTATGATTTGCAGCAAATATATTAACTAAATTACAATTTTTTTACAATTTTTTTTACGTTTTTTTCAGTCTACTAAAATTCAGCAAAAAATTTATTAATTTTTAGCAACGCTTTTTTATTTCTAATCTACTAAGTGTTAGCAAAACTTTTGCTGAATCTACTAATTAGCTATTTTTTTGCTAGCACCCTCCTGACTAAAATTTTGCTGACTTTACAAACTTTTTTTTTTTGAGTTATTGAAATATTTAGTGGTTCATTTTATAAGGTATTTTTTAAATTAAAAAAAAAATCTAGTGGAACGTTTATCAAAAAAGAGGTATAATATTATCAAGTATAGTAGGAGCATTTGATATAATAACTATTTTCAGCAAAGTTTGCTCGTAATCCCGATTGGCATTCCTAATGCTGACAACGGAGATATCCCGGCCCGGACCGGCAGATGTTAATGAACTTTGGATATGTTATAGAGAATACAAATCTTTTTTTTTTGGCTGCCCAATCTCATGTTTAGGCGTTTTTTTCGGTTTATTTCGTTCTATTTAAAGTAACTATAGACAAATTTCGTATCAAATGAAAAATTTTTTGAAGACACATTCACTGGTGCACAAATTATGTCTTAAGACTTTTAAGTATTTTTGTTATTAAAAAATATGTGTTTTGAGTAACATTACGCTGAAAAAAAAACGCCCTGCTATAAATATAAATGCTGGTAATATACTTTTGTTTGGAAAACATTTCCCTTTCTCATGTTTCTAACATAACATGTTTGCTTGCAAATATAATTATGTTTGCCTGTAAACATATATATGTTTAGAACTAGTAAAAAACGTCTATCGGCAAACATATATATGTTTGGCTGCAAATATATACATATATGTTTATTATAAGTATGTTTGCATGTCCCCAACACAATATCTAAAAATATTAAAATTGCAGATATATATATATATATAATTGTTTAGATTTGAAAATTAGAATCATTGTAAACATATATATAATTACCTGCAAACATATTCAAAAGTGTCTTTTTCTGTGTGATTAAATCTAGCGTTTAATTAAAGAATTGTAGCTGTATTAAGCTAAAAATAATGTATATTTAATTTTATCGAGGGAGAGTCTGTGCATTTCAGATATTCGAAATCGTTCGGTTTTTATGCGACTTTCTCCGAAGAGCCTTTTTCCCCTATATATGAAATAATTCAAAAATATGGCAACTATCCAAAGTTGATTAAAATCTGCGACTTGGGGTCGGGATATCCCCTTGTGAATCGAATTTTAAATACTTATGAGTTAGCAATTATTTATGTAAAGTGGGTTTTACAAACTTTGCAATAAATTATAAAAACAATATTGTCACTAATAGAAAAAAATTAGTACACTCGTAAAAAAGCCCGTGCAAATAGTTGAAAATTCAGCTATGGCAACAGAAAATAGTACCTGAATTGCACCGGCCGAATTTTCAATGAAGTTGAGAATCACAGTCTGCTAAAATTAGGCGACCTAAATTTTAAAAGAACTGAATTTGATTTAACAGCTTTAGTTAAATTAACTAAGAATTTAGCTAAATCAACAGAATTTTTAAGCTGATTCAAAAAGATCTTTCCGGATCTGACCAGAGGCAGGTCCATATTTATTACCGCGAATGTAATTATTTAATAAACACTACACTCAAAAAAAAAAAGTTTGTAAAGTCAGCAAAAAATTTTGCTGAGTCAGCAAAATTTTAGTCAGGAGGGTGCTTGCAAAAAAATTGCTAATGTCAGCAAAATCTTTTGCTGAAAATCAGCGAGCTGATTTTTAGCAACAAAATTAGTAGATTCAGCAAAAGTTTTTCTAACAGTAAATTAGAAATAAAAATGCCTTGCTAAAAATTAATAAAATTTTTGCTGAATTTTAGTAGACTGAAAAAAAAGCAAAAAATTTGTAGAAAAATTGTAATTTAGTTAATTTATTTTCTGAAAACCATAAAACATATTTTTGTGATTCTTTTAAAAATAATTTACAATAATTACGAAATATAAAAATTTTCATTTTCCCACATTGACGACATGAATTAATTTAATATCTGAAAATATATAGAATATATATAGCATAACAAAAATTTTCTTTCAACTACTTACATCAATGGTTGTCTAAATGATGATATCTTTTAAAGGACGCAACTGCCGAAGATTATTATATAAACGAAACGAAAAAATAAACAAAAACAAACGAAACGAAAAAACAACCCTTTTTTTGTAATAAGAAAAAGGAACCATAAAAATCTACCTAAGATGTGTGTCTTTGTCTTTCGCTTTACTCTGTCTACATGTCTGTATATGTTTGTTTGTTTGCAATTTGACCACACTACATTATAAACATTTAGTTTAGAAATACATATTAACTTAAAATATTTTATTTTGTCTTTTATTTTATTAATAGACAATTATTTTCGCAAGCCGGTGACAACGCAAAATTTAAGTTGTTTTAATCCTCAATTTTGTTTTATGTATGAAAAACAGATACAAAAGTCTTCCATGGTTGATTTTTTTATGTCTTATTAGAGTTGTACTTTTTAGTATCATTTTTCTCTTCTCTACTACATCTTGACATGCCGCGACATCTGCTTCATTCTGCGTATATCTTTCAATCTGGTTGTCGTCCACACTATTATGAGCACAATTTTTTTTTAGCAAAATTAATTGGTAAAACTCTATAATATTAGTAAAGCATTAGTATAAAACAGTTAAGTGCTGAATAAGTATAACAAAAATTTTAGCTGAAAACACGATTTTAGCAAAAAATTTTGCTAAAAAATGGTATACCTGATTTACAAGACGTTTTACTAACTTTTCTATTAACTTATTTTTTTTGAGTGTACTTAATAAATACTGAGTAACGTCTTTTGGTCCATTTTGCTCTTAGTTTCCGAGATATAGCCTATTTCATGATTATAATATATAAAAAATATTAAAAAAATAACGCCATCTACAAGTGAGACTGATAGCGGAGACACAAAAGAATTATGATTTAAAAACAATTGTGCTTTAAATTAACTAGCAACATTTGTAAATTTGAGAATCACGAATTACAAAATTATAGGTCGAAAAATTAGTTCAAATACGGAAAAAAATTTTTCTTCAGGTTAAATGAGATAACTTCAGATAAACAACTGATTTAAACGATAACAACAGAAGAAATACCTCAACTGAAGTAAAACTCGTTTAACAGACATTTGAACTAATTTTTTTATGAGTGAAAGCAATTTTGTGTAAATTACTAAAAATTACGTTGCAGATAAAACTTTAGCAGATTTTTTTTTACTTAATATTAGTAAGATTAGAATAAGCAAAAACAAAAAATATGTGAAATCTAAATGTTAGTTAATTGCAAGTAACAAATTAATCTGCTAAAATCAGCAACAAATTTAAAGCGAATAAAAATTTACCCTTTTCAAATCAGCAATCTACAATTTTTTTTAGAAAAACTTTTTGTTGATTTTAGCAAAATATACTGTTATTTGCATTCTACTAAATTTAAGATGAATATAACAACAATTTTGTTGATATTACAGTTTTTGTTTACTGTTTTTTTCAGTCTAAAATTTTTTTGCTAAAATGACTAAAAGCTAACAGTTTCATTTTTGCTGTTCTTATTTTATTAATATTTAGCAAAAAAAAAAATCTGCTAAATTTAGCAGTATTTTCTGCAACTTAATTTTTAACTTATTTTTAGTAGCTTTTTCTGCTAGTTTTACAGGTTTATTTTTATTGAAATTACAATCAACTGTCAATTCTTGCTACATTTGAAATGGTTTATCTGTTAAACTGATTCGAAAAACATATTTTTTATAAGGAGTTTGGTAAATATTATCCAAAAAGTACGAACAAAATACTGGATTAAACACCGAAATTGTTAGAAATGGATTGGGGTTAATTTATTTTTTCACGAAATCCAAATTTAAAACTGTTTTAACGTCAACTTGAGTTTGTTTCTTTCTTTCTGTATTCAATGTATACAAACGTTATAACTGGAGTACCGTTTGGAATTTTGTCTTCGTATTTTAAGTTGAATGTAGGAAATACAAATTTTTATTGTAAATGAAAGAAAAAAAACTCTTTTCATAAGAAAATATTTTTAAATTACCGAAAAAATAACTGTTAAAACACAGTAGTTTTTACCAATTCTTACAGTAATTTTAAAATTTTTAGTAGTAAATAATTGTCAGTTGTTTTTACTATATTTGTTAGTTGTTTGTCAACAGTTAAAAACAACTACCTTTTTAGTTATTTTAACGGTAATTACCTTTATCGCCTTTTTAACTGAAATTAATAGTATAAAATATTGTCGATAATTTGCTCCAATATAACACTCATAAAAATCTATGCATAAAAGTACGAAATTATTGACTAACCAACAAAAAAAACTTTGTAAACTGAATAATTTGCTAAAAAAAAAATAAATTTAATTTAAAAATGTATTTGTTTTTTGTTTTATTATCAGTTTATAGTTAATTTTTAAAAATTCATTTTGCAAAATTTTAAATTTCATAATCCAGTTAAGAGGTTAAGGAATTCATTGCAAAATAAATTAATTTGTTCTTGTTTTGTTGCTAAATTAGTTTCGATAGGTCTGATTTTTATAGAATATATTAACATTATAATATTAAAAACATTTACGTCAGAAGTTTTAGACTTGATTGTCGCTTTTGAAATTAAAATAAAGCTAAATGTCTAAAAAAAAAAATGTTTTCCGATGTTAAAATACTTGAAAATTTTAACTCTTGAAAAACAACTAACAAATGTAGTAAAAAGAACTAACAAGGTCGTAAAAACAATTTAAAATTTTTTACTACCACAATTTTGAAACTACTACTGTATTTTACAGTTGTTTTTTTCGGACTTTTAATAAAAAAAAAAAACACTTTCTTTTTCTTTTAATTACAATAAAAATTTATATTTCCTGTATTCTACTTAAATCGCTAAGTCACAATTCCAAACCGTACTCCAGTTATGATGTTATAATGCATTGGAGATACAAAGAAATTTTCTAATTATTACACGGCTTGACATCAAAAAAAATTAATGAGGTTCTGACCATCAATTATATATAGTTCAGGCATGTTGATTTCAATGGCGTACTTTTAATCTATGGCACAGTTTTTCCGAAAAATTACTTTAAAGTTTGACGCATCTTCGTGCTGTTGTGTATATCGTGCATTCCATGATAAATCGGGGCAAAATCTGACGGTGGGTCATTTAAATTAATTTATGTTTTGTACACATATTCTCTAGGATATCTTTTAGTCACTACAGTTTTTATTTAATAGATATTTGGTCAGTTTTTAAAAAATTCAAAACACTTTAAAAGTATTGAAATTTCAAAAATCATTTTTCCTAAAGTAGACGGACTATTCAATTAATTGTCTATACTTATTCAATTGTCTAATACTTTTTCGAATCAAAAAATTTGCAACAAAATGGCATCGATTTGATGTTGCATATTTTGTTATAAATACATATTTTTGCATATTTATCTATAAATGCATATATTTTAGATTTTTTGTTGCATATTTTCAAATTAAGTTTTACTTAAAAATATACAAAAGAAAACATTTACATATAAACCTAAATCTAGCATCTAGTTGTCACTTGGTAGACATTTATATTGAATTTAATTTTTAAACCAAAAATCTCGAGTAATAAATCGATTTTTTAAAAATAAAAATTTAAACGTGCATATTTTTTTTCTTCATAGTGCATATTTTTCGATTTAAAGTGCATATTATTTGGTTTTTGTGCATATTTCGATTTAAGTGCATATTTTAAGCGCATATTTTGGATTCTTTACTGCATATTTTAAGCTTCTATTTTTTTTTTTTTTTATATAATAAATATAGAATTTATTCTCTCCAATTTACATAAGCAAAGCTACTTTACAACAAAAGCTAATTAATAACATTTTCTATATAAAAAATACGAGGGCGGATAAGTTCGTTACTTTTTGAATGAAACACAGTCTTTTTTTTTGCAAAAAATAATTTATTTTTCAACATAATCTCCCTTTAGCTCACTTAGTCCTTATTGGCCACGTTTATGGTCAATTGAGGGCAAACGCGGCATCCATCTTGCAGACAGCTTTCTTAAACCCAACTGATCATTTAAAATCGAAATTACACTGCCATATGAAATGCCTATGGCATCAACAATCTCACGCACTTTTACTCTTCGATCGGCCAACACCATATCGTGTAGTTTTTCGATATTTTCGGGTGTATTGACCTCAATTGACCGTCCAGAACGTTCAGCGTCATTTGTACTTGTGCTCGCATTTGTACTTGGTGTTGGCCGATTGAAGAGTAAAAGTGCGTGAATTTGAAGTGATCATTAAACATTATTTTTTGCGAAAAAACCCGTCAATTAAACCAAGGAAAAGCTTGATAAATACCATGGGGACTCTGCACTATCGATTTCAATGGTAAAAAAATGGTTTACTGAACGGTTTTTTTTTCGCAAAAAATAATGTTTAATAAGCACTCGAAATTCACTTTTTTCCATTTTTTAAAAAATCCACGAGGTTGTATGTTTTGAACAGCTGTTAAACGCAAAGTAAATGACGGAACTTGCTCAAAATTTAACAGTAGTCTATTAACAATTGGCACTTGTTGGAAGCAGTGTTGCATTTCATATACTAACTACGAGGAAAGTTCGAAAAGTCACGAACTTATTGATCCGCCCTCGTAAATAACTTAAAACTGTCATAAATAATAATAAAAACATTTCTTTTTTTTAATTAAAAAATTACGATTTAATAAAAAATAAATAAAAAGTTGAGAGAGATAAAAAAGATAAGCGAACACAAAAAATTACAAATCATGAACAGCCACATAATCCTTCAGCTTCTGCCTAAAGAACTGGGGTGAAGAACTAAAACTTCTCAGGTATATAGGTAAGTCACTCCATATTCTCGAAAGCCTAATCTGAAATGATCGCTCAAACATAGTCGAGTGATGTATTGGATATACCAATTGTGGGTTTCTTTCCGAATGGGATAAAATATAATTGTTTACTATATAGTCTGGAAAGCCATTTGCCATTGCCTTGTAGAAGAATATTAACAACCTCATACCTACATAATTACTAAAAGAGCACCCAAGAAATTGGACCACATACGGGGTGACATGGGATCGTAGTCTTAGGCCAAACATATATCTTATAATTCGATTGAAAATCCTAGTAAGCCTACTAAATTCACCATCTGTGGTACCAGAAAATACCTCAACGCAATATGAGGCATTAGTTTTCTTTTTAAGTTGCATGAAATTTCTTTGCCCTAGAGATAACCCACTCATGTTAGCATGTTTTTTTGTTAGTCTCTACTTGCAGATTACAAATATGTTAATTATTTGAAAATCGTATTAGTAATAAAAAAAAACGCCGTTCATTAAAATTTTATATACAAAAGTTTTCTTTTTTGGGTGGTCATATTTGCCGCCCCGTTGTGTTTGGAAGGTTCAAAATTAAAACTTATGCTCGTTATTACGTCACTTACGTGCCTGTTTCAAATTGCATTTGAAATCTGGCCACTAAGTAAGAAATGGCCGAATTAGTTTCAAAAAATTTTGTAATATATCAATCACACTGTGTATTTATTGTTTCTTAAAAACTTGCACTAAATTTTTGTTTTATATATCGCACTTGATCAACAAGAGGGTATTAACTCAAAATTTTAAAATTTTCAGTAGATTCAAAAAACTGTTTATGGCCACATTTTAACAGAATTTAAAAATTCAAACATATCATAATAAGCAAATTCCATTTGAAAATATATGTATATACATATACCATTTTTTTGAAATTTTATCGATTTAAATTTATAGAATAAAACAAATTTTATCAACAAAACAGTATCAGCTCAAAATACAACCAAATATAAATAAAACAGTTTGATTATTTTTAACATAAATAAAGGCTCAAATCAAAATAATACATTTTTTATGAAAATATACGATTCATTTCTATTTGAACTTTTGTATTAACTCGAAATAATACTTTTTTGTTGAAATAAAGGTAATCTGTACATTATCATGAAAATGGTCTCAAAAGTGGTTTTCGAGATGAAAGAGTAATCGGAATACGTTGAAATTTTTACAATAGATAGATAATGATGTTGTTAGTCGATTTCTTGAAAAAAGTGATATTTTAAAAATTTTGAGTTAATACCCTCTTGTTGATCAAGTGCGATATGTAGATCATTTAACCACAATAATATATTCTTACTTACGTAGCATAGAGTCATTTAAAAGTCATTATAACCACAACGAAGAAGTCAGACAGGTTATTTTTAATATATTTATACAAACCTACTTATGGAATTTGCTAAGCAAATGTAGAAAAGAAGCAGTTTCATTGAAAAACAATTAAACTCGTTTAAATAAGACTATTTAAAGTTTTGGTTTTTCTCATATGGTTGAATTTATTTACGACACTTTTTCATTTATTTATTTATTTATTCATTTTACTAAATTCCAACGTTTGTTATTTATTTTAAATTTGTTTTATTCATTTAAATAATTTTTTGTATACATGTATAATGCAAATTTTCAAAACTTACATATTTTTGATGATTATATTTTTTGAATGCTATAGGAATTAAATAAAAAATAAAAGTTTAAATAAAAAAAAAAAAAAAGTTTAAATAAAAAATTCAAAAAATATACATTTTGTAGTTAATAATATTTTTTATGATCTATTTGAATAGAGAGGAAGTGAGAGATAGTTATTGAGAGAGTTAGAGATGGAAAGAGAATAGATAAGAATTTTTATTTAATATCATTTTTTGAATGTTGTGTTAAATTTTTTAATATAACAATCAACAATATGAAGATTTTCTTTTGTTAAAATAAATAATTTTTCTTTATTGTGATTTTGTTGTTATTACAAATGTGCTTTTTAACAAAAATTAAGTTTTTCATTCGTTTTTTAAGTGGCTTTATTTAACATTATTCTTTAGAGATTTTTTTTTCTTACTTTAAGATTAAGGATATTTTTTTTTCTTCTTCTTCTTCTAAAAAGCTGTAGCTTATTTGATTTTCTAAATTAAACTTAGTTGGTAAATTATTACGCTTTAAATATATTTAAAAACTTTTGATAATTTTTTGCCACTCTATAACTTACACAACATTAAATATTTTTTTTTTTTTTGTTTGTTTGAAAACCAAAATTTATAACAAAAATTTATAAAAAAAATAATACCAATTTTTTAAAAAAAATATATAATTTATTGATTTTTATTTTAATATATAATTTAAAGCCAATTTATAGTTTTTAGATCTATAATCTAAAAATAACAAAATTATAATTAAAAAAAAACTAAGATAAAATCTAAATACTACTATAAAAATTATATTAATAAAAAAAAAATAAAATTCAAAAATATAATAAATGTACTTAAAAAAAATTAAAAACAAATATTTTTTTTTTTTTAAATAAAACATTTTGAATAAAGAAAGCGCTTTTAGGGTATAAAAAACATTTTTTTTTTTTTAAATAATTTATGTCTTTTTTGAGCTTTTTTAAAAAGAAAAAAAAAAACAATTACCAATTTTTTTTTTAACAATTTCGAAATTTACAATTTTATTGAAAACAACAGTTTCTTTTTTTAAAGAGAGTTAGAGACAAAAAGAGAGTTCTTTAGATATTTCAACAACTTGATTGATACGTTTCAAAAATAACCATTTTAAGAAATACTGTTTATAAATAGATTAAATGCAAAATGATTTAACTACAGTTTATCTGGCAATTGATAAAAACCGATTGATTTGGTTAAAAATCAAAATTTTAAAAGTGAAGGATTGATATTAGTGTTTGGGAATATCGATTAACATCTTTTATTATTTTCTTTATTGTAAATTTAAAACAATACGAAATATTTGGGTTTGAAATTTCAAAAACGATGGATTTGAAAGCTATTGTTTAGTATCACATGCCAGTATATAGTAAAAATCGTTAAATCATTTTGCTTTTATTTCTTTGATTTTTTTTTAAATTATATTTTTATATACTATTGTTATAATTTTTAATTATATCTTTATTTTTTTTTCTTTTTATATTTTCAGGTACAGTTTTGAAAATAAAATCATACAGAACTTAATGCCGGAAAGTCTCAAACATTAACTAAACTGGCTTTCTCAACTCAATAATCATCAATAAAATTTGAACCAGCAATTCATTTTTGTTCTTAATAAATTTCTATGCCCGGTAATAAGTTTCATTACACTGTTCCATATCCAGAACTCTCTTCTATACATTCTTTAAGCATTAAAGGTAAGCGCCAACTTTTATTTTTTATTATCTTAATACCTTGTAATATATATTTTTTTTATATTTCAGATTTGAGTTACTTTTTCTTCTTGGGAAGATCTTCCCGGCAAGCTACAGCCGCTACCAAAGCAGCACCACGACCGGAACCATCTTCGGATAACATTAAATCAAAAGTGATACCCGGTTTCACTAACTCCGTAATCTTCTCCACCATTAAATTATGGAACTTGGGATGGAAACGATAGACACTGCCATCAACGCCCACAGTTACCTGGGGTTCATTCATTTTGTTGATTAAAGTAGCTATACCACAGGACACTAAATGGGCAGCTCTCTTGGAAACGCATTCACAAATATAACGGACATTGGCACAATCATCATCGGTGGCATTGTTTAAACCCAATTCTTCCAATACCAAACGGCAATTAGTGTACACACCCGGTTCATCGGCTTCAATTTCTGACACATATTTGGTGAAAAATTGCCCTCTGGTCATCAGAACATCCGAGTCAATACCATTAAAGAGTACACCAGCTTTCACCATTTTTACTATGGCCAAACGTACTAATTCACCCATATACATGCCAGATATCATTTTTTCAAATACCTGTTTGCCGGGATTTATAGAATGACTATCGACATCTTCATCAAACTCCGTGCGTACAAAGTCCAAAGCACCGTTATCACCAAATGCACCCCACTCGGTGTTGATGAGTACATGCGGTTTACCATTGCCAGCTCCATCAAACATTTCCGCCTCTTCTACACGTTCCACATAGCAGGCATTAGAACCAGTACCCACTATCAAACCAATTTTGCAATTATGATTTTTCCACGCACACGACATCAATGTACCAGTGGTATCATTTAATATGGCACACACATCTATTTGAACATCACCTCTTCGGGCTATGGCATCTTTAAGCAACTGGACAACATCTTCATTAACCACACCAGCACAATTGAAACCTTTAGTCCAGGTAACCAAAAGACCCTTGGTTAGACCCAATTGTGTTAAGGGAAAGGAGAATGTGAAACCCAATGGCAAACGCTCCTTATACACATCATGTTCATTCATAAAATTTGCCAAACACTCAGCGATATGATCGAATAATTGTATACCAGAACCCAGCATAATATGTTGGGGAATAGCATAGATACGGGACTCCATTTGAAAATCATGCTCCTCCTTCAGATGTATAAGCAACACACGAAAGTTTGTGCCTCCAAGGTCAAGAGCTAGAAATTTGCCACGTTCATTGCCATTGGGCAAATCTTGCACAAAGGTGACAAAACATTTGACATTCGCCTTTTGATGGGTATCCTTGGCTAGACCTTTTTTGATTTCATGGAGTATACGATAGTTTAGCTCGTTGATCTGTTCGTCCGTTAATATCAATTGCTGACATAACTCGTGCACCATTTTACGTTTCTCCGCGACACTAGCACTGGCATACGGTGCTGTCGTAGATGGCGTATTTGTGGTTTTGTGGCTCAACAACCATGAAATCTCATCAGCTGCCACAGAGGAGGCAGCGACGGTCTGTGAGGTAGCTTTATCTGTCTCATCTATAGATTTGTTGCAGTGACACGACGTCTGCGAAGAGCCATTAGTTTGTGAGGTTTTCGTGCAATTCGTATTATCATTATTATTGTTCAATGTACCATTGGGCAGTTGCGATGTGCAGCAGGAGGAGGTGGATGAGGAGGGCGACATGGTGGGGCAGGATGATGTAGACGTTGTCTCTTGCTTTTTGCATGCAGAACTGCAACAGCCGTTAGTTGTAGATGTTTTCAAACAACAATCTTTATTTATAGCTACATTTTGCATGGCCACATTTAAATCTTTATCCATTTTGTTTCTAATTGTTTTGTTTTTAATTTACTTTGTTGTATAGTTTTCTTAGTTTCTTTTTGTTCACAAAAAAAAAAAATAAAATATTGCTACACAATTTATGTTCTCGCTGCGTGTATTTAAAAAAGATTTTCCGCTTTATAACACAATCGACCGTTTCGTTTAAATGCTTACAACGGAATCAATTCCATAAACTTTGTTAAGGTTTTTTTGTATAGATCGACCACTTTAAATCAGCCAGCCAGCCAGTCAGTAGTCTTCGGTAGTAGTAGTTAATAATCAATCGGCTTTTTAAAAAATATTTAAATTTTTTTTTTCTCCAAATTGGTTTTCACTAGTAGTTGTGTATTATATGTCTGCTCTGGTTCAGAGCTTTAGTATAACTTGACGTTGTTGTATTTTTGAAGGAACCTTGAAGGTCAAAATTGACAATTTATTAGTAAAATACTGGAAAGTTGTTTTTGGATATATAAAAGTATAAGTTCAACAATACGTGTGTAAACGATTTGTTTTGTTACAAGAGAGCTTTTTTTCATATGGTGTAAAATGAGAGAAAACATTTTTTTTAGAAAGAGAGTATGAGTTAGAATTTTGGTGTTGCCACTTGATATTTTTGAACAAAAATTACACAAAACTGTTACAAAATTACAAGAAAATTTAAATAGAAATTTAATTTAGATTCTTAAGAATTTTATCAAAAGGAAATTGATTTGCAGCACACTTTTTTGTTATCTCACAATTTTTTTTTTCCACTAATAGATAAAATTATTTCAAAATGACGTCGAAGGCTAAAATTAGCAGACTAGTTTTTTAGTAGAATAGTTTTTTAGTAAAAATTTAGTTACTAAAAATTAGTTCAAAATGACGTTGTAGTCTAAAATTAGTAGACTAAGTATGAATAAGACATGAATAGCACAATTTGTTTTTCATGCGAACTAAAATCTGCCCTTCTTATATAAGCACTTTACAATTCTTTAGCAAACATTTCTATTGATTTTAGCAAATATACTAAATTTTAGGGTAATTTAGCAAAAAATTACTGTTTAGTTATATCGGTAATGGTATTTCTATTATTTCGGTAACGGTATTTTAGAGATAACGATAGACAGTTGAAAGGGTTTTGAATCGATAACGGTATTTTAGCGGTATTGCCTCCATTCCTGGTAATTTTAACAATTTGATTTATGCTCTTCTTATTTTATTAATAGTTAGCAAAAAATTCGCTAATTTTATTAGTTTTTTTCTGCAACGTCATTTTGAACAAATCTTTAGTAGCTTTTTCTGTTATCTTTAAAGGTTTATTTAAATTAAATACACAGAGAGAATTTTAGTGGACGAAAAATAATGAAAAATTTTAGTACCCGATTAAAAATCAAATATGTATATGAACTCATTCATGTTCATATATGAAGTCATTCGAAGTCATACATGGTCATATACCACCATATTGGATTCCTATATGTTCATAGGAGTCATGTAAATATTACCTCAATTTTCGTTAATGTGTACATATGACCACGTATGTAAATCTATGGACATTTATAATTATACAATGTGTAAATATTACCTCAATTTTTGTACATAAACACATTGGTCCCTTATATGAATATATATAAATCATTTATGAATCATGTATAGGGATACATGTGGACATGTATAAAGCATATGTGCTCATTTATTGATCCATATACGCCGATTTTTAACAGGGTAATGAAACTTTTTTTCATAAAGTAACGCAAAATTTATTAAAATTAATAGTGTCCGACCAAACAGTTCGGCCAGAAAATGCATTTGGTCTGTATTCGGTATTTTAAAGCATTATGGACAAATTTGGCGGATGGAAAAATGTTTATTGGACTGATTAGATGCTATTTTGAGTGTCAAATTTGAAGAAAAGTCAGAAAGTTTGGCCAAATCGAAAATAGTTCGGCGGCCGAACTTTTAACTTTATAGCTAAACTTCGGCTTTTCTCTTAAATTTTATACACAAAATCGAATTAAATCGGCTCAACAAACATGTTTCCAATACCAAAATTTGTCATCATTGCCTCTAGATATCAAAAAACCGACAAATATAGTTTTTTGGCCGAACTGTTCGGTCGGACACTAAAAATTAATAAAAAGCTTTTCATGAGATTAGTTTTTTTTATTAAACTTGTATTAAAATGTTTTACTTTTAAATTTTAAAAAATTAAAACCCGAAGTTTATTTTTCGAACTTTTATCATTAATTATGAAGTGAGCAAGATTGTTCAAATTCAAGATCATTTGTTTTTTGTTAAACAAAAAATCGTGCAATGTTTATTTATTAATTAAAAAAGTTTTCCATCCGCTAATTTAAAGCAGACTTTATCTACTGTAAGGTCCTTACATGTTTCATTTCGAGTCACCGAAAATCTTCACAGGACCAATGTAGAAGGGGCAGAAGATTTGCCCAAATTATAAATTTTGAAGAAAAAAGATCAACGCCTTAGTCGTATCATTTTATTTACCCGATGAAAAGTAAAAAACAAAATTGGAATTGAACTAATATAAATAAATTTTAATTTTATATAAATTTAATACTAAATGGCACGAAGAATGTTGATGAAGACCGTAGTGGGTCAGAAAATGCATTCCATTCATGCTAGTGTCTAATAACTTTTTCTGTGTTTTTTTCTAATAGCCAAGTAAATTATCATATAACAATTATAAATTTCTGTTAATTTAGAGAAAAATTTCTCATGATCTCAAACCGAACAAATAAAATCTCACACATAAACTTATAGATCAACGATAAAATTCACTATTGAACCACTCACCAGGTACAGTGTAGAAATCGTTTAATGTATATGCTTGACATATGTATTAACAAAAAAATCTTTAATGTTTGTTGATATGCTTTGCTTATGTAGAAGGATAGTATATGATGACATTAGAGAAAAGAATTGCCATTTAAAAGTTTTAACTGAAAGTTAAACTGGCAATTATGATAATGAATAGAGAAAAACAAACACACTATAAATAGAAATCGTTCGTGGTAAATTTCATTCTAACTCAACACACAGAGTAATGTGGGATTTAAAGTCATCCAATTCCTTTAACGTGTGAGTTAAATAGAAGATATTTACGATTAACACTAAATGGCACGAAGAATGTTGATGAAGACCGTAGTGGGTCAGAAAATGCATTCCATTAATGCTAGTGTCCAATAACTTTTTCTGTGTTTTTTTTTCTAATAGTCAAAGTAAATTATCATATAAAAATTATAATTTTTCTGCTAATTTAGAGAAAAATTTCTCATGATCTTAAACCGAACAAATAAAATCTCACACATAAACTTATAGATCAACGATAAAATTCACTATTTTATATAAATTTTTATGAAACAGTTTCATTGGTAGATAAACTATGTACTATACAAAGGTTTTCATAAATATGATGAAGATTTTCCTTTGAGTGTGTATTGCTGTGTCTTTAATGTCCTTACACTGAAAGAATTATCTGCTTAAGATTATTATTCAATTTTTGCATAAAATTACACTGAAATTCGTTAATTTTTTTTAAGTTCAACTTTATTTTTAAGTTAATGCAAGTTTTCATAAAATGATATGAAAAATATTATTTAAAAGTTTCATACACTCAATGAAGAAATTTCATTAAAAAACTAAGAGGCCATTTAAACGGAGCAATTTGTTGCCTGCAACGTTGCCTGCAATTATTGTTTGTAGGCAAACGGGGTAGAGAAGCAAGCGGGGTAGCAAAAAATGCACGATTTTCGTTTTCAAGATATTTTTTGACATTTCTTTTTGCTATCGTTCGTATTCTTGTTAATTTGCTTTATTCGTATTCGGCTTCTCAAGTGTTGTGTATCGAAAATATTTCGTAAAATAATAAATAAATAATGTGAAATAAAGAACTATTTATATATTATTTTAAATTATATTATTTTATATTATATATATTATTAAATTATATTATTTTTAATTATTACGAATAAATTAAATTTCAACGAATGAACAATTAAAGAAGATTGGAAAAATAAACGTCAAAAAAATTGCATGTAAAAACTCCTCGTTTAAATGTAAATGATTTTTAGAATCAACTTTAAAAGAGAATTCAAAAATTGCCTGCAATTAATTTCTTCGTTTAAAAGGCCTCTAACTTCATAAAAAGTATAAAGCATTGTATTAATTTTAGAGCAATTCCATATGAAAACGATCAAAATTGGCAAATTTTTGGACGACCCCTCTCCGATTTTAAAATAAATAGTCTCAATCGATTGCCCAGCAAAAAATAATGTACCTACATATTTTTTTTTTTTTTATAGTGACTGGTTTAGTGGTGGTGTGCACCACTGTCATGTGACAAAATTGAAGAATTCTTCATAAGGGACCTCATTGAAAGTTGTTTTAAAAAAAAACTACTAAAGCGATCGCAACGAGTGATAGCTCGTTGGAAAGGTATTGAATCAGGCTTTAATTGAAAAATAAAATTTTCCTAATTTTTCTCAGAAATTTACCTTTTTCCCCATGAAAATTAAATTTTCCCATGAAAATTAAATTTTCCGATTTTCCACAGAAGCTCCTAAATTTTCCGGCTAATTTTATTTTTTTTTGGATTCCTCATAATTTTAGCTTTAAGAATCAGCAATAAAAAAATGGGCCCGAC
Source organism: Delia radicum (assembly GCA_021234595.1). NCBI lineage: Eukaryota > Metazoa > Arthropoda > Insecta > Diptera > Anthomyiidae > Delia > Delia radicum. The sequence continues at coordinate 225,777,150 of CM037852.1, read as the reverse complement.
TCCTTGTTTGGACAGGAGAAGAGCATTTAAGAGACCACCTTGTTCTCATTGTTTTTATATTTTTTATAATTGAATTATTTTTAATTATTTAACAAGAAAAATTAGGAAAATTTTATTTTTCAATTAAAGCCTGATTCAATACCTTTCCAACGAGCTATCACTCGTTGCGATCGCTTTAGTAGTTTTTTAGTTTTTAAACAACTTTCAATGAGGTCCCTTATGAAGAATTCTTCAATTTTGTCACATGTCATATGGAATTGCTCTATAGTGACTGGTTTAGTGGTGGTGTGCACCACTGTCATGTGACAAAATTGAAAACTACTAAAGCGATCGCAACGAGTGATAGCTCGTTGGAAAGGTATTGAATCAGGCTTTAATTGAAAAATAAAATTTTCCTAATTTTTCTTGTTAAATAATTAAAAATAATTCAATTATAAAAAATATAAAAACAATGAGAACAAGGGGGTCTCTTAAATGCTCTTCTCCTGTCCAAACAAGGAGTCGGGGCCCATTTTTTTATTGCTGATTCTTAAAGCAAAAATTATGAGGAATCCAAAAAAAATAAAATTAGCCGGAAAATTTAGGAGCTTCTGTGGAAAATCGGAAAATTTAATTTTAATGGGAAAATTTAATTTTCATGGGAAAAAACGTAAATTTCTGAGAAAAATTAGGAAAATTTTATTTTTCAATTAAAGCCTGATTCAATACCTTTCCAACGAGCTATCACTCGTTGCTATCGCTTTAGTAGTTTTTTTTTAAAACAACTTTCAATGAGGTCCCTTATGAAGAATTCTTTAATTTTGTCACATGACAGTGGTGCACACCACCACTAAACCAGTCACTATAAAAAAAAAAAAATATGTAGGTACATTATTTTTTGCTGGGAAATCGATTGAGACTATTTATTTTAAAATCGGAGAGGGGTCGTCCAAAAGGTGATCGCTTTCATATGGAATTGCTCTTTAACAAATTTTTCGTTCACTTTTTACAGAAATTTTCATTGATTTACTGAAAAAATTAATTATTTTTCGTCAACAAAAAATTCTTTCTGTGTAGGCATCTAATAATAGTTTTAAAAATCTTTGAATTCACAATTTAAATGGCAACTCCAAAAAAAAAATATCTCATTCTCATAATAGTTTATTCCAAAAATGTTTCCTTACTACATTGGAAGTTTTTTTTTTTTTTAAAGAAAATTTTACACACATATTTAATTGTATTTCCAAAAAAAAAAAATCATTTTATAAGATATACTAACCTGCCTATCTTTTTCAATATTATATACACATACAAAATGTATGAATCGTATGACTGTATAACAGTTTTGGTTTATGAATTGAGTTTCGTCTGTATCTGGAATGTTTTTTTTTTTCTTCTTCAATGCGGGGTGTGTTGCAATATCACACACTTATCGGCTTTTTTTTTTTTGCTTGTTCAGTGAAAAACGGGGCTCGTCTCTAACTTGAAATTACGTTGAAATACCACCACCACTCTTGATAAATATTGCATTCACAAATACATTTACTGTTGCTGGTTTTTTTTTTTTTGTTTTTGTAGTACAATTTACGTGGTCACACACGAGATTTAAAAATTATGGAATTTTTATTTTGTAAACTTGTTTTTGCATAGATTTTAGTTTTATAATAATATATACTGTATGTATTTCCGACCGTTTTTTATACGTCCATTTAGTTGGATCTACCGCTTGAAACTGAAAAGAAAATTTAAAATTTCATTTATTATTATAATATATATTTATTATTATTCATTGTTTATATTTTGGTATTAAATACATATATTTGAATATTTATCGTTAATGCATTTTTGTGGAGGAGAATTGTCATGGAAATGGAAATAACACATACCGCCAGACATCAAGGTTGCCATTTTAGCTATTTTTCGGCTAGATCTAAAAAAAATAGTTGGATCTAAATCTTCTAGCCGAAAGATTTAACTATTTTTATTTCTTTTTAGCTATTTTTTCTTTCTAGCTATTTTAAGTCATTTATTTCATTGATTATTTTCAAGATTTCGCGTTTTTTATTTTAGTGTGTTATTAGGTGTCCAATTAAGCTATTTTGCAGCTGGACTTTGTAATTATTTTATCAAAACATAATTTTTTAAATTTCCCATTACACGATTTTAAAAATATGAGTGTACAATAGGAGGCCGAAGTAGACATCTGCAATCATAGCTATATGATTTTCTCTGCCGATGAAGCCTCTTTCTGAGCGCTCTTTTATGACTCATAAAAGACTCCTAAATATGAGCATTATTAAAATCTTCAGAATTTTTAAACCAGTTATGAAAAATTTTTGAGTTATATGCAATTGTTGAAAAAATTTACAAAAATGTTCAGTTAAGCTCATAAAGTCATAAAAGTCAATTATGATAAAATTTATAACTCAGAAATTTGAGCGCTTGGAAAATTATCACATTTTAGAGTTTTTATGAATCATAATTACTGAAATGCTCTGAAATTTGTTGACTGGGAATTATTTCAACATATTTTAATTGGAACTGCTGTTTTATAAAATTTACAACTGCAAGAACAAAAATTTAACAATATTAAAAACAAAGTTTTGACAGCAATTCTAACGCTACATCCAAGATATATTTATATAGGTAGTCTTACTAGAACAACAACTACAACAAACAATACAAAAACAACAGACATTTTGTTGTTGAGTACAGTACAGTGTCAAAACCATGTAAGAAATGTCAAAACCAGGTAAGAGGAAGATAAACAGCTGGGCTACCAAGACTACCTATATAAATATATCTTGGCTACATCTTTAAATGTTGAAATTTTAACGGAAAAAGCTAAGAGCTTTTTAAAGGAAACTGAAAACTGCAGTTTTCAGGGAGTAGGCTATTTAACACTTTTAGATTTGTAAACAAATGATAAGCTTTTTGCGTTCTTTGAGAATTTAGCGATTTTAGTTTTGAAATCTAGCTATTTTTTGAGTCATAGAGTTGGCAACATTGCCAGACATACATACATAGACTGCGTTGCAAAACTATAATTACACATTGATTTCACTAAATTTCGTAAGTTAAAAAAATTAGAAGAGTTTAACCGGCATAAATGTATAACCAAAGGAAAATTAATAATATTTAACAAAAAAAAAAAAACAACTAATTAATTTAATATTTAAAAATGAATAACAAAATCAATTAGTGTTTCATAACTATAAATACACTTAACTTAATATATCAAAATTTACAAAAATTTAAGCAGCAGTCTTATTAATGAATGAGGCCTCCCTTTTTTTGAATCAACTCGAAAATTTGATCAGACCTACTGTCTACCAGATTTATTCAAAGTTCTTCTTACTTCTTCGTTATAGATCTCCACGCATCAATAACTGCTTCTTTTAGATGAAAACCCGCTTCCATATTGACGGTTTTATGCGTAAACTCGACTGGTTAATACTGCCCAAATATTCTCAATGGGGTTTTGATCCTGAGAACATGCGAGCCATTCCAATATTTTTTGATGATGGACAAATTTGGCGGATGGAAAAATGTTTATTGGGCTGATTAGATGCTATTTTGAGTGTCAAAAGTGAGTGAAGAAAAGTCTTTAGTTAAGCAATGAATTCACTGTTCGGACTCAGAAAGTTCGGCCAAATTGAAAATAGTTCGGCGGCCGAACTTTTAACTTTATAGCTAAACTTCGGCTTTTCTCTTAAATTTTATACACAAAATCGAATTAAATCGGCTCAACAAACATGTTTCCAATACCAAAATTTGTCATCAATTTGCCTCTAGATATCAAAAAACCGACAAAATATAGTTTTTTGGCCGAACTGTTCGGTCGGACACTAATAATTACACACACAGAAAAATAATTAGCCAACTGAAATTTGGTTACTATTACTTAAATTCGATTATTACAAATTTCAGTCGTTTCAGTTGTACCAAACAAAACTCAACTTTAGTTTTCACAACAAAGTTTGGTACAACTGAACTTTAGTTTTCACAACAACGTTCGGTTAATTCAACTGAATTTTAGTTCCAACAACCAAAATATTCAGAAATCTAATGTAAATATCGTTGTACTAACTGAATTTATAAGTTGTTACCATTAAACTACACTTTTCAATTCCATTGGCCTTTTATTTCTCTGTGTGTAGTTATGAAACACTAACAAAATATTATTGAACAATTTTTCTCTTTAATCAATTTAATTTTACACAATAAGAGATCAGTTATCACACTCTTAAAAACAGTTATAAGTTTTAAAAAAATGTTTGAAATATGAGAAAAAAAAGCAAAAGTCATTTGTAATTATAGTTATGCAACGCAGTGTATAATTAAGTACATATATAATTTAAATTATTGATACAAAGTAATAATAAACAATTGTTAGGAATTTATATATCCATGCATATTATGTAATATGTAAGTATATTTTCTAATTATTATTTTTTTAATTTGATTATTTTATTATATTATTAAGATATGTACACTCAGAATATTCTTACAGTAACTACTAGTAGGTCGGGTAGTAATCAGTAGTAGTTGTTTTAACTGCTATTGTACTCATTATGCTAGGAGAAAATGAAAAACGACTATTTTAGACAGTCATTTCTAAAAAAAACTATCAGACGCAAATATGCCATATATGTCTTTATATAATTACATATGTGGCCATTAGGGCGGGTCGATTTAAAAATCGCTCAACGTTCAAGAAAAATCGTATTCTAGGGATCAAAATAAGAAACTTTGCCGAAGGAACCATACCTCTTAAACGAATTCTGATGTCCCGACTTTTGACCCGTAGGGTGAAATTTTGAAAAATCCCACTTTGACCCATTTAGAGTGTCCCAATCGAATCCAACCCAATCGAATATATTTATACTATATTTCTTCCGGAGAAGAAATAGAGACCCTAATCTTGGAAAGACTCCTCCTACTTTCTGAAATATCTTTATACCGAGATTTGTACATTTTGCTAAAAAAAACACGGCTAAAAAGGCCCTCTTTTAACTTAAATTTTAACCCCTAGAATGATGATTTATGCATTAATCTGCTAGCGCGTCTCCCGGAGAAGAAGTATCTCCCATAATCTTGGAGAGATTCCTCCTACTTCCTGAAATATCGAATTTTTACAGCGCTATATATAATCAAATATCGTTATATATCATGTTTTATATAAGTTTATCTTTTTTATCTCATCGTATATACTTGATATAGCTAGATAAGAGATCATATATACTTCCTTTTATATATAATAATAATATATGTCATCGCATATATATAATTCTATATGTGTTAAAATAAAAAAAAAGTGTATAACTTTAGTTGTATACATAATTGTATATGGTAAAAATAAACAATAACCAAATCTATCACTTTTGTATATAACTTGCTGTTTGTACCCGGTCTTTTCCAGGACTGAAGTACTTTTAAAATAACACATATTAAACATATATTTTTGTTGCATATCTAAAGACTGAAAAAGATACAGACTTTTTCTCCGATCCCTTATCTTATTTACTTCCAACGAAATACGCTTTGTGGTGTGACGCTATAAAACAATAAATGCCAGTCCCATGTTGTTGGTTTTAAAAGATAAAGGGTTTTTATGATATTTAACCATATTTGGAATATTTCGTTTTTGTGTTTTAGAATTATCTTCATTTTAAAAATGTAAAATTGCGTCATACATAACATAAACATTAGAGCAACTCGCCGAAAAAAGTTAAAAAAGTGCCCCTCTGAAAATGTGAATTAATTTGTTTTATGACTATTCCCAAAATATTTTTGGTCTAGAGGCCGCCATTCATGAGCTGGACCGTTTTTACTTTAACTTTTCGACTTTAACCCACTACACTATACAAGTTATGCACATCATATGAAAGCTTTTTTGAAGACTCATCTAGCGAGTTTGATCATTTTCATGATAGACAATACAATTGTTTCATAGACATCAACGAAATCTTCAGTTGTCTGTAACATAAAAATATAATTGGCTTAACTCAAACCGAGAACAGACAAAATAAACTCTATGAGAATCTTTTTGTCTGCCTTAGTGTATAAACTGCCTGATCTGGTAACCCTTATTATAAAATCAAACTATTTGAAAAACAACAGTCAGTACATATATGTGTGTTTGTTATAAAAACAACATATATCCCAACAAACTGTGTTTGTTGAGAAGAGCCGTGGTATGCTAATGGCTAAAAATGTTTTAATTTTTGTATTAAAAATACAAAATTGTTCAAAAATGTTTTAATTTTTGTATTAAAAATACAAAAACATTTTTGAACAATTAGCATACCACGGCTCTTCTAAACAAACACAGTTTGTTAGGATTTATGTTGTTTTTACAAATTGTAATACAACAATCATACAACAAACGACATGTAATTTTCAATTTATAACGAGCTTTCAACCTCCGTATATTTACAAAAATAAAGCAAATCAAACATATTAGCTAGGTTGATACTAGTATTTCGATCTGGCTAAAGATCTCATCAGAACCCGAAGTTTTAGAAAAGTTAGAGCCTCCATAATAGGCAGAACTTTAACAAAAAACCTATTAATAATCAATTTTGCTCCATTCTTGTCTTCTTAGTAATCAAAAAATTTTTGTTTTGCAAAGGCAGTGTTTTCAGGCAGTTTATACACTAAGGCAGACAAAAAGATTCTCATAGAGTTTATTTTGTCTGTTGTATGTAATGTCTCGGTTTGAGTTAAGAAAATTATTTTTTTCTATTGCAGACAACTGAAGATTTGGGTGATGCCAATGATGCATTGTCTATCATGCAAATGATCAAACTTTTTTGAAAAGCAACAAATAAAATCTAATATGACAATATCATAATAGATTTTTGAACAATATTCTAACTAAATATATTTAAAAATTACATTATTTACATTATCAGTTTCATGATAATGTTTTAGAATAAATTAATATTCAGATATAAACAACTGAAACTAAATAATTCAGCTTAATAAAGATATAAACCTAAAAAGAATTAATATGTAATCTAATTGAAATGAATTTAAAATATTTATTACTAATACCAGTAAACATAAACATTTATAAAAAACAAGAATATGTTGATGTTTGCTTTTGAGCGATAATATAAAAAAATCTAAAACAAGTTCCGAATTTGAGCAAATATTTAATTGAATCAATTAATTTGTAATTGACAGCTCCTAAAATTTTCAACAAACCGATTCAATTGAAAAAAGTAGGAAAATATATTTTTTTTGTTTGGTTGCGAATAATAATTAGAAAATTTCATTGTATCTCCAATGTATAAAAACGTCATAACTGGAATACTGTTTGAAAATTTTAAGTTCCATTTTAAATAGTAGGCAGGAAATACAAATTTTTATTGTAATTAAAAGAAAAAAACATACGATTTTTTTAAATTTAAAATACCTAAAAAAATTTTTTTGCTCGTTTTTATGGTTTATGCATTCATTTAAGGTGTTAGTTGTTTCTGACGGATTCGATAGTCGTTTTTACTACCCTTGAGTTGTGTTTTTATCAATAGTTAAAAATTACTACATGGTTAGCTATTTTTATGACAAATACAGTCATCGGCTTTTTGACTACATTTGTAGTCATTTTAACTGCTATTTTTAGTCATTTCAACCTTCTTAATTTCCATAACTATTTTGTTCAACAAATTTAATTTTAATGTGTTCAAAATTCTTAATTGATTTTTTTTTTTATGGACTTCTTATCGAAATAATACAATTTCTAAATAATATACAACATTTTTCAACAGAAATTATCAAGTCATCACTGGGTTTTGAGTGAAATAAATAAAAATTAAACTATTTGCCGGTCCCCTTTTAAAACAAACAACAATAATGTAGACTGTTGTATAATCATAAATTTAAAACAACGGAGAAACAAGCAGTAATGGATAATTAAGAATCTCGTGTTTCTAAAATGTTGCCACTTAATAATTACTTAAAACATTAAAACACAAGACACGTGTAATCCAAATTAATTAATTTTTTAAGAAAAAAAACTTGTTTAAATTTAAAATTAGGGTATTTAATTAAGCCGTTATAGCGTAAAGTCACAAGAGACAAAACCCCCACAATATTTCACAAGTTAATTATAAATTTACAAAGAAAATGAACTTGTTTAATTTAAAATAAAAAAAAGATATAAAAATTACTCACAATTTTTTATTTATTTTTTTTTTTTTTGTTTTATATAAAATTACACACAATATGTATTTAATTTTTATTGCAATATTAGTTTTTCTTTGTATTTATTGTTTTATTTAGTTGTATTAAACTTTTTTCTTTGCTAGAAATTATTCTTATTATTAATTTCTTTTTTTGTTGTTTTTATCTCTCCTGTGTTTTGAACACTTCCACTATTTGCGTACAAATGGTGTTTAACACGATACTAACATCACATTTAAGAAAAGACCTCCAGTTTTTCCTAAAGTCTACGTAAAATATAATTTTGTTGTTGTTGTTCTTATTTTATATTTACAATACACAATTTTAAGTATAAAAAAAAAACCCACACACTCAAAATAAGTATATTCTCGCAGTCATATGAGTTCACACGTATTTCCAGCTCTGGATAATGGTATGGCAAATTATATAAAAAAAATTGTATTAATAGTCTCTGTCCACAATACACACCTCTTTCTTTCTCTGTAATTTATCGGTGTTGCCAGAAATGACAAATTTTATATATAAAAAATTTATTTATGCTCTCAGTCAACAATACACACCTCTTTCCATCCTCTTTCCATAGTATAATATAGTAGCCCAACTCATTTTCTGTCATTTGAAAAGAAATGTTCTCTTTACACATACGTGCACTGTGTGAATTCAGCCTACTATGAGAATTGTCAAAAATACAGAATAAAAACAAAATTAAATTTTTTTATTTATTCGTTGATAAATATAATTTTAAACATTTTATCACGATATAAATACACATGTAACATTGCATTTTAATATATATTTTTTCACTCCATTCACACCATTTTATTTGTTACATTCTTTTGGAAACATTAAAATTTCAAAAATTTCTATGCCTATGTCAAAAATTTAATTAGTGCTAAAAATAGTGAAATTTTATTCACCTCAAAAATGTTAAAATTTTGCTAAACTAGTATAATTTTCAACCGTTTCACGCACGCCCAAAATGTAAGAATTAAGCTAGAACTACTGGAACGTAAATGTAACGTGACGGGTGAGCTGATTTACGGTCTGTTTTTGTAAGACGTGTCACTCAAAAAATTCGTGTAAATGAGTGAAAAAATTCATTTTGGGGTTTTGTATCGCAAATGTCACTTTGAATTGAGTGAAAACGTAAGAGTTGTCGTTTTCGTCTCTTTTTTTGGTTTCCACAATGCGATTTGAAACGTCACAAACGTCAAAAACAGACGTTCACAAAAAAGTATTCGTCAAAGCAAAAAGGCAACAGAATTTATTATAAAAAAAATACAGTAAAACTCGGTTAAGACGAACCCTCGGTTAATACGAACTAATTTAAAAGTCCCGACGTTTTGGCAACAATTTGTATATAAAATACATCTTTTAATACGAACTCGGTTAATGCGAACCCTCGGTTATTACGAACTGTTTTAAGCAGTCCCAAAAACTCGTTTTCATACAAATTACCATGTTTAGTACACTCTTTATCCGTTTAATGGATAGACCTAATATGAATTTCATATCCGTGGATGACTTTCTAGATATAGATGCTAATGTTTTGACGTCACATACTTTATCAGGCGAAGAAATATTGGAAATTGTTAATCCTGCCGATGTTGAAAATTTGTCAAGTGATATATTCGAACAATATCGTGTGCCGAAGAAGCTGACAATCATATTTTGGTAATAGAAAAACTTATAACGAATGAAATCGTTAATTCAGTCATTCAGAAAAAAATAACAGATTTTTTCTTTTTAATAAAGAATTTTAATGAAATGCTAATTTTATTTTTATTTATGTAAAAATCTTGTTTTTGTTTTAATAAATACATAATTTTAATCGTTAAAAATACCCGCGTAATACGAACCTCGCTTAAGACGAACTAATTTGTTTGGTCCCTCGGAGTTCATCTTAACCGGGTTTTACTGTAATAATTTTTAACAAAAAATTGTAACAAAAAAAAGAATAATGATTTTTATTTATATTTATATTTATTTACATTTTTAGTTGTAAATGTTTTTATTTTTTTTTTATACAAATTATATTTTTATATCCACTTTTATTGTTTTATAAACAAAATAAATTCATTTTTTTTGCAAGCAAAAATCAGCTGTTTTTGTTTATATTTCATTTATAGTGTTGGGTTGCCATCTACCAACGAAAAATGAGTTATTTGTATATGAAATAAACTAACAAAAACCGAAAAGCATTGTCATGGCAATCTCTACTCTTTGACATAACATAAAGCTTAACGTAATCAAACGTAAGTCACACGAACGAATTATAAAAACTCATTTCCTTACGTATTCGTTCGGGTGCCACACGTTCGTCTGAAATTATACACGTATTGTAAAAACAAGCCGTTAACCTGTGTATTGAAAAACACCTAGTACTGAGTTTTGTTGAAAACAAAATTTCTCTCAGTTTTTACGGATAATCAACGGTCCCAAAGTGGGGGCAGTAGTTTGAGAAAAAATTACTTTGGTGAAAAGTGGCAATCTTATAAATCATATGTTTTAAGTTTTAAAGCTCCACGTTGTTTAGTATTTTTTTGGAGCCAACAAAAATAAACGATCTCAACGAATTTGTAAACCGTTATACTATAATTAAATATTTTCATTTGAAAGGTCTCAGTCCTACTAATATTAAAACCGAGCTAGTTTCTACTCTGGGGGAGTCTGCTCCTTCGGCTACGACTATAAAATATTAGGTGGCAGAGCTGCCAAGACGAACACCGTAGTAGTCGACCAATTGAGGTGTCCACAACAGAAATGGTTAAGAAATACAATCGAATGAAAAAAAGGAATTCATTCAATACCTCAAAGTTGATCAGGGAATTTATTCCTAAAATTTAAACTCATTTCAAAAAATGTAAATTAAGGAATGAATTCTTCAAAGCTCTGACTCCAAACCACCTAAAACTTTGACAAATGAACAAATTTTTAAAACAAAAGTGACCAAAAAGGACAAACATTGGAAAATTCAAGTAGAAATGTTAAGTAGAAATTTGTGAATTCTCATCGAAAATGAGTGTGTTATCTAGTGAATTTTTTGTTCATTGATGAAAAAATTTCCTTTTTCTAACAGTTTACAACAATAAAAACATCATTTGCAGCATACATTTTTAGGAAGACCCTAAAATACGTATGTCTCCTAAACCGGCCACCTATCCCGCCCATAGTTACCACATGGTAACACCAAATTCAAAGTTCAACAACAAATAAATAAATAATAAATAAAAAAAACAAGTCAGTCATTTTAAACTATTAAAGTTGTATTTTCAAATGAATAATACATTTTGTAACATTTTTAACAAATATATCAATTTTTACTACATTTACTTTTAGTTCATCCATTTTCAAAAATTGACTAAATATGAGGTTATGTAACTTTTATATTCAATGAGCTAAAAATGATTTTAGTGGAAATTTAAAGTCCACTTTATAAAACCCGTGTTCATTCATAACGGTATTTTCATTACATTAAGCACAGGCACTCCAAACGTGCATGCACGCTAAATTGTTAATAATTATGGGACAAATCTGGCAGCACTGTTTAAGATTTCTCTGTTTTAATACTTCCAACGCTTATTTAATATAGAATTTTTAACTATAAATACTCTTATTTCTTATATTACTCATTAAAATACCTCATTTAACCCCCCTTTAACTTTACTTTAGTCTGTCTTGAACAGTACCAAATTGTATATACCTATGTATATATATATAAAAATTTTTAGTTTTTGAAAGGGGGCTCGACTCTGTTTATATAGCCACACAAGTTGTAAATGTAGTTATGTAAATGTATTTGCATTTTTTTTTATTTTACTCTGTGCTAAAACTAAAAAATCGATTTTTTTAATGTTTTACCTCTACCCTTCTCTGTATACCAATCTTCATTGACACTCCTACACTGCGTTGCAAAACTATAATTACACATTAATATCACCTAATTTCGTAAGTTAAAAAAAAGTAGAAGAGTTCAACCGGCATAAAAGTAAAACCAATGAAAAATTGATAATATTTAACAAAAAAACAATTCATTTATTTTTTATTTTAATATTTAAAAATGAGTAACAAAATCAATTAGTGTTTCATAACTATAAAAACATTTAACTTGGACCCAAATGTTTGTAAAGTCAGCAAAAAATTTTGCTGAGTCAGCAAAATTTTGGTCAAGAGGGTGCCAGCCAAATCTTTTGTTGCAAATTAGCGATCTAATTATTAGCAACAAAATTAGTAGATTCAGCAAAAGTTTTGCTAACAAAATTGATTCAAAATTAAAAAATCCTTGCTAAAAGTTAATAAAATTATTGCTGAATATTAGTAGACTGAAAAAAACTCAAAAAATTTGTAGACAAATTATACGTTATTTAATTTATTTGCTTTAAATATTTTTTTGTTATTCTTTTAAAAATAATTTACAATACGTTACAAAATATAAAAATTTTCATTTTCCCACATTGACGACACAAATTAATTTAATATCTGAAAATATATAGACATGATTATATATAACATAAACATTTTTATCTACATCAATGGTTGTCTAAATGATGGCATCTTTCTAAAAACGAAACAAAACGGAATAATAAAATATGAAATATACAACCCTTTTTTTTGCAATAAGAAAAAGGAGATATACAAAATTACCTAAGATTCGTGTATTTGTCTTTCGCTTTAGTATATCTACCTGAACGTATATTTGTTTGCAATTAGACCACACTACATTAATAGTCACTATAATCATTTAGTTTACAAATACAAATACATACACATATAATCTTTATTAAATTTAAATATTTTATTTTGTTTTTAATTTAATTAATAGACAATTACTTTGACAAGACGGTGACCACACAAAACTTTAGCTTTTCGCAATTTATATGTTATACGATAGACATTGTTGGCGTTATTTTGTTTTATTATGTATGAAAAACAGATACAAAAATCTTCCATGTTTAATTTTTTATGTCTAACAAGAATTGTACTTTTTAGTATCATTTTCCTCGTCTCTACTACATCTTGACATGCCGAGACATCTACTTCATTCTGCGTATATCTTTTAATCTGGTTGTCGTCCACACTTTTAATATGCTTATCAGCACATTTTTTTTTAGCAAAATAAATTAGTGAAATATAAGTAAAACATTAGTTGAAAAAAGTAAGCGCTGAATAAGTATAACTAAAATTTTAGCTGAAAACACAATTTCAGCAAAAAATTTTCTGAAAAATAGTATACTTGAGTTAGAAGATGTTTTACTAAGTTTTCTACTAACTTATTTTTTTTTTTTGAGTGTAATTAATATATCAAAATTTAAGAAAACTATTTTAAAGTAAGAGTTTTAATAATGCGCTAGGCCTACCTTTTTTGAATCAACTCGAAAATTCTATCAGACATACATACCATATTTATTCGAAGTTCTTCACTCATCAATAACTGTTTCTTTAGATGAAAAACGCTTTCATATTGGACGGTTTTCAGATCAAACTCGACGGGTTAGTACTCCCCCAAATATTCTCAATGGGGGTTTGATCAGCCCTTTTTCAAACCCGGTTTTAAAAAACCAAAAAAAAAAATTAAAAAACGGTTTACCGAATTATTCGGAAACCAGTTTTGATAACTATAGATCAGTTATCACAGTCTTAAAAACAGATATAAGTTTTAAAAAAATGTTTGTAATATTAAAAAAAAAATACCAAAAATACTTTGTAATTATAGTTATGCAACGCAGTGTATCCTTGCCCCCTTTGCACTTTTTCTCTCCCGCTCTTTTTGAAAAATATTACATTTTGGATTAAATTGTTGACCCAAACCTTACAGTACTTTGGACTTCGTAAAAATATTCGTATGAATATTGTTATTTATTAGGCACTCGTAGTATTAGCTTTTGTATGTATACTAAAGTTAAGATTGTCGTCTACTTTGAAAATGTTTTCATTCTTTAGACACTTTTTTGTATTTTTTTTTTTTTTTTTGTTAAAGCATTGACGTCACAATGTATTATGAGTTGTGGGTTGTTAAGGGTGTTAGTTAGGAACAGGAGATTTTGTATTTACTTGCAAATGACGTATTCTAAATTTTGTCTTTTTAACCCATTATGTTTTGTTAAAGCTCAAATGTAAAATTTATTAAGGCATAGTTTGCAAATAATAATTATAAAATTTCAATGCATCTCCAATGCATAACAACGTCATAACTGGAATACCGTTTCTTTTATCCCGAGTGCGGAAATGAGAAAAACGATACTTTCCCTGCAGGAAATGTCAATAGTGAAAAAGTATTGATTCACTATGGACTGTGTCACCAGTACTACTAACCAAATATTCTCCAGGCAATGTAATTTGCTATAGACATTTAACATGTACGTGTCATTTAAAATCACTAGTGACATTAGAACTATTGACTAGGTAGTGAATAGGTAGTTCTTATGGGACCATATGTAGACATTGGTACCAAAGATTCACTAGTGACTAGGTAGTTCTTATGGCACCATATGTAGCCATTAGAAACATAGATTCACTAGTGACTAGGTAGTTCTTATGGGACCATATGCAGACATTGGACCAAAGATTCACTAGGGACTCGTTAGTTCTTATGGGGCCACATGTAGACATAAGAACCATAGATTCACTAGTGACTAATTAGTTCGAATGGGACCATATGTAAACATAGGAACCAAAAATTTACTAGTGAGTTAATAAAGTAAAAAGTGTAGACGCTTAGTTGACAATGTCAACAAAATAGTAGACAAAAGTGGAGACTTGGAGACACTTGACCCCAAGCTTCCTGCAGGGTTATTATAACAACTTACCGACGTTGAGAAAATTAAAGGAGTTAACAGTTTACATGCCAGTGATGCATTTTGAGTTTTTTTGTTTTGGGCCAATTTGACAATTTAAAATACCATTGATAGGGCCACAGGAATGATAAAGTTAGTACTATAGTATTTTGTTTGGTACTATTTGATCCGGAAAAGTACCACGGTACTACTTTGACTCTTTTAGTACTATTTACATATAAATAAAAATTAAAGATTGAGTTTGAATTTTAACATCTTTTTCACACAGTTGCAATTAATACTATAATTAATATGCAATTTTATTTAATTTTAATTGTGAAAGACGTGGTAGAGAAGAATGAGTGTATTTTCTAAAAATCATAACTACATTGTAAATTTTTCAATTTTCCTGAATCAGACTGCGCAGTTTCTGGTATTGAACCTTCGTCAGTGACCCTGTTTTTTGAATAATGTAATATTTGTTATGTTTTTATTTGTTCGATTGCGTCTATATGAAATTTTCTGTGCAATCACTGACCGTGGTATAGATAAACTGATTTCTAATGCCACATGCACTTGCACTACACGTTAGACAGAGCGCTTTAGTGCACTGATCTATCGTCAGGTCGAGTTTTGTTGTGACTAAAACTAGTTTTATTCAATACACGGTGTTTTTGTTCTTGTATACATAATCTCAGAAGTACAACAACACAACAGTTCTTATTGGATCCAATCGTTGTAAATGGAATTGATTAAAGGTTATTTCATTTGAGTTCGAGTAAAAAAAAGTGTTCGAAAAGTGAAAAATAAATATCTTCAAAAAGTACAATTGAAAAAAGGCCATTGCCAACATCTTCAAATTTGCATTGTGAGTCTAAATTCGAATGAGTAATGTAATAGATTTCCTTGCAAAAAAGGTGAATTTAAGAAATAGTCTGATAATTTTTATAAATTCTGTAACTAAAATCAACTAAATTTTGTTTTAATATACAAATAAATTTTAAAAACGTTAATTTATTATAAAAACTTGTATTTAGTGCTATGAGGGTCGAAAAAGTACTATTTTTTATGCTGGTTGGTACTATTGGAAAATCTTATTTATCATCCCTGTAGGGCCATATTTTTTAAAAAATCCGATTAATAGATTTTTACTAAAATAAAAATAATATTAATTTGTTAATTAGAGTTCGTCATTTTAATGCTTTTTTAAAAATGCAAGACAAATCCCTCTGACAATAAAGTTTAACATATTTTATGAATTCTCATAATTTATTTCCGCTCTTGCGATAACATAACATTTTTAAAAAGCCTCCAAAACACATTTTTTTAATAAAAAATGAATTGGGGCACTTCTTTTAAAAATTTGGACAAATATAAAAAGATTTAAAAATGTTATCGTCCTGCATTCAAAAATTTTAAAACCTGACCTCCTGGTACGAAAATATATGATTTTGAATGCGATTTTTATAAAAAATTAAACAACTCCCCGTTTTTCATTCTCTCAGGAACTAGCATATGCTCTTATCGAATAAAAAAAATCAGGCAAATTTCATAAAAGTATGAACTAAACGGTTTAAAGTAGTTAGTTCAATTTTGAGCTGAAAGGGCCAAAATAGATAAGAAAGTACCACAGGGCCATCAAGCAGTTAAAAGTGCCACAAATGGCCCTATTGTGCCACGTTTGGCATCACTGTTACATGCCCAATATTAAATTTTGTATGGAATTTTGTAACATGTATACACTCAGGAAACTAAGAAGGTAGCAATGACTAAAATGTGGTTAAAATAACTACAAATGTAGTCAAAAGGACGATGACTGTATTTGTATAAAAAGGACTAAGCATGTAATAATTTTTAACTATTGATGAAAAAAAAACTACAATAGCAGTAAAAACCACTAACGAATCTGTCAAAAACAACTAACCTTAAATTAATACATACACCACAAAAACGAGAAACAAAACAATGAACATAAAATGACTACATAAGTTGTAAAAACTACTGTTTTTAAAAGTTATTTTTTGTGTTTGTTATAAAAAAATTTTAATAAAAAATATATATTTTTTTTCTTTTAATTACAATAAAACTTTATATTTCCTACATCCTATTAAAAATGTGAAATCAAATTTTCAAACGCTATTCCAGTTATGAGGTTTTTATGCATAGGAAATACAATAAAAAGATCTAATTATTATTTGCAAACTATGAACATATCAATAATAACAAATATAAACTAAACGAGAATTTTTAAAAACTCGACATAATCTTCTAATTTTAAATAACTAACAAAAATTAACTGTTTACTGCAAAATTACTGTTTTGGTAGTTGTTTATTAAAATACTAAAATAACTACTAAAAACAACTGTTACAGGAGTACAGTATTTTGAGTTAGTTATTTTTTGAAATGACTGTCTAAAATAATCGTTTTTCATTTTCTCATTGAAAAATTACTACACTAACAGTTAAAACAACTACTACTGGTTACTACCAGAATGACCCACATAACTAGATGTAGGTCATTCGGGATATTCTGAGAATATTCTGATTGTAGGAAAAAACAAGCCTACTATTGAAATAACTAAAACAGTGATTACTACACTGATAGAAAAATGCATCTTCATATTGATGATGCCCTAACATCAGAATTGTGACATCAATGTTATTACAAATGACATCAATGATGCAATAAGTGACATCAATTTAATGACGAACGTTATCATATAATTTTGTCATATTTTACGCGTCATCCGTGCTATGACTACAGTGACATCAATTCGATGCCACATTTTGTGCATTAATAACAGGAAAAGTATGAATAAAGAGTAAAACTAAATAACGTTAAAATGTTTGTAAAGTGTGTTTTAGTAAAAATGTTAATGTTTTGTTCCTTATTTTTTGTTTTTAGACGCATTTCTAAAACTTGCATAAGATATATCACATTGATGTACATTCGTTGTCAAAGCAAGAAGCACTTTATACAATATATAACATTCATATTGATGACATGTAATCATTATAAAGGGTCCGCCAAATAACTTTTTTTTTTTTGAAAATGCTATAAAAAAAAACTACTGAATATTTTCTCAAATTTCTTTTTTTATTTGAAAGTACAATCCTACCGGTTAATAATGGAAAATAATTTCATTAAAATGGCTGCCTCGGCTGGCCATGCAGTAGCCTACACGATCGGTCCAATTATGTCCCAATTATGCCTCTGGACCAAAATCCGCACCAAACAGTGACTCGTTTTGGGTGTATCGGCCTTTCAATGTATGCGTGCGGGTTTTCTGTGCCCCAAATGCGACAATTTTGCTTGTGTATATACCCGCCAAGATCAAAATGAGCTTCATCTGAAAAGATGATCGGCATCATTCATTTTCGCACACATTCTGCAACATTACCATGATTTTCAAAGTAATGTCGCAATATTTCCCAGCGTTGTTCAAGCGTATACACAACCATATTTGTTCAGCGGAAGGATAAAACTAATTATCTGTCATCGCAATGATAACATTTTTTTATTAAATTGACTCCGATTCGTCATTTATGTGATGCCGATGTCTCATCCCATTGATGACACAATTTAAGTTTTCGACCCTGATGACAATTTGGTTAAGTGATGTTAAGGCTGACATCACCGTGATGACAAGTGTCATGGGGTCAAAAACGAAGACATTTGTCATAGAACCGATGTCAAAATACATTTGGGTTATGACGGTTTTTCTATCAGTGTAGGGCTCGGAAGCTCATGTAAATACACGTTTGCTGTCGTTAGCTGCAGAACAAAGTCAACCAATTATTTTTGCGAATAAACAAATTTACAACAAAATGGCATCGGTTTGTTAATGCATATTTCGCTATTAATTCACACGCAGAGAAAATATATGGTTGCAATATGTTTGCGGCCACAAAAATATGTACCTACAGACTGAAAACATATAAAATCAACAATTCGATTTCCTCCCCCCTTTCCGATTACAACCAAACTAGGTATAGAAGATCTAAAACATATAACTATAACACCGCCCAGGTTTGGAATAGCTAGTCCTAGCGGATCTGAGACGTTTAGTCGTACATAAACGTCCATATCTTTTTAACTGTGAAAGCTACGTGAAACCTTACTTTAAAGCTATTGTTATTGTGGTTTAAATAAAATTTGAAAAATAAAAAGCAATTGTATGAATTTAAAATGTATTTTTCAAAATCCGCTGTTCAAACCGTTGTATTTTAAACAACTGTTTTTTGTTAATTCTTAAAAAAATATGGTACTTAATCCAAAGTTATGAATACAAATGTAAAAATATATAATTAAAAGACCGATAACTCATTTTGCAACGGTATAGAAAAATAATTTATAATTAAAATAATATATATTTTTTAAAATTTGGAAAACCAAATTTTTGTACCCCGGATTTTCAATCCAGCTTCAAAAGAATGCTGCGAGGATACTAGAGCTGCAAAACTATCGATGGCACTATCGATAGTACCGATAGTTTTATTTTTAATGGACTATCGATAGTTTTTTTCCGATAGCGATACTATCGGCAAAAAAAACATCACTATTTTTTTGTGTTTTTTTGCACTAGTTTGTGTTTTACTGGTGGCGTTTGAAGAAGAAGAAGCTGAATTTCACGTAAGTAAACAAACAATGAATAAAAATTCAAAAATTTTATAAAATTTATTTTTATTTTAACT
Organism: Delia radicum; assembly: GCA_021234595.1. Taxonomy (NCBI): domain Eukaryota; kingdom Metazoa; phylum Arthropoda; class Insecta; order Diptera; family Anthomyiidae; genus Delia; species Delia radicum. The sequence goes on along the minus strand of CM037852.1, from coordinate 225,757,512 downwards.
CTAGGCGAATATTATTTGGCGTTTTGGTGGTGTTAGCCAATAATAAGTAATATTTGATATTATTTTTAACAATAACCCAGTTGGCAAAAAATCATCGCTGACATAGTGCTGACCCTCTCTTTATAAAATTGTTGATATCCTCATACGATTTTTCAAATGTCCCCAGGGACAAGTCAGCAGTTCGTCAGCGGTTGTCCGAAAGAATTTTTCGTGCCCACTGATACTACACCATTAACAGATGTAATTCGAAAAAGATCAATTGTAATTCGAAATTCTATTTGTAATTCGAAAACTCCATTTGTAATTCAAAGATTATACTTGTAATTCGAAAATTGTATTTGTAATTCGAAAATTCCATTTGAAATTCGAAAACTCCGATTGTAATTCGAAGATTCTACTTGTAATTCGAAAAAGATCAATTGTAATTCGTATTAAGATTAATTGTAATTCGTAAAAGATCAATGGAAATTCAGTTGGTATTTTTCGAATTACAATTGGAATCTTCGAATTATAATTAATCTATTTTGAATTATAATTGATCTTTTTCGAATTACAACTAGAGTTTTTCAAATACAAATGGAATTTTCAAATTACAAATAGAATTTTCGAATAACAGTTTTCGAATTTAAAATGGAATTTTCGTATTATAAGTAGAATTTTTAAATTAAAATTGATCTTTTTGGAATAACATCTGTAAATAATGTAGTATGTAAGTGTAAAGGTGTAGATGTCAGCAGTTTAATAAAGAGAGAGTCAGCAGTATGTCATCGGTGTTTTTTTTCCCCCAACTGGGAATTGATCTCAGTGAATTCGTTATTTTATTTGTTTTTTATGCTTTTTGTCTATTTTTATTTGTTTGGTTTGTTTTTCGTTGAAATATTTGTTTCCCTAATAACAATTACAAAAAAACGAACAATTTCAAAATATCCGATACTATCGATAGTATCGATAGTTAAAAAATAAACTATCGAAACTTTCGAATGGAATGACTATCGATAGTTTTGAAGCTCTGGAGGATACAAACATATTAAAGGATTTTAATTTATACACTTATTATTATTATATTTATTTAACGAAATTTAGATATAAGATTTCTATATTTCAAACAAATTTACAAATGTTTGTATAAACGCTTGTAACATTTTCCGTTTAATACTGAGTTACTTTGTAAAAAGCACCTCCGAGAAGTCAAAAAGGCATTTTAAAAATAAAATTAAATTTTTTTTATAAAAAACAAGGCTTGGAAACATAGTTCGGTATTTATAGTGAATCCTTACGACGGACTAAATTTATATAGTACAAAAAAGTTTAATTTTTTTATTTCATAACGGGCACAGCGCCAGTTTTTTTTCCAACACATTTCACTTTGTGACAACTAAAGTGCTATATTAATTCAGCCAAAACATACATCAAATAAAACATTTTAACGAGCTTAATACTAAAATCGAAAAGGAGAAACTAAAATTTTCATAACCTGAATATGCATCCTTATATAACATTTGTAATTTTGCAAATTTAAAAGTATTTAATATGATTTCCTACAAATAAGTAACCGAAACGCAACTAAATATAATTAAACAGCCAAAAAATGCGTGTTTTCTAAAATAATCGTGGTTTTCTTTTTAAGTTCTAATTATATGTCAAAAAGTTTGATTGAGTGTATTTTTATATTTTTTGGCGGTTTATATTTTGAAATGTGATAAATGCATTGCAAATTTATAAATTGATGTAACTTTTTTAATTTAACAAAAAATGAAATTTTAATATTTTTAATTAGCTTGAAACTTAAAACAGCCATAATTTTCGCTCCGTTAAAGATAAATGATTAACGCGAACGGACTTAGCATGATTAAACCATAGACTAACTAGACTGGACACTAAAATTTAAAGTGCCAGAACTGACAATCAATTAACATCATCTATATTCTCTGGTTGGTTGATATATATACCAGATCTAAACTTTGAGTTTCTTGTGGGTGGTGGATTAGAATAAGGCTAAAGATGTCCTAGTCGCTTAGGTCGAAAGTGCGTCACTCACTCTAGCGGTGATCACCACAAGATTTTTTTCACCTTCTCTTACATTTATTAACTATAAGTGATTTCTGTTTGTAGTAGTAACATTTTAAATATGATTTCAAACCTGACAATTCAAAATGAAATGCAATTAAATTTATATTCACAAAATTCCAAGCAAAATTTAGAACACATCAACTGATTAGAAATTCTGACTTTCAATTGATGTTCTGTGGTAGCTTCACAATTTTAAATAAAAAACTAAATTACAAATTACATTTTCTTAATTTCAAATGAAAATTCTTATCAATAGAAATGATGATTTCTAAATTTCTAATGGAATTACTGAGTTTCAAATGATAGGAAATAAAAAATAGTTTGTTTATGAAACTTTTTTATGAAATGATGAATATACTACAGTGGTTTTCAAAACATTTCCAATTGAAATCATGGTTTAGGTAAATATAATTTTTTTGATCAAAAAGATTTGTGGTATAAGTTTTTGTTTTTTTTTTTATTAAATTCAGTTATAGCATATTATTTTACAAATACAAAAAAATTATTCATAACTTCTCAAAAATAAAAAAAAGTAATTTTAACAATATAAGTCGATAGTGCAGTGTTCAAACCATTTGGAACTCTTAATGTAATTAACAGGAAATACAAACAATGGTTTTAACGCTCAATATTTTGTAGCGTAGCCATTATTTTTTATAACTTCTGAACACCTCTTGGGCATTGAGGCATTGAGCTTTTTAATATAATCGTCAGAAATTTCATTCCACAGCTTCTCCAACTCGACGAAAAGTTCATCACCATTTCGGAATACTTTATTGCCGATATTCCGTTTTACAGTCATCCACATGTTCTCAATCGGGTTGAGATCGGGAGATTGAGCCGGCCACGACATGATATTAATATCATTTTCCTGCAGCCAAACTTTTACAACCCCCGCCGTGTGTTTTGGGTCGTTGTAGTGCTGGAAGGTCCATGAGAGTGGCATTTCCCATTCAGAATACGGATTCATAACTAAACTCAAAAGATCTATATAGATTGTGACCGTCATTGTGCTAGTAATGCGGTGAGTTGAGCCAATCCCATTTCCTGAAAAACACCCCCACACCATGTTTCCACCTCCGTGCTTCACTGTGGCAGTTGGGTATCTCTGATTAAACTTTTCGCCTCGTGGTCTTCGAACATTGGCTCTTCCATCTGATCCCCGGAGGTTGAATTTAGACTCATCCGACCACAATACATTTTTCCATTGCTGTTGAGTCTAGTTCAAATGGGTGCGTGCAAAGTCAAGCCGAGCTTTTCGGTTGTTTTCCGACACAAACGGTTTTTTTGTACATCTATAACTTCTAAGACCATATTCTCGGGCTCTTCTTTTAATGGTGGGAAGACTGGCATCTCTTAAAAGTTCAGTTTTAGCTTCTCTGGGAACTGCTTTGGGATATTTCGTAAACAAATTCTTCATTTTCCGTTCTTCTCTTACAGTTGTAATACGGGGTCTTCCACCTTTATGAGTTGTGTGGATGTTACCACTATAAACAATGCGGCAAATCGTTGATTTTGGAACGGACTACTTTATAGAAATTTCTTTTTGAAAATCATTTAAAACAGAATTGTATTAATTTCCTGCCATTTTTTGCAAAAATTATTTATGCTTCCAACATCTTATTACAACTATTAAAGAACAATAATTATAATAATTTGTTTAAAAAATGTAACGGCCTGAATCTCATATTAAAAAGGAATGCGATTACCGTTATATTCTAGCATTTGTTAGTATAAATTGTTTCGTTAAGAGTAAGAATAATGAGAGTTGCAAATGTTTTTTTGAACACCTGCATTTCGAATACATGTATTATTATTAATTTTTTTGTTGTTTTAATTTAACGGAATTATTTTTTTTTATTTGTTTAACATAAAACAATGTATGAAGAATATGTAAAAAATAAATTTTAGTAAGTAAGTGTGATTTGAAGAAAATAAATCAATGAAAACAACAAATGAGATCTCAGTTCCAAATGTTCTGACCACTACTGCATATCAAACATTTGACATACATTTTTATAAATCTCTTCTTCATATCTATGAAAACTTCATAAGTATGATGAATAACTGATGACAAACGATTTATGAAACAGTTTCATCATCATATGATGAAACTTTTTTCCCTTAATGTACCTTAAATTATAGCATCTTTAAATTAGACGTGTCTTTAATGTTGGTAATTTTAACCGTGTTGTACAGTTGTTTTCAGAGAGGTCTGTCACGACGCTCTGTGACACGTTAATCCCCGACAGGTAACCATGGTTAAATGGGACCTTCTTGAGGAACCAACCGGGGATCCACTTTTACACGGATGGATCAAAACTGGATGGGAAAACGGGTCTGGGCTTCTGTAACGCTGACTTCAATGTACGCAAATGCTTCCGTCTTCCTGACCATAACACCGTACTACAGGCGGAGGTCACTGCGATTACGGAGTGCATTAAGCAGGTGAATATCATGGGCTTGACCGGTGATATTGTGATTTTCACGGATAGCCAAGCGGCTATCCGGGCTTTATCTATGGACTCTGTGGGATCAATGACGATACTCAGGTGTAAAGGGGACGCATTGAGATGGGTGCCGGGTCACTGTGGTATAGCGGGGAACGAAGTGGCTAATGATTTGGCTAGGGGAGGGTCTTCCCTGGAATTAGTCACAGAACGCTAAACCTTTTCGAGCTCTCAAGGCGGAGCTGGTGGACTGGGCTGACACCATGCATAGGACCATCTGGGAAAATGCGGGTGTTGGCAGGACTACAAATATTCTCTGGGGCAACCCGGACAAGGACAAGACGAGGGAAATTCTGAATCTCAGTAGGAAGGAACTGAGTCTTTTGATGGAAATCCTCTCGGGACACTCGACACTTAGGGCCCATCTCCACCGTATTGGTAGGGCGGACTCGGAAGTGTGCAGGGCCTGTGGGGAGGACGAGGAGACCTTGGAACACTATCTCTGTGAATGCCCGGCATTTGCCGGGATCCGGGTCGAAATACTATCCAGTGACCCAATATCCACATTGGGGGATCTTAGGGGCATAGGATGGAAGAAGTTGAGGAGTTTCGTCAGTGCGACGGAGTTCCTGGGATAGTAAGGTGACATAGGACATAGAACCGATTGTTTAGAGCGCACAACAAGCCGACATTTTGGCTTAAGTGTAAGTCCTCAGGGACTTGAGTCGGTTTAGGGAAGTATTTCCCTTCTCCGAATCCTCTTTTCGACCTAACCTAACCTAACCTATCTGTTTAAAAACGACTACAATATTAGTCATTGCACTTTTAATTACAAAAATAATTAAATGTAACAATTGTTCTTTTACAATTTAGATTTCCACTATTCCTTAAATGGTTAAAAATCTAAATGACACTGAAATGACTTACAAAACTTCTACCAACACACACTCCACGAGGTGAGTCAACATTTCATGTAGGTACTCTTTATATATTTTTGTATCTGTACTATGTTTTATTATTAACCCTCTAACTCCCAAATTTTTGATTTCGCTCATAAAATTAAGCAATGTTAACAACACTTCAAAAAAAATATCTGCCATCTAAAATTTAAAAAAAAATGTTTTTTTCAGCCTGGGGATTGAAAAAATTGTAGCCCGCCTGTAGACTGGCTCAGGTCGTTAGAACTAAAAAAATTTGTATAAGCAATTCAATTCAAATTTTATTATATTGAGAAAAAATTAACGGAATTCAATAAAAACAAATAAAATTTCATAAAACATGATTTTGATGTAGAATTGCAAAGGTTAAGTTTACATTTTGTGCAGTACGATTGGGTTTCCGATTTACATCCTGGCAATTTGCATATTTTTTTTCCGGTTCTGTCAGTAAATATACACCAATGGCCAATATTGTCATATCGTACGTCATCCGGAGGGATGTAACACTTCTTTGGTTTAGGCTGTGGAGCGGTCGCTGGTCTACCCGCTTGCCGCTTTTCAGAATTGGTACCAACAGCACATAGAGATTCAGCGACTTCTGTGCGAAATTTCGGCAACTGAGTTCCTCGTTCTCCCTTATGCAAACGATGGAAAAGGACATATGCATTCACCATTGCCATATCCATGATATGAAAAAAAAACACGATTGGTCCACTTTCTTGTTTTCGTGCGAATGTGATAACGGCCTATCAGCCCGTCCATAAGGTCAACTCCTCCCATATGGTGGTTGTATTCCTTTATTACAAATGGACAGTCAATCTCCGTCTGTTGTTGTGCTTTTCTGTCCCATCTTATTGCCTTAAGAGGTTGTTGTACAATGTTCCGGGACGTAAATGGTTTGACACCTGCGTAAGTGGATAGCAAACGCACAGTTTTAGTGTCCCGCCACAAAACATTGCTTATATCGATTCCGTACACATTCGCGACATATTCCTCGGAATAACCTCGCGGAACCTTTTTTGTTAAACAACTCTGCTTCGGTAGATAATTTTGCCTTCGGAACCCGATTCGCGCGAACTGTGCCTAATCCGTGTATTCCACGACGATCGGGCATTTCTTTTTTACCACGAAATACAATTTCGTTAACATGCAACTGCAGATATTTCTTTTTCCATATAATCGATTTGAATTCAGGCGAATCGTTCTTTATTTCATTTACGTTGCCATTAAATTGTACATTTGTTTCTGGTCCATCTGCTTCCTCTTCTAGTTCGGTTAAGTAAGAACGCTTGTTTCGGGATCGGCTGTTAGAAGATCTGGGTAGAGAATCATTTTCAAGCATGTCAATATTTGAGGAAGACGCTGTGCAAGCCAAAGATGGTGAAGAAGCTTCCACTTCATTTTCAAATGCACTGATATTGCTCAGGTTAATACTCTGAATTTCCGTCCAATTTAGGCAGTCATCAATCAAACTGTCCATTTCGTCAAAAACATAAGGGGGTTCTTTGTCATCGTCACTATCAAAATCCTCTTCGCCACTAGTTTCAATATCGGAATCGATTGAATTCATCAATTCTTCAATTTCGACCTCTGACATGGCTGACAGTTTAAGAAATTCTGTACGGCGTGACATAACTAACAAAAAGCAACGAATATTGCAAAAATAGCAATTAAAAAAAATACTAGATAAAGACTTATGCTGAAATACACTACACAAAAAATTTCACTTAGCTGCCCAACCCCGCCTATAGACGGCCTCACAAAATCGTACAATTCGTGCTTCCAAATGTACTTCAGACAATAAGTTTTAACACTAAACAATAAAGAATAGTTTATTTTACTCACCGAAAATTTTTTCAACTCGATACTATCACAAATAGATTTTATATTAATTTTCTAATATTTACTTTTTGAACGAAAAATTAAAAGCGTCTTATTTCGGCAAGATCAAACTTTCAACTGATGTAACTGCTAAAAAGCACATGCTACAATAACGGCAAGCATATCAGCAGACACATAAATAGATAACAACAAATTGCAATAGCTTTTACTGAAAAATAAAATTAACCTGTGTAAGGTTTAGCTTATTAGGCTAAGCCCGTCTAGAGGCGGCCTTAGGAGTTAGAGGGTTAATTAAAACAATTTTCACAACACCAAATAAAAATACAACAGCTTGTGTTTGTCATAAATATTTTTCACGTGACATATTACTCGCCATAAAAATGCTTTACTCTAAAAAATCGTTTTAATTTATGAAGTTAAAAAAAAAACAAGATGAAATACATAAATCGTCACTATCACCCACCCACTCACCCCAACTGCTGTCGTCTATGCATGTGATTTGTTTTCAACAGAAAAAAAAAAAAAAAACTGAATTTGCGTCTTTTCCTATTTGATATTTTGCCAAAAACAATTGAAAATTATTAATTATAGAAATTGTATAGAATATTAAGAATGTTACACTTGTATCATGAATTTAAGAATGTATCCATTTAATGAGAAAAAAAAATCATCGAAAAAGTGTTTAACCCCGTCCATTGACCTAAAAAAGTCCTTATTTGAGAAAATAAATTAACCTTCACACATGTATGACATAAGGATTATAGAGAACAAAGTGACATATTGATGGTCATAATATGGCAGCTCATAACAGTTTATTATTTTTTTAATATTTTACTCTTTACGCGTGAATATCCCTTCGACTAAAGACTCATCATTCACATAAGACAACACGTGAATTAAACAGATTTCAATCAAATTTCTATGACAAATTTATATCAAATTTAATTTTAAATATTTTGTTTAAGGCCATTTAAAAAAAAACAGTAGAGTTCGGTTATAACGAACTCGTGGGAACCAGATAATTCAGTTCGCTTATAGGCAAAATCGCAAAATAAAATTACTTTGCTTATGAAAACAAAGCTGGCTATCGTTATGCCTAAAATACCGTCACCCAAATAATTAAAATAACATTATCCGTAGAATACCGTTACCGCTATAACTTAAATATCAATATCCTTAAAATACCGTTACCGAAATAACTAAAAAATATACCGTTATCGGTGTGGATTAGAGCACCCATATAGTATATGGAATGGGCGAAAGTTCTCCTGGGCTACAGGTATGATTTTGTGATATGTGCTAGTTTTATGAAGTTTTTTATTGCTTGAAATTTTATTGCTTGAAATATCCATTATTTTCAAGTAAAAATTACGAGTTTTAAGTGAAATATCATACAAAAATGTTTTATTCAAAAAACATGTTGGAATTATTTTATATCAGTGGTTAATTTGTATGTCCCAAGTATGAGAAATACAAAAAAAAATGTTACGATATAACTTATAAAGCCTTATATATTTAATGTGTGAAGTTATATATATATTGGACAATAGAATCAGGCATTAATGGGTTAAGGTAGATTCACAATAAGGTAGAATACTCTACGCTACAGAGTGGATTTTGTTACTTTCTCTTTTGCACTTAAATATTTTTCGTATAATTATATTTTTTTCTTCTTGAATCCAATCCTGTAGCGCACAGTGGTATATATCACAAAATTGGTGTTATTTGGGGGAAAATATCGCAGAAATTTTTTTAATTTCACTTTAAACGAATGTAGATTTTGAGTGAAACAAGATATTGCATTAATTTATTTAGTTAAATAACCAATATTTTAAATAAGAAATTTGTCCCTATTATTCGCAAAACACTAGACCTAAGTCGTACCAAATTTGGAATTTCACATTTTCAAATGGGAATATCTCGGGAACTATTGGAGAAAACCCACACATGCAAGCATATTTTTTGTTAGTCTCTACTAGCAGAATAAAAAAATTGCGATCACTCTATATTTGTTATGCAAAAAGTACTCAACTTTTGGGAGCCATATTGCCACCCCCGTGGGCTGGGATGGTCAACATCAAAACTTAAACTCGATACTACGTCACTTATCCTCTTCCAAATTTCATTACAATCGGACCACTAAGTAAGAAATGGCCGAAATATTTCCAAAAATTTGTGTATCGTAGAGTATTCCAGTATTGTGTGGTCTACTTTCATTCTTAAAATTATAATTTAAAATTCCTACCTCAAAGGGTCCATTTCATTATAGATCCGTTTTTTAAGGCAAAATCGGTTGCCATAAAACTTTTAATTTTATTTTACACACAAATATATTCTTTAGTCCCTCACGTAGCCGAATTTTTTAATTTTTGATTTGCATTAAAAGGTACCAGGGTAAACTCAAAAATTAAAAAAAAAACACCCAAAACAATCGTTGTTTTTCAAAAATTAACAAAAATTTAAAAAATGTCTCTACGTCTGGGACTAATGTTTTGTCTACTACACAGACAGTGGCACCCGATTTTGAGAAAAAAGCAATTAAAGTTAATATCGCGCAAGTAAAATATAGGTCAAAGAGTTTGTTCAACAAAGCGGCAACTTTTTATTTCTACCAATTTTTCACTAAAATGTTTATATAGTAAAACAAAAAAAAAATACAAACTATCGAAATGTGAAGTAAAATAAACCAATACATAAATAAAATCTAAAGATTTTAAGCGATGAAAAACCGTCGATTTAAACTCCATTGTTTTTGAAATTTTAATTCCGAATAAAGAATGGAGTAAATCGATATCCCAAATTAACCTAGAGCGATTAACAACGATAATTTTAGTTCTCTTTTTATTCACTTTAAAATTTATGATTTTAAAAGCTTTTCCATAAAATTTTTACTCATTTGTTGATATTTCAAAGGTCTAAAATTAACTTTTTTTCTATTTCATTTCAGACACCAAACGCTCGAAAAAAAATTTTGTTATTTCCAATTTGATCTTAGCCAAAAAAAAAACGAAAAGTGTACAAACATTTTATGTTTACATTGTATTAGGCTTTTAAGTTAATCGCTTTGCCTTCCCCGCCCCCTCCGGGTTATAGTGGGTTTTAAATGCGTATTTTTCAATACAAATAATTAAAATTTTGTGTTATTTGTGAAAAAATTGCGCATTAATATATTAAACAATATACTCATTAAATTAAGAAGGTACACACAGAGAAATAAAGTGCCAACCGAATTGAAAAGTGTATATTAATGGTAAGAACTTATAAATTCAGTTAGTACAACGATATTTATAATAAGCGAATTTGAGTAGTAGTAATCGAATTTCAGACGAAAAATAACAGTTAAAATGACTACAAATGTGTCAAAAAGGCGATGACTGCATTTGTCATAAAAATGTAGTCATTTTTAACTACGGATAAAACAACTACAACGGTATTTAAACGGCTATCGAAGAGGTCAAAAACAACTAACCTTAAATCTATATTAGGGTGTCCCAAAAAAAATTGTTTGTTTGTTGCTCAAGCTTAATTTGAATGTTTATGGGGTAAAGTATTTTTGACATTTTTTTTCAGATTTTTTGAAAGATATTTAAAAGTCGCTCAAATCGAATTTTTAACAAAAATCGTCGGTTTTTGACGTTTTTTGAATTCTATTTATAATTTGATTAATAATCAAAAATTTCTTAGCTTATGATTCAACATTTTCAAGAAAAGTGTGCAAACTATATTTATATGTGCATAAACTTTAAGTTTCGGCAATGCTTTTGCATATTTACGAACAGTATATTACTTTTTTCGTAATTTTTGTAAATAACACTTTGTAACTTTTAAAATTTCTACGAAGATTAAATTATGAGATTTTTCGCGTTTCGCGGATCAGCCATTTTTGATATTTGATACCTTAAGCGAAAAAATCAGTACTAAATCGAAAAATTTCACAATTCAAAGTAGAAATCGCTACGACAGTGAATTCCTACTCTCACTTTGTCACGTTCACGAGTGAGAAACTCCACTCACACGCCATCACTAACGAGAATTTAGTCTATACACGCTCGCGTGAGAAAATTCAGATTGTTTTGCTAAAATTTTACTCACGACACTTTAGGTTAGGGTTAGGTCGAAAAGAGAAGATCCGACTCAAGTCCCTGATGACTTACACCTAAGCCAGAGAGTCGGCTAGTTGTCACGCACACTTACTCACGCTAAAATTTGACTCACTCACGAAGAATTTTGTTCTTCTCACACTAACTCACTTGAATAAAGTTAGGTTTCGCTTACACTCAACGTGAATCAATCAAAATTCTGCGCAAGTGCCCAAATTCACAGTTTACAGCAAATCCGAATCAAATTCACAGTTTACAGCAAATCCGATGCAAAACTGCTTATAAAATTCTTAGTTTTATACAATGGGTACAAAGCTTTTAATGGGTATAACTTTGAAACGGTAAGAGCAAATTAGCTTTTTTTTTTTAATTATTCCGAATTCGTCTATTTTTTAAACGCCATTATTAGTTTTTTTTTAATTTTAGTAGACATTTTAAAAGTTATAAAGCGTTATTTACAAAATTTATTCAAAAATTACGAAAAAATTATATATATGGTACGCAAATGTACAAAAGCATTGCCGAAACTTATGGTTTATGCACATAAAAATAAAATTTTAATGTTTTTCTTTAAAAATATTAACTTAGAATCTATATTTTTTATAGTTTACACTTCAAAAGTCATGCTATATTTAAACGATTGCACTTTATCTGTAAATTCCCTTATGCTGTTTGCTTCAAAGTCAAATCATATATTTTACCCATTATTAAAGACTCCATATCATGGAAAAGAATTCATAAACGTTATAAATTTTCAATTATTGCTACAATAGAGTTTTGATTTTATTTTGTCCATTACCATTTTTTACATAAATTTTCTCAAAATTTATCAATTTTGGAAAAATTTTATTAAAAAATGTATTTTTTTTAATTATTTGTTTTATTGATTAGTCGTCCAAATTTATTCGAATTATTTGTTATTCGAAAATCATATTTTTTAAATTGTTCGTTTTTAGGTTTTCGTTTTGTTCGTTCGATTAATCGAATTATTTTTATTCGAGTGACAACCGTAATATGTACATATGTATAACGCAATTTAAAATTTTTTAAATAAAGTTAATTCTAAAATACAAAAAAGAAATATTCAAAATATCGTTAAATTAATTTATATTTTATTTTTCTCTGCATCCTAAATTTATGAAAATATTGTCTTGTACAGTAGCACAAAAGCGTATTTTACCTTTTCCCTCATCTTAAGTTTTTAAATTTATCAAAATATCATTCATTTAGTAAATTTTTTAAATTAGTTTATTTATTGTTTTATTTATTTTGTAATATTCACAATTTTTATGTGCACATGCGTGCCTTAGTTAGATGTGTAGTATACAAAAGAAAAAATTAGATGAACGAAATCAATCTCGCTTGCATTTTGTGTAAGGCTTGGTTGTGTTTGATTTAGTCTAGTATTTTTTCTGTACTTCGTCCATACCAGCTGCGACATCTACATTTAGTCTTTTTACTTGTTCTACATGGCATTATATGTTTATCAGCACAATTTTGGTAGCAACGTAAATTAGTTAAACATTAGTTCAAAATAAGTTTTTTGGTAAAAGCGTTTAACTAAAATTTTAGCTGAAAACGCGATGTCAGCAAAAAATTGCTGAAAGTTAGTTAAATATTTTAAATAGATGTTTAACAAAATTTTCAACTAACTTTTTTTTGAGTGTAAGTATTTAGGAATTATTAGGTTTTGTTCTTAATGTTAATAATAAAATATTTTGGTTATTTCCAGATTTTTTATTTAATTGCATTATGTTAACGATGCTCAAGTCCTGACATTTTTATACATTGGAGAGCACTCGTGAGTACAGTACTTTTTACAAATAAAGATTCAGGACATAAAATTTGTGACACTATAACTAAGGTATACTTTTCCAAAGGTGAGGAGCACACTGTATATATTTAAAACAATAAAAATAAACAACTACACTCAAATTAAAAAGTTAGTAAAGTCAGCAAAATTTTAGTCAGAAGGGTGCTTGCAAAAAAATTGCTAATGCCAGCAAAATCTTTTGCTGAAAATCAGCGAGCTGATTTTTAGCAACAAAATGAGTAGATTCAGGAAAAGTTTTGCTTAGTGGATTAGAAATTAAAAAACCCTTGCTAAAAGTTAATAAAATGTTTGCTGAATATAAGCAGACGGAAAAAAACTCAAAAACTTTGTAGAACAATTATGCCTTAGTTAATTTATTTGCTGAAAATCATAAAACATATTTTTGTGATTCTTTTTACAATAATTTGCAATACGTCACAAAATATAAAAATGTTCATACTTCCAAATTGACGACATGAATTAATGTAATATCCAGGGCCGTCTTAAGGCATGTCGGGGCCCCTGGGCACAAAATAATTTGGGGCCCCACTGGAAAGTAAAAAAAACGAATGACAAGAATTTTTTTGTTATGATTTTAAATTTATTATGTATAATACAAATTTAATACATGTTATTTAATGTTATAAGAAATATAACCTAGGTATTTATGTTCTGATTTAAATTGGCTACGCTAAAGGTTTTTTCGGCATTTCTGTGCTGCAAAATCTTCTATTATATCCTCAAAATCAATTTTTTGAAGGACATCACTTTCAATGCACATAATTGACAAGTTAGTTAGGCGTTTTTGTAACATAGACGTTCGTAATTCATTTTTTATTCTCTTTAGCCGAGAAAATGACCGCTCTCCACTACAATTAGTGATCATTAAACAAAGAAATATTCTTGTAGCAACTTCAACATTTGGAAAAGTTTCTTCTAACTTATCGGACTTTATTAGGTTATGTAAGGTTATGTAAGGTTAGGTTATGCTGAGATACTCAAATCCGATGATTCCGTTGCTATGTTTTTGAGGTACTGCCTTAAATGAAAACATTCTGATATGAACTCCTTAGCATTAATGTCTTTGTGGTAGAATTCGGCAAATTCTTTGCATTTTTTTGACAACTGGTCAGAATCAATTGTTATTAATTGAGAAAGAAAACTAAAAATTTCATCAATTTCTTGGTATGCAACAGAACGCTTTTTTAAATGAACATGTAATGTGTCAATTATGAGAATAAACGTTTCTACGCGGAATTTTTGTTTGCCAATTAACTGTACAGTCTCCGCTGATCCGTCAAGAAAAGTAAGACGTGTGCTGCGAATTTTTTTTCTTTCAAACATATCTTTATAGTCACCATTGGGTTTTTTTTCTTTAGCGGCCGATTCGTACTGATCGATATTATCGCGTGCGTTACTGACATAATCGATTAAAGATGCGTAAAGTTTTGTAGCAACGTCCAGTGTCAAAGTGTTTTTTTGTAAACTTATGCTTATTTTGTTTATAACTCCTAAAAGATCATTCCAAATCTCCGTTAGAAGCACAGTCTCAAATTTTTCCATTTTTTTTGGCTAGGCTTTGAGCTTCGTTTCTTGTTTCTCCTGGTTGATTGATGTCATTTGCAATTGATGTTAAAGCTTCAGATATATGAAAATAACCATTTTGCAAAGCATTAATAGCATTAGCACGTGCAGACCATCTAGTATCCGGAAGAGACTTCAAAACTTTATTTGTTCCCAAATTCGCTGTCATAATTTTCCATCGTTTGGTCGAAGCCGAGAAAAAATTAAATAATTTTTGGACGAATTGGAAGTAGGATACTGCATCTGAAACACATTGAACAGCTTCAACACCTACCAAATTTAATGAATGTGCCGCACATGGAACAAAAATGGCAAATTCACAGTTTTCTTTTATTCTTGCCTGAACACCAGAATACTTTCCTGCCATATTTGATGCATTATCGTAACTCTGCCCTCGGCAATCTTTTATAGGAATATCGAGACTTTCAGTAAAGTTTAAAATGGCACCTGCTATGTATTGAGCATTATGTTCATCCATAGGCAAAAATTGCAAAAATCTCTCAATAGGCTCTCCGTCTTTGACGTATCTAACGATAAAGGTGAGTTGGTCAACATGTGAAAGATCTGGTGTAGAATCCACACTAATAGAGTAGTATTTTGCAGCTTTTAGTTCATTAACAATCGCTTTTAGCACTTGCTGTCCCATTATATTAATAAATTCATTACAAATATTTGCAGAAAAACATGATGTATTTCCTTTTCCACTATTTCCGCATTTTCGCATGTGATCAGCAAGAAAAGGATCAAATTCACTAATAAGTTCTAAGCATCCCAAATAATTTCCGTTATTTTGAGACCCTAATATTTCATTATCACCACGGAAAGCAAGTCCTCTGCAAGCCAAAAATTTCACTACTGCAACAATTCTTTTAAGTACATTCTTCCAATAATTGACTTGTGTATTATATTGGGACAAAAAATCGCTGTCAATTCGCCCAGTAGTTTGCTTCTTGCGACAAATTTCATCATTGATTCCCTGTGTTGTAAAGTGTTCTCATGCTCCATTAGTAAATTACTTATATGTTTCCAGTCTTTATATCCATTTGGAGAACTCAAATTATGACCAGTACCAGTAGTAGTATTAAAAAGACGGCAGCAATAACAGTATACAGAGTTCTTTGACGGTGAAAATAAGAGCCATTTTCTTTCTAAAGACTCACCATTCGTCAATATACGGGTGAACATATTTTTAGTCAAGTATCTAGTTCTTGTTTTACCGCTTGAATCTGGAAAAATTTTAGAAGTTTCGGAGAAGTCACACTCTTTATTTTGAAAAAATTCTGGCCCTTTTTGAGTCCAAATATCGCGTACTTCTTCGGTTAAAATTTCATCACAGTACGTACCAGATTCAGGAGATACAGCATCAAATGTAGCTGTTACTGTCTTTACATCTGGAACTTGCATAATATTATAATTTTTGTCAGACGTAAGTTCTTTTTCCCGTTGAAATTCGAAACTAACAAAAAAAAAAAAAAATAACAAAAAAATTGCTGAAAATCACCACAAAAATACAAAATATTTAACTTCTTTCTTTCGTGTAATCGAATATATCGGCCTTTCGGGGCCCCCATGAGGTTGGGGCCCTGGGCACGGGCCCCGTGTGCCCTTATGGCAAAGACGGAATTGGTAATATCTTAAAACAATAGAATTAATTATATATAACATGAACAAAATTATCTTTCAACTAATTACATCAATGGTTGTCTAAATAATGGCATATTTTAAAGGAACGCAAATGCCGCAGAGAATTATAGAAACGAAACGAAAAAATAACAAAATATAACATATACAACCCTTTTTTTTTTTGCAATACGAAAAAGGAAACATAAAAATCTTTTGCTTTAGTCTGTCTACCTGTTGTATATTTGTTTGCAATTTGACCACACTAGATTATTAATATCTATAAATATTTAGTTTACAAATACACATTTAATCTTAATTAAACTTAAATATTTTGTTTTGACTTTTATTTAATTAATAAACAATTACTATCACAAGCCGGTGACGACGCAACATTTAAGTTCTTTTAATGCACAATTTTCTTTTATGTATAAAAAACAGATACAAAAATCTTCCATGGTTGAGTTTTTTTTTTTATGTCTTACTAAAGTTGTACTTTTTAGTATAATTTTCCTCGTCACTATTACATCGTAACATGCCGCGACATATAATTCATTCTGCGTATATCTTTCAATCTGGTTTGTCGTTCACACTATTGATGTGCTAAACAGCACAAGTTTTTTTTAGCAAAATAAATTAGTAAAACACTAGTAAAATATTAGTAAAACATTAGTTCAAAACAGATAAGTGCTGAATAAGTATTACTAAAATTTTAGTTTAAAACATAATTTTAGTACAATAAATAAATTCAATAAATAATTCAATAAATAAATATTCAAGCTCGAGGTAAGTTTTTTATTTTGTTTTATTCTTTATTTTTTTATTTTTCGATATTTTGCTGTCCTCTGGACAGCATCTTCTGGAAATCTAAAATTATACATTTAACGAAAACGTAGCTTTAGACCACTGCATTACAAATTCATAAATAACAAATATAAACAACAAATAATATTACTAAGCTTACTCGAGTAACAATAAACAATTAGTAAAAAAATTGCTGAAAAATAGTATACCTGATTTACAAGTTGTTTTACTAACTTTCGTACTAACTTTTTTTTTGAGTGCAAAGTAAAAATTTTATACTAAGTTTTTCAATTTTTTTTTTTAATCTACGCTCCAACAAAAAATTTCGTTGATTTCAATTAAAATCGATTTAATTTGCATTGAACTAAGTCAACTAAGTTTTTTTGCTAACTTTACGGATTTTTTTTTGAGTGTACTGCATGAAGTTTCCTGTCCCTGATAATGACCTTTAAAAATCTCACCTATACATAATTTAAAAAAAAAAAAATATTAAAACAAAAAAATACTCACTTATTTTAAAGTAGAATTTGTAAAAAAAATATTTTATACGCAAAACAGTGCTGCCAACCTAATTTGTGCAAAAATCGTCAAATTTTGTTAAAAAATCTTCAAAATCGTCATTTTGAGAATGAGAAATCGTCAAAAAAAAAATTCAAACGACTCGTTATTCAAAAAACTCCTTATATTTCAATAAAAATTTTACTCACAACTTCGTTTTAATCACTTTAATTGTATTTATTTCACAATTTTAATGTTCTTTTTTATTAGTTCCTTTACAAACGACTCTGAGTCTTAAAAACACAAATCCCAATACAACTTTCGGGGAATAGAATTTTAAAATCACTGACTTATTTTAAAATCTGCAAAATTATTTTGATTTTTAAATTTTTTTCCCGATATTTGGTTTCACAATACATACATACTATAAAAAGGGAATTAAGGAAAAATATTGATTTACCAACAATCAAAAATGTAGAATATCGCTCTTTTATCAGTAATTTTGAAGCTTAATGATTTAAATTATTAAAAAACAAAGATTTTGGATTTGCCTTTGTAAAATATATAAAAAAATCCATTCAGATTCGTTATTTTTTTAATAAAAATTAAAATAAACCTATCAAAATGATGGGAGTTTATATTTAGTTGATCATTAAATGGGTAAATGAAGAATTTTTATTCGATTTGAGATCATTTTATCTCATTTTCCTTAGATGTTTTATAAAAAAAAAAAAACCTTATCAAATTTTGTCAGTAAATTTTAGAGAAATAAATTAAAACATTTAAAAATTCTATAAACATTGCAAATTTTAATAAATCGTCATTTTCCATACAATAAATTTTTTGAAATCGTCAATCATCATTTAATCATATTTCACTTCAAAAATCGTCAAAATGGAGACAAATCGTCAAAGTTGGCAGCGCTGACGCAAAATATGATCCAATCGAATAATAAATTTGCTTCTTTTTTGATTGATTTGCTCATGAATAACTAAAGTCCAACAATGACAATTTTTTTAATTAATAACAATGAGACAGTTTATTATTAAATAATTTTATTTTTTTTTTATATTCATCCAAAACATCTTCTTATTAAATGTCACTTGAAAAAAAATCATAAATGTAATGAAACCTTTAAAACTCAGATTATAAAAAATATTTCATTTCAACACCCGGTTGACAAGTAATGTTCAGTTGAAACCGGTATAAAATTTTTTGTATTTTAATTAAGATTATCACTTTTTAAAGAACCTTAAATATTGTCATTTAAACAAATTTATTTTCAATATCAATATTCAATATTTTGTTATGTCTGGTCGTTAATTTTTTTTTTTTATAAATTAAAATTTTAATCACAAATAAATGTAGATTGTGAATTTAAATATTTATTTTGGAATTACTTTTTTTATCAAAATTTTAAAATAAGAAATTTAATAGATCTACTTTTGCTTTAAACAAAATTAGTTTGATTTAAATATCTCTTCAATACTAAAAAGTCAGAGATTTTAAAACGAGTTATTTTTATGTTTAAATTTTTTTACACATACAGTGTCGAGCAAAAGCAACAAAATATAGTACGTATATATTTGATTTGAAATATTTCATCTTCCAGGTCGGTTTGGAAGTATATAGGAGCTATCTAAATTTTGTAGAAACCCTGCAGGAAATGTCAATAGTGAAAAAGTATTGATTCACTATTGACTGTGTCACCAGTACTACTAACCAAATATTCCCCAGGCAATGTAATTTGCTATAGACATTTAACATGTACGTGTCATTGAAAATCACTAGTGACATTAGAACTATTGACTAGGTAGTGAATAGGTAGTTCTTATGGGACCATATGTAGACATTGGAACCAAAGATTCACTAGTGACTAGGTAGTTCTTATGGCACCATATGTAGACATTAGAAACATAGATTCACTAGTGACTAGGTAGTTCTTATGGGACCATATGCAGACATTGTAAAAAGTATAAAGTGTAGACGCTTAGTTGACAAAGTCAACAAAATAGTAGACAAAAGTGGAGACTTGGAGACACTTTACCCCAAGCTTCCTGCAGGGAAATGAGTCTTTGATGCCAAAATATTCAGTGACGTAGCTGTCATATATGGTATTAATTTTAAATTTAAAAGATCATTTGTAACACAGTGTTTTTTTTTTGCAAAATTAGATTAAGCTATCTACAAGAATGTTTATTTTTAAAAGGAAATGCGCTATCTACAGTACTTTTTTGATTTTATAATTACTAAGTGTTACAAATGCGTTTTTTGCTTTATAATAACTGTTTCGTATATTTTTAATATGCTTGTTACGAATCTGGCCTCAGAAAACATTCGGCTCTATGCAATAAGTCCCAGGTGCAAAATGTCACAGTGCAAAAGCTCCCAATGAAATAAATTCTAAAAAAATGAAATAAGTCCCGTCTCGAAAAAGTGAAATAAATTCTAAAAAAATAAAATAATAATCAAAACAAAAATGAAACAAATCCTAGGTTTTGGTTGTTATTTCATCATGAAATAATTTCCAAAGAATAAAAATTAAATAACTCCCAAAGTCCATGCAACACAAATGAAGTAAGGGCGTACCGTTATATTCCCCAAAGTCGTATTGCCCAAAAACCGAAATGACATATTGCCCAAATGTCCGCATATCCCCCAAAATTGTGGATGTTAATATGTTATAACGACCAAATCAATGACAGAAAATCCAAAACTTTTTTTGGGTGCTATGGCATTTTATTTAAAAAAAATTTTTTTTTTGGGCGCCATGACGGCAAAAAAAAGAAGTTATTGCCCAAAATCATAATTTTTTTTTTTTAATGTCATAAAACTTAATGTCTTTTGTGTCGCACGCAAAAATAACTTTATTTCGCGAAGCCGCCTGCCGCGTTCTACGGAGGAAAAAAACCCCCAAGAGCGGCCGAAGGCCGCCACCCAGAAGAACTTGTTTTTCAAATCGAGTCCGTTGAAATCTTATATTTTTAAGACATCAAGTAACATTTATTTTACCTGTCACAACTTTTTATGTCCCAAAATACCAACCCACACCAAGATTTATTGTTTTTTAATAATTATTTTTCTGAAAGTCTATTTTATTAAAAATTTTACCTATATATTAGTGTCTAAACGTTAAATAAACACTCTACTCTTTTATTTAAGATAAAAAAATATTAATTAGCTGTTTAAATGACAAAGCTATATTACTTATTGTCTTAAAGATAAGATTTCAACGGATTCGACATTGGATTTGTAAAAACGAGTTTTCCTGTGTGGCGGCCTTCGGCCGCTCTTAGGGTTTTTTTCGCCCGTAGAACGCGGCAGGCGGCTACGCGAAATAAAGTTTTTTCTGCGTGCGACACAAAAAAATAAAATTCAAGCAATTTTTTAAGTTTCCTTAAAACTCTTTTGTTTGATTTCATGAATCAGCCTTGACATTTAAGGTCTTATGACATTAAAAAAAAAAAAAATTATGATTTTGGGCAATAACATCTTTTTTTACCGTCATAGCGCCTAAATTTATTTTGGCCAAACAAAAAAACCGTCATAGCGCCCAACAAAAAATGTTATTTCGTCCAAATCAAGATCGTATTGCACAAAAACAAGAAAATTTTTACAACAACAATTTACATATAATTTTTTTGGGCGCTATGTCCCACTCTAAGTTCTGTTGGGACTTATTTCATTTCGGAATTACTGCATTATGAAATAACACCTAACAACAAAAATGAAATAACTGCAAAAGAAGTGGGTATTATTTCATTTGAAATTACTCCCAAATTTGTATGAAAATTTTTTGGGACTTATTTCATTTTTTTTGGGACTTTTTTCACCTGGGAGTTATTGCACAGAGCCAAAACTTTCAGCTGTTAGCGATTTTCACCTTTAGAGCAAAATAAGATGTGTCGGAGAACTTGTCGAATATAAAATGTCACCGAACTGATTTAAGTGAGTATGCAACAGAGCGAGTTGAGAGTATCTAGTATGCAACTAGTCTCATGTTAGGCATTATTTGATATGTAGCAATACCAGTTCGAAATGAAATATTACGTGATTGGTTTAACGGTACAAATTATAGTAGTAAAGAAAAATATTTAGTAAAACAATAGTTACAGATTAATCGCAACTCCATATGTTATGCACTTGTACAAACTTAATATTTTGGTGACATATCATTAAACTGCAATAAGCGAACAAGTTACAGGACAAATTAAAAATAATTGGCATGTTACCTGTTACTTTTTATTACGCATGTGCCATATTATGTACGGGTTACTGACAGAATCCGGACAGTTCCAGTCACTGAACTTACCCAAAAAATTATGTTACATTAACTGTTTTTATGATATTGCACAAGTCCCAACAAATTTTATTATTTATTAAATAACAGAAACATAAATCGTCCAAATGCCGCTTTTGGGCCGAATTCTTTGGTCGGATTCAATAATTTTATAATTTTGCAGACTCTACCCTATGGGAAATTAAGATGAAGTGAAACCGAAAACTTTATATTGAACGGGCTTGTAACTTTAACAAGTCGCTGCCATGTGACACGTCGCAGACCTAACCTGGAACATGTTCTCGAACATTGTCTTTTAGAATAGTCCTTATTGATTTTCAAACGAAATGTCATGAGCTTTGAAATATTTTACTAAAAAAAACTAAATTTAAGACCTTTTCGAAATCAAGAAAGTTACGGGGAAATGTAGAAAAATTAAGCGACCGCAGAAAGTTATCCTCAATTTAAAAAAAAAATATTAAGGGTAGAAGAAGCCCGAAGACCTAAAATCAAAGTTTCAAATTCTACAACTAGTAGATTTTTCAAAATATCTGGAAGCAAAAAAGTTTAGTAACGTCATGATGCTTGTCAGGAAAAGACCCTAACCACGTATTTAATTACTAAGAAGACAAGCTCTGCCTATTCTGGAGGTTCTAGCTTTTCTAAAATTTCGGGTTCTGATGAGATCTTTAGCCATATCGAAATACTAGTATCAACCTAGCTAATATGTTTGATTTGCTTTATATTTGTAAATATATGGAGGCTGGAAGCTCGTTATAATTTTAAAATAACATAAAAATAATTTCGATGTATATAAAAACAAAAAAACTATTAAAACTGTATAAGCCGATAAGATTTTATTACAATACTTACACAGCTAATTATTTTGCACCAGTTTAGAGTTACTTCGCAATTTCTACTGTTACGGCCCTTGTTACTTTGGTCCGCTTTAGTGTTACGTTAGTTTTTCTAGAGTTACATGATATATCAAGAATAAACCAGCCAAAGTTTAGCCACTATTTAAACAATCACGTGGTTGGATATTTTGCTGAAATTGCCACTCTTTGATACACCGAAGTCTTCGTTTATACGAAGTCTTCGTTTATACGACGTGTCTCCTTTTCACCTATCACATATTTGTCACTTCGGATCAATCAACCCGTAGGGTCATTATAATTTTGATATTTCATTTTACTCATTTTCTTACCACCATTTTGAATTCATCAGCTGATTCCTGTCTGTGTAGTTTGTGAAAAAACCGACTAAAATAAATATGTGGGAAATGTCAAACAAAAATATG
Organism: Delia radicum; assembly: GCA_021234595.1. Taxonomy (NCBI): domain Eukaryota; kingdom Metazoa; phylum Arthropoda; class Insecta; order Diptera; family Anthomyiidae; genus Delia; species Delia radicum. Next base: position 225,734,214 of record CM037852.1, on the reverse strand, counting down.
GAAGATCGTAATATGAGGCTGTGCAAAACAAAAGCGAAAAAAAAAAATAAAATAGCGAAATAAAACCGATAATACCATGGTTTAACTAAAAAGTTAACCGATGCCATAACAACTTTTTTTGTGGTAACCAACCACCATTATTATGAAAAAGTATTGATTGCCAATCCTGGTCTTTTGTGATAATAAAATTTATGGCTATTAAAAATTCACTGGATTGTAATTTGTATGACTTTGAACTTAGAATTTTTTTTTAGAAATAACTTTATGGGTTAAACATGAAGACAAACTTGTATCAATATTCGCTTTTGAGCAAACTCCACAGAACGACAGACATTTTTCCAGAAAATATTTAAAACTGTATGTGCGAAAATAAAAATTGTTTTTTCATGAATGGTAACCGATTCGATGCGGGTACCGGTAAGGCTATTTTCGTTTATTGCGATAACGGATTTTTAGGGGTAACGATATTTCAGTTATTCCGGTAACGGCTTTTTAGTGTTATTTTAGGGATAACAGGTTTTCAGTTATTTCGGTAACGGTATTTTAAGGATAACGTTATTTAAGTTATTCAAGTAATGTCAATGCATATCGATAATTTTAGACCCATTATGCCATAATTCTAACGGCAAGCTAGTTTATGATCAAGCTTCGCGATTTTTTTTCTGATTTTGTCATATTATTTGCGATAACGATATTTTACGGATATCGATATTTCAGTTATTTCGGTAACGGTATTTTAAGGATATTGGTGTTTTAATTATATCGGTAACGGTATTTCAATTTGAGACGCAAAAATTATGTTTAGCCGTGTATTAACAATTAAAGTTGGTCCTGTTATTAACTTCTTTAAAGAAAAGAGTTACATTTTTTAAATAATTCCATAATAATTGTAACTTTTCTTAGCCAACGTTTGTATGACCGACTGTTCGGATGCAATATTTGGACACATTTCGTAACTTCTAACTATTAAATGTATATTAAAATGACTGCTTTTATATTAATATGTCGCCTGGTTATAAATATTTGCGATTTCAAGGTATAAAATTTGGAAAAATTAGCGGTCGGAGTACAAAATCGTTAAAATTCTTATTTTTTGAAATTTTAATTTGCAAATACCTAATAGAAAATAGTTGAACAAAATTCAAAAGAAGTATTTTACCAAACATAATTAAGAAAAACTATACAACTTTTAGTTTCATAAAATTGCTAAACATTTTTAATTGTGTTGCTTTTGTTTTGTACAGTCTCATATTGGGAGCTACCATATTTTTGTTTGCCTTATCCCACATATTTATTTTGGTCTGTTTTTTATATACTTCTTATATACTCTATTTAATAATATAAAAGATTTAATCAAAATCTTGTTTCTAACCGACTTGGAAGATGAAATATTTCAAATCAAAGATTTACTTATGTTTTGTTGATTTATTTTGCGCGACACTGTACTTGTAGTGCATGTATATTTGACCATGACTGCTTTTATTCAATTTCAACCGAGCCTACTCATTTACCCCCTTTTTATAAATTTGTATTTCTCTCGTTTTATTTCATATGTATTTGTTAATTAATGGAAAATAAATATTTAACTTTACTATCAAGTAAGCACCACACTCACTGTTTTTAAACCCTTAAACATTAGGTGGTAGGTATACTTTATCATTGCATTTGTAACGTATCGAAATATTGGATTAAACCCTTCTAAATTTCAATCCTTATCTAGTTTTTTTTCAGTTTGAACACCGTCTTAAAACAAAAATTAAAAGCTGAAATTTGACAACTGATTAGATTGTCCAAAAAAAACCGACGAAATGAGAAAACCCGGTTTGGATATGTTTGAAAAATTAGAGTTAAAAAAAAAAACGGTTTCGGTAACGTTTTTTTTTTTGTTTTTTATTTTTTATAACGAGCTTCCAACCTCCGTATATTTACAGAAATAAAGCAAATCAAACAGATAGGCTAGGTTGATACTAGTATTTCGATCTGGCTAAAGATCTCATAAAAACCCGAAGTTTTAGAAAAGTTAGAGCCTCCTAATAGGCAGAACTTTAACAAAAAACCTATTAATAATCAATTTTGCTCCATTCTTACGGTTTTTATTAAAAACCCGGTTTTAACTGGTTTCGGTTTTATTGTTTATTCATGTTATTTTTGTTCCTTTGAGCGTGTAAAAAGCTAATGTACTCCATATCGTCACCTAAAATGCAAAAAGGAAAAGCAGAAGCAAAAAAACGTTGTAAAGATATTAAAGATGTCATTAACATATTTTTGCTCTTGCTCAAAACACGACTATATACTTTATTCTAAAGAATGTTTTTATTTTTTGTTAACCCTTTCACTACCCTTGTACACAGGAGTGTACACATTTTTAAATAAATATACAAATTTTGATAATGCAATAAAGCTTTATATTTTTGTTTAAAAATGTTCATTAGGATATTAATAATTGAAAATATCATTATATGGATAAACTGTTTACCAAGGCAATATAATTAGTAGCGATATTTGTGAAGAAAGTCCTATGTTTTTAATGAACATTTATCTCCCAAAAAAGGGGCGTTTGGAGTATCTCGTAAACTAAAAGAGCTAGAATCTAAAAATTGTACATGAAGTTTCATCTAACGACCAGAACAAAATCAGAGAATGAATTTTTGGTTATTCGAATGTTTTAATGGTAAAAATAGGCCGAGAAATTTCAAAAATTCTAATTCCGGCCCCATTTTTTGGTGGATGGGAGGGGCATCCATGTAAACATTTTTCTTTTTAATTTAAGGACCCATAACAAGAATTTGATGTCAAAATAGAAATACTTCCACCAACAAAAAGTCGGTAGTGAAAGGGTTAATATTCTGCGAGTTATGATTGGTACTCCTTTTTGGCATGGTTTTTTCCGTAACAAAAAGACGTAGCAACGAACATGAAAAATTGTGATTTTTTTGGGATATTAGTGTTTTTCCAAACAAAGTAGTTACTTTTTTTACAAGTGTGTTCTTATGCCATTTCGTTTTAGAAATTCATGCACATGAAAAAAATTGCGTTTATAAAATCGTTATTTGTTGCCAAATAAATTCAAAATTTTGTAGGGACATGTGCGTCATAATCAATTAAAAACTTGACTTTTAATATTGTTGTTATTACGTCCTTTTGCATTTTAGGTTACGATATACAAAATATTTTTCATGTTCACAAATTTTGCACATTTAATGTTGTAATGGTAAGAGCGTTGGACTGTTACGCAGATGGTCCCGGGTTCGATTCCCGGTGACGACAAAATCAATTTAGAAAAAAATAATATGTATGAGTTTTCTATCCCTCATATATATCGCAGGCCCACCATCGGTGTTCCCATAGCATTAAACCCACCGAATTAAAATAATGAATCAGGGCTATGAACAAAAAGCTTCAATAAGTGCGCTAAATCTCCATCACGCGGCGAGCAACAACTGTTTTAAGACTTATCATCTCGCGCAATTACAGTGTTTGAAGCACTTCATTTTTTCCCGCCTTTCATCTCTCTACTATCCTCTTTCCAAAGAAAGCAACACATAAATAAATAGGAAGAATTTCCTAAGTGTTGCTTCTCTTTTAAAAAAAATAAAAAATCACACCAATCGCTAATCCTAAATTTTGGAAATTGCGATATTCGGTGTTATTAAGATTGTCGAATTTAAACATGATATTTTCGACTTCATACAAAAAGAATTTGTGTATCTGGGAAATTATAAAGAAATAAAATTCTGTTTAGTTTTTTGTATAAAATTATAAAGAAATCAAATTCTGTTTAGTTTTTTGTATAAATTATTTTTAACGTTTATTTTTTTTTAACGAATTTTCAACAAATTGGACTAACTTTCGATTTTGCCAATTACAATGTTAAAGGGCGATATATCTTCTCATTTCTTCTGAAAATGGCCGCCCTTAATTTAAACTCGTTCTTACAACAAATGATACTGTATACACTGAGAAAAGTTTTGCTATTTGCCAACTGAAATTCGGTTACTACGACTTAAATTTGGATATTATGAATTTCAGTCGGTAGGCACAACTGAATATTAGGTTTTACAACAAACTTAGGTTAATTCAACTAAATTTTAGTTATAAACACCAACATTTTCAAAATTCTAATGTAAATATCGTTGTTAGAACTGAATTTATAAATTGTTACTATTAAAATACACTTTTAAATTCGGTTGGTACTTTATTTTTCTGTGTGTATATTTTATATTAGCCGGATTTATGTAATCTAGGATATAGTAAAAACATCGTATTTGGCCAACATTAGTGTCAAAAAAGTCTTGCCAACCCTGGAAAGTTTATTATAAATTTTGTTTCAAACATTTAAAAATTTTGTTTCAAGCATTTAAAAATATGGGAAATAAATAATTGTTTTGATAGTTCATAATAAAATGTTTTATTATATATAAGAGTAGAAATAATCGTTTAATTTTAGAATAAATGAAAGAATTATATTTAAAATGCTGCAACAACTGTTAATTTCCGCACTTGCAAATACGCGATACGTTCCTATACACCGTATAGGAACGTATTATGAATCCCCCACTATATTTTTTGGTACATTTTAGATTACCAAATTTAAACTCCCGAGTAAAAATTTTAATATCTAAAGCCACATTCACACTAGATAGCAAAACACGTGTTTTGCCAAAACACGTAGTTTAGCTCCTAATTCTGTTCCAACAATTCTTTATCCTTTTCTACTCGTTTTGGCAAAACACGTGTTTTGCGTTCTAGTCTGAATGCCGCAACATAACTTATCAAAAAAGGTAAATCAGTTCCCATATATAAACACATTCAAATTAGTCCGAAAACTATAAAATAATCAGCTGTTAATAAAACACAAGTTTTGCATTTGCGAAAATAAACAATAACAATTAAGAATACCTATGAAAATATGAATTGCCATATTAAATAATCGCTTTATATTATTTAGTTATAATTTTTTTCTATATTTAATTCATAGTAACAGCTTTTTTATATAATCAAAATTTTGCGATTATTTTTGGGCTTCGTGCATTTTTATCTCGTTATGAGACATATTTTTTGTTTAATCTCATTTTACCAGACTTTACCCACAATTACCTCAAACAAACCTAAAATGAATTGTTAAAAAGTTTCCAAATTTTGCAATACTACCGCATTTATACTACAACCAAAAACTAGTGGTTTTGTGGTTATATTACTCTATTTAAAGTCAGATAACTACCCAGCAAGAACAGTGACGGTCATATGACCGACACTGCTGATGGAAATATGTATCAATGCGTAGAACAAAGTTTCTATCATTTTCTTAAGGGCAATGTGAAAAAAGTGATGGAAGCATTGTGTACGTGTGATTTTGCTACTTCCTCTAATTTATAAACTCATTAGTTAGAGGAAGATGCAAGATTTGCATGTGTTAGTTTCGGTCATCCATTTCTTGTAGGGTATTTTCGCAGAGGAATTTCTGTAATTTTGATGGTAAATATTTTCTGAAAACAATACTAGTTACGTTCGGTAATTTAACATCTAAAATTTGTGTTCATCGATTTTATTTTGTCTTTAAAGTGTACATTTTTTGAACTTATGATACAATTTTTCCCTAGTTATCTAATTTACTTGAGGGTTACACGATCAAGTTTTGCTTATCAAGTTTTAATACACTCACACTTTCTAAAATTGAAACGAACTTAAGTTCTGAAGCAATCGCTTCAGATTTCTCTTTCAAGTGGAGTGTATCAATATACGTTCAAGAAAACAGCTGATTACAATTCTTCTGAAATTGTTTTTGTTTTCCCTTTCACCAATATTGAAATTGCTTTCAACTTGCGTGCAGCCTACGTCACAGCTGTCAATTTTTACTTATTTTGACAAACAGTATATGTAAAAGACTATCAAGAAAATCTTGTTCGTGTGTCTGCAGTGTTAATTAAGATGCTTTTTTAAATTCAACAAAACGTCGAGTGCCACAGAAAATCAGCTGGAGTGACATAGTTTTGCCTGTCCCGGTCTTATGAATCATCAGCTTATCTCGAACGGAAATGACTTGTGATACGAAAACGATCGTTTTTTTGTCCTTTCGCAACGATATCGTTTCATAAAATTATAATACCGTTTTCGATATCGCCCTAGTCCTAGTCTGGTATCGATATCGAAAATGATACATCGGATTTTTAATTAAAAAAATAATTAAAAATATCGAACCACTAAATATTATACTAGATCGTGTGTATACTAGATCGTGTATTTATTTTTTTTATTAAAAACACAAATTTTTAAAAATTTTACAGTGAACACTTGACGTTGGTCAGAATCGTAAACATCCAAAAGAAAATATGAGAAAATTAAAAAAAAAGTAATTTATTTTAAATTTTACCAAAAAAACAAACACCGAAAAAACACGAAAAACCCCGGGAGTTAAAAAAGAAAATACGGGGATTTTCCGTTTGGCTATCCTAATGCACAACAATATTTTTAACCTCTTCATGGCCGAATTGTAATTATTTTTTCTAGTCTCCACTTAAATTAATAAACAAAATTTATAAAAAATAAGAGCAACGCTATTTTAAATTATTTCGGTAACGGTATTTTAAGGATAACGCTGTTTCAGTTATTTCGGTAACGGTATTTTAGCAATAACGATAATAATAACGTTATATCGGCAACAGTTTTTTACGGATAACGGTATTTCAATTATTTCGGGATAACGACAATCAGTTGCAAGGGCTTTGAATCGATAACGGTATTTTAGCGGTATATATTCTCATCCCTGTTTTAAATGTAATCAAAATGTTGTAGTCCCTCACTTAACCCTGATAACTGGAAACCCAAATATAGAGATATATTCCCTAAAAAAATGGAGACTTGCTAAAGGCAAGTCTCCACAGATACTGCTGAGATGATAATCCTACCCCGAGTGAGACTCTGATTGAATCGTTGTCAAAACGAGGCTTTAAACTTCAAGCTTTCTGATGTAAAGGATTTTACTGACCACTGGACACACTTGATATTGACATGATCCTAACAATGCACTCGATGATTTTATTTACCGAGTGTTTTAAGTATTTAAATTGAGTAAATTATCTGTCTTATGAATTTGTTGCTCTTTTTTTCATTCGGTATTCATTATGACTTCGATTTAAAAAAAAAAAAAAACTTTCAAGAGTGTTTCTAATTCGTCATAGATCGACTTATTTAAATATTAACTAGTTTCTACATGTTCTGAATTAATAAGAAATATAAATTGAAGTTGGTCGTTTCTCTTTAAAAAAGCACATATCTTGGAATATTTTTAACACCAACTCAAACAACTTTAAAACATATATCGTGGATTTCTTGCTCTTCGTCGAAATGCGCGTCTCCGTATACTAAGTACAATATATCCAATATTCAGTAAAAAAAAATCAAGTCACACGACTTTCTGCTGGTGAATAACGTGATTTTTTTGTGTTGTTGTACGAGTAATTCAGTCTTGTATATATCGATAATTCGTTGCTCTTGTGCTGAATATAAAATAATATTTAAATTATGCTAACGTGTCAGTGACTGACTGTTGCGTCAGTGGAAATACAAAGAATTTGCTTTGGTATAGTTGGTAGTTAAAAATGAAATACTTAATTATTCGAATAAAGAACAAAATCGAAGAAAACACACACAGACAAAAATACATATGAGCTATTTCAAAAACTTTCGACACAGGTTGAAATTGATTTTAGATGCCACTTATTTCGCAAGTTGTATTTTGGGTTGATAGAAACGATGGACAGGGTTGGATTGGCTATAATTAACCCTCAACCGGTACACTATCATCCAGCATACGTATACGGTACACAGGTGTGAATTCAGATTTCAGATTTTCTTAGGATTTGAAGAATAAAAAGATTAGCAATATTTATGTAAATAAGTATGATACATGATTTTGGGGTAGAATTTTGTTGTAAATCCAAAACCGTTGCCTAAATTATGCAGAAATTGCATTAAATTACTCAAAAAACAGCTGTAAAAATTGTATTTTTTTAAAGTAAGATTTAAAAAAAAAAAAAATATAGGGAACATTCCACGTAAGATCGATCAAAATCTGACCTTAGGTCATGTTATTTAAATTATATTTTCCACTCACAAACCTCTCATGGTTAAATGACAACATTGTTGGTTATAAAATCTGCAAATTTTGTATGCACCAAATTCATTTTCAATTAAACATTTATTTGATACATATTATTAAACTTTTATTTGGAAGTGAGATTGATATCAAACAAAAGTTCATATGAAACTTTTTTGACATTTTTTTTTTTTGTAAATTGATAAAGTTCAAAAAAGTACAACTTTTCATTCCTGTAACAACTAAAATGCTTTATCAATTGCGGCAAAACGTACATTTAAAAAAGATTTTTATTCGCTTAATACTATGGAGCAAACATATTTTTTATAACCTCAAAAGACATCCATATATAAAATTTTTAAGTTAGCGAATTTTAAAGTACATATTTGATATGATTTCCTGCAAATAAGTGACACTTAATATTAATATTTACAATTAAACATCAAAAAGCGGCAAAAATTCATGTTTTCCAAATTAATCGCGGTTTTCTTTGTAAGTTCTAACATATGAGAAAAAGTTTTTTGAGCGTATTTTTATATTTTTTTGTGGTGTAATATATATTTTAAAATGTGATAATTACAATAAGATCTATAAAATGATTAAAGCTAACCAAAAACTGTAATTTTATTATTTTTAATTTTCTTTTAACTTAAAATTGCCATCATTTTTGCGCCACCAAATTTAAACGATTAACGCTAATGGATTTAGCATGCTTACACATCGGCTAACATATACACAAAAGGTTATTTATGTCATAAGAAAAGCTTTGAAAATATTTTGCCTAAAAGTGTCCAACATTTTTAAAACTCCTCATATAAATATCAGCTCTTTGCTTTGACTTTGTAGAACGAGCCCCTCTTTCTTGCCCTTTTGTTTTTGGAACATACCACACATAGTTATTCTTTATTAATTGTCGTTTTCGTTTTTCGGGAATTTAATTTATAAGGCAATTCAAAAGTTTCAACACGTGATTTATGCTAATATTTTAAAATAACGTTGCTATGACACTTAAATTTGGATTTGTTTTAAAATTAACATAAAAATATAAATTTTATGTTAGGATTTATTTAAAAACTAGTTTTTGAACTTTATATTTAGAATTTGTTATTAAAGATTTTAAAAAGAAGAGTTTATATTAATACGGTCTGGCTCTCGCGTTATCTTGTAGATTATTATAAATTCACATTTATGTCTGAATTAATGTCAATTAACCGCCAATGGCGACAACAATATTTACAATCAATAAATTTTGCCCTTAGACATTTTACAATGCAAAATAAAAAGTAAAATCTGTGAAAGGCGTGGTAGAGAAGAATGAGTGTATTTTCTAAAAATCATAACTACATTGTAAATTTTCAATTTTTCTAAATCAGACTGCGCAGTATTGAACCTTCGTCGGTGACCCTGTTTTTTTGAATAATGTAATATTTGTTACGTTTTTATTTGTTCGATTGCGTCTATATGAAATTTTCTGTGCAATCACTGACCGTGGTATAGATAAACTGATTTCTAATGCCACATGCACTCGCACTACACGTTAGACAGAGCGCTTTAGCCCTCTGAGCTATCGTCAGGTCGAGTTTTGTTGTGATTAAAGCTAGTTTTATTCAATACACGGTGTTTTTGTTCTTGCATACATAATCTCAGAAGTACAACTCCAACAACACAACAGTTCTATTTTTAGAAACTTACCTCACTTAGTAATGTCCCCATCATTAAATGCTGCAGCGCTGATGATTCTAGTTGAATCAAAAGAAAGGAGGCCTCACGCATTATTAAAACTGCTGCTTTAAAATATTTTTCTTAAATTTTTGTAAATTTTGATATATTAAGTTAAAAGTACACTTAGAAAATTACATTACAACTACATTTGCAGTTGAAAAGGTGTACACTACATTAGCATTTAAATGAACTGTAATGTGTAGTTATTTTTACCTGTTAAAAATTAACTGTCGAATTTAGTAAAAAAAAAACAACTACAAATGCAGTTAAAACAACATTACCAGCACTTAAAAAAAAGTTTGTAAAAAAAGTTTTGTAAATGTTCTTAATCTGATTTTATTATTGAATAAACACGCTATTGTAAAACTATATTTACATAAAATATCAATTTTAAAATTCACATTTCAATTTCACGCTATTTCTCAAAATCATTTCTGCCCCCTGTCTGTCTTTAAGATATGTAAAATTGTTTTTTTTTTAATTTTTTTCGTCGTATTGACTTCATATACAAATATTAAATAGCTACAAGAAAAGAAATACAACATTTAATAATATTCATGTAACTAAGTTTAATAAGTTTATTCCAAATCTTACCTTAATATTTAATTTATTTGATACAATTTACAGCGTTTTCATTTTATTTGCCTATCTTCTTTAACATTCTCATTTACACAACAGGGAAAAGGGAAAAGAGAAAAACAAACCGGTTTTTGCAGGCGCCATATTGGTTTGTCAAAAAGTCGAAACAACTGCATAAAATAACTGTTACCGCAATGCAGTAATTTTGGTAGATTGTTTAAAAAATCAACCCTCAAAAACGTTAACAATTATTGTGTAATTATAGTTTGGCAACGCAGTGTATAGTGCGGTCCTCCGTAAGATTGTGAAATCCCAAATTTCGCCCTTCATGCTACTAACGTGCCCACCTCTGGTATATTGCAACTTCTCAAACCGTTTTTGTAATACACTCAGCTAGTCTTACAACCTACACTAGGTCACTTGACGAGTGATTTTTGTGTGTATTACAGTGTTATTATTTCCCAACTTTGAATACACAGTTAAACTTCGATATTACGAACTTCGTTATAACGAAAAACTCAATATAACGATTTTTTAGCTGAGTCCCTTGAAAAAAACCTTTTTATTGCAAAGTTGTTCATACAAAAATGCTCTATAGCTATAAGGAAGAAATTCTGAGCTATAAAGCCTCTATATAGCGCAGTAAAGCCTCTATACAACGCAATTATAATTGAGGAATACATACATAACATTTTAATGTACATACATATAACATTTTAAGTGTGTAAGTCATTAAAATCCCGTTATCGAAAGCCTCTACCTAACGAAGTCTTGACCTATAGCCTCCATACAACGAAGTCAGAATAAAGCAAAATTAAATTTTAATCAAAACGGGGAAGTCCCTTTTAAAAACAACGAAAGGTAAATGTCTTTGCAGGTGCATATGTAAAGCGCCACAAATGTAGTCAATTCTGTTTTGGTTCTTTGCCAAAATGAGTGTATTAAAGCGTAAATCAATTTCTATACGAGAAAAAATTTCTATAATTGATGCTGTTGATCGTGGTGACAAATCTAAGCAAGAAATTGCTAAACAATTTAATATACCGCCGAGAACTCTTTCTTTAAAAAATAGGGAGATTATTTGCAACACTAAACCTTTAAAGTGCAAAAGATTACGCCTTCCAGAATATGAAGACGTTGAGCAATGTTTATCTAAATGGTTTACACAATGTCGAGTAAACGGAGGACCGATGGTAAAAACCAAAGCTGAACAGTTTGCAGCACGTCTGGGACACAACGATTTTAAAGCTAGTAACGGTTGGCTTGATAATTTTAAAAAGCGCCATGATATCGGATTTCGAAAAGTGAGTGGAGAAAGTGTCAGTGTAAGTGATGAAGTTTGTTCTGAATGGAAAGCATTGTTACCAAGTTTGTTGGCAGAATATGAGCCGCACAATATTTTTAATGCAGACGAAACTGGACTACTTTTTAAATGCGCACTAGACCGAACAATGACGTTCAAATCCGAAAAATACCACGGTGGAAAACATAGTAAAGAAAGATTATCTATTTTATTTACTGTTAACAGAACAGGCTCTGAGAAAAGAAAATTGCTCATAATCAGAAAATCGACTAAACCAAGATATTTTAAAAACATAAAAAGCTTACCAGTGGACTACACTGCGAACAAGAAAGCTTGGATGACCAGCGATATATTGCTTGATTACTTACAAAAATTTGACAACGATATGACTAAAGCCAATCGTAAAGTTTTACTGTTCGTGGGTAACTGCACAGCACATAAAAATGCTCCATCACTTAAATCCATCAAATTATCAAAATATTTTGATTACAGAAAACGTTTGCCTCCAAGACAGCGAAGAATGGCTTATTCTAAAAAACCATTTTAATTTAACAGAACAGTTTGATGATTTTGCGAATTTCGATGACAACATTACTTTTACCGGGTCCCTTACCGATGATGACATTATTACTAGTGTAACGAAACCACAAGATAATGGTGAGCAGGATGATGAAGAAACTGAAGAAATCTAAAATGTTGTAACCGCTAGAGAGGCTAAAATAATTGTCGGAAAACTGCAAACATTTTTTGAGGCACAGGATTCTACACCGCAAAATACATCCGTCAGCTTGGCATCTGTCGAAAAAAATATTGACGGTTGCATTCTAAACTTGCGTAAACAAACAAAAATTACACAATATTTTACTAAAATGTAATAAAATAATAAAAACATAATTTTTTATTTATCTCTTAAATAGTGAATTTTTATTACATACATAGTATTTTCGTGTAAAATAGAATTTGGACAAAAAAAAAAACTGTAGTTATAACGAATTTTTTTCGTATTTCTTTAAATTTCGTTATACCAAGGTTTCACAATGCTATGTATAACGAAGTATTTTTCGATCCCCTCTAGATTCGTTATATCGAAGTTTCACTGTATCAATAATAATAAATATAAACTAAACGAGAATTTTTAAAAACGGGTCGTATGTTTTAATTACAAACAAAAATTTATTGTTTATTGCAGAATTACTGTTTTGGCAGTTGTTTAATAAAATACTAAAATAACTGCTGCAAACAACTGTTAAAAAAATTTAGTATTTTTTTTTTTCTTTAGTTTTTTTTTCTTAATAACTGTCATTATAGTTGTTTTGTATTACTTCATAGAAAAATTAATGTAATTGCAGTTAAAAACAACAACAGCTGGCATTTTTTTTTTTTTCTTAGTTCTATCTCGATTTACTGAATATCAGGCAGTATTCGTAAATTACGTTGGACCTGCATCGGTAGTAATAAATATCGCCTATACACTACTAGTCATTAGAATAAGGCCAGTGGTTTATAAATATATTTTTGATTTATTCACCTTTGTAGTGGTTTGTAATTTAACTTTTTTTGTGTTTTATTTAAGAGAACACTCTCCTAAAAATAAATAATATAAAAAGTAAGAATTTAAAAATAACGGTTATATTTTATTTTGTATTTTGGTAAACAAGTTAAATTAAATGCTTTTTCAAAGGCTTCATTAGAATAAGGCCACATAAGGAAATAACAAAAAATACAACAACAACATATTTTTTTGCTTTAAGTTTTTAAATCTTTTAATAACTAGTGCAACCTCCTTTGTTAGAAATTACTTCAAAGATTCTGTTTGGAAGGGAATCGTACAATGACTTAAGGTAGTCCAATGAGATTTCGGACCATGCTTCTTTAATAGCTTCAATTAAAGAATTTTTGTACTCAAATTGTCTTCCGTTTTCGTAGACTTTTCGTGTCATCCAGCCCCACACATTTTCGACAATGTTTAGGTCTGGTAAATAAGGTGGCAATTGCATAAGCCCAACATTTTGACTCTGAATCCAGTTTCTTACAACTCTAGCTGTGTGTATATTTGCGTTGTCATGTTGGTAAGTCCAACATATGGGTCCAAACAGTTCACTAAAATGTGGAAATGCAGATTCCAGAATGCGTTTATAGGATTCAGCAGTCATTTTAGCACTTTCAAAAACGATTTCGGATGTTCCATAGTAGGATACAGTGCCCCACACCATGACTCTACCTTCCCGGGAATGGTGTCTATTCAAAAATCTTGGTTCTTTTCTCAAATCATGAAAATAGTAAGCCATCAGGACCATTCAAATTAAATTTTTTTCATCGGAAAATACGACGGTTCTCCATTCATTAGTCCACTTTATCTTGTCGCGACCAAATTCTAACCTCTTTTCTTTTCGTAGTTTGTTTAATGGTGTTTTTTTGGAGTTTCTTTCTCTGAAGTTGAGGACAAGATTTGATAACATGTCTAACTGTGGATATACTTGCATTAACTCCTGTTTGAGACCGAATTTTGCTCACTGAGGATGCTGAATTTGAGGCTTTTCTTATAATCATGCGTCTCTCCCGCTGTGTTGTGGCTCGATAAGTTCGCCCTTTCATATTTTTTCCATAGTTGTCCTTATTCTCAAGAAAATTATTCACAACGGTTTTGCTCCTACCAATTTTTGTTGCTATTGCACAGCTGGAATAACCTTCATCTTTGCAAGCTTCAATTGTAGCCCTTTCTGATATGGACAGTGATGTTTTTCTAACCATTGTGGTTTACAAATAATGAAAATAGGTCAATTGAACAATTTTCTCGACATTTTCCGTGTTTTTTTAAGACTTGTTTACTCCACGCATGAAAACCCGTAACTGGCCTTATTCTAATGATGCATTTTTAAAAGGGCATTTTTTAGCATTCATTTTAAAAAAATCAAATAAAATATAACGGTTCTTCTCAATAAACAAATTTCTTTTTGTTGCATTGTTGGAAGTTTTCTTTAAATTATTACAACAATAACTTCGTTAAAATGAATAAAGAGAACTGGAAATTAAGAGAAATTTAGTCCGAGAAGGTTGGCCTTATTCTAATGAATAGCACTGTATGTTCACTTATTCAGTGCCTTTGAAATTCTTCTTAAGTTCAATGATTTGATGTTAATTAAAAATTCAATCTGCTTATCAGTTTTGTTTAGAATTTCCAACAATAACATCGATAATGAACTGCTCAAAAGTCAAACCCACAATATTTGTTGTTCTTCTCAAGACTATAAAACATGATAAGCATTTTTTTTTTTAATATTATCAAAATTTTCAATGAAATTGTTTTTGGAACCGTGACAATTGAACTTGAAATATATTTGTTCAAAAAAAAGAGGGGTGTGTTTCTAAGTTGAAAAAGCGTGATTTTAATATATTCAAAAATATCTGCCTTAGTTTTGGGCTGATAAAAAAAAGTATGTACTGTTTATTATTCATATTAAAAGATTTATTTAATTTTAATATTATAGTGATATTAAGCCTGTATGGACACATGCTTCTTTGCAGCAACTTTACCAGGGTTCTTCTATAAAATGTTTTAAAATCCAAAACGGAAAGTCAAAAAATTTAAAGTTTCTGATAGAAAAACCCTAGGGGGTTATTATGTAATTCGATTCGAAAATTTTTTTGTTCGAATTCGGAAATTTTAAAACTCTTGTAAAATGATATCCGTACTTAAAAGTCCAACTTTTTTACTTTTCGCATTTACTAGATCATTGTCTACACATTTTCAACATTTTTACCCATTAACAAGTAAAGGGTCCGCCATCTAACGTTTTTTTTTTCAACTAGTGCTTATTTCGTGAATGGTAACACTTAGCGTATGTCTGATTTGACAGATAATTAGTTTTATCCTTCCGCTGAACGAATATGGTTGTGTATACGCTTGAACAACACTGTGAAATATTACGATATTACTTTGAAAATCATGGTAATGTTGCAGAATGTGTGCGAAAATTGCGTACGGATTTTGGAAGAAGAGAAGCACCGCCAGCTCCGTATGTTCGTGAGAAGAATTTTGCATAAAGACCTTGGTATGACGCCATACAAAGTCCAATTGGTTCAGGAGTTGAAGCCAACTGACCAACCAATGCGTTTTCGCTTCGCTAAGTGTGCCTGGTGAAATACAGCTGCACACAATCGATAATGTACTTAAAAATTGGACCGATCGTGTAGGCTACTGCATGGCCAGCCGAGGCAGCCATTTGAATGAAATTATTTTCCATTACTAACCGGAAGGATTGTACTTTCAAATAAAAAAAGAAATTTGAGAAAATATTCAGTAGTTTTTTATAGCATTTTCAAAAAAAAAAAGTTATTTGGCGGACCCTTTACTATTAATTACTTTATTTTTAATGTGAAAATTCTGTTCGAATCGAATTACGTAATAACCCCCCTGGTAAAAAATATATTTCAAAAAAGCAGTGCCTCGTTTCTGTAGGATAATGTCAGAAGTTTTCGCATCACCCTGCTTTTTACGGGGTGAGTTAAGAGGTGACATTTTTATAGCTAAAATCTTATAACTTTTAAAACTGTGGAGAAATGTATTTTAGTAAAGCCCGTAATTCGAAATTTAAATAACGTGAATTAAGCGTTTGATTAGCTATTTTGATTGAATTTATATTAAATTGTCTGTGTAAAGCAGAGCAAGGTTGTAATTTACATGTATTTTGCGAAACTTTTCTCGATGCGAAAGTTACAGAAACGGTGTGAAGAAGGTGTCATATAGGCTTTACTAATTCTACAATTTTGTTCTAGTCGTTTCTTTAAAATTTTAATTTTCTTTGCATTTTTGTACGAAATAACTAAATGATATTGTTGATTTTCTTAAATGCTATAAAATTAGTAATAAACCATTGTTTATTAAATACACTAATAGAATTGTGTAGGTAGAAACGTTTAAAAATTACACTTAAAACAACATATGCAATTGATTGTGGACTACATTTTTGCAGTTATTATTTATTAACTGCACTCAGGAGGGTGATTGTAAAAATAAAAAAATTGCTAATGTCTTAGCAAAAAATTTAAAAAATTCTTGCTAAAAATTAATAAAAATTTTTGGTGAATACACACATTCATTGACGACATGATTTAATTTAATATCTGAAAATATATAGATTTTTTTTTATATAACACAAACAAAAATATATTTCAACTACTTACATCCGTGGTTGTCTAAATGATGACAATTTGGACTGAAGCTAAATGCCGTAGATAATTCTAGAAACAAAACAAAATATGCCATACACAGAAACAACCCTTTTTTGCAAAAACTGCTACTATGATGTGTGTTCTTCTCCTTCGCTTTAGTCTGTCTACTTATATTTGTTTGAAAATTTTCCATAAATTACCACTATAAAAATTTAGTTTACAAATATTTTTTATTAAATTTAAATATTTTATTTTGTCTTTAATTTAATTAATAATCAATTTCTTTGGCAAGCCGTAATCAACACAATATGTGATCAACAATTTATATGAATACACATTGTTGGTGAAAAACATATACAAAACTCTTTAATTTTTGATTTTTTTATATGTCTTACAGGAGTTGTACTTTTTAGTATATCGGCGTAGACTATGCGACTTCACATATCCCCACAGAAAATAGTCTAGATCTTGGAGGCCTATTCACGGGTCTGAAAAGTGAAACTATGAGGTTACCAAACGTTGGCTTTAATAAATCAATTGTGGTACGAGCAGTGTGACATGTTGCGCCGCCTTGTTGAAACCCCAGCTCCCGCACATCACGGTTGTTCAATTGATGAGCGAAAAAGTCATTAATCATGGCTCTATAGCGGTCACGATGGCGGACAAACTGATTGGGGCCTTCCTTTACGCTACGCTCTACAGCAGCAATGATTTAGAGTAAACGTGGTGCGAAAACGTTCCATAGTTAATCGCATTAATTGCTCTCGTTTACGATTATGTTGATCGTAAAATGGACGAAGTGCGCGATACGTATTTTGAACAGAACCATGATTTTAAAAATAAATTTGCGCAATTTTGAAACTATTTTCAGGCGTCAGTTTATTAATGTTGAAATGCAAAACTAAACATAAATCACTTGACAGCTAACAAAATGGCCACCAGTTAAAAAAGTGTTACCAACTTAATGTTCTATACCTGTATAAAAAACACCCTTTATAACTAAAATTTTAGCTGAAAACACAATGTCAGCAGAAAATATGGTAGGAAATAGTATACTTGATTTACAAGACGTTTTACCAATTTTTCTACTAAATTTTTTGTTTGTGTGTACAAACGCTTTGTACTCGGTCTAAGCCGGGACTCAAATACTTTTGAAACAAACCATATTAAAAACATATTTTTGTTGCATATCTAAAGACTAAAAAATAAACAGATTTTTTCTGCGACTCCTTATATTAATTATTTCCAATGACGCCCAGTTAAAAACTACAAAAAATAGAGATCATCCATTGTAAAGTTAAAAATTTTCAAAAAACGTGGGCGTAAAAAAGGCGTGGTCAGTGAATTGTATGTGTCACTATTCAATGCGAAAAAAATGTTTTAAATAAATTGAATAATGCATTCAAAAATTTAAAAAAAAGTAGTCGTAAAAGCAGGCGTGGTCGATTAAAAATAAGTGATGATTTTGCCTGAGGTTTGAGGATCATGATTGGTAGTTTTGAGCAAGTTCTAGTGAGTTAAACATGTTTTATCTAAAGTAAAATATTGCATGCAAAAATTTAAAAAAGAGGCCTGTTAAGTTGGCGTTAATAACTGATAAGGGTGGGAACCGTGTTTTTATTAGGCTGCCCAATCTAATGTTTAGGCGTTAGTAAGTGGGATAAAAAATCACCCCATTTTACGTTTTTATTTCGTTCAATTAAGAGTGACAATAGAAAAATTTGGTATCAAATGAAAGGTTTTTTGAAGACACATTCTCTGGTGCACAAATTATGCCCAAATACTTTCAAGTATTTTTATTATTCAAACAATGTGTTTTGATTAAGATTAAATCTGGCGTTTTACTAAGGAATTTTAGTTGTATTAAGCTAAAAATAATGCATATCAATACCTATTTAATTTAATCGAAGGGCTGTCTGAGCTTTTTCCGATATTAGAAACCGTTTGGTTTTTATTTGACTTCTCGCGAAGAGCCTTTTTCTCCTAAATATAAAATAATTCAAAAATGTGACAACTCTGGGTCCACTATATAGACAATATGGGTATCAAAATTTTTGTTTTCTTGAGTACTTTAAACCTGCATACATATAAATCTAATTATTGTAAATTAAAGACAAGTTTTCACACAAAAACAAATTAATTCGTAACCCTTAAGCGTAAGATTGGGCAGCTAAAAAAAATAATACGAGTCTCTTTTTTTACTCCTTTACAACATATCTAAAGTTCATTAAAATCTGCTAATTTGGATCGGAATACCTCCCTTATAATTAACCAATTCACATTTTTATACAAAAAGCGGGCGTGGTCGGTTACTCCTTAGAGTAATGGGATCAAGTGTATTAAATTTCAGACAAATCTGTTAAAAAATAAAAATTTGTATAGTGAACAATCAAACAAAAAGATAATGAATTTTATAAATATAGATTTAAAAAATAGCTGCAATTTTAATAAAAGTAACTGTCAAAAAATAAAAAAAAATATAACTACATATTTCAATTAAATACGTATTTACTAATATTTTGCAGCTTTATGTTAAGTTGCAAAAAAAAAAAAAGTGACCAAAACAACTGGTACTAAAATACGGTATTTTTGGTTAGTTACTTTTTTAATGACTGTCAAAAAGAGCTATTTTACATTCCCCATAGTAAAAAGACTATAATTACCGTAAAAAATTAATATAACCGTTGACTACACGAAAGACTGACATGCAGTTAAGTGAAGAATTTTCTGAGTGTACAATTAATTGTGGTTTCAAAGAATAACAATTCATCGTAAAAATGATCTCCATACTTATTAAATTTCTATTAAAAATTACTTTGAGAATTTATAAATCGTAATTACTAAATATAGTATGTATAATTTCATGGAATCGGTCAATAGCATGGATGGTAACCGATTCGATGCGGGTATCGGTAAGGGTAACGCTAGTTTCGTTTATTTCGGTAACTGTATTTTTAGGGTAACGATATTTCAGTTAATTAGGTAAAGAGGTTTTAGTGTTAACGGTATTTTACTTTATTTTAGCAGTAACGTTATTTTTATTTTTAATTTCGCTAACGTTATTTTAGTTATTCTTGTAATATCAATTCACATAGACAATTTCAGCCTGATTATGCCCGAATTATATTGACTAGCTTATGATCAAGCTTTGGGAGTATATATTTATCTTTTTACAGCGATTATTTTTTCGGATTTCGTCAGATTATTTCGATAACGGTATTTTAAGGATAACGCTATTTCAATTATTTCGATAACGGTATTTTAAGGATATTGGTATTTTAGTTATATCAGTAACGGTATTTTACGGATTAGGGTATTTCAATTATTTCGGTAAGGGCATTTTAGAGATAACAATAGCCAGTTGAAAGGGGGTTGAATCTATAACGGCATTTTAGCGGTAATGCCTGCCATCCCTGGTCAATAGGTATTATTCTTGAAAAAAAAAAGTTCTTTAGATTCTTAATAATTTTTAAACTCTTATCTGAAGGTTTATATTAAAGGTTACGAAAGTAATGATAAGGAAAATTGTATTATACTATTATAAGACTTATTAAAAGTATGAAAAATATCTCAAATCTTCCGAAATAAATGCTTCAAAATTGAAATCTTATTCAAATATAACTGAAAATTTTGTTATTTTTAACTGTTAAAAAACAACTAACAAATGCAGTACTAAATAATTTTAAAACAATAGACAAAAACAATTAAAAACTACTGTTTTTTATACAGTTATTTTTTCGGTATTTTAAAAACATATTGTAATAAGAAAAATCTATTTTTTCTTTCGATTACAATGAAATTTTTACTAAATCCTAGTTAAAATTTTAAGAAAAAATTCGAAACTGTAAACCACATCAGGCACTTAGCTAGGGAAAGGGGTAAGAGCGCCTCCCCAAATCAAACATATTAGCTAGGTTGATACTAGTATTTCGATCTGCATAAGGATCTCATCAGAACCCGAAGTATTAGAAAAGCTATAATAGGCAGAACTTTAACAAAAAACCTATTAATCATCAATTTTGCTCCATTCTTGTCTTCTTAGTAATCAAGCACGTGGTTTGGGTCTTTTCCTAACAAGCATCATGACGTTACTAGACTTTGAAGACCAAAAATGTTCTATTTATATAAAATTGAATATTGTTTTTTATTTCAAACAAATTTTTAGTAGATACTATTAAAACAAAAAAATTTAACAAAAAATTTCAAAAATTGAGGAAAAAAGCTTAAATTAAATACAAATCGACAAAATTACGAAATTCTAAATAAAAATTCTATAAAAAAAATCGCCAAAATTTAAAAAAATCGAAAACATTTAAAAAAAACTTTCAAATTAAAAAAAAAAATTGCCAAAATTTAAAAATATAATAATCAAAATTGCAAAAATTTAAAAAAATTGCCAAAATTAAAAAAAGCCAAAATTCGAAAAAATCTCTAAAATTAAAACAAAATTGCTATAGTTGAAAAAAAATCGCCAAAATTAAAAAAACCCGAATTTTTTACTTTAATCAATTTTTTTAATTTGGGCGATTTTTTAAAATTTTTACATTTTTTTTGCTATGTGGTTAAAAAAACTGGAAATTTCGTTTAAAAAAATGAATTTTAAATTAAACAGTTAATAAATATCATTAACATTCAATTGAAAGTGAGCTTGAAATCGAACAAAAGTTTAATTGAAATTTTTTTGAGAATAATTTTTTCTGTTTATTTTGACATAATCTTTTAAAACGGAGATGCCAATACGACCCAAACTGAAGTTTACGTGAACCGTAGTGTGTCATTTAAAAAGTTGATTACTTTGCTTACAGTGCAATATTTTTATTTGTATTTCGTTGCAACGTACGCATCTGGTAACTTAGTTTTCAGTAATTTTTTACGATATATTACGATATCTCAAAATCCATTAAAGTGACTCGTGTTAACGCACAGAGGCTATTTTTTTTTTAATTTTTCGAAATAAATTTGTTTGCATAATGTGTTAACGTGGTCCAATTTGACACAAATTTTATGAAAAACTTCATGACTAAATTTAAACAAATTTCGGTCCATCCTTCTTATTAAATTTTAAAGGGTTTTTATTTATTTATTTTATAAAAAATTGATTAAATAAAGACCTGGGCAATGACAACTATATTTTTAAATTTTCCAATTGTATATTCTTTCTTTAACATTATTTCTTTAAGACTACGATCACACTAGTGAGCTTAAACGCTTCCATGGAAAATTTACGATTTTGTTAATACAAGACATGGTGTCTTGTTTACCTTATGAAGAAAAGTTACATTAGTTTACAAACCATATTCATTACTTTTCGTCCACTTAAATGTTATCTATGTAAAAATTATGTTCATCATTCATACTTTTATAGGTTGATGTGTTATCACACGTCGCCAAAATTACTCTGCAAAATATTTCAATGAACAACAATTTTTTTTACAGATTTTTACGTCGTCAATATTATTCTGCAAAATATTTCAATGTACAAAATTTTTATTTGCAGGTTTTTACACAATTATCCATTAAGCAATAAATTAGGACAAATAATGTTTTTATTGGGAATTACGATTATTTAATATTCTATATATTATGCAGAATACCATATAAAGACCATATATTCTTGAGAGAAGAAAAAAAATTTTTTTCAAGTGAAATATTTTGTATCATAAAATTAATAAATTTGAAAATCAATTTATAATTTTCGACATCCAATTAATAAATCTGAAATACAGTTGATAATTCCTGAAATAAAATTATAACTTCTGAAATACAATTGAAAATGGTGTATTTATCTTCCGAAATACTTTCGTACATGTAATATTTAAAACTTGTGGTACCTCGATTTCTGAAAATCATTTTTTTTTTTTTTGTTATTAATCGTAATTTCGTAAAAAGAAGAGTAGTTTTTGACACTTTTTTAAACATTTTAAAAGATAATTTACAATCTTTATGGAAAATTGCACCATAATCGGTTTAAAGTACACATTTTGGTATGGATAATAAATATATAAACTTTTATAATATAGATTTTATAGAACTCAAACTCTTCTTCTTTTAACTACAAACACACTCAAATATTTTTTGTATAGATATACGACATATATCCAACACATTGAGTTACGTACACTGACAGCTAATGTCAAAGAGTTGGAGATCTATGCAATATATGTCTTAATTGCAGTTTTCTTTCCTAATAGCTTTTCTGTTATTGTATATAATATTTAGGAGTAACAAACACTAACAAGCACGAATATTCTATTTTTAGATTTTTATTTATTTTCTAATCTTCTCCGTCTCTATTTCACATCATTACCAGATTGATTTTTTGTTTTTTACGTTCAGGGCAGACAACTTTGCGTTTATGTTGAGACATCGACACGGTGCAAGTTTTGTAATGTATTTTACTATAGTGTTATTTTAACGTCATATAGACAGTAGAGCGACTCACCAAAAAAGTGCTCGATGTACCCTCCTAAAAATGAACCTTGGACTTTTTTAAGATGACATTTAAAATATTTCGGCTCCAGCTTTGACTTCTCGTGAGCTGGACCATTTTGAAAATGGGTCTATTTTTGCATGTTTTGTTAATTTGAGAATCTGTTTCCTTACCAACATACACAATATCGGTATCATAAGAAAGGTTTTTTTAAGGCGCGTCCAACTGTGTATACAATTTGTCCAAGGACGATCATCCATGTCCTTTTTTTAAGGATATTCTGTAAAAAAAAAACGGTTTATGAATTTTTTGTTCCGCGTTGTTTGTAATAAAAATGCCAAATTAACATATTTTAATCTTTAATCGATTTAATTAAATACGGGTCTCAGCTTTTTTTTGAAATTCGTGGTAGTTCGCGTTTTGACAAAAATGCAATGGGGTGGTAACTCTTCTTTTTAAATAGGGCAATTAGGGTATCAAATTTTTTCTTTTGCCAAGTACATCATCTTTGTATGTAAATAATTTAGATTTTTGCAAATTAGATGCATTTTACACGATGCTCTGGAATATATATAAATGCAATTTTTGTGGTAACTCTAATATGATAGCGGATTTAGTTTCTAGATCATGTATGGGTGAAAATAGGACTAAAGAAAGAAAAAAACAAAAACCAGCTCACGAGAGGTCAAAGCTAGAGCCGAAATATTTTAGATGTCTTCATAAAAAATACCAGTGTTCATTTTGAGGGGGGTACACCTTGCACGAATTTCTCTTCCATACAACTTGAGTCGCTCTAATAGACAGTCGCAATTAATTTTTAATTAATATGCATTTGACAAATTTAATTTAGAGAGGTTGAGGTTAGGAAGAATAATAAACGTGTTTCTCTAAAAATTACAGACACTATTAATTTTCAAATCAGACTATTTTTGTTTTTCAATTTCATACTATTGAAGTGGGTTGTCCATAAGTTTGTTCGCTTACGCAATTTTCATAATTTTCTTAGTAACTAACACACTGTTTTGAGTATAGTAACTGACACACTTTTTTGAATATTCTCATTATTGAAATAAAAACTTTACCTGCAGCAAGGCTATCATCAAAATGATATATTTATTCGGCTACAAATTTTCAAAAACTTCAAAATTTAACAGCACTTTTCCTGACCAGCTGCGCTTTTAGTGAAAAGAAAATCACAGCGTTGCTTTAAAAAAGTACTAAAAACAATCAATAAAAAGGAATGTTGTTGCTTTCATTTGTTTCTCAACATTTGCTATAGTGCTAGTAAAAAATGAATAGTTAGTGTCGATTATTTATCTCTTTTATGGGTACTCGAAAGTTACTACGCAATATTTTCAGAGTTGTATTTTGGACAGAAAAACGATATAAAAATGTTACTCCTCTAAAATAATTAGCCTTAAAATGCAACTCTGCTGGAAGATAAAATCAAAGGTGAACATTTTAAAGAAAAAGTTCAAAAAATATAAAAAAACATTGAATAATTTGTAAAAAAAACTTAAAGAATATATTTTTAAAATTTGAATTTTCAATAAAAGCTACAATTTTTATAAAATTTTTGTAAATAATTTAAGAGAATTTTAAATTTAAAAACCGTTAAAGTATCGAGTAGAATCGAGTATCAAAATAAAAAATATCGAATAGTAACGAGTATTGAAAAGTAGCTGAATTTAACAGCACTAATTTGTTGACAACATGGGTAAAGTAATAGAAACAGTGACCGATTCAATTGCAATTGAAATCCTTGATACAACTACAATAATAACAGGTAAATACCTAAATAACTACCTTAATTAATAAATAATTAGCTAAACAATTTATTTATCATAACAGGTAAAGGCAATGAATTGCATTTGTTTATCAGAAATGAATCAAAAGGAAACGTGGTTGAGGAAAAAGTGCTGGACATAAAACTACATAATAAAATACATGGCATAAAGAAAGGAGAACACTCAAATGATGGACTATTGCTCGTATATGGTGAAAAAGAATATATTTTGTTAGAATATAACAAAAATTATAAATTTAAAGAATTGTACAGAGCAGAATTATCAGATTGGATAAGTTCCGCATTGTTTCTCAGTGATAAAGGAGAACAACAGCAATTTGTCATATTAACAGCACATAGTATTATATTATGGTTTAATTACAATGCAGTTACTAAAGACAGCTCCCTGAAAGAACGTATACATTGCACTGATAAATCCACTTTATATTGTGCTCATTTATATGGTAACACATGGTCGGAATTGATAGTATTTGCTGGTAATGCATTTGGTGAATTATTAATCTGGCAGCCTTCGCGCAATAAATTGGAAAAAGATGACTCGAAACCTAAGGAGTCCTTACTATTACATCGCATTTCGGCACATAATGGAGTTATCTTTTCAATTGATTATAATCATCAGTATCTGATAACAACCAGCGATGATCGTGCTGTTAAATGGTGGAAAGTGAAATTTCCAAATGATGCTGTAAAGGAAGTCAATTGGAATGACGCTTCTCTACAGGCTATGGCTAGTGGTTATGGGCATGTTGCTAGAGTTTTTCAAGGACGGATTATAAATGATGGTGAGTTTTAAGATTAAAATCGAATAAAGATTTTTTCGAAATTTTCCTTAACAAAAAAAATCTTTAAAATCTTGGACCTAATCCATTAGTTTTGTTTATAAAAAAAATATAAGAATCTTGAAGTTTTTCTATTTAAAAACGGATTTTAATGTAAATTTTTCCATACAGAAATGTTTTGGAAATTTAAATTTTTCTATCGAAAAAGTAAGTGAAAACCCCGAAGTTTTAGAAAAGTTAGAGCCTCCATAATAGGCAGAACTTTAACAAAAAACCTATTAATAATCAATTTTGTTGAAAGCTCGTTATAAATTGAAAATAACATAAAAATAATCTCGATGTATATAAAAACAAAAAACTAATATAACTGTAAAAAATATTACTTGAGCCAGAGTACAAACAAAAAATTTTTTATATAAATAGAACATTTTTGGTCTTCAAAGTTTAGTAACGTCATGATGCTTGTTAGGAAAAGACCTAACCACGTGCTTGATTACTAAGAAGACAAGAATGGAGCAAAATTGATTATTAATAGGTTTTTTGTTAAAGTTCTGCCTATTATGGAGGCTCTAACTTTTCTAAAACTTCGGGTTCTGATGAGATCTTTAGCCAGATCGAAATACTAGTATCAACCTAGCTAATATGTTGGATTTGCTTTATTTTTGTAAATATACGGAGGTTGAAAGCTCGTTATAAATTGAAAATAACATAAAAATAATCTCGATGTATATAAAAACAAAAAACTAATATAACTGTAAAAAATATTACTTGAGCCAGAGTACAAACAAAAAATTTTTTATATAAATAGAACATTTTTGGTCTTCAAAGTTTAGTAACGTCATGATGCTTGTTAGGAAAAGACCTAACCACGTGCTTGATTACTAAGAAGACAAGAATGGAGCAAAATTGATTATTAATAGGTTTTTTGTTAAAGTTCTGCCTATTATGGAGGCTCTAACTTTTCTAAAACTTCGGGTTCTGATGAGATCTTTAGCCAGATCGAAATACTAGTATCAACCTAGCTAATATGTTGGATTTGCTTTATTTTTGTAAATATACGGAGGTTGAAAGCTCGTTATAAAAGGAAAAAAACATAAGTTTTTGTAAACATTTTATCAATTTCAAATTCAAAATCTCAATTTTTAATTAAAAGCTCAAATTATTTTGGAAAATTCATATCACTTAAAAAATATCAAAGTTTTCCTTTGCATCTTTCAATTTCAATGAGAAATTCAATGATAATAATTTGAATTTATAAATGAAAAATTTATTCATTTATTTATTAATTGTTGCAATACAAAAAGCCTTCAAGGCCAAGGACGTGATTGTGATTTACAAAATTCACACTCAGAAAATAAATGTATTTCATAAGTTCAGTTTTTTTTTTTAATGAAATACCAAATTTTGATAAAATTTTCACTTTGTAAAAATTCAGTTAAATTTCAGTTAAAATTACATTCACAATAAGTAAAAATTTTGTTTTTTTCAAATGTTAAAAAACAACTAACGCATGTAATAAAAATAACTAAAAATTTGTTACAACTGAACAAATTGAATTAAATAAAAACTATTGTTTATTAACAGTTATTTTTTCCATATTTTAAAAATATCCCAGTCAAAAAAAAGTCAAACGGATCACCGCTGGCAAGGCACTTTAGCAAGTGGTAGAAGTGCTGACAAAAAGTGTTTTCCAAACCTCAAAATGATAACATCATTAGGCAAAAGGTTCGTCTGTTCAAAAAGTTTCGGACAAGCACTGGTTAAGCAAATCCAACGTTGGCAAAATGTGGTTGAAACCGGGAAATATGTTTTCTAAAAATAGATTTTGCAAAATAAGACGAAAAAAGTTCATTTATAAATGAAATGTCTTTTTTGAAAAAATTTATAAAAATGCAACTAACAAATGAGTTAGTTGATAAGTCAATTGGCAAATAATCACTCCGTAAGATGTGTCTATTGAAAATCTTGAACGTTTTCTATAAAAAATTTTTAGAATCCAATATATTTTTTTGTAGAAAAATTGTTTTAGTCAAAAATGTTGCTGTTCACGCCGTGAACAAAAGTGTATACTACCCATCCTTGGCTAAAATATACATGGTCCTTCGAACCGGATCATGTATATTTTAGCCAAGGATGGGTAGTATACACTTTTGTTCACGGCGTGAACAGTTGCTATTAAGAAAATTCATCAAAGTCAAAGATTTTTTCTAGGAAAAAAAATTCAGGTCCCGAGAACTTTTCTATAGAATGTGTTAAAATCGAATAACTATTTTTTTTGCATAACATTTTTTTTCAGAATCAAAGAATTTTGAGAAAAAAATATACTTTAGAACCAAAAAGTTTTAGAAATGTAAGATAAAATTTTTATTAAATGAAAATGAAAATTATTCAAGTTCGAGGCCATACTCTATATTTCTTCATTAGGATATTGTCCTAACAAATAATCTATAGAGTTTTTTGTTTTCAAATTTATTATTTGACCCTTTCAGGAATGTGTTGATAGATCTATTTCGGGAATTTTCTAGGTTCCCATCATCAGAACACATTTTGAAAGCGGTAACAATCCCATGCCAAACATCAAACATTCATATGAACTAGTTTACTCACTACATGAGAACTAATATACATATGAGTTTGAAGTTAAAGATTATAACCATTGATCAAAAAATAAATTGAAAACTTGTTTGATGTGCAAGATCCACCTCTGGTCGAAAAAAAACATAATTTTTATTTTTAATAAAAATTATAACAAACTTGTAAAAAAGGCAAAGTACCGCCTAGTTTACTTCCCCTGTTTTGTTTACAAACTAAACAAAATAAAAAAGGAGAGAAAAACAAAAAACGTGTATTGAATATCCACCAGAGGTGGATCTTGCACATCAAACAAGTTTTCCATTTATTTTTTGATCAATGGTTATAATCTTTAACTTCAAACTTTGGTTATAATCTTTAACTTCAAACTCATATGTATATTAGTTCTCATGTAGTGAGTAAACTAGTTCATATGAATGTTTGATGTTTGGCATGGGATTGTTACCGCTTTCAAAACGTGTTCTGATGATGGGAACCTAGAAAATTCCCGAAATTGATATATCAACACATTCCTGAAAGGGTCAAATAATAAATTTGAAAACAAAAAACTCTATAGATTATTTGTTAGGACAATATCCTAATAAAGAAATATAGAGTATGGCCTCGAACTTGAATAATTTTCATTTTCATTGCACAATTAAAGGTCGAAAAAAACATAATTTTTATTTTTAATAAAAATTATAACAAATTTTTATTAAATTGTTTTATAATCTTAACATTACATTTATTTATTTATTTATTTATTTCATTCATTTGCAATACAATAAGCCTTAAAGGCCAAAGACGTATTGCTAGTGTGCTACATAAATTCAAGAATATATTTACAAATAGCTTAGATTAAATTCAATAAACAGTATATATATATATAAAAAAAATACGAAAATATCCTTAGAACAGGATAGCAATAGCTATAAAATTGTACACTTTATTTTTGGATATGGTTCAGCTGTTTCAACATAACTAGGAAAATGTAAAAAGTCCATACTGGAGAAAGCCTGACCTAAAACTTTTTAAAAACACTCATTCATACAGTGTCCCGGAAATGTGACAAAAGTCTGTTCCTAAAAACATTATACGATAATGTAAAAGTACGTAAATTCAAAGGCAAAAAATTCCAGCTTCTAGCAGTTCTAATAAGTAAAGATCGTTCAAAGATTGTATAGTTTATAAGAGGTTCAACTATCTGAGGGTTTCTCTCAGACCTAGAAAATATAAATTCAGAACGTAAGTAATTGGGTACACCAGATCTAATGACCTTATAAAAGAACAATAAATTGCGAAGTTCTATATACTGTCTTAGGGGGCAACCGAGAAAGTTAATAACTGCACTAGATACGTGATCACGAAACCTAATTCCATATACAAACCGCACAATTCTTTTCACAATTAGCTCAAGCCGCACTATATTATACCCAAAAGTACCAGAATCAACCTCAAGGCAGTAATTAACATGCGACATCAACAAGGTGTGAGCAAGAATATATTTCACCCTTACAGGCAAATACAAGCCACAATTGTAAAGTTTTCTGAGTCCCAAAGTTACCCTAGATGAAACAACATCAATTTGTTCACTAAAATTTAGATATTGGTCAATTACAACACCCAAACATTTAAGCGATTCAACATATTCTATATCGGTTCCACAAATTCCTATCCGAGGGTAAGCAATTCTGCGATAACCCGTTCGAAACATTATTGCCTTTGTCTTAGTAGCATTTATCGAAAAATCGTTTAATATTATCCAATCATGCAATCTATCCAGTGTAAAATTCACAACCGTCTCCAAAACAGCAGGGAAATCCCTGCAATTGCCAAATAAAAGCTGAATGTCATCAGCAAAAATAAACGGTTTTTACCAAGTGCAAATCCAAAGAATCAGCACAATCATTTAAATACAGCAAAAACAAAATTGGCCCAATAACGGACCCTTGCGGGACACCAGAAAAGACAGAGGCGATACTAGAATTAATACCACGCACACTTACAAATTGTGACCTTCCTTGCAAATAAGAGTATATTAACCTACAAGCCATAACTGAAAATCCAAATTGCTGTTTCAGTTTACCAATAAGAATGTTATGATTAAGGCGGTCAAAAGCCTTTGCAAGATCCAGAGATACCAATATGCAATCCCTATTTTCATTTAAATGTTTTCTAACAGTCTCGGTAATACCCAAAAGCATAGACGAAGTGTTGTAATTTTCCCTATATGCATATTGTACGTCCCTGATAAGATTATTTTCCGCAACATAATCTAAGATTTGGAGTTTTAAAATGTGCTCCATTATCTTAGAAAGAGCAGGAAGAATACTAATAGGTCGAAAATCAGTTTCAGAACCCTTCTTCGGTATAGGAACTACGCGGGCAAGCTTCCATTTATCAGGATATGAAGAGGTGGTTATTATCATATTAAACAAATGTAAAAGTGGTTTCAAGATATATGGAAAACCCAGTTTTATAAATTTAATTGGGAATCCGTCAATCCCCATAGCGTTTGACTTAACTTTCAACAAGGCATTCCACAAATCCTCACCGCTTATGTTCATAAAAGAAAACCCTTCAATATCCCCGTTAAAAGATTCAAAATCGAACGTACTATTGCGCAAATTACCGTTATCAAAAATAAATGAGTTGTTCAAAGTATTAACGTCTAAGTTCGAAAGACGTAAATCTTCTGTAACAGATGACCCTGAGCCATTTAATATCCTCCACATTTTCCTATTTCCAGCATTATCAAACATTTTCGTATGATATTGTCTTCGAAACTTTCGAATTAGAGACTTTAGTTTGTTTCTTAATTTACAAAAAACTTTGCGATTCTGATCATTCTTATCAGCCTGAAAAGTTGCGTAAGCACAATCTCTAAGATATCTAGTATCAATAATTTCCCTTTCATTCATCCAAGGATCTTTTTTATTCCTAGGCTTGAATCTAACTAGTGGCACAAAAGCAAACAATTCAGTTAGAAGAGTGTTCAAAATAGCAAGCTTATCGTTAACGCAGTTATTACTATAAAACAAAGAGAAGTCAATTTGATCTACGTGAGATCTAACAATGTCCTGATCAACATTTCCAAAATCCCTGTATTCGATGTATTCCTCATCACTTAAAGCCACGAACGGCAAAGACATATAAATTAATGCATGATGAGAGTGAAGAAACGGTAGTTGACCCTGACCTGACATATGAATACCAGATGAAGCACTTACAAGAAATAAGTCAATTAATGATGTAGTGTTACGACCAACATCCCAATGTGTTGGCAATGAATTATGCACATAGGATAGACTTAGTCTATTGCACAAAGATCTCAGTTCGGATGCTCTATTAGAGTTGAATAAATTACAATTAAAATCCCCCATTACAATCACATTATCATACTGTGTAAAAAACTCACCCAATAACTCCTCCATTATGTCCAAGTCACCCGAGGGAAGATATACTACACCCACCAATATTGTGGTATTACGGCATAGAACTTCAATTAAGACCGATTCACAAATATTATAATTACGAGAGAAAAATACCTTCTTGTATCTTATGCCTTTGGCAACTAAAATGCCAACACCACCAGCTCTACATGTAGGAGGGCGATCACTTCTACATAGTGAATAGCCAGGTATCTGGACAGACGCATCAGACATAGCCGGCTTAAGCCATGTTTCTGAGAGGCCCATAATATGAATGCCCGAGTCACGTACTATGTCATAAAAATTACTAAACAAACCTTAACTTCCGTAGATTTTCAAAATTATAAAAAGTTTTTAACATTTCAATTTAGTTTCCACGGTCTTGAGACAAATGCGCGAAAAAAACAGACTGTTCAATGAAAATAAAAAAAGTTGAAATATCTCAAAAACTAACCGTGCGATTTAAAAATGTTTGCAATATTTGTGATTAGTGTGACAAAATTATGAGAAAATCTTGTATTGCAAGATGAGGTGCTTCCAAAAATTAAAATTAGTCGAATAGTGAAATTTTTAGGGAACAAATTTCTCAGAGTCCTTAAATTTTAAAAGTATTATTTAGAAACTGTCAAGTAGTTACTTAATAATTATTTCCATTTTAGGTCCTAATGTTTATGCTTTAAGTGTTGGTGAAGATTCCTATTTCTGTCTGTGGCAAAACAATGGGGAATTATTATTTAAAAGACGTCAACAATATGGTGCAACTATTTGGAATTTTGTATATGCCAATAATTCAAAAACGATATACACTATAGGATCAATAGGAAATTTAATAGCCTATGATTTAAAGCAAATACTATACGAAACTCAACACCCACAAAATGATATGCTACTGCCTCAAGTAATGGAAGAAAATCCTACAGAATATATAGCTAAAGTAAAATTTTTAAATGAAAAACATTTAATCGGTATAACCAGTCAAAATCGTTTAATGGCTACAATACTCAGTGAAGATAAGGCCGATAAATGGAACTCTATAGCTATAGAGTTGAAATTTAAATGTACTGTTATGGAAGTATTTGATAATCTAATAGCTATATGTGGTTTTAAACATTGGATTTTGATAGAGTGGCAAAAGGAACATGATCAATTTGTTAAACTATATGATCAAGAAGTACTTAAGACTGTTATAAGATCATTTGTTTTTTTAACAAAATATCAGTACTTAATATGTGACGATCAGGGAAATTGTTTAATAGTTATGGGGTCTAAGGTAGATAGACAAAAATTTATAGAATTACCAAAATGTAAAGAACCCTGGTTAACTACAGCTTTATTAATTAATCAAGAACAACATCTGGTAATCAGCAATAGACAGGGTAATCTATTGCTATACAGACTTACGGAAGATGTTACTAACTACAAACTCGAAGGCATTATAAAACATCCTCATGGTAATTTGGGAGCAACAAATCTTCAATGTTTGTCTACAAATGAAAATACTATTATAATACGTTCTACGGGACATGATGGAGCAATTAATTTGTTTTCAATAAATTCAAAATACTCAACAATTAAAACTTGTTCCCGCCAAATAATACCCGTAGCTTGGGTGGAGCACATTGACAAGTGGTATGGAAATTTAGATATATTTCTAGGTTTTAATGATAATCACTTTGTAGCCTGGAATCGTGAATATGATTTTCTATTGCAAATACCCTGTGGTGGTGGTCATAGATGTTGGCATTTTATTATAAATAACAAAGATTTCAATATATCATTGGTATTTATTAAAAATAAAAGAGTACGCTATTATAAACTGCCTTTAGTTAATCAGGAATTAATGAACTTACCTATGGCTAAGAGATGGCATGTATCACCATGTAATATTATGGAAATACTACAAATGAGTGCAAATAACTCTACTATAGCTATTACAGCCGGTGATGATAATCTTATAAAATTACATACTCTCACACAGCAGGGACTAAAAGAAGAGAAGGAATTGCATAATCATATATCAAATATAAGAGCCTTGAGAGCACTTTCTATAAATAGCCACGAATTTCTAATATTTTCGGGAGGTGGTAGAGCTCAATTATGCATAACCAAAGTAAATAAATTAACATTTCACATAGAAGATTTAGCCAATTATACTATAAAGCCGCATAATAATGAGAACAAATCAAATAAATCCTTTAATTTTGATCCTGAAACACGTTTAATGTCTTTGGATGTTAAGGAATTAAAAAATAATGAATATCATATATTTATCGGTTGCTCAGATGGTTTCATTAGAAAATTATTATTCAATTTATCTACTCATCATATAGATTTATTAACCCAACATTTCTACAATAAATGTGTATTACAAATAAAATATATACCCAACAAGGATTATGTTTTAGTTGCTGCTACAGATGGTTTATTAAAGTTCTTTAATGCTGACTTAAATAATTGCCTTTATGAACTACGTCATCATACTAGTGGCGTAAATGGTTTATCTATTGCGTTCAATACTTCTACGAAAACTTTACAAATCCTAACAGGTGGTGATGATCAAGCTGTTTCATATTCTGCAGTATCTTTGGACAATTTTGAGATTTTGAATACTTTTCACAAACCCTATCTGCATACTGCCCAAGTATGTGCCACCGCTTTATCTTCGAATGGTTTATTTTGTTTTACCAGTGGTGTCGATCAAAATCTTTATAAATTAGATTTATCTTCGGGTGAAGTTTTGGATAGTTTTCATTCATGTGTGGCTGATATGAAAGGAATATCATTAGTTAATGATAATATATGTTTG
This sequence comes from Delia radicum, assembly GCA_021234595.1. Taxonomy (NCBI): domain Eukaryota; kingdom Metazoa; phylum Arthropoda; class Insecta; order Diptera; family Anthomyiidae; genus Delia; species Delia radicum. The sequence continues at coordinate 225,699,519 of CM037852.1, read as the reverse complement.
TTATATGGTTGTGGTTTACAAATTTATGCATTTAATAGTTGATCTATTGTATTTTATTATAGTAAATTAAAATTATTTTTTATTAAAATATATAACGATTTTTTTATATAAATGAAACTACAAAATGGTGGTTTTTATACTGATAGGCAACTTAACCGCTAATTTTAAAAGAATGTCCCAAATAGAAAAAGAAAAAATCTTCAAAATATAAATTGCAATTGTTAAAAAAAAGCTACACACATAAAAGTTTTACAGGACAGTTAAAACATCTGTAATTTCAGTTAAAAATGCGACAAAGTTAATTACCGTTAAAATAACTAAAAATGTAGTTTTTAACTGTTGAAAACAAACTAACAAATGTAGTAAAAACAACTAACAATGTAGTAAAAACACCTGAAATTTTTTAATTTAATTTTTTTACTAAAAAAATTTTAAAACTGCAAAAATTAGTAAAAACTACTGTTTTTCAACAGCTCTTTTTTCGGCATTTTAAAAATATTTTTTAATAAGAAAAATGTTTTTGTTCTTTCAATAAAATTAAAAGTTGTGTTTCCTACATCCTACTTAAAATGCAAAGTCAAAATTCCAAACGGTACTCCAGTTATGACGTTTTAATGCATTGGAGAAATTTCTAATAATTATTTGCAAACTCTGAACATATCAATAAAAACAAATATAAACTAAATGAAAATTTTTCAAAACTTGAAATAATCTTCTATTTTTAAATAACTAACAAAAATGAACTGTTTACTGCAAAACTACTGTTTTGGTAGTTGTTTACAAAAATATTAAAACCACTGGTTCATAATTTTATTATAAAGGGTCCGCCATCTAACGTTTTTTTTTTCAACTAGTGCTTATTTCGTGAATGGTAACACTTAGCTTATGTCTGATTTGACAGATAATTAGTTTTATCATTCAGCTGAACGAATATGGTTGAACAACGCTGGGTAATATTGCGACATTACTTTGAAAATCATGGTAATGAGCAAGGAGTGGCCGTTACAGTCAATGGCGATCGTTATCGGGCCATGTTAAACAAATTTTTGTTCACAAGAATTGAAGAGGAGGATATTGGCAACATTTGTTTTCAACAGGACGGCGCTACGTGTCACACAGCCGAAGCTACACTCGATGTTTTGCGCCCTGTTTTTGAAGGTCGCATTATCAGCCGCAGAGCTGATGTCGTTTGGCCAACTCGGAGCTGCGATTTGACACCGTTGGACTATTATTTGTGGGGTGCCGTCAAAGATAAGTGTTACGCCAACAAGCCAGAGTCAATTGACGCTTTAAAGGACAATATTCGTGAAGCCATTGGTGAAATACAGCTGCACACAATCTATAATGTGCTTAAAAATTGGACCGATCGTGTAGGCTACTGCATGGCCAGCCGAGGCAGCCATTTGAATGAAATTATTTTCCATTATTAACCGGAAGGATTGTACTTTCAAATAAAAAAAGAAATTTAAGAAAATATTCAGTAGTTTTTTTTTTATAGCATTTTCAAAAAAAAATATTTGGCTGACCCTTTATTATTTTAATTATTATGCACATTAGCTAGTAAGCTGTCTTTGTAATTTTGCTAAATTGGCCTCATTTGCTTTAAAATAACAATAAATGAATTAAATAAATAAAAACAAATAAAAAATACAGTAGTTTCCTAAATTTTTGACAGTTAAGTGTTATTACAGTTAAAAGCAACTATATAATTTTTTAAGGAAAAGATCAACGCTTTACACGTATTGTTTTATTTACCCGATGTGAAGTTTTTTTTTTTTTTTTACTTCTCATCGGGTAAATAAAACAATACGGATAAAGCGTTGACCTTTTTTTATAATTTGGGTAAATCCTCTACCCCTTCTACATTGGTCCTCAGAAGATTTTCTGTGACGCGAAGTTAAACATGTAAGGACCTGTCAGAAGATAAAGGCTGCATTAAATTATTTATTTTTATTTAATTTAATCAAGCTTCCGAGGCCATATATGATTAATACATTATTAAATTCATGTGTAATGAACAGTAAATTCTTATTCATTAATTTAATTTATTTATTCATTTCAATAACCTAGCCTGAAGGCCATAATCGGTTACAAATTTCTACTAAATTATACAAAGTAAACAATAAAATTTGATATACATAAATAAAATAATAAGAAAGAGATAATAATTAAAATACAATATTATTAAAAATAAACAAGAAATATAAAAAAAAGGAGTGATAATAGTTTATTTATTTATTAAGTCCCCAATGTTACGAAAAAAAAAAACATGAACAAGCCTTAGTTAAAAACAAAAACCCCCAAACCTAAAAAATTAAGTGTCTTGTGAAAATAATAGATAAATTTTCTTCCTATACGTATTAATAGAAAAATCGAACGATTTTAAAGTAAGTGGTAATTTGTTATACTCACGGGCAACTCTAACAAAAAAAGATCGCCCCAAAAGTGGTGTAAGTTTCGGAATAACCAATTGTCTATTCCTAGTAGATCTACCAAATTTAAAAAAATATAAAAAAATTTCGGGGTTTGCAATTTATATATTTTAAAAAAATGTAAAATACACCTAATTTGAACAAAATTATCGAACGAACATCCCAAAAATTTTAAAACATAAGACGAAATGTGATGACGCAATCTAAGAGAGTATAAATATCTCATGACACGATTAAAAGCCAATCTTAGCTTCTTCATCACATAACCTAAAGCTCCAGAGTACACTTCTAAGCAATATAAAAATATTGGCATAATCAACCCATGAACAACCTTAAGCTTGACATTAAATGGTAGTATAACATCCAAGCTATACAACTTTCTCAAAGTAAAATTAACTTTAGAAACAACCGCATTGACATGATCCTGAAAACTTAACTTGGAATCTATAGTCACACCAAGACATTTAAATTTTTCTACAAATTCAACTGCATTACCATCTAAATTAATAGTAAATTTATAAATATCACTATCACCAAATAACATAGCCTTAGATTTACTATAATTAACATAAAGATAATTCGAAGACATCCAATTGCCAAGTAAATTAGCAGTATAATCAATCATATTCTGCATTACATCAGGGAATTGCCTATCTCCCTTAAATAGAATCTGAACGTCATCTGCAAACGCAAAAGGAAAGCACATATTGTTAGACAAAATATCAAAAGATCATTAATAAACATAATAAAAAGTAGAGGCCCAAGAACAGATCCTTCGGGAACACCACTAAAAACAGGAAGCATTCCAGAACAAGTGCCATTACTGAACACATATTGCATTCTATCTGATAGATAAGAAGAAATTAATTTGCATGCAGATCCAGAAAAATTAAAGAGCCTATTCAGCTTTTGAACCAAAAGAGAATGATTAACCTTATCAAAAGCTTTTGCCAAGTCCAACGACAATAAAACACAAACCCCATTATCCGCAACCTTCTGCCTAATGTCTGTCAAACCAATAAGCAATGATGTAGTACTACGATTACATCTAAAGCCAGATTGACAATCATGCAACAAAAGTTGATTATTAACGTGTTCCATCAATTGATCCTTCATGAGGTATTCAACCATTTTTGACAAAATGGGTAAAATAAAGATTGGTCGTAAATTATCAGTACCACCACTCCCACTATTTTTCCCTATAGGAACAATCTTAGCAATTTTCCACAACATCGGAAAAACCGATGTTGTCAAAATAGTATTAACAAGATGTAAAATGTAATCACATATAAACGGAATCAACAACTTGATGAACTTAAGCGCAAAGCCATCGTAACCAACAGCTTTTGACTTAATCATGTTAAAAGCTAAAACCATTTCAAACCTATCCACTGATCTAAAAGAAAAACCACAATTATCTACAAAAGGAGTATCCTCAACAATATTACTATTCACAGTTTGATTCATAGAAAATAAATTGTTCAAGTTATCAGGATGAACTGCTTCAAAATTGTCCTTATCGTTAACTGCTCCTTTCCTATTCAAAATTGACCATATCTCCTTATTAGTCTTATTTTGAAAAATTAGTTCATGAGCTTCCCTTTTCTTTTTACGAATCACGTTCTTTGCACGATTTCTGCACCGGCAAAAAACTCTCCAATTGTCATCGCTTCTATCATTTAAATAAGTGCTATATGCAAGATCCCTAAGTGATTGATAGTATTGTATCTCAGGGGCTTTGAACCAGCTGTCGCAACAATCAAGAATTAAACGCCTCTTAAAAGGGACAATACTATGTAAAAATTGCATATTATTGTTCAAAATTAGCAACTGTTCATCTACATTATTAGTCAAAAACATATCACTAAAATTACACTCCATTACCGCAGCTTCCAAAGAGGAACTATTAACCGCATCATAATCAAAGAACTCATAAAATTGTCTAATAACCGGTTGCAAAAATTCAACTGATATAAAGATAAATGAGTGACGAGTAATGCCAGGACATTGAAATTGGTTAGAGCACTTAATTAACTCAGGACACGAAACCAAAAAATAGTCTAGCAGGGAAGTCGAACCACGAGCAATATGCGTGGGCATAGAGTTGTGAACAAGAGATAGATTGAGTCTACTACAGATGTCTCTCACATTTGAACACTTCGATTGATTAAAAAGACTGTTATTAAAATCTCCCATAATTACAACGTTCGCATACTGAACAACCAAATCTGATATTTCACTTTCAAAACTTTTAAAATCCCCACGAGGCAAGTATGCAACTCCAACCAAAATTTTAACGTTATTAAAAACTAATTCTACAAACAAGCATTCAGCAACTGTATAGTTTAGCCCAATATGCACTACCTTTTGTTCTATATTTTCAGAAATAAATAGAGCAACACCACCTGCATTGCCACACGGCCGATCATTCCTGTGACATACATATCCAGGTATATTAACGACGTTGGTAGAGATTGAATGTTTCATCCATGTCTCACTAAAACCAACAACCTGCAAGAAACCACCATCCAACAAGTTCTTAATTTCACTAAATTTAGAAGAATTAGGTTTTAAATTAAAGCTTGTACAGTTTAAGTGACCAAAATTAAGGTTTTGTTTTAAATTAAATAGTTGGGATTGTAAAAAACTATTATAATTAACTTAAAATAAAAGTTATACTAACAAAATCCCAAGATGAAAATTTATAGGTCCCATTAAAAGAAAATGCAAAAAAATAAATTAATGAGTGCTTTTGAAAAAATCTAAATACTTTTGTTTTAATATTGCACTAGCAAACGCAAAGGTTTTCAAGTAAATGGGAAGTCCATTCCAAAGTCTAGAAGTTCTAACCAAAAATGAGTTTTCAATGCTCGTGTTGTGCATTATCGGATAAATCAACTCAGGATTACGTTCCGAGTGAGATAAATGAAAAAGTTCTGCAACACAAGATGGAGTCTTTGTTGTCAAAATCCGGTGCAGAGACAATAAAATCCTAATTTTAACAAAGTCCTGAAAAGTGCAATCAATAAAATCCAAAGAATAGTTAGAGACAGAGTCTGACAATCTTAGCCCAAAAATATATCTCAGTATCCGGTTATATATCAAGCGCAACCGTTTCATATTAGTTTTAGTTGTTCCACTATAAACGTCTAAGCAATATAAAATATGTGTCATAAGAAGAGAGTGAGCCAATCTAAATTAGAGGATGAAGATATTTTTTATTTAATAAAAACCTTGCACGGTTTTTTGTTTAACAAAAACCAAAAGATCTTGAACTTGAATAACCTTTCTCACATCATACAGTATAACATTTTTCATAATTTTCGGAAAAATATCACTTAAATTTAATATGACTATTAGGGTGGGGCGATTTGAACATCATAATGGGCGCTTCGCGTTGCTGATTCTTAAGATTGTACTGAGCAAAAAAGTCCACTAGACCATACGTCTACGGTGAAAATCGAGCTTCCAGATTTTAACTTTTTAGCCGTATTTTGTGAAAGTAACAATGTGTGGGATGGACATATCTCAGGAAGTAGAAGGAGCTTATCCAAGATTATGGTATCAATCTCTTCTTTGGAAGATTCTCTAGCAGATTAATGCATCAATCATATTTGTGGGTGGGGTTAAGGGGTTAATTTTTAATTTCAAAATAGGGCTTTTTTGCCGTAAAGTCAAAATCTGGAAGCTCGATTTTCACCGTAGACGTATGGTCTAGTGGACTTTTTTGCTCAGTACAATCGCAAGAATCAGAAACGCGAAGCGCCCATTAAGATTTTTTTCCTTCCATACTAATCGCCCCCACCCTAATGACTATAATTATATTTACTTTTATTCAAAAAATTCTTTAGCCGGGCGACAAAAAAATCATATGAGACTTAATTTATATTATGACTACAAAAAAATAAAATGAAGCCTTTAAATGGATCAAAAAAAATTTCCACTCGATAAAAATTATTATTTTTTTTTTTCACTTTGCAACATAAAAGATACACTAGGAAATTTACAGAATAACACTTTTAAGGGTTAAAAAAGTGGGATTAAAAATAAACATTAAAAATACGATTGAGACTAAAAAATTGCGCTTGTTCGTTTGTTGTGTACCCTCTATCGCATATCAGAATTTAATAAAAATCTGAAAGATGTTATTTTGTAAATTTAATATTGGGTATTTTTTGGTGAAAAGTGAAAACATTAACCCTATATGTATCAAGCTACACAAAATAATAATTGTTATCAAGTAGAACTAATTTTTTTTTATCCATTTAATGGCTTTATAATCTTGAAGTCGTAATTTAAATAAAGTTTCATAGGTATTTTTTTTACCCTGGCCACTTTTTTGTATAAATATAATTACAGTTTTTCGAAAATTATTAAAGGTGTTATTCTGTAAATTTCCTAGTGGATCTCTTTTTTGCCAAAAGTGTAAATTTTAACCCTATATGGATGCAGTTACACAAAATAATTATTTTTATCAAGTTGAGATTTTTTTGTCAATTTATAAACTTTACAATCTTGTAGTCATAATTAAAATTAAGTTCCAGGGGTCTTTTTGTACCCAGGCAACTAAGGGTTAATGATTTTTTAAATAAAGGAAAAGATAGTTATAGTCTTAATAAATTTAAGTGATTTTTACGAAAATTATGCAAACTTTGATGAAAACACAAAAATGTTGTCCTGGAAAGGAGTCGCTCCAAACACAAACTCGAATTATAATTTATTTTTTTTTTTCTTTAATAACAACTATTATGTCATAAAAATAGCAATCGACATCTTCAAATAAGGCATTTTAAAAATCTTTAAAATTAATTTAAGAAAAAGACGTTTTCACATTTTTATCAAATTCATGGGTTATTTGGATTCCAGGCTAAAGTGGGTTAATAATATCAGATGAAGTTAGAATTCCAAATCAGAAAATTTTTGAGTATATTAAATAAATAAACACAGAAAAAAAGAACATTCACAGAATGAATTTTTTCATAAACTGTATGAATCGAACATGATTTTTTTTTCCCAAAATTTTTTCATTTATAGTATGAACTTGTTCATACATAATATGAAACCGAACCTGAATTAGTTTCCAAAAAACTATTCATTCGAGTTATGTATGTGTTCATGCATATTACGAAACATGTTTATAATATGTATGTACCAAATTTATCTATATTATGTAATTTTCATAATAAAAAATATTTTTTATCTATTTTTTTAGATTTTATATGCATAATAACTGCATTTGTATTATTATTGTTTTTAAATACAAAAAATTGAGAATAAATAAATTAAATAATGTACATAAATTACAAATTTGTTAAATAGAACAATACCACTATATCCCAGCAGAAAATACTCATGATTTCGGATCATAATTAGATGAGGATGAGATATCGTAATGACGAATTAATATATTTTTTTTGATTTAGAAGCACTAAAGAGAGGTTCTAAGTAGGACATCGTGAACAAAAATCATGGATTATATCAGCAATAAAGCTAGCGCTTCCACAAAATTTGGAAGCAGGTAGAGCTTGCTTTATTGCTAACGTAACGCATGATTTTTCTTCGCGTTGTCCCACTTAGCTCTATTTATTGCTCTAACATAAAATAATACATATTATGTCTTACAATACCGCATCCTCCAATCAGCATTTTAGCGAAGCGCTTCAAAAAGCGCATCTAATTATGCAGTGCTCCGAAGTCATGTGTATTTTCTGCTGGTATCCAATTAATTATAAAATATATATTGTAATTAATTGGAAAAAAATAATATTTTTGAAATTATATATTGAATTAAAATTAAAAATAATACTAATGGCATATTTACGATTTAAATAGAAAGAATTACGATTTTTGGGGTTTTTTTTAACGAGAAAGTACATAAATTACAAAATTGTTAATTAATTGGAAAAAGTAAGATGATTTAAATTACATATTGAATTAAAAATTAAAAATAATAGTAATTACATGTTTGGGATTTCATTTTAAAGAATTGCAATTTTTAAGTTTATTTTTGAACAAGAAAGTGAATAAAAAAAATATTCAATAAAAATCCAGAAGGTCTCAGCCTCTAAAGGATATTTTAAATCAAACGCAAAAAAAATTTAAAGCAAATATCCACAGCTCTTAAAAGATTTGAAATTGGATATTTAATTTTTTGAAAATATACAAATATCTCGGTAAATTTGTCAATTTTGCCAATGACCAAAATGCAGGGTAAATTCATTGATTTTAATTTAAAAAAATTGATTTTTTCTTCTAGTTCCTCTTGAGTTTCTGCGATTATTACAAATGCATTTTGAGAGTCACCAATAGTAAAATTTTGTCGGAATTTTTTGCCATTTTCAAGGAAAATTTGTACTGAACCCGGTTTTAAAATATTATGCAAACACCACAATATTATTAAATTTTTAGAATTTGAAAAATTGGTATTTAATTTTTTTTTGTTTACAATATAAAGATTTTAAATAATGCTATTAATTTACCTTCCGACGTATTGTTATCAATGTTATTAAATATAAGAAAAACTTTGCTTTGTTTAGGAAGCTTCTTTTTTAGTACTTTTTCAATTTTAATTGAATATGTTGCCCAGTTTGAATATATATCTTCAGCTTCAGAATATTTTAAATTAAAATCTAATTCAATCTAAAAAATGTTTGGAATATTAAAAAAATATAAAAAAGTAATAATTTTATCGGGCTATATTACCAATCGGAATCCTGTGGGTTTCTTATATTGTGGCCATAATTGCAGAATTTTAACTACATTTCGTTTTTCACAAATTTCTTTAAATCTAAGTTGACTACACTTTACCCAATATCCTTCAAGTTCTTCAACATTTAATTTGTCGTACTTCGAAACCTGTCGATTAGATTCGGACGATGGTTCTGGAACTAAAAGTTTTTCATTAAAGATCAGTATTTCTTTTAATTAATTATTAATTATTTTAATTAATTAAGAATAAATAACGATTTTTTATTATAAAAGAAAAATTTGAAACGTTTTTATTTCACAGAAAAAAAAAATAAATGAAAATTAAAACAATTTTCTTCTGGCTTTCTAAGTTTTTAAAATTAAAAAAAAAAAAAAAAAAAGTTCATACGTAGCATGAACTTGTTCATACATATTAAGAATTGAAATCAATGAAAGCAATTCGTTCTATTTATGAACAAAATTTTTTCTGTGAATGAAATAAAAAGTACATTTTTTCGAAATTTAGAATTTTGGGAATTTTTAAAGTGGGGTACGTACACACGATCAATATTATTGATAAATTGTTTTCAAATCTAAAAATCAGAACAAAGTATTTAAAAATAAAATATTCTGATTGGTTGATTTATGATATAAATAAAATAATATTAATTGTGCATACTTGCCTTAATAATAATACACTTTTTCCTAAATATGCCATTTTACAAAAAAAAAAAAAAGAATTCTTCAATTTTTGTAAAAAAACTTATCTTATCATGCTTTGCCATTTCTTTTTTTTTTATTACCATCCATGATTTCTACCTGGGAACATTTGTTTTCTTCCTGCACCTGTTCATTGTTGTCTGGGCAACCACATTATTTCATAAAAAGTAAATAAAAAAAAATATTTAAAAAAAAAGCAAGTGGCATAAAAAATCGATAAATTTAGTCTATAGTTCAAAAAAAAATAATATATAAATTTTTTTAAATGGATTATTTTGAAGAAGATACAAACGATGAAATAATTTGCCAAACATCGGGTAGTGAATTTTTCGATCAAGTCATTGGTCACATAGAAGATATTGTTCTAAGCGAACAATTCCAGCAACTGCATAAACATTTTTTGGAAAATATTGGTCAGAATTTGAAAATTGTGATGAAAATAAATTGAAATATATGGATATGTTTGAAGAGTATACTAACACGTTTGAGACATTTTTCATAGAAGAGTTAAACAAGCGTATGGAAAATTTTGAAATGGGCAAATTTGCAGCAGAACTTAAGTGAGAATTGTGATTATATGTAGCTTTTTTTTGTTAATTATTCAATTGCACTTATATCTTTTTAGCTCTTATGAAAAATTACAAGATCCTTTGGGTTTTGGAGGCTCTGAGATATACGAATTGTTACATTCCTTTAGCAGTTTCCAGACTTTTAAGGAATTAATGTTGGACTATCGCTGCAAAAAGGAGGGTCATATGCAACATTTAGAATTTGATATTTTAATAACAAAATCTTTAAATCAGTGTGATGAAGCTATGGAGTCGAATAGTATTTTAAAAACATCAGCTAACCATGTTAATTAAAATTTTGCATTTAGAGTATAAATTATACCAAAAAATAACTAAAATTTAGTGATGAACAATACACTCAGAATATTTTTACTGTAATTACATGCAGGTCATTCGGGTAGTAAACAGTAGTAGTTGTTTTAACTGCTAATTGCAGTAGTTTTTCTATGAGAAAATGAAAAACCAAAAATACTGTACTCCTGTAACACTTGTTTTGAGTAGTTATTTTAGTATTTTAATAAACGACTACCAAAACAGTAATTTTGCAGTAAATAGTTAATTTTTGTTAGTTATTTAATATATAGATGGTTATGTGTAGTTTTTCAAAATTTTCGTTTAGTTTATATTTGTTATTAATGATATGTTCATAGTTTGCAAATAATAATTAGAAAATTTCATTGTATCTTCAATTTTGACTTTGCATTTTCAATAGGAAGTAGGATTTTTTTATTGTAATTGAAAGAAAATATTGTCGTACTGTGTTAGAAATAAAATACTTGTTTAATATTTTATTTTTATTAAATAAAATAAGTATGCCTTGATTTTGTTTGTTTGAAAAATTTATTAATTGTTAATTATTCTGAAAAAAAAAAAACTTTAAACATTTCTAATTTAATAAAAACGGAGAAACTTTTATTTAAAAACAACGAAATAAACCGCTAATTACAATAGGTTATGGGTCCCTCCGATAAAACTGGTATAGTGCAATATTGTGGAACCAATTTTGAAAATTGGAAATTCCGTGTTGAAAAACATTTGGCTGCTGCAGGAAGTCTTGAAGCTGTAAGAACGTCAACTCAAGAAGATGGTAGTCCTGCTGCACAATTATTCGGAAACAAGATACAAAAGCACAAGATATTATAACAAGTTTAATCCATGATGATTATTTGGAGTACATACGAGATAAATCATCAGCTAAGGAAATGTGGGATGGTTTGAATGAAACTTTTTCTTGTAAGTCATCTCAAAACCAAACCATTATACGTAAAGAACTAGCAAATCTAAGATTAAAAGAAGGTGAAAGTCTTAATCAACATTTTTTGAAATTTGATTCCTTGGTAAGACAACTTAAAAGTGCTGGTTGCAAAGCCAGAAGAGGCGGATGTGGTTTCTCAATTGTTTTTAACTTTGCCGGAATCTTTTGATCCGATTGTTACGGCTTTGGAGAATCTCAAGATTGATGACCTAACGTTGGCTGTGGTGAAACCTAGATTAATGGCAGAAGAATCAAAGAAAAAGAATCGTAATGATGACGAAGGTGCTCAGAAAGTAACTGCTTTCCAATCCAAAAACAAGTCAAAATTAAATCGTTTCAATGGAAAATGCCATAAATGTGGAAAGTATGGTCATATGAAGAAAGACTGCAAATGTAAGGAAGCTAAAATAGCTGCAAATAATAAAAGTGGGGTAAGTTTTATGGCAGATGCAAATTCGAAGGCATCGTCATTCATCACTGAACATGTGGTGGTTTTTGCTTTGGATTTTGGTGCGTCAGATCATTTTGTCTACGAGAAAAATATTTTTAAGAATTTGAAGAAGTTACCAACCCCTAAATATATAAATATGGCTAAGGAAAATCAACAAATTTGTGTTTCTATGTTTGGTGAAATTGATTTGATTAGCGATACTGGTGTCAAAGTAAACTTGAAGAACGTATTGTATAGTTCAGAATTTCGAGAAAATTTGCTATCCGTAAGTAAAATAGTTGATGCTGGCTTGAAGGTTGTCTGTGAAAGAAAAACAAAGTGTGGAAGCTTGTGAAATGTCCACCAAATGTAAAAACTCTAAAATCCAGATGGGTGTTTACAATTAAGAAAGATGCAGATGGTAATTCCGTTCGTTATAAGGCAAGACTTGTTGCTAAAGGTTATCTACAAAAGTTTGGTGTAGATTATGAGGATATTTACTCTCCAGTGGCAAAATTATCAACAATAAGAATTGTTTTGGCAGTTGGTGTAACGTACAAACTTTATTTTCATCAACTGGATATAAAAACGGCTTTCCTACATGGAGAACTAAATGAGGATATTACATGAATATACCGGAAGGAATGAAAGGTGATCATGGCAATGTGTTAAAATTGGAAAAATCATTATATGGTTTGAAACAAGCACCAAGGTGCTGGAATGAAAAATTCAATTTACTACTTATAAATATGGTTTTCATACGTTCTCAACACGACTATTGCCTGTATACAAGAATGAAATCCAATAGTATGCTGTTTCTTTTGTTATATGTGGATGATTTGTTGATTGCCGGTAATAATAAAGATGAAATTGATGATATTAAAAAGATAAACATTATCTCGGTATAAAATTTGAATACAATCAAAAAGATGGAATAATGATGATGTCTCAAGAGTCCATAATAAATAAAGTCATTAATAAATTTGGAATGACAGAATGCAACGTATCACGAACACCTATGGAAAAAGGTTTACAATTGCAAAGAAATACTGAAACAGAATGTGATCAATCGTATCGTGAATTATTGGGTAGTCTTATGTATATTATGCTTAGTGTTCGTCCCGATATTTGCTACTCAATTGGATATATGGGCAGATTCCAACAAAATCCAGGTGAAATACATTGGACAACACTCAAGAGAATACTACGGTATGTCAGAGGTACAAAGGAAATTAAACTATTTTATAAACGAAATCCAAACGATGAAGCTTTAATTGGGTTCGCTGATGCGGATTGGGCATCCAGTCTTGAAGATCGAAAATCTACAAGTGGTTTTGTGTTTTATGTGTTTGGTAATCCAGTTTCTTGGTCTAGTAAAAAACAAGCAACTGTAGCTACGTCATCCAGTGAGGCAGAATATGTTGCTCTCAGTCATGCTGCTTCTGAAGGTTTGTGGATACGTGGAATACTTCAAGATCTTAATGTTATTGGTGATAAATATCCTGTTACAATTTCCGAAGACAATGCAGGATGTATTGCAATGGTTAAAAACGTAGAATGTAAACGGTCAAAGCATATTGATATTCGACACCATTTTATAAGGGATCACATTATGAAAGGAAATTTGGTCATAAAGCCTATATCAACGAAGAACCAAGTTGCAGATATTTTTACAAAATCATTGGACTTTACAAGTTTTGCTACAATTAGAAATTTGCTTAAATTATCCAATTGAGAGGGTGTATTGTCGTACTGTGTTAGAAATAAAATACTTGTTTAATATTTTATTTTTATTAAATAAAATAAGTATGCCTTGATTTTGTTTGTTTGAAAAATTTATTAATTGTTAATTATTCTGAAAAAAAAAACTTTAAACATTTTTAATTTAATAAAAACGGAGAAACTTTTATTTAAAAACAACGAAATAAACCGCTAATTACAATAGAAAATAATAATTGAAAATATCGAATAAATAACTGTTACAGCCAATGTTGATACTTTAGCTATTTCCGGCTAGATCTAGCGATTTTTCCATATCTACCTATAACAAAAAATAGCTAGATTGCATCTAGCCGTAAGATTTAGCTATTTATTTTTCGTTTAGCTAAAACGAAAAATAAATAGCAAAAGTCACATTTTTTGCATTTGTTCAACTTTTAAAAGACGAAAAAAAAAACTAAAAATAAAATGTTGCTTGTCAAGTTTTTACAATAAGAACTTCAATTGATGTATTAATAAATACTACAGCATTAAAATGTAGCAACAATCACATCGCACTTGATCAACATGAGGCTATTAACTCAAAATTTTTAAAATATCGTTTTTTCAAGAAATCAACTAACAACATGTCTATCTATTGTAAAAATTTCAACGTATTCCGATTACTCTTTCATCTCGAAAACCACTTTTGAGACCATTTTCATGATAATGTAGTGATTACCTTTATTTCAACAAAAATGTATTATTTCGAGTTAATACAAAAGTTCAAATAGAAATGAATCGTATATTTTCATAAAAAATGTATTCTTTTGATTTGAGCATTTTTTTATGTTAAAATAATGAAACTGTTTTGTTGATAAAATTTGTTTTATTCTATAAATTTAAATCGATAAAATTTCAAAAAATGGTATTAACTCAAAAATGGATTTTTTTTGCAATGAGTGGTAAAATTTAAAACAAAAACAATGTATATATATCATCAAATGGAATTAGCTTATTATGATATGTTTGAATTTTTAAATTCTGTTAAAATGTGGCCATACACAGTTTTTTGACTCTACTGAAAATTTTAAAATTTTGAGTTAATACCCTCTTGTTGATCAAGTGCGACATGTAAATAAAACTCTTAAAATTGCATCTACTACATAATCTAAAACATGATCACGATATTTTAGGTTGTACACAAATCGATTAATTCACTTGGAAAGAAGATTGTATCTACGCATAACCCGACCCTTGACACCTGTAAAAACTTCAGCACATTACAACATATTGGAAATCTTTTTTACATAAACTGGTAGATAAAGATTCAAAGAATATAATCGATGTAATGTAAAATTTATAAAATTTCTACACCATAAAATGTTCACTATTCCTATGCAAAAAGAATTTTTTCAATGTCTTTCACACAACAAGTTATGACATTTGCGATATTTCAAGTTTATAAAAAAAAACGTTTTGAAAATATGCGTTCACTGCCAAACATACTCACAAATTTTTGAAAAATCAGACACCATCGAAAAATTTGTCGTTGAAATAAAATTGAAATGAGCATTATATTTCGAGCTCTTGTCTATTTTGGCCATGTCTTTTAAAATACCCTTTTTTACTATGTTTTAAGCTTTAGTCAGAGATGTTATTGTTAATTACTTTAATATTATTTTTGAGATATTTTTTAGTACACTTTTCTGAGCTCTAATAGTAGGACTTTTAGCAGACTGTTTGGAGTTTCAATTTAGCGCTATTTTCTGATGTTTAGTAGTAGGCATCTGTGTACTCCCTATATATATACTCGAATCAAATGTTTTTCAGAAATATTTTTGAGATTTAATCTAGGACTGTTGTTTAAACACTTATAGGCTCCAAACGTAGCTCTAAAACTCAATGATGGCTCTTTAATTAAACTATTATAGAATCAAATCAAGAAGCTTTTATTCTTCGGTGTCCAATCTTAGAGTTTTAAGTATTCGATTCATCCATGGTATGTTAGTGCTCTTTCTGTGGTTCAATTAAAATTATTTCCAATTTAGTACTAAATTATTATACAATTAAACATTTACTTTTTTATATTTATTTTAACATCATTTTAAATGATTATTATATTGAATTTTTTGTATATACATATCATTGTTAAAAATAATATTAACAAAGTTTAACTTATGCATTTTTCGTTAAGATTAATAGATTTGAAAAATTCGACGAATTGTAAAATAAACCCTCACCACACTAGTCTTACAAAAATGTTTTACACACAATTACAGAAAACGATAACATTTTTCAAGTAGTTAATAGCAAGTAGCAAGGGTCGTGGGCATTAAATAAAATTTCAGTAACACAACTCAAATTAAAAATGATATAAAAAATAAACTTTTTTATTAAAAGAGAATTGCAACATTTTTATGTTATTTTCCTTTAAGATGAATTATGTGTTCAAGAAATATAAAAATAAGTTAAAACTATTCAAGAACCTTTTCATCATTTACTACAATGAGCACAAGCTTGAGTTTTAAAAACTTCTGAATACTTAACTTTTTGTTAAAAGTTGATTGTTTGAAAAATCTGTTTCCTTTTTAGTCTCTATTAAAGGTTTTCTTATTTAAAGGCGAACACTGCAAAGCTTTTTTAACACTAATTATTTGTTATTTGTTTTAAATTTGCAGTGTTTTTGATAAAATCATTTATCTTGGTTTTTTCTTGTTCCTTTTCGGCCTTAACTGCCGCTCGTTGGGCCTTTTTATCTTCATACATGCGAACAAATTCATCTTTGGTGGGCATGGGTTTGATATGACCATGGTTTACTAAATATTTAATAGAAACTGTAGTACCACCTGCAAAATGAAATAAATTTTTATTTTGGTAATGGAATTTGCTTTTATTTATCTATCTTACCAAGGGTGACTGCATAACGAACTGGTGTAGCTACTTTATAGCATAAATACGCTACAGCCCAGTGTCCCAAATTTGAATTTTGCACTTTTTCTATAATTGTTTCACTCAAGTGCACATATTGTAGTAGTGATGGCACATCAACACCACTAAAAATGAAAAGAAATTGATTTTATTAAGATCCTGCAAAAGTTTATTCTAAGGTACATATATTGAAAGATTTTTAGAACTCTATATTAAGGCCCAATAGTCAATAATCTGACATGCTCTTATGAGCTCCAATTATATGTTTCTTATTGCCGTTTTCGGTGGTCCAATGCTAGATATTTAATTAATCTATTGTGAGATATAATCTCGGGCCTTTAAGAAGTAAATTTTAATTCATTAAGGACACGTAATAGGTTAGCTGGGCATATATAAATTTGTATAACCTCCGCATAATGTGAAGAGGGTATATATCAGTTTGTCACCCATCGAAATATATGTCTAATACCATATAAAGTATATCGAGACCTTATATTCAATACCCTCTATGAACCAAAACACATTAATTTCAGGAGGCAAAAATCTGAAACTCTTAAAGTGTGAATCAATCTATCTTCTATAATATTTGTTAAATATGACTACCGAATCCTACGTATAAAAATAATATAATATTTTGCGTTATTCGCTGCGCTTTGGTTGATAAAGGGTATAGCAATTCGGGATTTTCTTATTTGAATCCCGGGATTTGTTAGGATTTTTCGCATTTTGTTTTTCGCCAAAATTTAAGATTAATTACGTTTTTTCTTGACTGTCTTCATATTTCATTTATATGTTTATAATTCTGAACAACACTTATATTTTTTGCGGGTACACTTATAATAATCCCAAACAATTCATTGTAAAATTGATAAAAATCGGTGTTTTGAAGAACTCAGCCACAAAAATTCTCGTTTTTATATAAAATTATGTTTTGTTGTACAAAAACGAATAGTTTTTGGTGTATTCGTTTTTTATATAAAGAAAAACATATTCGCTGGTGTTCTGAAAAACGAAAGCACAACAAATTACTGGTTCACGTACAACAACAATACACAGTTTTATGTGAAAACGAATGCATTTTTGTGGCTTCGTTTTTCAGAAAACCGCCGGTAGTGAAATATTTAGTGGTTTGTTGTTTACTATGATGATTTTAGCTTTATTTCCCCGAATTGCGAAAACGGTATGATAATTTAATTAAAAAAAACGAAATCGCTACGAAAGGTACATTAAAGTTCAAAAACAACATATCACAAGTGATTTCCGTTTAAGATTTTCCGACGATTCCTTTGACCAGGGCTGGTAAAAGTATGTCACACCAGCGGTTTTTTGGTGGCACACGATGTTTTGTTAAGTTTTTGTTGAATATCTTAATTTGTTGGTAGATAAAATCTGGCAACATATATCTTTAAACATAACTTTAAACAGCTGGTCTAACTACTGCACTTTTGTGCAACTATTATTATAATATTCCTTTATTACCTCCTTCTTGTTTTACACTTCCTGTAAAGAACTCCTATTAAATAAATCTCTTTTTGTACACATTGTTCCGAAACAACTGCCTTTTATTAAAACCATCACAACAGGTTATGGGCCCAGGAGTTGTTAAAACAATTGTACAAAACTGCTTTAAGAGATTATAAAGTGATTTTAAAAAAAATGTCGTCGATTGCTACAAGTTTCAATGTAGAAAAGTTGCTTGGCCGTGAAAACTATACAACATGGTCGTTTGCCATGAAAAATTTGTTGCAGCACGAAGAATTGTGGGATACTGTTCAAGGTAATTATCCACAAGGTGGAATGAACGCGAAAATTGACACCAAGGCCAAAACAAAAATTATTTTGCTGATTGACAAAATAAATTATGTCCACATCGAAGATGCAACTACATCCAAAGAAGTTTGGGATAAATTGAAAGCAGCATTTCAGGACTCCGGTCTCACTAGAAGAGTTGGTTTATTGCGGCAGCTTATAACAACACGTTTTTCTACATCTGAAAATATCGAGGAATATGTAAGTCAGATTGTGTCTACAGCACACAAGTTAAAAGAAGTCGACATGCCGGTGAGCGATGAGTGGATTGGTACACTTCTGTTGGCTGGTTTACCCGACGAATACGCCCCGATGATAATGGGTATAGAAAGTGCAGGTGTTAAAATAACTTGCGATTCAATAAAAACCAAGTTACTACAAGATGTTAAAAAAACAAATAGTGATGGTGCAGCATTTTTTTCTAAATCTAAAAAGAAACCTGAGTCTAAAAAAGGTTATCGGTGTTACAATTGCAATAGATATGGGCATAAAGCCGCTGATTGTCGTGCAAATAAACAACAAAAATGCAATAATAAACATGTTGGTTTTTGTACAGTTTTTGCGACAGGTGCCATCAACAATAATGAGTGGTATGTTGACTCAGGTGCAAGTATGCACATGACAATGAAAAAAGATTGGTTCATTGATATCAAAAAGTCAAACGTAGAAGAAGTTTATGTTGCTAGCAAACACAAATTGGACGTACATGGGGTCGGTGATGTTAAAATCAATATTAAAAACAACAACGGAGATTTGTTGGATGTAACTGTCCACAACGCACTCTATGTACCCGGTCTAACCGCTAATCTTCTATCCGTACGCCAAATGCTAAAAAGAGGTTTGTCGTGGTATTTAAAGACGACAAATGTACAATATCGAAAGATAATATCGTGGTAGTAACAGCTCAACTACAAAACGGCATGTTCAAATTAAATGGTGATATAAACGTAAGTGATGTAAGTCATAAGTGTATGGCAGTAACTCAAACCAACCCTGAAATATGGCACGCTCGTATGGGTCACTTAAATTATGCAGATTTGACAAAAACAAAACAGATGGTAACCGGTATGGAGTTTAAACCACAATCAAAAGAAAATTGTGTTCCTTGTATAAAAGGCAAAATGTCAAGAAAGCCTTTTAAAACGTCAAAATCACGTACTACAAAATTGCTAGAGCTCGTACATTCGGACCTTTGTGGACCGATGGAGGAAAATTCAATTGGTGGAGCTAAGTATTTTTAATTTTTATTGATGATTATTCGCGTAAAGTTTTTTTATATATTTTGCAGGCAAAAACGGAGGTACCGACATTTTTTGAGATCTTTATGGCAAAAGTGGAAAATGAAACTGGCCATAAAATAAAATGTCTGCGTACGGATAATGGCACAGAATTTTGCAATCGGCAAATGTCAAAGTTAATGAACAAAAATGGTATACAACACCAGACTACAGTGCCATACAGCCCTCAGCAGAACGGCGTCGCCGAACGTATGAATCGCTCTATCGTTGAACGAGCCCGTTGCATGCTGTTTCACGCTGGTTTGAGTAAAAAATTTTGGGCTGAAGCCGTTGCAAATGCCGTTTACGTTATTAATCGTTCCGTTTCTGCTGCAAATAAAAAAACTACACCACAAGAAATATGGACTGGTGTAAAACCTGACGTAAGTCATCTTAAAGTTTTTGGTTGCCGTGCCATTTCGTATGTCCCCAAAGAGAAAAGAAAAAAGTGGGACTCCAAGGCTCAAGAATTAGTTTTTGTTGGCTACTGCGAAGACACTAAAGGGTATAGGTTGCTAGACCCAAATGGTTGGCGTGTAGTCAAAAGCCGTGAAGTTGTGTTTTTTGAAAACGATTTTAAACAAAAACAACAAGATCGTTTTGATGAACAAGAATTTTGTTTTTTAAAACTTAATGATGATGACGATGAAGTGGAGGCTACTAGTGATGACGTCGACGAAGATGATGATGAAACAACAAATTCTGAAGATTTTGTAACTGATCAAAACAGCGATGAATCATCCGAATACTACGAACCTGATGATGATACACTTTCCAGTGAACATAACTCTACAATGGTACCTATAAACGCTGACAACGTTCGTCGTTCACAACGCGCTCCAAAACCAGTTAACATGACAGACTACCATTTATATTCAGTAAAAGTTAATGACTCAGATGACCCTTTTACTGTTCACGATGCCATGAAAAGTTGTGATGCAGCGCAGTGGAAAAATGCTATGGAAAGTGAATATAAATCGTTATTAGAAAACAACACTTGGACAATAGTCGACTTACCTATAGGTGCTAAACCCATTAAATGCAAATGGGTGTTTAAAAGAAAACGTGATGAAAATGGTAATATACAGAGGTATAAAGCCCGGTTGGTAATTAAAGGCTGCTCACAAAAACCGGGAATTGACTACCAAGAAACGTACTCGCCTGTTGTAAGATACACTTCAATTCGATATTTATTATCAATAGCAACTCAATATGATCTTGATATTGAGCAAATGGATGCGGTCACAGCATTCCTTCAAGGTGATCTGGCTGAAGATATTTTTATGGAACCTCCGGAAGGTGTTGGTGACAATCCTAAAGGTAAAGTTTGCAAACTCAACAAAGCCATTTACGGCTTAAAGCAAGCAAGCCGTCAGTGGAACAGAAAACTGGATGAAGCTCTCAAAGGTATGGGTTTACAACAATCAAAAGTGGATCCTTGTATATACTTTAAGGTGTGCGACTCCAAAATGTTTTATATTGCTGTGTATGTGGATGATTTATTGATTTTTTCCAATGACACACAACTTAAAATCAATGTTAAAAAAGGTCTACAACAAAAGTTTTTGATGAAGGATTTGGGGGAGGCCAGAAGCTGTGTTGGCATACGTATAACTAGAAACCGTAATCAAGGTGAGATACACATAGATCAATCCGTTTATATTGAGGAAATTTTGAAGAGATTTAAAATGATAGATGCTAATCCAATATCAACACCCTTTGATATAAATACAAAACTTACAAATCCAAAATCAAAAACACAAAATTTTAGTAATAT
Organism: Delia radicum; assembly: GCA_021234595.1. NCBI lineage: Eukaryota > Metazoa > Arthropoda > Insecta > Diptera > Anthomyiidae > Delia > Delia radicum. Next base: position 225,677,934 of record CM037852.1, on the reverse strand, counting down.
TCCATACCAAGAGGCTGTTGGCAGTTTACTTTATTTAGTGCAAGGAACTCGCCCAGATATTACCTTTGCTGTAAACTATCTAAGCAAATTTAACAACAATTTGATAACTCCCATTGGACTGCTGTAAAACGTGTTTTAAGATACATCAAAGGTACAATAAATGTGAAACTGAGATATTCTAAAAAGTTGAATCCGAATATGTATGGCTTCTGTGATGCAGATTATGCTGGTGATGTAAATGATAGGCGTTCATGTACGGGGTATGTTTTCACAAAACAAGGTGCCATTTCTTGGAATAGTAAACGTCAATCAACTGTAGCCCTGTCAACAACAGAAGCCGAATATATGGCTATGTCTACTGCTGTTCAAGAAGCTGAATGGTTGCGCCAGTTACAAGATGAACTGTTTAACAACAATCAAAATAAAATTATAATTTTTTGCGACAACAAGAGTGCCTTAAACTTAGCGAAAAATGATGCATACCATGCACGATCGAAACATATTGATGTTCGTCACCATTTCCTGCGTGATAAAATTATTGATGGAAATATTTTGCTGCAGTACAAATGTTCTGATGATATGGCTGCTGACTTTCTTACAAAACCAGTTACCAAGGAAAAACATTTGAAATGCGCAAAGATGTTAGGACTTATAAATTTCTAGCCAGCTTTAGTGGAGGTGTTGGTAGATAAAATCTGGCAACATATATCTTTAAACATAACTTTAAACAGCTGGTCTAACTACTGCACTTTTGTGCAACTATTATTATAATATTCCTTTTATTACCTCCTTCTTGTTTTACACTTCCTGTAAAGAACTCCTATTAAATAAATCTCTTTTTGTACACATTGTTCCGAAACAACTGCCTTTTATTAAAACCATCACAACATAATTAAATGATTAGACTATCGAAAAATTGTATCAGAAGTTCAAAAATGTGCACTTTAAACACACAAAAAATCGTTTTCAAGAATCGATGAACACAAATTTAGATGTTAAATTACCAAACATAACTAGTATTGCCTTCATAACATTTTACCATTAAACCCCTTAGATCGGTCAAAGTCCGGTCACTCAGAAAAACTTTCCTCTGCGAAGCCGGGCTTTGGACTGACTGGAGGAAAAACCCATAAGCCAATAAATTTTGTACTATAAACTCCATGCGATAATCCCTAGGTTATGCTAACGATAGCAACTAAAAAGTTATACTTTCCATGTAAATTTTACAAAAATAACCAAAAAAACACTAAAAATCTCCTTTCCCATTTTTGTATTTACAACATACTTAAAATAGCTATGCAGGGCGTTTCGTATGATGGATCATAAAAATAATATCGTTTTTTAATCCTGAGGAAATTTCCAATGTAGAAATTGTCAACCGTTCAAAAAAAAATAGTACTGGCAAACGATCTACGTATGTATATTGTATAAAAGTACTAATATGTATAATCAGCTATTACAATTAAAAATTAAAAATCATGGAATAAAACTATTAATGCCATTATTTAATTTAACATGTCTACTTTTAAGTACAATTAACAGAAATGCGGGATATGAATTGTAAAATCCCAATATTATATATTTGAACGCAATTATATACTGAGATTCATTAGAGAAAATTTGTAATATGGTTATATACGTTTGTACCTATCTTTTTTTATTTTTTACTTTTAAAAACATTTGTCTTAGCTATCTTCTGCAATTACAATTAAAAATGTAAAATCGACCCCGTGTAATTGAAACTGGTTTTAAGCCACAGCAAAAATCGACCTTACTTAGATCAATTGGTTAGAGCCTCTGTCTAAGTGTAGTGCGAAGTGCATGTGGCAAAGAAAGCAGGTTCAAGCCACGGTCAGGATTGCATTTAATAAATAAACATTTCATATACATAGATGCAATCAAACAATAAAAACCATAACAAATAATTACAGTATTGTCAAAAAAGGATTACTGATGAAGGTTGTGTTACCAGAAACTGCGCAGTCTAATTCAATAAAAAATTTACAATGTAGTTATGATTTTTAGAAAAGTATGCTTAATCTTCTCTACCACGCCTATCTCAAACAATTGAAAAATATGTGCATATTAATTATTTTATTAATTGTACACTGTCTAAGAAGACGATGAATAAAATTCAAAAATCCCCAATAAAATATTTTTTTAATGTTTCTGAAAATTGTATATTTTTTGTTAAGATTTGGTTTATTGTTAAATATTTGTATAGTAGTATTTTTTAGTGAGTTGTATATAAGCCATATTTGGCCCTAAGAGCTTGGTTTGAAATTGTAAATTAAATTAAAATAAAATAAATAAATAAACAAAATTATTACCATCATGACTAGTTATGATTTTAAATATTTCTACAAAATTTTCGATTTCCGAAAGCAATCCAGCTTTCTAAGCATTTTAAAGAGATAATGTCTTACTTTGTTTATCTTAGAATTGATAAACAATTCCAACGAAATAGCTTGGCACAAAAAAATTCAAAAAATTCTTTTTATTTCGTAATTTTTCATATTCCAGACATTTTTGATTCTAGGTTCCAAACTTGGCTTAATTATGATACAGAAATTAATGTATCTATTGAATACAGTCACCAATATATTACCAACAAAAAATGGTAGAAATTTGAATTATATTGTACAGTTAGCTTGTTGTCCCTATTTCAATTCACACTCGAATAAGAGATTTTATATCATTTTTTTCATGTTGTTTTTTAAATTACAACACCTAAGTTTAAACTATAACGTAAAATGAAAAGTTGTTTTTGTACAATAATATAAAAATATTACTGATAATTTTTCCTTAAGATTTTTGTGTGTTAATTTTAACTTTAAATTTGTTGCATGTCCTTATTTCAATTCACACCACTGTATATTTCATTATATTTTATTTTACATATTATTTTACTCGCACAATCAGTAATTATGTGTTTAAAAGACTAAGTCCGCACTGGGTTTGCTGGTTTCAAAAGGTGCGTGTTTTATAAACATTTCACAAAATTACCCAGGCAGAAAAATATGAACGGGCCAGCACTGGCGCGGTGTTGGAGACGGCAGTACATATACTGGCAAAGTGCCAGATTTTTAACTTTTACAATACTGGCACGGTGTCGAAATGATAACACCAGTATACGTTTGGCCGTAGGTATTTTTCAACGTTGGCACAGCAATGAAATTAATAGTAGTTTGCCAGTACTTTAAATAAGATAAATCAGTATTTAGCCAGAACTTTAAAAATTCCAATAATTCCATTTTCTCAGCTCATATAAAAGCTGCGATTTTTATTTTAAGTGAAAATAAATTTCAATTAAAAAAACATGGAAATTATCCAAATTTTCATTTATTAATTTATATTTATCTCATCTTTGGAACTGACATTTTCACGTCATTACAGCCGATATTTGATCTACTAATATATCGTTAAGGAAGATCCAAACATAATTTTGGATTTCTGTGATAAAAATAGCGGTTTTATTAACAAAATTCACATGAAAATGTTTTAAATTGTTCACATTTTTTTTATCCTGTTAAAAATAAAAATGGGGTTGAGTGATTATAAGAAACTGCATTTTTTTTATAAAAATGTATAGTTCTCTAACTAAACTACTAATTATATAAAATAATTAGCAAACATATTTATCGCCATACTCGCGAGTAAAACAAAAATTTAATCTGAAAACAGTAAAATTTGGCAATATAATTTTAAAATTGTTATTTTAAACAAATTTGATTTCTTCATTTTGCACTGACTTCAAGTCTGAAATAATTACCATTCTATATATACCATGTATTTACCATGCACTTGCTTGTGCTTAGTTAATTAAAATACTTATATTTAATTTTCCAACTGGGTAATTGAGTTTAAGGTATTTGCAAAGCACCAAATTTTTTGAGTTTCCAACGTTATTGCAACCAACGGTTGGCCACTGTTATCGGGTAACAGGACTATACTCTCAAGATTGTTAATCCCACGTTTTGCCAATGCATCGCCTACGATTGGCCAGTACTGTGCCGATTGTATTTTTCTGCCAGGGTACTTTTCATTTGAGAAAGTACAATTTAGTCGTTGATTTAAATGCAAATTCACACCTTTTCAATTGCAAATGCAGTTATTTTAACTGTCATTTACATTTGATTATACCTACATAGTTTTCTAAGTGTCCAATTGTACAATTTATTTCACAAGATATGAATTAAATTATAATTTTATTTTGGAATCATATTATAATTTCATTCGGCTGAGGCAGTTAAATACTCGATTTAAAGGTCCTATCTAAATTCTTACACTTCTCAAATGCGGTCCAGTCTTACCTCATTTGGGCCGAGTTTTTGGGAGGTCAGTAAAATTTGGTTTAGTTAAACCGCTAAAGAATTTTGTCTGCCATTTCCAAGATTATTATCAAAAATTTGTCGGGACCAACTAATCTTGTTCAGAATGCAAACATAATTTTGGATAAACCACATTTCGGCAGCGGCATTCTACTTACAAACTTCGTTAATCTAAGTTAAAAAATAATCTAAATCCTAAAAACTCGGCCTTAGTACTCTTTTTTTTCAAAATTTCTATCTTGTCTCTCACTGCACTAATTTCCTAATTGTAAAATAAATAATTAAAGTTTTATATGACCTACTTAACAAACTTCCCCTTACGTCTATCGGTATATAACACCATCTTACCTTTGCGATAAATAATAAAAACCACATAACCATCCAGCAGATGTGACCACATGCACTGGTATCAAAACATACCAATATTTCTTATACATCAATTTAAATTTTGCAAATAATCCCAAATTTGAAGCTTCACCAAATAAATCCGACTCTGTTATGGCAGCAGATTTTGTATCAGACTTATTGGCACGATCGGGCGTATTCTTTGTGCCAAACTGACATCGAGTATTGTAGATTGGGGCACATGCATGTGTTTGCATTTGTGGTAAAAGCAAATTGTTTCGTTTAAAACATTCCTTATTGCTGTTTACTGTTCCTAGATGTGATTTACCGCCAGTGTTACGTATAAATACGGCGGTGGAATATTGAGATGCAGCACGTTTAAAACACCATATTTGTTGTTTTAATGGTCTTTGCACTCTCAGAAGGGTTGAATTGTTAGTTTTTAATACATTTGTTAATAACTTTAACGTGTTCATGTTTTTTGCTTATTTTTGTAGATGAAAATTTTGAAATAAATTCGCGTTCATACAGATGTTTCTATAATTCTCTTATTTGTTCATTTTTTTTCTGATCCAGAAGTACGTACCCGACAGACAGTTTACTAAATTAACACTGCGGCCAATTTAGCTATTTTCCCATGTAATCTAGCGATTTTTAAACGAATATAGCGAATTTTTTCAAGTCAGCCTTGAAACAGATAGCTATTTTTGTGGTAATTTATAAACAGATTTTTAAAAGTTCTACAAATTTAGCGAATAATTGATAAAATTTTGATTTATTTTATAATTTGGCTATTTTCTAACGATTTTCCAGCTTGATATAGCGATATTTTAAGTTGGCAACAGTGTTAATAAATCAACCGGACATAGTTGCCTAAATCGTATTGAAAATTTAAAACGGGGTTGTAATAAAGTAAGTACTGTATAAATTAAATTCTTTTTCAGTGGAAACTGCCGTTATTTTTAAAATAGAAATGTTTAATCCATCCATTATGGTCAAGTCATAGATCCGTTGGACATTTTTTTGTAACCAATCTTTAGACTACGTATTACAGATTAATACACATATGTGAATCAAGTGACATATGTCCAAAAATGGGTTTGAAGTCCAAAGGAGAGTTGATAGCCAAAGCCGCTATAGATTTAGTGTCTCATGGCAACTTTTTTGAACATCCACAGCTGTGGATTTGACACATAACAGTGTCACTGAAGAAGAAGAAGAAAGCAGAGATGAAAGCCGTAGCAAAACGTTGGCTCGAAGCAAAACAGTCGGCGGCGCGGCTTAATAGCCCGTAGACGCCAAAATATGGTCGGCTGAAGGTTATATTTCACAAGAAATTTGTACAAAATCAAAATTTTTCAGCGATTTTTCACTTTTTTTCAGAATTGACATTTTTGTTCTTGATCAGAAAAATCTTTATTTATAAATTTATATAATGATTCGAGAACTGTTATGGTATTTTTTTTTAGCACATAACAAGTTGATTTAAAAAACTTGCAGTATAATTCCGCGTCTTCACATGCAATAAAATTATAGCAAGCAATTGTTAATATTATTTCAGCTGAATCAATTTTACGGGAAGACCCTTATTTTTAATGTTATTACAATATCAAGCTATCGTTAACAAGCAATCGGCTCTTACAATGATGTCTGAAATCAAATCTCATTTTCAGTTTTCATTTGAATTTAACAATCAAAAACTACATAATTTTTAGTAAATAAAATCGGGGAAAAGTATTATTTGTAGACAAAAATAAATTTTGTGTTAAATTTTTATTTTAATTGTACTTGTTTTATTGATTTAAATGTGTTTCATTTAATTTATTTAAATTATATGTTAATTTTAGAAGCATAGCGATTCATATTCTCACTTAACATCAATTTATCCCAAACATTTTTATTTGTATTTTTTATTGTAAAAGCGTCTTTACAATCAACAAATATTCAAAATCGGAAATCAAAATGTGGCAAATTACCAAGGATCAGATTTGAAAATTGAGGTAAATGGTGAAAGTAAGAATCCGAATAGCTACTAATGATATTTACTAGCATTCTTTAAATACATGCTAATCCAGATTTTCTGTACCACAAATTAAATGAATGAAAGGTAAAGTTAATACCGTATACTACGGCATTCAGACTAGATTGCAAAACACATGGTTTGCCAAAACAGGTGGAAAATAATAAAGAACTGTTGGAATGGAATAAAAGGCTTAACTACGTGTTTTGGCAAAACACGCGATTTGCTATCTAGTGTGAATGTGGCTGTATTTAAAATACCATTTAATAAATTGTATTTCTATATTTGGAAAATATTGAATTTTTAATTTTAATGCCATCAAAGGAAGACTTAAACCAAAGATTTTTATGCCGAATAATTTGTTGGTAATCTTTAACTCTTGAGTAGTGAATTATCAGACTTGGGCGACGTCAATTACATTTTAAAATTGTTCACTTGTGAATTTTTTCTATATCATTAATAATATCAGATCTACACTCACACTTGTGAGCTTAATCGCTTCCATTAGAAAATTTGTAAAATGTTTAATACCAAACATGGGGATTAGTAACATTATCTGGGTATTTAATTACAGGGCAATTACTCAATTACACCCAATTACATGTAATTGAACATAAAAAAGTAATTGGCCTGTAATTAAATTCACAGATATTGGTATTATGTCCCATGTCTGGTATTGACAAAATTGAAAATTTTCCGAGAAAGCTTTTAAGCCCACATGTGTGAGCGTATGTCCGAAATTATTAATGATATAGAAAAATTTCACAAGTGAAGGATTTTGAAATGTAATTGACGTCGCCCAAGTCTGTGAATTATTAAATTTTGTAAAATTAAAGCACAATTTTGCCCACCCACATAAATCGTCAAAATCATAAAATATTTATTTTTTTTCGATGGATGCCAGGCAAAATACCGTTACCGATATAACCGAAATACCGATATACTTAAAATGCTGTTACCGAAATAAATAAAACAGGGTTATCTCTACAATACCGTTACCGAAATAATTAAAATAGCGTTATCCTTAAAATACCAGTTTTCTAGTTATTTCGGTAACGGTATTTTAGTTATTCAGGTTGTGTCAATGCACACCGATATTTTTAGGCCCATTATGCCCGATCTCCAATGTTAGCCAGACATCAAACTTTGGGAAAATATATCTATTTACAGCGATTTTTGTTTTTTCAATCTTGTCAGATTATTTCGGTAACGGTATTTTAAGGATAACGCTATTTCAATAATTTTTTTAGCTGTTTTAAATTGATAATAAAAAAATCTCAACTTGATAAAAATATTTATTTTATGTGACTTGATCTATATAGGGTTATTTTTAACACTTTTGGCCCGAAAAAAGCCCCTCTAGGAAATTTATAGAATAACATCTTTCAAATTTTCGGAAAAATATCACTTAAATTTGATATGACTATAAATTATATTTACTTTTATTCAAAAAATCTTTAGTCCATAGTGGCCGGGGGACAAAAAAGACGTATAAAACTTAATTAAAACTAAAAATAGTTATTTTGTATTATTTCATAGAAGAACAACTGTAACTGCAGTTAAAAACAACTACTACTGATTACTACATAAACAACTGTCATCTAGTAACTGTAAAACTTTTTTGAGTGTATAAATATTAAAATTTATGATGCTTGCCTGGTTAAATTCGTTACCTCAAAATTGCTGATACCATTAAAAATGTTATATAAATATTATTGTTAAAAAGGTTTAAATCCTGAGTGACATGGAATCGTACGGTTAATATTTTGTTAGATGTTTTGTATTGTTTTGATAGTTATTTTTACTACATTTGTAGTTGTTTTCAGTGTAATTTTTAGTCGTTTCTAACTTCTTAATTCCCTGAATTGAAGATTATTTTAAGTTGTTTAAAAATTCTCGTTTAGTGTGTGTTTGTCATTATCGATTTGTTGAAAGTTGGCAACTATAAATTAGAAAATTTCATTGTATTAATTTCATTATATTCAATGCATAAAAACGTCATGACTGGAGTACCGTTTAGAATTTTGACTTTGCATTTAAATAGGACGTAGGAAATACAAATTCTTATTGTTACTGAAAGATCCTTTTTTTCTATTAAAAAATATTTTTAAAATACCGAAAAAATAACTGTTTAAAATACATTTTTTTTCCAATTCTTACAGTTGCTTCAAAATGTTTGCAGTAAAAAATTGTCAGTTATTTTTACAAGTTTGTTAGTTATTTTTACTGCATTTGTTAGTTCTTTTTAAACAGTTAAATATAACTTAATTTTAAGTTATTTCAGCAGTAATTGTCCTTGTCTTTTCAAACTTTTTTCAGTGCACAGTGCGTTGTGAATGATATTTTATAAATTCGTCAGTGCTGTAATAAAAGTTTTACAAGTTAATAGAATTATTAGTTTTATTTATTAATTAAAATATCAGTTTCTAATAGAAATAAAATATTGGCATTTACTAATAGTGTCCGACCTAACAATTCGGCCAAAAACCTATATTTTGTCGGTTTTTTTGATATCTAGAGGCAATGATGACAAATTTTGGTATTGGAAACATGTTTGTTGAGCCGATTTATAAAATTTAAGAGAAAAGCCGAAGTTTAGCTATGAAGTTAAAAGTTCGGCCGCCGAACTATTTTCAATTTTGCCGAACTTTCTGAGGCCGAACAGTGAATTCATTGCTTAACTACAGACTTTTCTTCAAATTTGACACTCAAAATAGCATCTAATCAGCCCAATAAACATTTTTCCATCCGCCAAATTTGTCCATAATACTTTAAAATACCGAATACAGACCAAATGCATTTTCTGGCCGAACTGTTCGGTCGGACACTATTTACTAATGCAACTGCATTTACAATGTAAGTAAATATTTCTTTACACATAAAAAAAAAACAAATTTTCTCTCTATTTTCAATTCCAGTAGGTGGTTCTTACAATAATCTTCAGCACCATATTTTTTGTGTATTATTTATTATTCTAATACCTCCTCAATAATATGAAAATTACCTTGTATGTATTTATAATGGGAAGAATTTTACTCCCCCTTCCGCCAACAATCGCCATCTTGTATACATTTAGACAGATTTGTTTTCTTCATTACAAATTGGATTTTTGATATAAAACATCTGTCTTGAAAATGCATTTAGTTAGAAATTATTTAGCGTTGGCATGTTTTCTTTTTTATTTTCTATACATTTTGTTTAGAAAATTTTATTTAGCGAAAAGTTAATTGATCCTTAGTGTTTAAATTAAATAAATAGCAATGTTTATATAATAAAATTGTACAAGCATTTCGTCACTTAAAATGTAAAAGGGGGTAACTAACAAAGTTTCCAAAACCGGTTTGATTGATGATTATGATTCGTTTGGTTAAACTACATGCCTACACAATTTTGGACTTCTACACTCAAAAAAATAAGTTAGTAGAAAAGTCAGTAAAACATCTTGTAAATCAGGTATACTATTTTTCAGCAAATTTTTTGCTAAAATTATATTTTAAACTAAAATTTTAGTTATACTTAGTCAGCACTTAACTGTTTTGAACTAATGTTTTACTAATGTTTTACTAATTTATTTTGCTAAAAAAAATTGTGCTGACTAGCACATCAATAGTGTGAACGACAACCAGATTAAAAGTTATATTCAGAATGAATTAGATGTCAAGATGTAGTAGTGACTAGGAAAAATTACAACTCTAGTAAGACACTTAAAAAACATTAAACAGATACAAAATCTGTTTTTCATACATAAATCAAAATTGTGGATTGAAACAACTTAAATTTTGCGTTTTCACCGGCTTGTGAAAGTAATTGTCTATTAATTTAATAAAAGACAAAATAAAATATATAAATTTAAAAAAGATTAAACGTGTATTTGAGTCAAATTGAGTGGTCAAGTTGATAACAAATATACACAAGGTAGACAGACTAAAGCGAAAGACATACATCTTAGGTAAATTTTTATGTTTCCTTTTTCATATTGCAAAAAACGGTTGTATATGTTGCATTTTGTTATTTTTTCGTTTCGTTTCTGTAATTCTCTGCTGCATTAGCGTTCCTTTAAAAGATAGCATAATTTAGACAACCAATGATGTGAATAGTTGAAAGATAAATTATTTTAAAAAGAATCACAAAAATATGTTTTTTGATTTTCAGCAAAATAAATTAACTAAAGTAAAAATTTTCTACAAATTTTTTGATTTTTTCAGTCTACTAATATTGAATCTACTAATTTTGTGTCTAAAAATCAGCTCGCTGATTTTCAGCAAAAGATTTTGCTGACACTAGCAATTTTTTTGCAAGCACCCTCCTGACTAAAATTTTGCTGACTCAGCAAAATTTTTTGCTGACTTTACTAACTTTTTTATTTGAGTGTACGATAAAAAATAGCGTTTTTATAAATAAAGTTCAAATCTTCTATGTTTTTGTGTTCGCGCAATTTTTTTTTTGGTTGCCCTGTAAAATATTGAAGTAGATTGAAGCACTGCATCGAACTATATTTCTCCACAAAATGTTTTGGTTCTATGATTAAAATGTTCAGTTTTATTAACAGTATTGTTAAAATATCTGTGGATAAAAAGTTAATTAGTTACGTCCTTTTGCATTTTAGATGACGATTTGTTTCACAAATCATGCGTTTAATTTGTATGTCTAATATTGCGGTTGAAAGAATTTCCATTTTTCAAAAAATACCACGTAGTATGTATTAAATTTAATATTTTACGTTACACTGCGCAACTCTAAAAATAAAACAAGAGTACCGACCATTGATCATCAATATTTCGGCCACGCTGAGTTTAATGGTGTATCTACTTATATGTCAGATGTTTCGCAAAATTTCCTTTAAAGTTTTGCATGTTTCAACGCAATTTTTTTAACATAAAATTTTAAAAATCAAATATTTTTCTTATTTTTCTATGATAAATACGTAAAAAACTTTCATTAACATTCTGGTATCAAATTTGGTTAATAAAAGGGAAGCATTGACAAGTAAATCCGAGTTTTTTCTCAGTTTTTACTACAATTAGAGTTGGGATTAATCGTTCATTTTGGTGACTCGGTCAGTATCGTTCAATTCGAGTCAGTGAACTAGTTCGTTCAAATCGTTCAATCGTTCTTTTTTACTTTGACTTGTGACTGATCTGCGTGTTGTGAACTGTATCGTTCGTTTGACAATTATTACGCACTATTCATGTTTTACGAGTTTTTTTCACAAATTTTACTGTACACATACAAAAAGTGTTATAAAATTGCTACTTTTCTAACAAAATTTATTTATTTTGTGTAAAAAACATTTTATTTGTATGACTATAATGGCTTTTCCTAATTTGAAACAGTATTACAGTTTTAATTGAATAGAGATGCAATTGCTCTGTGAATAAAAAGAACGAAATGAACGACAAGATCGAATATTGGTGAACGAGTCATATCGTTCAATTGAGTGAGTAGTTCAATTGAACTAGTTCGTTCATGAACGACACAACTCTAACTACAATATATTTTAACATTTTTGCACAATTTATCATTACATTTCGCCATCGATCAAAGCATTTTGTGAATTAGCAATAAGAAAAATCTTAACATTTATTTAGTGTGAAAAAGAAAGTGCGGATCGTGGGAAAAGTTCCAAATGTGCCTAAAATTTATATGACAGCATAGCGAAAAGAATGACCAGCTTTTAGCATAATATGTAATTAGCTTAAAAAATTACGTATGTGTGCCAAAATTCAGCCAAAAATGTTTATATTTGCGAAAGTTCAGTGAATGTCTATCATTACAGTGAATTTCTACAAAATGTTTTTAAATTTTTCCAATTCGGTGACTCGAAATTAAACATGTAAGCATCTGTCGGTTGATAAAGTCTGCATTGAATTCGCGGATGAAGACATTTTTAACTAATAAATAAACATGGAACGGTTTTTTGATTAACAAAAAACAAATGATCTTGAACTTGAATAATTTTGTTGACCATAATTTATGATAAAAGATCGAAAAATAAAATTTTGGTTTTAATTTTTTTAAATTTAAAAGTAAATCATTTGAAAATTGCAGAGTACGGCAAAACTGTCTTATGGTCCTAATGCTATAGTCAGAAAGTGTTATTGTTTATTTAATAAACACTAATAACACAGTGTATTATGACTAGAGATTATAGCCTTTACACAAACAAAGTTTCACTAGTTTGAAATGTTATATTTTTGATATGAATTAGTTCAATTCTTCCAATTTTGATTTTTAGTCCTCATCAAGTAAATAGAACAATACTGGTAAAGCGTTGATCTTTTTCCTTCAAAAATTATAATTAGGGTAAATCTTATATCCCTTCTACATTGGTTCTCTGAGGATTTTTGGTGACGCGATATGAAACAGTAAGGACCCAAAATTTTATGAAAAATCACCCAACTTTCTTTTTAATATTTGTTTGTTTTTTCAAATTGGGGGCACTCATAAAACGTTCGTGTATAGTGTAATATAATGTAAACAATAGTGTAAACAATGCTTATTTGCATTTACTTTACTTTGCAATTGTTGTAATATTGTTATTAAAATGTTTGTTGTTATTTTTAAATAAGAGAAAAAATATTTTGGATATCATTGACCCATGTGGACCTGCCTACTACTATTGAATTAAAAAAACGTAATTAAAAATATAATAACACAATAATTCTGCGCTAAAAATGTTGGCCAACGATCAAAGGAGATACTGCGGTATTTAATATATGGGAAGAAAAATGCGGCTCGGCCCGGGTTAACGTTGATAAATTTGGCTAAAATTTTTAGCACAAAAGCTTCACATATTGTTTTATTATAATTCAAATCGCGTTTTTTTTTTAATTTAATAGTAGTAAGCAAAGCTTTGATGTTTTTGTAAAATTAAATAAGTCTGGGGTCATTTTTAACCGCAGGTCCACATATATTAATGACATCCAAAATCTTTTTTTATTAACCTTGATAAAATGATGATAAAATAAAAGACAACAAATTTGCCTTGTTATTACAAAAAAAACACAATTTCCTCGAAATCCGCAAAAATCAAATCGCTGCCCTACTCAAGTCTACCATACATTTTAGATCCATATGGGTGACACCAGAGTAGTTACGTGCTTTTTTCTTTTCATTTTGTCCCAATTTCGTTCTTACAAATTTCAATGCGCCCTGCAATTTGCAACTCTGGCACGAAGGGACCGATCCTGTGGCAAACGCAGGACCGGTCTCATTCCCCATAGGGATATTAGTCAAATTGAAATCACGTCTACTTTGCAGTCCATTGATTTATATTTCATTATTATTTGGAATGTGCAAGAAAATAGTAGTGCGGATTTCCAAAGAATTTTATGAAGCTATATCAAATTATATATCTTGATCTAATTATATAGACCCATTTTCGGATCACATTATATCAGATAAGATACCATGGGATCTCATAAGATAAGATTATGTATGGCATTTTTCGGATCACCCGATTAAAAAAAATTTTATGCAGCTTTATATAGTTTTATCAAATTTGATATGACACCATTCATAATAGGTCCATTCGTTTACACCAAAATTTGCACAAATTTGTACAAATGTGTACTGGATTTTACTGAAATGCGTTCGCGTACACATAAATTTGCAAAAGAGAGCATCTACTAAGAGAGTAAGTAAAGTGACAGTTGTCAGCAAAAAACCTGCAAATTTTTACTGGACAAATTTTTGCCAGTAAAATCCAGTAGAAAACAAAAACATATGATTAAATTAAGTACACAAACAAAAATAAGCATACATTTAGTAATAAAAACATTTAAAAGTTTAAAAGCTGAATTAAAAGTGCGGCAAAAACTAAAAATAATTATTTTTAACCTGAAACAAATTAAAGTAGTGAGTTACAATTATTATAGTAACAATTTATCAGTTTTCTAATATCTGTGTTAATTGTTTTTATTCACATTAATATATTAGAGATGTAAAGCTAATGAATATATGAATACTTCTTACTGCATATTATTCAGGGTACCGAATATCAAAAATCAAGTATTCATGTATTTTCGTATGTTATTTAACTAGAAACAAAATTAAAAGTCATGTACAAACTAAACAAGTCTAAAAGCTTCCACAAAAGTTTATTTAATAAATACAATTGCTACGAATTTATAATTATTCAAATGCAATTCATCAAGTACCAAAAACAATATATACTGGGTAGTCTAAATAACACATATTTTACAACACTAAGCTTTTTAGCGCTCATATGTTTGAATTAACCTGCAAGTTTTTGCAATTTTTCCGTTCGTTAACTTTGTTGTGCAAGAGCCAGTTTTGAGAGTAAAATTTTCATTTTGCCCAAAATTTACTCATCTACTGGATTTTACTGGAAAAGTAAACGAATGGACCTAATCATATAAAATTTCATCCGAAAAATTACCCTATTAATGGCACTATTTGGAAAAAAAGTTGTATTATTATTAAAAATTCCCAAAACTCGAAATTTCGAAAAAAAAAAAATACTTTTTATTTCATTTATTCATTTAATATACTCAACATTACTCAGGACTGTAATTCTGACTTAATCATATGATATGATTACCACCATCTCATATATGAGTCATTCCATGTCAGACTGTACGATTTTTGCTAGAAATTGACTTTGATGTCTCCGATGTCTTTCAAAATTTAAGTACCTATTCTTCAATAAAAAATATTTTACATGTGTTTCCAGAAAAAAATGAAAATTTTTTTTCAAAAAGTTATGTGCATTTGAAAATCGTCAAAATCGTGAAAAATCTTCCAACTTTTAAACTGATGTTTTTCTAAAACTAGTGAATGGATTTTTAAGTTTAATACCTTATTTTAAAGGTATTTGAATCTTCTTTTTTTAATTTTTTTTTTGATTTATTTTTTTATTTTTAAAATTTGTTTTTTTTACTTAATTTCTGTTTTCCACCATCTTCGAACAAGTCGAAAAATCTGAAAAAAAATATTTTCTTAAAGCTCAATATAACCTTAATATTCCCTGTAAACTTCAGAATGTAAGTCGAATGGACTCTATTTTTCCGATTTTTTTCCATTGCAGTAACACGAAAAATTACATTTTGTATGTGAACATTATATTTTCAAGCGTGCTAACGAAAATGTTAATGTATGCAAAAAACACACGCTAACAAATTCATATTGTTTTCGAGCATTATTTGTTTTGCTTTTTCTATGTGCCGTTAGAATGTTTTACTTGAAAATGTAATTTTTCGCTGTACTACAATGGAAAAAAATAGAATCCTTCGAATTCCACTCTGAAATTTACAGGGAATATTAAGGTTATATTGAGCTTTAAGAAAATATTTTTTTCAGATTTTTCGACTTGTTCGAAGATGGTGGAAAACAGCAATTAAGTAAAAAAATCAAATTTTTAAAAAAAAAAAACAATAAATTAAAAAAAAATTTAAAAAGAAGGTTCAAATACCTTTAAAATAAGGTATTAAACTTTAAAATCCATTCACTAGTTTTAGAAAAACATCAGTTTAAAAGTTGTCATGTCGGATGACTTTTCACGATTTTGACGATTTTCAAATGCTCATAACCTTTCCAAAAAAAATTTTTATTTCTTTTCTGGAAACGCGGGTAAAATATTTTTTAATGTTTAATACGTGTTGCAAATTTAAAGTAAATCGGAAGAGGGGTTGTAAAAAAGGTATTCGGTTTGACATAGAATGACTCATATCCATATTAAGCTATGTAAAGCTATATGTTTTTATATAATATTTTATTAAATAAGATATGATTGTATATGAACGTTTTTACTCGGGCAGCTATGATATGATGTGATAACAAATTATATATGATTATATATACCTATATCGGAACTTTTTTCATCGGGTATCTTTAAAAAAATGCATTTTTGATGCAAATGTAATATTTAGTCGAAAATTTAACATTTTTTTTTACATTTTATATAAAAAAGGTAGATTTTTGATGTTTACAATTTTTTCATTTTATTTTGAGATTACCGATAATGTTTTGAATTTCTAGGTGTACATTTTTTTCTTTTATAAACTAGTGTAATTAAAATAAAATTTGAAACATAAACTTAACAATTAAATTTAAACAATAGAACAAACAATTGATTTTACACCTTTAATATCAAATAAAATGGTAAAGATGGTTTGTTTCAGATTTTTTAAACAATTTATAAACAAAATTTGAAATTATGTATATAAAACGAAATTAAAATCACCTGCATATTTGTACAAATTTAAATACAATAACACTCATTCAACCAAATGTTTAAGTAAATAAATACGAACATAAAATTTTATAAAAAAATGGACACCATTTGCAATTGTAATTAAAAAAATATTAATTTATATTTAAATAAAAAATAAATGAAAACATTGGCTCTTACTATAAATGAGTTGTAGTCGATTTTAAATCACAAAAGTCAAAAGTCAACTATTGTTTACCAAATTTAAATTTTGATTTTTTTTTTTTTTAATTTCTCGAGGGCTTATATTCAAAACTTGCTATCTGCATAATCACAATTTTTCAGGAGAGCAAAAAAACAGTTTTTTTTGTAAATTGTAGTAGTTATTACTAAAGTTTCTTCTACAAAGTTATTTTAAAACGACGTCTAACCCAGTAAAAAATGTTCGTGTTTTTAGAAGCAGGATATAACAAATGCGCTGATGTAAGTGCTTACCGTTACATAATACTGAGAAGCAGCAAAATAAACGAATAATTTTCGTATAAAAATAAACAAACAAAAATGTTGAGCTTACTGTTTTCCCTAACCAGGATGCAGGTTGTAAGCAGCTTACCCTAATCGCTTATAAGGATGCAGGTTGTAATGCAGAAAGTTTCATATCGTGTATTATAAACGATCTGTACTAATTTTCCCGAGTGATTTCCGATTGTGTTTGGTATTTTCGAGTATGTAATAAAAATTAATTAGTCATTTAACTATTTCTGAAGAGCTAGCACGTGGAGCGGTAAAAAGAAAATAAGTATAAGTATTATATGTCAAAAATTTTAACAAAACAAACTTATATCTGTAGAATTTTATGTAAAACAAATAATGTATATGCATATTATTACTTTTAATCGTAATAATGTAGACATGAAATATGATTTAACAGCATGCCATGAAATCACAGCTTTTTGTAAGCTCTAAAATCCGCGCTTATTATCACAAAAAGTAATACTTCTAAGTGGGAATTCGCCATATAAAAATCATGGCATATGTAAGCAGGTTTGTAAGGGATTCTTTTGGGCTTACTCCCTTACAAACCTGCTTCCATGTAAGCAGCGTTTTTTACTGGGAAGTTTCACAATTTTTTTTTTTAAATTGCTGTTTTTCGCGCTGATATAGCAGATAGCACTTTTTGCAAATATAAATTTTATCAATTCGTATGTTCAAATTATCACATAACACTTTTTGTACAAAAATACAAATAAGCTTTATTGTAAACTAATTAACGTTTTTTATTTAAATAACACGTTTTTTTATTCAAGTTAAGGTTCTTCTAATATAAAACAATAAAAATAAATATAATAATATGTATTAACTAAAAATCTAGTAATGGAATTCGAGGTATTAGTTAATGTTTCGGGTTTTTAATAAAAACTAATATTATTATTATATAGAGTAATATAAAAATAATAATAAAAGAAAAATTATAGTAATAGAATTCAAAGTAATAGTAACTGTGATTGGGTTTTAAATACAAAAAATATTAAGAAGCAATTAATAACAATATGCATTAAAAAAAGTATAGTAATAGAATTATAAGGCACAACATTAAATAATATAAACTGCAATGATTTATGATTAGGCATTCTTCGCCTGTTTTAATTTATCATAAAAATAATGATATTCCCAAATACTGTTGCCCGTTCATTCGCCTTTTCTTATTTTCTGTTCGAGCTTTTGAAGCAGAGAAATGGGCTCGTTTTCGTCTACGGCAAGCGATCACATTGTGGTTGATTTGTTCAATTTCGGAATCTGGATACAAATTTATGTTACAATTACATATAATTGTACCGAATTTTAAGCAACAAACCTGTTATGAGATCGTCTCTCACATCCGCTTTGACCACATTGTCGTCGATTTGTTCATTCTCGGAATCTGGATAAAACGTTTGATTAAAATTATAATTGTCACGAATTATAGACAACAAACCTTCATTGGATGACATATAATCAGTTGCCTTACGTTGTAGGGAATTATAATCCCCGGATTTATGTTGAACATTTTTTGAATAGTTCATGCTGTTTATATCTTTATTATTTTTAATGATTCAATACCAACACTTTAAGGTTTTATGATAATAAAAACCAATTTTTTTTATGCAGATAGCAACTTTTTATTCGCAAAACTACGTATAGTAGATAGCAAAATCACAAATTTAAGAAAAAAAATGTTAAAGAAAAAAAATTTCAGTTCAAATTTAATATGATATATGACAACTTAATCAGTGAACAAGTTGCCATCAAAAATTCATTTTCGATAAAACTGTAGATAGCCATCGATATATATATCTTTTATTCAATATAATATTTATACAATAATAATTTTAACGCCTCAGCACCATAAAGGCTTTGTAGAGGCTAAAAGGCAACTACACCATTTTTCATTTAAAATGAGAAAATTCTAGATGAAATTGAGAAAATTCCAAATGAAATTGAGAATTTCATTTTGAAATTGAGAAAATTCCAATTGATATTGAGAATTTCAATTTGAAATTGAGAAAATTCCAAATGAAATTGAGAATTTCAATTTGAAATTGAGAAAATTCCAATTGAAAATGAGAAATTTAATTTGATATTGAGAAAATTCCAAATGAAATTGAGAATTTCAATTTGAAATTGGGAAAATTCCAAATGAAATTGAGAAAATTCCAAATGAAATTGAGAAATTTTAATTTGAAATTGAGAAAATTCCAAATGAAATTGAGAAATTAAAATTTTTAATTGATAAAATTGAATTATGTATATAATTTTTATTATATTCATACAACAAACATACATAACTCACATAAGGATCGAAAAAAAATAAAATAAATACAAATCGCAGTATTATTGACCAACAGGCATATCTTCCAGATCCAGAGCAGATTGGTAAAACGTTGTAGTATGTTGTATGGCTCTACTGCAATCTCCAGTAGTTATACATGTCTTAGAAGTATTAATCACCTTTTCTAAAAAGACGAGCCTCTGTTCTCCTACATGGGGGAGAATTACGTTCGTCTTTGTTTTACCGTACTTTTTATTTTTGAGCAATTAATTTCAATATATATATATAAGTTTATAACTATGTATACCTACATAGTTATAAACTTGAATTATTTTCTTTTCGGCATGGGAAAAGTAGGCTTTTGAAATTGCATACATTCATATGTCACAGAATACAGCAGAGAATTTAAAGTAAATATTTTATTTGACTGAATAACATGGAGTTTAAAGACAATTGTGTTATATGTTTAATAAGCATGGCGCGCGGTGAAATAAAACGACTCATTCCGTGTCGTCACTTATTTCATGAAAAATGTATAACTCGGGTTATATTGAATTGTCCTATATGTAGAAGTGAAGTAGAAGGTAAGTATGGAATGTAATATAATGCATGACAATATACTATATATGTATATATGTATATACATGATTTTAACTTCTATATACTAACCTTCGTAGAGTCGGAACGCATTACACGAAAAAAGTACAAAACTTATTCCAATACGGATCGTCATCGTATTATCGATGCAGCTAATAAGGGAATGGACTGGGTCGAACTGGCTTTATCTTTGAATATTTGTTATACAACTGCCCATCGATGGATTACCCAATCAAATGTAATACCTAACCAAAGAGGTGGTAAAAAGCCACGGTCCTTAGATAATGAAGAAGTGAATACTATTCTAACTTGGGTAGGTGAAAGACCAGAACTAACCCTTCGTGAAATTGTCGAAAAAATAAATCTGCAGTTTAATAAACAAGTTTCGATTACAACTGTGGGAAATACATTGCACGGAAAAATGTATTCCATAAAGGCTGTTCATATGCAACCCATATCAATGAACAGTCAACTTAATAAAGAAAAACGTTCAGCATATGTACGCAAAATTAACGATTTTGTCAGATCTGGAAAACAAGTGGTCTGGATAGACGAGACCAACTTTAACTTATTTTGTCGTAGATCAGAAGTGTTTTTCGTAGATGGGTAGAGTTGGGGAATGAATTATCAGAACTCGTGTTGGTATGTGACAATGCTCCATGCCACAGTCGGCTGCAAATTATTTTTGACAACTCTCCAGCTACGCTCCTGCGATTGAGCCCCTATTCACCGATGCTTAACCCTATTGAAATTATTTGGTCAAAAATAAAAAGTATGGTGAAAACAAAGATGAATGTACCGAACGTAATTCCCCCCATGTAGGGGAACAGAGGCTTGCCTTTTTAGAACAGGTGATTAATACGTCTAAGACATGTATAACTACTGGAGATTGCAGTAGAGCCATACAACATACTACAACGTTTTACCAATCTGCTCTGGATCTGGAAGATATGCCTGTTGGTCAATAATTTTGTATAATTGTATTTATTTTAATTTTTTTCGATTCTTATGTGAGTTATGTATGCTTGTTGTATGAATATAATAAAAATTATATACATAATTCAATTTTATCAATTAAAAATTTTAATTTCTCAATTTCACTTGGAATTTTCTCAATTTCAAATTAAAATTTATCAATTTCATTTGGAATTTTCTCAATTTCAAATTAAAATTTCCCAATTTCATTTGGAATTTTCTCAATATCAAATTGAAATTCTCAATATCATTTGGAATTTTCTCAATTTCAAATTAAAATTCTCAATTTCATTTGGAATTTTCCCAATTTCAAATTGATATTCTCAATTTCAATTGGAATTTTCTCAATTTCAAATTTTAATTCTCAATTTCAACTTGAATTTTCTCAATTTCAAATTAAAATTCTCATTTTCATTTGGAATTTTCTCATTTTCAATGAAAAATGGTGTAGAATATTTTTAAAATCTATTTTTATAATTTACATTATTTACAATAAATTTAGATTTAAGAAAAAAAATAAAAAAAATAGTAATAAAATAATATTTTATACTAGAAGTGTTTCAACATTACGAAGTAAAAAATCTTTAATGGATTGTAGACAAAGCTGGTATATGACGAATATTGATGACAATTTATTATACTCATTTGGTCCAACATAAGCAATGCGTTCTTTTGTTAAATCTAAACGACATCTTACAGTATTCAAATTTAGAGCCTGTCTAGTATTTCTTTGAGTGTGTTAAATATTTTGAGTAAACTGCGTGGAACCACGAACATCTCCTCCTCTAATTGTTTTGAAAACGTATGTTAAAACTTTTTGTTTATATAAGCCTCTTACTGGAAAAACCTTTTTAGCATATTTTTTAAATAAGTTTAACGTTGAAAATCTTAAAAATCAGCTTTAGAGCTTTATTTTGAGCAGATTGAAGGAACTTTAGTGAACTGTTTACTTCGCAGCCATAGATAATATGAAGAGATAAGTTAAATAAGAATGTATAAGAGATTGATATATAAGCATTTTAACATCAGAATTAAGTTTATTTTTGAATTTGTACAAAATACCAATTCCAGATGAAATTTTAGCTTTTAACACGTTTATGTGCTCATCCCATAATAAATTACACGGTGCTACAGTGAAAAAAAAACTTGGAAAACGACCTAGCGTGGGTTATAGGTCTTGTTGAGTACATTACAAATTGTGTCAAAAAATTTCAGAAACACCCTCAAATTCAGAAGTTATTCTAAAAAAAACCGTTTTCAGTGATGTTCGTCAACTTATCGACCTGTAACTCAGGCAGTTTTTGTCCGATTTTAATTTTTTTAACGGGCTTGGAAAGAAAACTGATTACGCTTTAAAATGATTTGTAAGTTATAAGTATTGTTGTTGTTAATAATATTTTCCAAAAAAAAAAAAACGAAAATTATAAACTTTTTTGATTTTAGTTGCTTTTCATTGCTTATTTTAATATGAAAGCTTATAAAAATGTATACCAACGTATAAAGAAAGTTTAGTTCTTAACAAAACATGGTTTTCATTTTTCAAATCGGATGAAAATTGTAAAAGTTATTTAACTTTTCATTAACACCTGTTTTTAACTATTCATGTTAACTTAGGTTAAGCTATTTGTACAGTTTTTAATTTACGTTTGTAAGTCAATTAGTTTACCAAAAGAAAAGTCTGCCATCCCAAAATTTTTACTTTAGAAAAAGTTTAGTAACTTTTGCAAATACAAACCGATTTTAACAAATAATATCTCGTTTTTTTTATATAAAATTGTCTTTAAAATATGCAGAACAATATAGGTTTTCATAGAAAAAAATTAAAATAACTCTTTGAAAAATTAGGAAAAAAAAAATAAAAAAAATGAGAAACTTTTGAAGAACACTTACCTAATTTCTGGGAATATATATTTTATGAATAGATTTCATGAAAGCTTAATTCTTTGCCTTTCCAAAACGGTTTAAATTTTTGAAATCGGTCACAAAATGTGTGAGTTAGAGGTACTAAAGTGCTACGACCTACCCTACAACAGTTTTTTGAAATAACTCAAAATTTTGAGGGTGTTTCAAAATTTTTGAAAACGGTTTTTGTATGTCCTCACTTAGGCCTACAACTCCCACTAGGTCGGTTTTCAAGTTCTGACAAAAAGTGTTTTTTTGTAGCAGTGTGTTATGTTTTAATTGAATGCCTAAATAGTTAAGCATCTCGGATTCAGTTATTGGAGTTCCATAAATATGAACCACCATCTCTCCATCATTCCTTGATCAGTATGGTTTAAATTTAACAAGTTTTATTTGAATTCAAAACAAGTCGATTACATCGTGAAAATTCACTTAAAATAGCCGCATCATATTCAATTTGAGTTTGCAAAACTTGTTGGTATTTATATGGGTAAAAAATACAAACATCGTCAGCATACATATACAATTTTGCATTAAAATTTATGTTTTTTATATCGTTTCCAGGGTTTTGCTTGTTACGCCTAATATTGCAAACTTTTTAACCAAAATGTCATGATTTACGAGATCAAACGCTTTTGAATAGTCAAAAAATACTCCTGCAACACCACTATACCCAGCATCAAGCTCTTCATAAATGTAATCAATAACGTTTACTACTGCTTCTTCGGTTCCTGCTCCTTTTTTAAAACCATATTGCCTTTGAAATAAAATGTTATTATCGTCAAGATATTTAGATAATTGTTCGCATATAATTTTTTCAAAAATTTTATTCACAGCTGACAAGACAGAAACTGGTCTAAAACTTTCAATATTATTAGATCCAGTAACTTTTGGTATTGGAATTACCTTCTGTACTTTAAGTACATCAGGATAGTTCCCTTCGTCGATCATTTTATTAAAAAATCTCAGTCCACATATCAACTAGACGATTATTTAAAAAAAAAATCTTGAATGTGTGTATTATACGGCTTTCGGACTAGAGAGCAAAACACGTGTTTTGCGAAAACGAGTGGAAAAGAATAAAGAACTGTTGTAATAGAATAAATACGTGTTTTGGCAAAACACGTGTTATGTTAACTAGTGTGAATGTGACTTTATTCTAAAAACAATTATTTAAAATATTTTCTATAGTACACACAAAGAAAAATTTAGCTATATGCCAATTGAAATTCGATTACTACGACTCAAATTCGGTTATTACAAATTTCAGTCGGTTGGTAAAACTGAACATTAGATCTCACAACGAAGTTCGGGTAATTCAACTGAATTTTAGTTGTCAGACCCATAATATTCATAAATCTAATATAAATATCGTTGTACTAACTGAATTTACAGGTTGTTACTACTAATATGCACTTTTCAATTCGGTTGGCACTTTATTTCTCTGTGTGTAAGGATAAAACAAAAACTTTGTCCCTAACTATAAAAAAGACGATTATAAATAACAAAAGTCGACTATTCGAAATTTCATACCATACAAAAGATTTAAAATAAATTTTAAAAGTTTGTATTAAATTTGAAAAAAATGTTTGAATGAATGTGTTTACGTATTGCGTGAACAGAGTTTCTTAGTAACCAACACCTCCTAATCAAAAAGCAATTTTACAATTTTAAAACGAAATAATTTTATGAACTTTTTAAAATGTTTGCGAATTTTAATTCATTTTTTTGGCATTTCTTATAAAAAACATGGTTTGAGAACAAAGTTTCCCAGTCAGTGGTACAAAAAATCAAGAACTGGTAACGATATACTGAAACTATCGCCGATATATATTTAACTTTTCAACAATTTTCAAAACCGTAATTTTTTCATCACGACATAATGCCTAACTATAGTCTAGAGTGATTTCATTTGAGAATTGATATTGTTGTAATATTAAAATTGATGCCAAAATTCTTAAAATTTTGAGATCATAGGTTAAAATACTTTAAATATTTAAGTATTTTTAAAATTATTTTAATTTGTTCGATTAATCGGAAAATTTTTAAAAATTAATCGTTTGATTGTTCGATAAAAAATTGTTTGATCATTTAGTCGAACAAAATAAAAACCCGAATAAATGGCAACCCTAGTAAGCGTACAATGTCGTTAATTCAACTCATATAAACTAACAAGGGGAATCTCCAGATGGGTTCTCTCCAACCTTATTGAAATTTGGATATGTGATGAAGAAAAAAAAATAAATAGAGCCACGTATTTTTTTAAGCGGCCTATCTCACGTTTAAGTGTTAAAATTTGGTCCAAAGTTAATAAATTTTTCTATGGAAACATGTCTGAAACTAATGAAATTCAAATTTTTTTTTAAGTTTTGATGTACTCGAGAATATTGCCTAGGTAGTGTGTTAGGGTTGTCATTTATTTAAAATAAAGGTAAAAAAGCTCTTCGGAAAAAGTAGCATAAAAGCCGATCAATTACGAATGTAGAAAAAAGCTCAGACACCAATTCGATTAAATTTAATAGGCATTAATATACATATTTTTTAGCTTAATCTGACTATAATTTTTTAACAAAACTTGGAAGTTATGGGACATGTTTCGTATAGCAGTTAATACTACTCCAAAAGCTCTTCCACTTGGTACCCCATTTGTCTAAAATTGCTCTCAAACAATTTGAAATACGCCGAAAAACGAAAACCCGGTAAATATGAAATTGGGCAGCTTAAAAAAATACGTGGCCCTTATTTTTTTTTTCTTTATCACATATCCAAATTTCTGAGAGAACCCATCGGTAAACTGCCCTAGTAAGGCGATTCTCATACTTTTATCACGGTTTTGGCTATAACTCAGAGACCGATCAAGATACCACCCTGAATTTTTCACACAAATGCAGAGGAGATTTAAATTTTAAGCATATATTTCTATAAGAATAAAAAAATTAGCATTTTTTGATATGGGCATTTGAACTCCACACCTTCAAAATTACCTTTGACCCTTCCCTGAAAAAAATCAATATGCATATGAATTTAAAGAGTGCATTTGAACCTAAAAAATTAATTCAAGTTATTTTGAGACAACACTTTAGTCAAATTTTAACTTTTTTTTTGCAATTTTCATTACTTTATATTTCGGAAACCAAAAGGTTCGGAATCTAACAATTATGTTTCGTCGATTTCTTGTCGAGTATGACAGTTATGGTGAATTTCAATAAAATCGGACATGGTCGATCCAAATGGTTATTGAGTTGACATGTTTTCACTCTATTAATATTTATTATTTTTTTTTTTTTCCAAAATTAAGTTTTTCAATATTAATAATTTAATTATTTTTAATCAAATGGAAATGGTATAAATACCTAATATTAAAAGATAATTTACTAAACGCAGAAAAGACTATATTATGATATTCTACAAAACACAAAATAAAAATGAAAAACATATCAATTATGAACATTATAGATCCAATTGTGATGTTCAAGGTGTTGAGTAAAACTGACGGTTTATGGCAATGAAAAAGAAAGTTCAACATCAATGATCTTTTAAAAAAAAATAAACAAATATATTTTACAGACTTTATTTACATTATTAAAAAAATTCGTTTTTTTTTATAGAAGAAAAAATATACATTTAAAAAACGTAAAAGTTATAAAATGTGTATACATTTAATATAAAAGTTTATTATTTCCTGTTTTTATACCCTCCACATACGTTGATGAGGATATACCCTAATTCCGATTGTAACGCATGGAAATATAGGTCTAAGCCACCATAAAGTATATATTATTGATTCTTATTAAATTTTAAGACGATATAGCTATATCAGTCAGAGAAACAAGCCGACCCTAAATTTTCGGCGGTGGCGGCGCAACCGTTTTAGCTACGGCGGCGGCGGCGTTTAGGTTAAAAAACCGGCGGCGGCTGAACTGTCGGCTTAAAATGCTGTTTTTTAACTGATAAAATCTAGTGATATATCACTATATTTTTCATCACATCTATTTTCTTGTTAGTAATCAACAAAAAAAAACATGCACAAGTTATTAAGTATAAAGATTTAATTAAATCATTTAATTTAATCATTAAATTTATTTAAAGAAAAAAAAAAAATATTATAATTAATTTTTTTTTAAATTGATATAATGAATTTGAAGGGCTTATTGTAAAAACTTGATAAGCCACATTTTATTTTAAGTTTGTTTTTGCATTTTAAAAAGATGTAAAAAATATAATTTTTGCAGGGCTATTAAATATTAATCAATCCATTTCTAGAATACAACGAAAATCCATTAAACAATAAATGTGGCTTATCAAGTTTTTACAATAAGCCCTTCATTTAATGCATGTCAAAGCAACCAATGAGTTTTCAGAACTTTTACCAAATTTAACGACAATTGGTATGAACGTTACCTTTTACAAAACAAATACTCTTACAAAGCTTAAGAGTTTTGTCCATTATAGCTCCCAAAATGTAATCTCTTAAAAATCAAAGATTTTCAGAAAAATCTGCGAATTTTCCATTACATTATGCATGCATCGTTAGAAGTATTTGAGGTATACATATAACTAAGGCATCATATGAAAGGTGATGCACCTTATAATTATATGCAACGTGATTTTTATTTTCAAAAGGTTAAAGTTAATTTTTAAGATTAAAAATTTGGAAAGCTATATTTCAAAATGCGACAAAATTGGCGGCGCAAATAAGCCAATGCGAGCCGATTAAAACGGCGGCGGCAGAAAATTGAAAATTTTTGCGTCGATCGGCTTGTTTCTCTGATGTCCGTCTGTCTGTCGAAATGGCGAGCACGGCGCGAAAACGCAATACGGACTGCTCATTTATACAGAGATTTTTTTTTTTTTTTTTTTTTTAAATACAAATTGGTGTATAATACACTGTGTATTTGTACAAATTCGTAGTAGCGTCTGTTATATATTTCCGCCAGAAGCTAAGCGGTGAATAATATTTAAATTTTAACTTAAAATTTTTATTTCACCGCAATTTTTATTTTTATCACAAACATTTTATTTCACCACAGAAATAGCTGTTCACCTCAAAAATGTTATTTCACCACACAAATTCTTTTTTACATCCAAAAAAATTTGTCACCTCAAAATTTTGTCTTCACCTCTAACATATTTTTTTAAAATATTTTTCATTTGTAAAGGGTTCATTGTGGAGGGTATAAAGAAAAAATTTGGTAAAACCAAATTTAATGCATGCACTTGTTATTCATATATTTGGTGTGTGCTTTAAACGTACCACATGACGTATGAGTATTATTATTTTCATATGTGTTTAATCGTAGAGCGTATGAGTGATATTTTTTATGGTGCAGAACTCATACGCACCATAGTAGGTACTTGTAAAGCATCTAAGCGTTGTAAACGTTTACGTTTTGTTTCTATTAATGTTACTGGCGTTTGTTGTTGTATTAGTATTGCTGCTACTGGTGGTGATGCACATTGTGGTGGTAGTGGTGTATTTATAACAGCCTGTACTAGAGTATGTGTAGCATTTGCTCCAGTCGCTCCTGGCATAAGATATATGCCAGTTTGTCGAAATAGTTTTTGTCTTATGCTTGGTCTTTTTATGCGTAAATCTTTGGTAGCATAATGTGAGGATATTTTCGAACTAGTAGACGATGTTGTACTATAGCCATCGCTATTTTTTCTATGTTTTCGATGTTTACGATGATTATTGTTTTTAACTTTGGCTCCTCCGGCTTCGACTAAGGCTTTATGTGTTTGTGGCAGCTGTTGCTTATTAATTTCATTTTCATAGTGCAGCAAAATACCGGTTGTTGTTGTTCGATCATGTGAGTTTTTAGTTTTTGTTTTAGATTTTGCTTCCAATTCTTGTTTATTTTTAATAGCCATTTCTTCCAAACATTTTTCCTGAAAATAAGAAATGCAATTAAAAATTAACGTTTCGATTTCCTAAAAAGAAAAGTGCTTAACATATACACTAAGCTAAATTCAAAAAGAGCCATCCAGTTTTATTGCAAATAATAAATATTCAATTTCAAAAGAAAAATTTTATAAAATTACAAAAATATAGAGTAAAAACACGTCAGCTCAATCACCATCCGGATGGACCATCTCTGATTTCAATAAAACTCGACATAACTGTCATAATCCACAAGAAATCGAAGAAATATAAATTTCAGAATCCGGATCCGGAAATATGACGTCATGAAAATTGGAAAAAAACGATCAAATTTGACAAATGTATCGTTATAATATTGCTTATAACTTTTAAACTATACAAGATATAAAATTCGTATTAGCCTTATTTTTTAGCTTAAAATATATTCTTTAAAATTACATGCATATTGATTTTTTACATGGAAGGGTCAAAGGTAATTTTTGAGGGTATGGAGTTCAACTGGCCATATCTCAAAATGCGCATTTTTTTATTCTTAAAAAAATATATGCTTATAATTGAACTCTCCTCTACATTTGGGTAAAAAAATTCAGGATGGTCTCTGAATTATAGCCAAAAACGTGATAAAAGTTGAGAATCGCCCTAGTTTATATGAGTTAAATTAAAGATGTGGTATGCACCAGGCCCACCCGTTTTCGAGTAGCTCGAGTAGTTAACGAGTAGCTTGACCCCATCCAGTAGCTCGAGTAGTGAAAGTTTACTTTTTGTTCGTTTGAACTCATGTAAAAATGTAAATAATATTAGAGAAAAGTGTAACAAATGTAAACGTTTTTGGAAAGGTAAATTTCCAAAGAATATTCTTAGCAAATCTTACCTCACTCGCATGAACATTGTGTCCTGGTCCAACCACTACTCGAAGTTCACAAAAGAATTAAAATTTTTTTTTTTTTGAATTTTAGCACTTTTATGAATTTACTTTATTCATAGATGGCTCATTTTTAATTTTAAAGTGTTTCGATAAAAATTGCGCAGTCGGCGAGAGACTACTTGGAAAAACTCAACCATTTACATACACTTAGAATACTATGTTGTTAAAGACCACTGCAAATGTAGTTAAAAACAAATGAAATTTCACTTAAAGAAAGGACGACTTACATTTCAGTAAATTCAACAACATTGGCATTTGTTTTTTAATGTTCTGAAAATTACTAACAATTGTAGTAAAAATTAACCAAACAAACATTTATTTTTCTTATTTTTTTAAATAACCAAAAGCTATTGTAAATTTAATGTAAAATCATAAAACAGTCATTTGATGTGGTTTGTTTTTTTAAATGAACTGCAAGGTTAGTAAAAAGTGCAATTTGTTCTACAAATGACTGAAATTTATATTAAAAGTAAAAAAAACTGTATTACAACCCAAACAACAACATATTTTTAAAGCAGACGTTCCCTGATTGTACTAAATTGTAGAAATATACCAGTTTTAAAAGTTTGATGCCTTTTTATAAAAAAAAATTAAAAAACTTTGCACAAACTTATATATTTTAGAGTCGAATACTTTAACAGAATTTATGTTTCAAATATCGTGGCAATCCGGCGAAAATTGTAAGATAGGCGAACTACTACTTGAAAAAACTCGAACACTTCCATACAAATGTTTGAAAATATGCAGATTTTAGAAAGAAATCTGATGAAAATTGTGGCCTTGGCGAAAAACTATTCGAAAAACTCGAATACAGATTTTAAACATTTAATGTAATTTTACACACTTTTTTAAAGAAAATCAAAGTGCAAACCTGTACTTACAGATTCTATGGTCAAAAACTCAAAGGAATCTGAAGAAAATTGTGAACTTGTCGACAACTATCCGAAAAAACTTGAGAAAAATCGACCACTTAAATACAAATGTGTGAAAATTTAAATTTGATGTTATTTTACAGAGCTAATTTAAGAAAACCTTAGTACAGACAGTTATGTTTTAAGTCGCCTGAATTAACAGATTCCTTATTCAAAAATTCAAAGGAATCTGATGTCAATTGTGGGCTTGGCGAACTCGAGAAAGCTCTGCTAAGTAAATTTATGAAGTATTTTAAAGTTTTATGTAAATTTCTGGAAATAGTTTTAGAAGTACTTGAGATAAGTTTATATATATTTAAGTCGCATATAAAAGTAGAATTTGTTTACAAAAATTCAGAGCAATTCTATGATAAGACAGTGCAACAGTGAAAAAATTCACGGACTCGACAGTATAGGTTCGATTGTACTACCAAAGGTTAGTAAAACCCTGTTTGACTACCAATTTTTTTTTTACGGACCTCAAAAGATTTTGAAAATCAGTGTACCACTTAAAAAAAGGCGTCCTCAGTTTTTGGCCAACAGCTAATTCAGACTTGATGATATTGCTTAACTATATTTGGCAATAATGTAGTGAAGAGTCTACTGAACAAATTTTATGAATATTTTATGTGCATAAAATCAATTTTTCCTGCACTTTTTTGAAAAAATATGGGGGAAAATTATTTTTTTTTTACTTTTTTCAGCATAACTAACATGGACTCATAATTTTTCACTAACAGTATACACAGAAAAAATTATGGGCCAAAAATATTTAATTAATCGATTGTTTGAATATTAATGGCAATTTAAACAATTTTTTTAATTGATTAAATTAAAAAATTTATTGAATTTTCTAATGTATCCATACAGTGTTGACAACATGTAAACAAAATTTTTAAAAATTTGGCAAACTATTTTTTTTTAATTTTATTTAGAATAAATAATCAAACAAAGGTTTAATTACATCAATATATTATTTAATTTGTAAATAAAAAGAAAAAAAAACGCAAATGATTAACTTTTAAAAAGTTGAATAGTTAACCGATTTCAAATACACGCAAAATCGTAGTTATTTCACTAGAGTTTGCAACACTCTTTTTGTTGAGATATTCGTGTACGCACGAAAACTTAATTTAGTTTCGTGTTTTATCTGTGGTAATAAAAGTGCACACGTGGATTTAAATAAACCTTATCGAAAAAGGACAATTAAACTATTATTTTTGTAAATAAATAAATTTTCAATGAGTATAAATGTCATTAAACTATAATTTTAAAGTTGTGTGTGATTTTTTTAAGAAAGCAATTCAATTACAAGAAAAAGTTCAAGACAAGCAAAACAAAAATTTTGTCTTTACTTTTATTTGTTTTCTTATACATAATACATTTTTATATTAAAAAGCTTTAATTTTATTATAAAAAAATGTCAATTCCATTTACAAACCTACATTTCTTTTTTTATTTAATGGGGGGGCATATAACAAAAATAAAAAATACGAGTTTCAATTAAAACTACCATTGTTTTCTTCTCAAGTTTCAATTAAAGTTTTAATCAATTTAACTAAACTTTTTAATTGAGGTTGTAAAGAAAAACAATAACTCTTTTAATTGATATTATCATTATTTTAATTGAAAGAGTTTTAATAAACTGTCTGCAAATTTTTTTAGTTAATACTAGCATTTCAGTGGTAGGTGCAAAATCAATTAAAATATTAATCGATCCAATAACATTTTTAATTGAAACCCGTTTTTAGTTTTTTCTGTGTATGCCAAAATTGTAGTCATTGTAAATCTGAACAACTTTTGTGAACATATCAATACAATCTGAATGTGTCTAGACATCCGAAATAGCTTACAAAGACCAATTTGTACCTTATTGCATTTTTGTTTACTTTGTCTGTTACGGGGCATATATATACCCACCCTGTTTCACACAGAGGCAGTAGCAATATTTTCCTATTCTATCAATATGGCTAGTTTTAGTTTTTTAAGCGCATTGTATAGCTTTGACTTTGAAAAGACTTTGGCGGACTTTAAAAAGACTTTGGATGCCTCATAGGTCTTCAATAGGTCTTTGTTCTGGACTTATGCCAGACCATTCCAATACCGGTAGGTTCCGATCATTTAAAATGTGTTTTGTGAAAAGAGCCTTGTTGGGCCGTCCAATTATTTCCATATATTTCGGCCACAAAGTATAAAATATTATTTTCCAACAAGTCAGAATATGTATTCGCATTCATTTTAGTAGGGACGAAGAATATTCAGGACTTTCCTCAAGATCCAAATGCAGGCCATATCCGCCACCGTTGTTTTACTGGCCCAAATTAAAGTTTTTCCCTCCACCAAATACTAAATACGATGAGTAAAAGTTAAATTTGGACGGCCCTAATGGATGCCGCAAATATTGGAGAGATTCAAGACATCCTCGCCAAATGTACTACAAGCAAAATCAGGGTGGCGGATCCCAATTAGATTCCATGAATTTCCATTCCATTATATTACGAAAGTTTAGCATGAAAATTTAATACTTACATAAAACTTATCTACACTATTTCCAAGTAAATAAACTATTTAAGTAAATAAACTTATTTAGATTTTAAAAATTTAACAAATCAAACTTCACTTCACCATTTTCAATTAAATTTCAAAAATTTCAAATTACAATTTTTATTAACAACACCGTTTACAGTTGTATACCAAAACATTGCAAGGTAAGCTTTTGATAAAACTTATCTACACCATTTACAAATTTTTTTTCAGAAAATTTTAAAGGCACTTTTAAAATTAACTAAATAAACCCAAGTACACTATTTCTAGTTATATTAAAAAATATATACAAAAATCTTATAATCTTATAAACACCATTAAAAATTATAAAATAATTCCGAAATTGGTCCATATAAGTTGTCTTCACCATTTGCAGTTGAATTTCAAAACTAATTTAACTACACCATTTCTAATGCAATTCCTTGAATTTCTGATCATATTTCGAACATAGTTAATTACACCGTTACCACTTCTATTCCCAACATTAAATAAAAAACCAGGTCGAATTCGGCAACACCATTTACAAGTATGTTAGAGAACAATTTAAATTTCCGGCTAAAATAAAGTA
This sequence comes from Delia radicum, assembly GCA_021234595.1. Classification (NCBI taxonomy): domain Eukaryota; kingdom Metazoa; phylum Arthropoda; class Insecta; order Diptera; family Anthomyiidae; genus Delia; species Delia radicum. Next base: position 225,643,955 of record CM037852.1, on the reverse strand, counting down.
CAGTAAGTAAATCAAGGTACACCACTTCCAATAAAACTAAAAAATATCCACAATAATACAGCAATTTAATTCAATAAATTTTTGGATACGCCATTTCCAATCATATTTATAAAGTTATATGAATATATGAACATACTTTAAGAAAACGAAACTTCATAATACCAGTATATATTAAATTCCGAGAATTTGAAATAGTATTTCTAAGTATTACAATAAGCAAAGGATCCTGATGATGAAACTTGACTGCACAATTAAAAAGTTTATTTCAAAAAATTCAAAGGAACACCATTTCTAGTTTTAATACTCATTGAGATTCGAAAGTTTGAAGTTTTCCTACTGCATTTATTATATAATTTAAAAAAAAAAAACTGAGTTATACACTGAGGAGAATAAGTGTATCACAAACCAACAACTATCACTTTAACAACCTATAGTTTCTATAACTTGTACTCAAATACAATAAAATTTTTCATATTATGTAGGTAGACTTTGTGTGTACCTCTGCACAAATTCTGGAGTAATCGCCTCCCAAACTACCTTCGTCCACTCCCACAACTCGTTCACGCCTTTTGGAGGACTGGCATATTTTGCAAGCTGCGATTTGACGTGACTCCACAAATTCTCGATCGGATTCATATCCGGAGATTGAGGAGGCCACGTCATTACACCAAATGTTTGCTTTTTGAGCCAGTCTTTCACTACATGTGCGGTATGTTTAATGTTATTGTCTTGCTGAAAAATTACTTTTTCAGCAGCAAGACCCATTTTTTTCCACTACATCAGGAAGATTTTGTTGCAGGATGGACAAATATTGTTCCTTGCACATAATTCCGTCGATGCGCACCAAGGGTCCCACTCCATCTTTTTGTTGCAGCACACGAGCACTGGACTGTCGCTGATTGGGATACGGTATGTTTTTAAACATATGTGTGTATTACTGCTTATACTAAAATTAATCGTTTCCAATCCGATGGGAGTGCATGGTATTGGACTAAGGACCCTGATATAATCCAACCAAATAAGGTACGCCAAACCGTTAAACACGGTGGTGGCTGTATCACGGTTTGGGATTGTTTATCCAAAGATGGAGTGGGACCCTTAATGCGCATCGATGGAATTATGTGCAAGGAACAATATTTGTCCATCCTGCAACAAAATCTTCCTGATGTAGTGGAAAAAATGGGTCTTGCTGCTGAAAAAGTAATTTTTCAGCAAGACAATGACATCAAACATACCGCACATGTAGTGAAAGACTGGCTCAAAAAGCAAAAATTTGGTGTGATGACGTGGCCTCCTCAATCTCCGGATATGAATCCGATCGAGAATTTGTGGAGTCACGTCAAATCGCAGCTTGCAAAATATGACAGTCCTCCAAAAGGCGTGAACGAGTTGTGGAAGTGGACGAAGGAAGTGTGGGAGGCGATTCCTCCAGAATTTGTGCAGAGGTACACACAAAGTCTACCTAATCGCATCCAGGAGTTTAAAAGGCAAATGGTTACTGGAAAAGTTATTAAATATATATTATTGTTTTAAATATATAAAAATAAATAGTGAGTGCAAAACTGTATCATTTTGATTTATTTGCATAATGCCTTCGTGTATTTGTTGTTGTGATCAGATCTAAATAAAACCTTTTTGAAAGAGATAAGACACTTATACAAACATAATATGAACAATTTTATTGCATTTGAGTGAAATTTATAGAAACTATAGGTTGTTAAAGTGATAGTTGTTGGTTTGTGATACACTTATGCTCCTCAGTGTATATAGAATACAGCTACACCATTTACAATCTGATTTCTGAAATTTAAAAAAATACTTCTGCCTAATTATATTCTGCCAATTTCAGATAAAATTTTTCTGCATTATTAAAAAAATCATTTGAAAAAATGCTTTAACTATGATTATTAACTTCAGTTTTAAAAAAGTGAGTTAGAGTACAAGAAACAGTTTTGCAACACATTTTCGCAATAAAATTCTCTAAATTGAATAAAATTCTCTAAAGAAATGGTGTACATAAGTTTGTTTTATTAATTTCAGAGATATTTTTTAACGTATTCGAAATAAATTCGAAAATGGTGTTATTGTTTAATTTTATGAAATTTCGAAATAGTGCAGTTAAGGTTTTTTTATTCTTTGAACATGTGATGTATTTTTATTTTTAGTTCTTAAAATCAAATTAAAAATGGTGTAAATATGATTATTTAATTCTTAAATTGGGAAGCTGAGTTATTTTATTTCATTGATTAATGAAAATGGTTTTGAGTTTCATTACCATTAATAGTGAATCAATTAAAAAAAATAAGTACCATTGAAAAATAGGTTTTCAAAATTGTGAAAAATCGCTTAAATCAGAGATGGAAAGGAATCGCTCAAACTCATGCTTATTTTAAATAATTAATGAGCCCGAAATTTCTGACAGCATATAATGAAATCATATTAATTTTCGGTCTGGTTTGTAACCAAGTAACGAAATGGAACTTATAGGCTCCATAGGTTATGTGTGTACAAAAAATTAATCAAATTTGAAGACCCTTGGTCAATATATAATTGATGCTTAGCGGATTTAATATAAATGTCAAAAATATACTTACAAATATTTGTCTTTTAGCTTTATCACGTTTAGCCAAGATAACAACCCAACCACCAAATGATAACATTATAATAGCCGGTACTAAAACACCAGCCAATAGCCCCGAATTTCTTATCCAGGCATGATATATAGCCAAAAATATGACTAATGCTGCCAATATCACAGCCACTAAACGACCATTGGCCTTGCGTTCTTCCTAAAATTCAATAAAATACAAAAAATAATGAAAAATTAATTACTTTAGCTTATATGAATATCGTAAAATATAAAAATACAATTAATTATCATTAAAAAACTTCATTAAAAATAAAAATTCTAATTATCGCCATCTTCAAATTGTGAAGAGATTTTTGCACAAGCATATATTTAGTCATTAATTATTTCACACACTTTTTTCGAATCAATTGTTTACATTAATTACTCATATACATATGTGCATAAAGATGGTTTAATGTATAAAGGCCCGATGAAAAAAGTTGCGATATGGGTATATATAAACATATATTGCCATATATATAATTTCATATAACATTATATATTAGTTTATCCGAAAAATTGCATACATAACCTTATCTTATGATCAAGTTACATATAATTTGATACAATTTGGTATAACTTCATAAAATCCTTTAAAATTGTTTATAAATCCGCACTAATATTTTGTTCCACATTTCGAATAATAATGCAAATTTAAATATAAATCAAATGACTTTAAAATGATATGTGATTTTAATGTGACTAATATGTGATGCCATATACAATTCTATGTAAAAGTAATCGATTGTTTTCTTGTTTTTAGCATATAAATATAAACTTATATGCTAAAAACAAGACAACAATCGATTATCAAAGAAGGCAAATTAACTTTTTCCTTCTGCATGTTTTTTACTTTTTTATAATTGCTTTTTACGATTTTCTGACTTCCCGACTATGACTATATATAGTATTACATATAACTAAACATCACATCTCATCTGATCCGAAAAATGGCATACATAAGCAGATCTCATCGTATATCATGGGATCTAATCTCAAATAGTTTGATACCAAAAATGGTCTATCAAATAAGATCAAATTATATATAATTTGATACAATTTTATCTAATAAGTTTTTTAATTAAAAATTTTAAATGTTTTAGAGATCAGTACTTTTTATTTTAACTCAATTAATTAATGTCCGACCGAACAGTTCGGCCAAATAACTATACTATATGAGCATAAATTTTCGTATTGAAAACAGGTTTGTTGAGCCGATTTAATTCGATTTTGTGTATACCATTTTACGATTTTACACAACTTTTGGAGACCGAACAGTAAATTCACTGCTTAACTTGGGACTTTTCTTTAAATTTGACACTCAAAATGAAATAAGTCCCAATGAAATAAGTCCCAATGAAATAAGTCCCAAAAAAATGAAATTAGTCCCAATTGTAATAAATGAAATAACCTCCAAAGACACCGCGAACTACGGTGGCGCCGCATTACGCGAAACGCGGCCGAGCAGCAGGACGCGAATCGTACGCACCGCTTTCCAGAGGTGGAATGTCATAACATCCAATGACATAACGTAAAATGACATAATGTCGGGTGACATAACACCCGAAAAGTGTCATAATGTCCATGGACTTTATGACAATTTTTAATTTGACAATTTTGGACATTATGTCACTTTCAAATGTGGCATAGCGTTCAGACTTTTTAAAATAAAAAGATTAATAATATTTAGTATATCAATACAATTTTTTTAAATATATGTATAATATACATTGTTTATCACAAAATAAAACTAAACTTATAAATCGTATAATCACACGCAGAAAAAACTTTATTTCGCGAACTGCGTGCGACACAAAAGAAACTTCAAAATTACTGATCTGTTTTCACACTGGAGTATAATGTCCATGGACCTTATGTCATCCAAAAAGTTGCATAATGTCCATGGACTTTATGTCATTCCATTTGAGGACATAATGTCATATTGCAGAGTGTCATAAAGTCCATGGACATTATGACACTTTTCGAGTGACATAACGTCCTTGGACATTATGTCATTGGACGTTATGACATGCCACCAAAATTACCAAAATTCTAGCAAGAACTGCGTTCCTTTTGGTAAAATAACTCATTGTATTGCTATTATTTACTTTACGACAATTTTAAGACAAGAATGAATAAAATTTACCAAAATGTAACTTTAATAGAAATGAAATAACTCCCAACAAAAATGAAATAACTCCCAACGATAAAATCAAATTTAAAAATGAAAAAATAAGTCCCAACAAATGTGAAATAACTCCCAATGAAAAAAATAAATGAAATAACTCCCAACAAAATCTGGTTGGGAATTATTTCATTTGGGAGTTATTTCATAACGAAATAATTCCTAACTGAAAATTGTGAAATAAGTCCTAACGCATTGGGAGTTATTTCATAATGAAATAAATCCCAATTTAATATGGAACATTTTTGGGAGTTATTTCATTTTTTTCTTGGGAGTTATTTCATTTGGGAGTTATTTCACGGTACCATCTAATCAGCCCAAAAACATTTTAACATTCGCCAAATTTGTACATAGTGCTTTAAAATATCGAATTCCGACCAAATGCTTTTTCTGGCCGAACTGTTCTGTCGGACACTAATAAATATTACTTTTAAAAAATAATGTTAAATCTAAAAATGTCTGCTTTTTATTAACCTGAATTTGGAACATATAATAAATTTAAAACGCTAGGTATAACAAAAAAAAATCAACATTTACCGAGGAAGAAAATCAAATTTTTTGTTCGAAAATATTTCAAGTAAAAGACTTGCTGATTTTTTCAAGAGCAGTAATAAACACAAACTTTACACGTCCTTGTTATACAAAATAATATATGCGGTCGGTATTATTTTTTTTTTTTTTTAATTTTAACTAATACTCAGGGGATGCCCCCTACTCATGCAGTGCATTGTATTGATCAGGAAAATAGGGTATGGGAAGGAGGAAAGAGGGAGTAAAGTTTGTGGATATTTGATTTAAATTTTTCTAAATTGTAAGTAACAGGGAAGACTTCTGCGGGAAGTTTGTTCCACATACGAATCGTTCGACTAAAAAACGAATTTTCTCTGTAATGCGTTGTGCGAAACACATTACATTTGTTTAAACAAGCCGTTTCCAACGCGCTCTTCTAAAAACCTGACTGGCTTAAAGAAAGTTTCGTAAAAAAATGTGTTAACAGTGATACTTTTAATTAATTTAGTTTCATTCTTTTAAGTAATTTTAATTAAATTTTAAAGTTTGCTTGTGTTTTGTATAATTAACACAATTTTTTTTTTTTAAAACTGTTTCTCTTAAAACCAGTTGGCATATACAATTTAACAGATGAGTACATTGAGTATATTGGTTCTTCTTTAGTCTATATGTTCGTTATCTTAAAATCATGGTTGGCAAACACTACCTTTTCATTATAAGAGTCGTTGCCTGCCACGCCTATCTCAATACCGATATGAATATGTTTAAACTAGGATTCCCATAGTGGCAGCAAAAGATTTTGCTGACATTAGCAATTTTTTTGCAAGCACCCCCCTGACTAAAATTTTACTGACACAGCAAAATTTTTTGCTGACTTTACAAACTTTTTTTTTTTGAGTGTAGATCATTTTAAAAGTATAGTTTTTATAGTAATTATTCAAGTAATTGTAGTAATAGTACACTCAAAAAAAAGGTTTGTAAAGTCAGCAAAAATTTTTGCTGAGTCAGCAAAATTTTAGTCAGGAGGGTGCTAGCAAAAAAATTGCTAATGTAAGCAAAATCTTTTGCTGAAAATCAGCGAGCTGATTTTTAGCAACAAAATTTGTAGATTCAACTAAAGTTTTGCTAACACTTAGTAGATTAGAAATAAAAAAGCCTTGCTAAAAATTAATAAATTTTTTGCTGAATTTTAGTGGACTGAAAAAAACGCAAAAAATTTGTAGAAAAATTGTAATTTAGTTAATTTATTTGCTGAAAATCATAAAACATATTTTTGTGATTATTTTAAAAATAATTTACAATAATTACGAAATATAAAAATTTTCATTTTCCCACATTGACGACATGAATTAATTTAATATCTGAAAATATATAGAAATAAATATATATAACATAACAAAAACTTTCTTTCAACTACTTACATCAATGGTAGTCTAAATGATGCTTTATTTTAAAGGACGCAACTGCCGAAGATAATTGTAGAAACGAAACGAAACGAAAAAATAAACAAAAACAAACGAAACGAAAAAAACAACCCTTTTTTTGCAATAAGAAAAAGGAACCATACAAATCTACCTAAGATGTGTGTCTTTGTCTTTCGCTTTACTCTGTCTACATGTCTGTATATGTTTGTTTGTTTGCAATTTGACCACACTAGATTATAAATCTATAAACATTTAGTTTAGAAATACATATTAAATTTAAATATTTTATTTTGTCTTTTATTTAATTAATAGACAATTATTTTCACAAGCCGGTGACAACGCAAAATTTAAGTTGTTTTAATCCTCAATTTTGTTTTATGTATGAAAAACAGATACAAAAGTCTTCCATGGTTGATTTTTTTATATGTCTTATTAGAGTTGTACTTTTTAGTATCATTTTCCTCTTCTCTACTACATCTTGACATGCCGCGACATCTGCTTCATTCTGCTGATATCTTTCAATCTGGTTGTCGTCCACACTATTAATGTGCTTATAAGCACAACTTTTTTTAGCAAAATTAATTAGTAAAACATTAGTATATTAGTAAAGCATTAGTATAAAACAGTTAAGTGCTGAATAAGTATAACAAAAATTTTAGCTGAAAACACGATTTTAGCAAAAAAATTTGCTAAAAAATAGTATACCTGATTTACAAGACGTTTTACTAACTTTTGTACTAACTTATTTTTTTGAGTGTAATTATTCAAGATGAAAGTTAAAAAAAAAAAAAATTTAGGTTTCTAATGTATTGTCACCCACTGTATTTAATAAAAAAAAAAACAATGCTAATTTGATAACATTTTGTCTTTCATTTGCGCCCTTACATTATTAACTCGGAATCTTGGTTATGAAAAATTTAGCGAAATTTGAATTGTGGAAGGCGTGGTAGAGAGGAATGAGTGTATTTACTAAAAATCATAACTACATTGTAAATTTTTAATTTTCTGAATCAGACTGCGCAGTTTCTGGTATTGGTTTGCATTTTTTTTATTTAAATTAATAAATCTTCACATTGGGTAATTTTGACAATTGTCATTAAATTAAGCATAAACTAATTAACCTTAACCTTGTAAATCTTCAAATCTGCATTATTTTAATTTTTTTAGTGTCGCACTTTCAACTCGCACAATATAGGTTAGGTACACTGAGAAAAAGTATATTTTTTTCACAAATAAATAAAAGAACACATTTATAAACTCTGCAATACATATTGTAAAAAAAAAAAAATCAAATCAGCGTTCTTTAGGTCTTTCTTTATTATTTCTGTGTTGTTTTTGCACTTACTCGACTTTTTTTATCCATTAATTCTTTTAAATTTTTTTGTATAATTTCATCATCTGTCACCGATGTCAGACGTGTTTTAATCGAATCCGTATTTGGATCTGTTGATATTGCAGTTGCAGTTCTTATTGTATTGGAAGCCATCGATGAAATAGAAGATTTTTTGAATTTAGACGTGCCACCATTATTAGGTGGTTCTTTTGTGTCATTTGGCATAATTATAAATTTCTATCTTATAAAAAATCACTTTATCAAATGATTGCAATTATGAATATAAAATCATTTATTTTTTATTATTTTTGTTTTTAACAACTGTTTTATTATATGCTTAATATCCTTTAATACGCAAATCACTTGATTATGTTTTTGTTTTTTCTGTTTTTAAATTTTCGGATTTCAAAATTTTCTTATCCGTTTCTTAACAAGTTTTCGCCTTACGTTCTAAAAAGAAACTAATAGAATTGGAAAATTTTACTCTAGAATAACTCTAGCATTCATTTCATATTATTTTTTGGAGAAATAATTAATATTTGGCCAAAAAAAAATGTTCTAAGTATTTTTAAATTTTCCAATGAGAATGAAGAAAAACTGTCTGATACATGATTTTTGTTAATTTTTTTTTTTTTGATCGTGTAGTACATGTGTATGTTTACTTGGCCATAAGTTATCCAAATTCGATAAACAATTTTTACACTCAGAATATTCTTACAGTAATTACATGTAGGTCATTCGGGTAGTACACACCCAGTAAAAAACGCTGCTTACATGCAAGCAGATCTGTAAGGGAGTAAGCCCAAAAGAATCCCTTACAAACCTGCTTACATATGCCATGATTTTTATATGGCGAATTCCCACTTGGAAGCATTACTTTTGAGCATAAAAAGCGCTGATTTTAGCGCTTGCAAAAAGCTGTGATTTCATGGCTTTCAGTAAAATCATATTTCATGTCTACATTATTACGATTAAAATTAGTGATATAATTATACATAATTTATTTCACATAAAATTCTACAGACATTAATTTTTTCTTGTTAAAATTTTCGACATATAATACAACCGTTTTATTTTTTTTTTACTGCTCCACATGCTAGCACTTCAGAAACAGTTAAATGATTAATTATTTTTTATTACATACTCGAAAATACCAAACACAATCGGAAAGCATTCGGGAAAATTGGTACAGATCGTTTATAATCCACAATATGAAACTTTCTGCATTACAACTTGCATCGTTATAAGGGATTAGGGTAAGCTGCTTACAACCTGCATCCTGGGTAAGAAAAAGAGTAAGCTCAACCATTTTGATTGTTTGTATTTAATTATACGAAATATATTCGTTTCTTTTGCTGCTTCTCAGTATTATGTAAAAATACACAGAAAAAACTAAAAACGGGGTTCAATTAAAAACTTTATTGAATCAATTAATATTTTAATTGATTTTGCACCTACCACTGAAATGATAGTATTAACTAAAAAAATTTGCAGACAGTTTATTAAAACTCTTTCAATTAAAATAATAATAATATCAATTAAAATGAAAACTCGTATTTTTTATTTTTGTTATATGCCCCCATTAAATAAAAAAAGAAATGTAGGTTTGTAAATTAAATTGACATTTTATTTATAATAAAATTAAAGCTTTTTAATATAAAAATGTATTATGTATAAGAAAACAAATAAAAGTAAAGACAAAATTTTTGTTTTGCATTTCTTGTCTTGAACTTTTTCTTGAAATTAAATTGCTTTCTTAAAAAAATCACACACAACTTTAAAATGATAGTTTATTGACACTTATACTTATTGAAAATTTAGTTATTTACAAAAATAATAGTTTAATTGTCCTTTTTCGATAAGGTTTATTTAAATCCACATGTGCACCTTTATTACCACAGATAAAACACGAAACTAAATTAAGTTTTCGTGCGTACACGAATATCTCAACAAAAAGAGTGTTGCAAACTCTAGTGAAATAACTACGATTTTGCGTGTATTTGAAATCGGTAAACTATTCAACTTACTAAAAGTTAATCATTTGCGATTTTTTTTCTTTTTATTTACAAATTAAATAATATATTGATATAATTAAACCTTTGTTTGATTATTTAGTCTAAATAAAATTAAATAAAAAATAGTTTGCCAAGTTTTTAAAAATTTTGTTTACATGTTGTCAACACTGTATGGATATATTAGAAAATTCAATAAATTTTTTAATTGAATCAATTAAAAAAAATTGTTTAAAATGCCATTGATATTCAAACAATCGATTAATTAGATATTTTTGGACCATAATTTTTTCTGTGTAAGCACTTACACCAGCGCATTTGTGATATCCTGCTTCTAAAAACATGAACATTTTTTACTGGGCAGTAGTAGTTGTTTTAACTGCTATTGTAGTAATTTTTCTATGAGAAAATTAAAAACGTTTAATTTTTTTTTTTTGTTAAAAGAGAGGCAACACTCAGGAAATACTTCCTATATTTAGTGTGTTGCTTTCTTTGGAAAGGGATAGTATAGAGATGAAAGGTGGGGAAAGATGAAGGGCTTCAGACATGGCAACACTGTAATTGCGCGAGATGATAAGTCTTAGAACAGTTGTAGCTCGCCACCTGATGGAGAGTTGACGAACTTATTGAAGCTTTTTGGTTCATAGCCCTGATTCATTATTTTACTTCGGTGGGGTTAATTGCTATGGGAACACCGAAGGTGGACATTGCGATACGTATGAGGGATAGAAAAAACTCATACATATTAATTTGATGTTGTCGGCACTGGTGATCGAACCCGGGACCTTCTGTGTAAAAGTCCAACGCGCTAACCATTACACCATTGTTAGTTATTTAAAAATATAAGATTATGTCGAGTTTTTAAAAATTCTCGTTTAGTTTATATTTGTTATTATTGATATGTTCATAGTTTCCAAGTAATAAAAACGTCATAACTAGAATAACGTTCGGTATTCTGACTTTGCATTAGGATGTAGGAAATACAAATTGTTATTGTAATTAAAAGAAAAAATATTTTTTCTATTAAAAATAATTTTTAAAATACCGAAAAAATAACTGTTGAAAACAGTAGTTTCTACAACTTATGTATTAAAAATAGTAGTCGTTTTATGTTCATTGTTTTTATGGTTTTTGCATTTATTTAAGATTAGTTGTTTATGACCGCTTCTACACTGATAGAAATTTGTGCGTAGTATTAATGAATTCCTTCATTAATCCAATGAATTTTTCATAAAAAAGTCCCCAAAGAAACGTTTCATTAAGTCAATGAAAGGTGTTTCATTAAATCAATTTTAATGAATGGTTTCATTGAGCCAATGAAAATTTCATAAAGTATATGCAATTTTTTTCATTAACCCTAGCCTAATCGTTATGAAAGTTTCATGTGTTTAATGAATGAAATTCATAGTTTGTATGAAATATTTTTGTTGATATTTAATAATTTGCACTTTTTATGATTATTTTAGCATGATTTTTTTTTGGTGGTTATTGAGAAATTATCTTTCGTTGATATTATTTATAAGTTCTGGTCTTTATAGGATCTATAAAATATTTTTATAAAAAAAGTTCGAAAAGTTCGAAAGTAAAAATCACAGGCTGTTCTGCAAAAGCGATGGCAGATTTTTATTAAACTCAGCCTGATTCAGCAAATTTTTGTTACTTGGAATAGGATGACATGTAAAAAATAAATCTAACAAGAAAGGTTTTCCCGGGGCCACGCACCAATGTAGCACAGTGGGGAAAATTCTATTGTTTATCAAAAAATTTGCTAACGCTCATAACTTTTGACGAATTCGAAAAATATACAATTTAAAAAGTAGCTGATTAGATTTCAGATCGAAAATTACAAATTTTGAAAATAAATTTTTTTTATCCATAAAAAAGAAATATTTTAATTATTGTACCTTTTTTAAATTATGTATATTGAGAACTTTAATGATTGAAAAAATCGTTTAAATATAATTAACAGGCATTTAAATATTAAAAGCTGAACAAAAAAAAAAACCAATTTTAATTTATTCTGTTTTTTTTTACATTCAATCTTTCTTTACATTTTTTATAATTTGTGTTAAAAGATGACATATTTTTTTATATGTCGGTACAAAATATGTAATTTTTATCGATTTGGCTTAGAATTCTATAGAACGATCGACGATTATAGTCCACTTTTTGTAGTTAAATTACGACCATATTAGATAAAAATGTTAAATATTGTTAACAATGTTGTTGAAAAACAAAAATTTATTATCGTTTAGCATAACGTTTTTGTGTAACATCGTCAAAACCATAACAATTTAGGTCTCGTTTTGAACAAAACTATATCGTTTTTCTTAGAGAATCTGTTCCCTGGAATTTAGTGACCAAATATTCAAATTAGTCAAAAACTGTTAGCTCTAGGCAAACTTAATAAAAAAAATTATCTATATTTATATCAAAGTTTTGGTTAATTCTGTTTAAAAGAAATTTTTCAGTTTTTTTTATTTCAAAATGATAGAAAAAGAATTTTTTTTTTTCTTATTACAAGTCAAAGTTTTTATTGAAAAAAATTTTAAAATTTTTCATTGATTTAATGCATTTTTTTATGAAATTATGAAAAAATCATAAAAAATGTTAATGAAAAAAATACCAATATTAATGAATTTTCATTCAGTTAATGAAATTTTTCATTAAACCAATGAATCGATTTTAATGAAATCGTTTCATTAATACTATGAAGGAAAATTCTATCAGTGTATAGTCGTTTTTACTACCATTATAGTTGTTTTATCAATCGTTAAAATTTATCGCCTTTTTGACTATATTTGTTGTAATTTAAACTGTAATTTTGAGTTATTTCTACTTTCTTAATTTCCTAAGTGTATGTGTTTATTTGCAAAAAGTTTTCTTTTTTCCCTGCTCATGATTTTACATTTTTTTTGTGAGTGTAACGGAAATTGCTCTCGGAAATTGGGAATACACACTGTTAAAATTAATTTTGGAAATTTACATGAGTTTTTGTATGCGTTTTACTTTATTATATGAGATATTTCAAATATTGTCGACACCTGTTAAAACCGATTTTAGATGCCACTTAGTTCTCAATGTTTTTTGAATTGAGAGAAACGATGGACAGGGTTAGGTACAGTCAGAAAAGTTCTACAGTTACTACATTACAGTTATATTTGCAGGAATGTGTTTGTAGTTGTTTTAACTGCAATTGCAGTTGTTTTAGTTAGAATAATAATTTTTAACGTTTTTAAACAACCTACCAAAACTAACGCATTTCGGTAACAGTTATTTTAAGCAGTTGTTTCTACATTTTGACAAAGTGTGTGTGGATCAAAAGATACAAAAACAGAAATATAGTTTTACAAAAGTGTGTTTATTAAATAATAAAATCAGATTAAGAATATTTATGAAAAAATTTTTTTTTATTAATATTTATTTTTAATTGCTAGTAATGTTTTTAAATGCTTGTAAAACCGCATTTCTAGTTGTTTTTACTACACTCAGGGAAAAAGCTTCATCATATTTATGAAAAACCTCAAAAATATGAACTTTATTGATTATAGTCCAATGTAACACTGCATAAATATGATGAAGTCGTGTCATATCCCTGCAGGAAATCAAGGGTCGATTGATCGAAAGTCGTAATTCTGTGATATATGATTGGGGGGCACGTCACGAAACTGGTGAAATCAAAATTGTAGTGCACCAAAAAGTGTTAATTTGGGTTAAATGACCAATCACGTGACTATAGTTATGGTGACAAAACATTCACTGGTTGGTACCAGATATATCACGTAATCGGAGAAAAAGTAACATAACATCAAAGTGCACTAAAGCAAATAGAGTCGTTGCAATATAAGCTCGTATTGGTCATTGAACTGGTTCAAACCCGTTAGCAGTGGATGAAAACATGGCAATTACACACAGAAAAAAATTTAGCTATTTGCCAACTGAAATTCGGTTAGTTCGATTCAAATTCGGTTATTACGAATTTCAGACAGTTGGCACAGCTATATATTAGTTTTCACAACAAAGTTCGGTTAATTCAACAGAATTTTAGTTGCAACACCCAACATTTTCAGAAGTCGAATGTAAATTTCGTTGTACTAACTGAATTGATAAGTTGATACCATTAATAGACACTTTTCAATTCGGTTGGCACTTTATTTTTCTGCGTGTAGTTCCAAAGGACTGCTACAAAGCGGACATAACACTGAAGGGATTTGTATCAGTACCGACTATGTGACAGTGGAAATGAATACGTAACACTGGTTCAAAAGAACTGAATACGGAACTGTATTTACAGTGACCAGGGTTGCCATATATGACGATTTCTCGCCATACTTCGCGATCTTAATACTCGTTTGGCATGTTAATTTTTGAATTGCCGACTGGCGATTTTTCGAGTGAATGGCGATTTTACATATATAATATCGCTACCAAACAATTCCAAATACATCACCAGCATATGATTTTTTGCCCAACTTATTCGAAAACTTGAAACACTTTACAAGAATATAAATTAAAATTGCAAAGTTTCTGCATATTGGTTTCAAAATATTTTGTTACGATATCTTACAAGATTTTTTGTAACGAGTTTTTATGTATAAGTAATTGGTGATTTTGTAAGAATTTCTTTGGGTACAAAATTTAATCTGTGTATATATTTTGTTACTCTGCTTTATAAGTTATACATTAAGTTTGTCCTGTTCATGGAGTGCTTTTTAGAAGTGTTGGGATATAAAAATTCGTAGAAATTTTTTGATAATACCAATGTTAGAAAATAAAGAAAAAACTTGGAAAAAATCTATTATTTGAACATCCGGACATTTTGTCCTTCTCCAAATTTAAATTGTTATAATAAATTTAGTTTTTTGTTTTGTATAGACAAAATAACCAAATTTTAGAATTGATTTTTGTTGTGCCCTTTTGAAGGTTTTTTGAACTTGTGGTATGGCACGCTGTTTTGGATAAGTGCAGTGACTGGTTCCGGAAGTTCTATTTCGCAACCCGTACATAATATGACACACGCTGAATAAAGAGTGACAGGTTACTTGCTAATCACTTTTCGAAAGCACGGCGACATGTATCCCTTAGACCAGTGCAGTGGTACGTCGCAAAACTATTCCAGTCAAAATTCCCCTATCACAGAACACATTGCGCTTAATATGTGACTAGTTTTCCTTCAAAAAATTTGCTCTAGTTCTACGATACGTACACCTACACCAGTCACATGATACATTTTTTCCCACTGGTTCTGTTGCATATCACATAAGTCCTAAAATGGTCCTACTTTAGCACTACCTACTTCTAAATTGTCCCGTATCATATTAATTTCAGTCGGTACGGTGATGGGTTACCTTGGTCAAGTTATTCGCCACGTACACAGTTCTCCAAAGGTAGCAATTGTCACCTCCTATGACAAGCCCATGTTAAAAGTATTGGTCACTTTCATACAACAGAACCGAAGCTAGGACAGGTTCATACAAACAAAGTTCTAGTCACGTGCATGGTCCATTTCCCACAGGGATAAGAGCGAATGGCTGACAGGCTTCTTCATATTTATGAAATGTTTCATGAAAAATAAATACAATTTAAATTTTGGCACACACTAAATTATTTTTAAAATTGATTTTTTTATAAAAAATATCTTATAAAATTCGAAAATTCGAATCCAAATATAAAAACACTTTTTAATTTTTTAAAAACGTAAAAGGTTTAACTTATTTAAACAATTATATGTATATTTATAACTTCTGATTTTTAATTTAGGATAATGGTGGTCGATTTTTAATGAAGTTAATTTTAATTTTTATTGAAGATTAATTATTTGAGTGTTTGATGAGTTTTTTGTTCAATATTTGATGTTTTTTCTGAAAAGAGATTAAAATACACGCAGAAACAAACTGGGGGAATATTATTAAAGTGCTTAGTACATAAGTTTGAAGTACTACATAAGTTTGAAGTTAGTTTTACAAATTTTTTGTAAAATATATGAATTTTTTAGAAATTTTTTACTAGGCCTGTATATATTTTTCAAAACTAACTTGAAACTTATGTAGTTGTATAATTACTAAGCACTTCGATAATATTCACCCAGTTTTTTTCTGCGTGTAAGATTTAAATTAAATCAGATTAAAAATTATAACTTTTTTTTGTTTTTTACCTTTATTATTATATTTCCGATAATCTTTGACGGCTTTTTACTGAAAAGCATTTTTTAATAGCTTGGTCGTTGTTTATTCAAATTGATTTAAAATTTGCAAACCAGATAACACGAACAAAACAGTTTTTGCTTTATTGACAAAAAAAGGATGCGTACAGCATATACACAAGCAATATACATATAAATTCGTTTTTTATTTTCCGCGCGACCACTTGCATTAATCTTCTTCGTTTTATAAAAGTAGCAAAACTGAAGTTTTCTTCCCTCGCTTTAAAACTGGTTTATAGTTATTTGCTATTTTGTGTTAGAGTGAGAAAAATATACAACATGCCTAGAAAACAAACAGTATAAAAGCTACATACAACCATTTTTTTAAAGTTCCGGGATTATGAAAAAATTGTTTCGCTTTTGTTTTAACTTTGATTGTGTTTTTAGTATTCTATTTGCTCAAGCAAAAAAAGAGCAATTAATGTTATTGAAGTTAAGAACACCAATTCAAGTCAAAATTTTAATTGAAATTAAAAAATATAATTTTATATTTAAGAAAAATCAATTAAAATTCCGTAATTTTGAATTAGACAATCCGTTTCTTACAACACCATATTATTTTTGTATCTTTTGATACACACACTTTGTAAAAAGTCGAAACAAACTATTACTGAAATGCAGTAATTTTGGTAGGTTGTTAAAAAATTAACCGCCAAAAACATTAAAAATAATGTTTCTACGTAAAACAACTGCAATTACAGTAACTACTTAAAGTAACTACAAACGCATTACTACGCAAATAACAGTAATGTTGTAAATGTAGACATTTATGAGTGCATTTATACTTTTATTGTTACATTCAAAAAAGTTTTACAGCTGAATCCATTGATTTTCATTTAAAACAACTGTAATTTTTGTTAAAAAGGCGACAAAGGTAAAACTAATAACAAATTAACAATGTTGTAAAAAAACAACTGATATTTGTTGAGTACAAAAATTTTAAAACAACTCTTAAAATTGGTAAAAAATAATTTTTAATAAAAAATTGTTTTTTTTTTCAATTACAATAAAAATTTGTATTTCCTAAATCCTACTTAAAATGCAAGTCAATATTCCAAACGGTACTCCAGTTATAACATTTTTATGCATTGGAGATACAATGAAATACTTTAATTATTATTTGCAAACTATGAGCATATTAATACATAATATCAAATATAAACTAAATCAGAATTTTTAAAACTCGATATAATATTCTATTTTTAAATAACTGACAAAAATTACATGTTTACTGCAAAATTACTGTACTGGTAGCTGTTTACTAAAATATGAAAATAACAGCTTGAAATAACTGTTAAAAATACAGTAGTTTTCTTTAGTTGTTTCTTAAAATAGCTGTCATAATAAATTAAAAAAGTTTATGAACTTTAAATTTTATGGAGCAAACAACATTTTCATAACCTCAAAAAGTATCCTTATGTAAAATTTTTGATTTTGCAAAGTTAAAAGCGTTTAATTTGATTTTCTGCAAATAAGTAACCCCAAACCCAATTAAATATCATTAAACCGGAAAAAATTAGTTTTTTCCAAAATAATCGCTGTGTTTTTAAGTTCTAATATATGATAAAACATTTTTTTTTTGTGTATTTTTATATTTGTTGGTGGTATACAATGAGATCTATAAATTGAGGTAACTTTCATTAATATATATTAATATTTTTAATTTGCTTTAAACTTAAAACCGGCACAATTTTTAGCCCGTTAAAGATATATGATTAACGACGATGGATTTAAACATAGGCTAACACATAAACAAAAGATATTTCATGTCACACAAAAAAAAAATTTGAATATGTTTTACAACAAATTGTAGAAAATTTTTGAAATTCTCATATATAGTTTAAAAGATTAAGGGAGTGGGCTATATAAAAAAAACTAACAAGGAAACTAGACAGTGGTGAATCCGCAGATTTTAATGAAACATTGATATGTTGTTCAGGACAAAAAAATATTATCAAATGAAAGGTATTTTAAAGACGCATCCACCGGTATATAAAACTTTTACGTGCATTTCCTATTTTTGTTATTCAAAAAAATTTTTGTTATTTTAAAAAACCACATTTGGATGGGAAGTTATTGTTGGTTTGAGTTCAAATTCACATATAACAATGCTTATTTGACACGACTTTTCCCGAAGAGCTTTTATAACCCATATTTCAAATAAATAGCAATTCTGGTCCCACATCATGGGCAATATGGGCATCAAAATTTTTGTATTCTCGGGTTTAATATTGCTTATAAAAAAAATCTGAATTTCCTAAATTTTAAACTTGTTTTCATACAAAAATGTTGTAGTTTTTAAAGCCCCTTTGTAAACCAATAAACGTGCTATTGCGCACCTAACAAAAATACGTGCCCGTGATAAAACAAAGTAATGTATTGTATAATTGAAATACAATTTGATCCGAAAAATTGTGGATCGTATTGTATATAAATGCATTTTATTATATTGAGATTGATATAATTGGATTTGATACAATCTGGAGTGTAAAGGGCAGTTCATTCCATATCTGTCCATCCATATTTTTCACTATTGGTGATATAAATTCTCAGATTAATGTAAATTCTACTTAGAGCCCTATTTAAATTTAATATGCGATAAAACTAAAATCTTTAATTTTTTCTAATTGAAATGTTCATTTAAGATAATTTTAATAGATATTTTCAGTGAAAATTTTCCACATGGTATTAAAATTTTGAGTAGAATGTTATGGATTTCAAAAGAAAAACGAACCTTTTCCACAATTTAAAAAATATATTTTTTTACATTACATTTTTTACATGTCGAAAAAACCCTCACACACATTTTAACTTGCAACTGCTTTTGTGTGCGACAATGACCTTTTTTTCTTGTCAAGGTACCTTAAGTAAGGTTGTTAGATTATGTGGGCAAAATAATAACGCGATTAGCTCAGTTTTTCGGTTACAAAAGGAATCTGAACAAAAGGTGATTTATAGTGTTTTTTTTTGTAGCTTTAGTGCCCATTTCCAAAAAAAGTGCCAGTATTAGGAACTTGTTTTGTAATTTAAAAATAATCTTAATATCATTTGATTGTTCTTAGTTCTGGACAATTAAATAAGCAATTTTTTTAAAGAAATTTAAGTTTTTTTTTTTGTAAAATTTCTACTTTTTTGCCCTTACTTTATGTTCAAAGTCCATTTGTAAACAAACTAATGATTTGATTTCGCTAACACTATTAGATCCAAAAAAGTTCACTTTTAAACATAAAAAAAAGTTATAAGTTATAAACTGTGTCGGGTATTATTCGAGCTTACACCTTTTTAATTTAATTCTGCCAATCCAATTATATATTGCTCGTCTATAATATTTAGTACAACATATTGTAAAATACAATTAAATATGCCGGTTTACGAAAAATTGCAGTGGCAAGTAAAATTGTATCTTACTATACATGATGTCATACTTAACCATATTAAATTTTACAAAACTGGATCACATTATATTAGATTGTATAGTATTATTTTTACTGTATAATATTTTTTGTTCTCAACAACACATCCAAGTTTTATTAAAGTCTGCGGATTCACTATTGTGTAGTTTCCTAGTAAGTGGAATATTCCAAATACATCAGCATCAGGTAACTCTTCGGTGATTATTTTGCTACAGATAATTTTCTTCTGGCGACTCATATAAAAAAGTTATATTAAAATTTTCAAAGCAACTTAAAAGTCCACAATAGCGATCATGTATTTTAAAGTGGACCTAAAATAAAAAACTTTCTAAAAGCATATCAAATTATTAATTTAATACCCTTATTCTAATTAACGAAATTGTGACAAAGCTGAGGCTAGTGAAAATTGTTATAGTTTTGGTATTCTAAAAAAAATTGTGTACAGAAAAACTTTGACAAAATTATCATGTCATAAAAAGCACATAACAAGGAAAAAAATGTACACTTAGGAAATTATGTTGGTAAAGACGACAGCAATTGTAGTTAAAAACAAATGAAATTTCATTTAAAAAAAGGACGACTTACATTTCATTAAATTCAACTAACATTGTCATTTGTTTTTTAATGTTCAAAAAATTACTAACAATTGTAGTAAAAACGAACCACATGGTAGTCAAAAATAAACCAAAATTTTTTTTTTTATTTTTTTAAATAACAAAAAACAACTGTAAAAAATTAATGTAAAATCATAAAACAGTCATTTGATGTGAGTTGTTTTTTTAAATGAACTACAAGGTTAGTTAAAATTTTTTTTTGTTCTACAAATGGCTTACATTTACATTAAAAATAATGAAACTGTATTACAACCCAAACAACTACATATTTTTAAAGCAGAAGTTCCCTGAGTGTATTTGTCAATGAATTAAAATATAAAAATGTACATGTAATTAAGGGGCTTTTCGTATGCTATCCATTCATATTTACGAATTGTCAAGTTTTTGTAAATTCTCTTTTGAAAATGACAAAATACTGGGAAATTGTAGATATTGGTGGATAGGGGTGGATAGCGAGTGAATCAAGCTTAAAGACTTCTTTCACTTCTCACACGTTTCTCTTAACTTCTTCTGCATTTTTTATCCCACCCTTTACGCTGTTATCCATGTTAGTGCAAGAGCGTTTCCGTACAAATTTGTTGTACTAATTGTTGTTGCTTTGGGATATTTTGCGATCACACGGGTAGTCACGGTAACGTACACTTATTTCTTAATTTTCTTCATTTCAATATTTTGAAATATTTTTTTGAAATGTTAAGTTTTTTCGATCTTTTTTTTATTTATATTTTATTTTTTAAACGAGCTTGAGAAACTTTTTATAAATTATAATTAGTTAGTATTCTTTTCCAATATTTTGTCTCCATGGAACAATTGTTATAATTTGATTAATAAAAATTGTTTAACAATTGGAAACTTATACATATAAAGGGTCCGCCATCTAACGTTTTTTTTTCAACTAGTGCTTATTTCGTGAATGGTAACACTTAGCTCATGTCTGATTTGACAGATAATTAGTTTTATCCTTCCGCTGAACGAATATGGTCCGTATGTTCGTTATCTTGTGAAAAAGTGAAAGAAACTGGCATTCTCATCGATAAACCAAAGCGTGAAAAGCCAAAAACAGTGCGTACACCCGAGAATATTGCTGCTGTGGCAGACAGTGTGCGTGAAGCGCCATCAACATCAATTCACCGTCGTTCTCAACAATTGAACATTTCGGAGACATCATTGAGACGAATTTTGCATAAAGACCTTGGTATGACGCCATACAAAGTCCAATTGGTTCAGGAGTTCAAAAAAAAAAAGTTATTTGGCGGACCCTTTATAACAAATTTTAAAAAAAGCGGTAAATCAAAATTTTTTCTAACAATATAAAAAAATAGAAATACCTATAAGCTAATTAAAATATTAGTTATTAAAATTGTGAATAAAATTCTTACCGTTTGGAAAAACATGACTTGGAAAATTCTTTAAAACTGGTTTGTTATTTATTTTGTATGTCAATGAAAAATTATACTTTATGTTTTTTTTTTTGCAAAGCCACTGTAAAACCAGGAAAAACGTGTTCGTTAGGGTTGTCACAAGAAATAACGTTTGAATTTTCCATCGAAGTGTTTTTTTACAATAAATCCTAGAAACTATTTATCCTAGGAATCTGATTTAAGTCTTATTCGATAAGAAATGTTATTCTTATAAATTTTGGTCATAATATTTTTTTGCTTAAACTGATAGATTTAGTAGTATTTGGCATTAATCAGGCCAGGTCGTAGTGGCTCCTTTAAAACCAAAAGTAAATATTTTTTTCCAGTTTTTGCAAAAGTTTTTTAATGTCGTAATAGTTAATGAAAAATTAATCGATAAAGATAAAATTATGTTTTCAAAAATGTATAAAAATTCAAAATCAGTTAAGATCGGTTAGCCCAGTAATAAAAAATATTCCAGACCACTAATTTGCCAAATACCACTTGTACACGAAATTCGAGCACACATCTTAAACGTTTTTAAAATTGATCTGGTAACTGGTAACTTGGGTAAGGCAGCAAGTTAATTTTTGCGGATTTCGAGGAAATTGTGTTTTTTAGTAATAAAATATTTAAAGTCTAAACTTAGCTACTTTTATACAAAAGGTACAAAAGGTTGTTTTATTTTATCATTACTCAAGGTTGACAAAAAAAAAGTTTTGGATATCACAGGGTTAAATGTGACCCCAAACGATTTATTTAATTTTTCAAAAAACGTCGAGGCTTTGCTTACTACTATTGAATTTTAAGAAACATGATTTGAAGCATTATGACGCAATTTGTTAAGCTGACGTACTCAAAATTTTAGCCAAATTGAATAACATTAATCCGTGCAGTGCCGCATTGGAATTAATTATATACTGCGGGGTTTTATTTATATTTGAACGAAAAATGTTTTAATACTTTTTTTTCCAACCCGCCTAAGCCATTATTTTTAATGCATAAAAAGATATTCTGAACTAAATTAACCCTTAGCTGCTCTTGGTGTCAAAATGAAAAGTACGATATAAGCATGATGCAATAAAATTTTAAAGTTTTTTCAATTAAGACTCATTTTGACACCAAGAGCGCCTAAGGGTTAACTTAGTTCAGAATAGCATTTTATGGACTCATATTGAAACCCAAAATGCGTATTTTCGTTTTTTTCAATTTTTCGATTTAAAATTTGTATGGAATGTAAACGTCGAAAACTTAAAAGAAACGAAAATACGAATTTTAGAGTTCAATGCGAATGTAGTTTTAGGCAGGTTTGTAAGAAAAAGAATTAAATGTGTTTCTTTCAAATATATATAAAATCCTTTAATCCCAATGCGGCACTGCACTGGTTAACGTTGTTCAATTTGTCTAACATTTTTAGCACGACAGCGTCTCGCATAGCGTCATAATACTTCAAAACAAGTTTCTTAAAATTCAATAGTAGTAATCAAAGCTTCAACGTTTTTTGTTAGGTCTAGGGGAACTTTTTGGGCCGCTGGTCCACATGTGTTAATGATGTCCAAAACATTTTTTTTTATAATTTTTTTTTTTAATTTCAAATTTATATGGAATTTGACAAGTAAATATAAGTAGTTTTTAAAAACTACTACACTCGAAAAAAAAGTTTGTAAAGTAAGTTTAAAATGTTGCTGAGTCAAAAAATTTTTGTCAGAAAAAATGTTGCTAATGTCAGCAAAATGTCAGCTCCACCTTGCCATAAAATGCCATGTTCATTCGAATTTGACAAGAAAATATAAGCAGTTCTTAAAAACTTATAGTTTTTGGTTCTAGTGTAAATATAGTAAAAGATCTATTTAACAATTCCATGAAGTTTAAATCTCATTTTTTTTTTTTTTTTTTTGATTTTGTTGAAGACAATTTTTAAAATTGAAACTTTTCACAAAATTGGTGTCAAAAGTTGCGCAATGTGGAGTAGATAACGGAAAAAATATTTTTAAATTTCCGTGGAGTCATTTTGGTAGACCACAGCATTTAAAAGTTGAAAACTACACCTTTTACAACTGTAATTCAAAAAATATCAATTGAAATTCAAAATTTCCATTTGAAATTCAAAATTTCCATTTGAAATTCAAAATTTCCATTTGAAATTCAAAAAATATCAATTGAAATTCAAAAATTCCATTTGTAATTCAAAAAATATCAATTGAAATTCAAAATTACCATTTGAAATTCAAAAAATATCAATTGAAATTCAAAAAATATCAATTGAAATTCAAAATACATCAATTGAAATTCAAAATACATCAATTGAAATTCAAAAATTTCTATTTGAAATTCAAAAGTTTCTATTTGAAATTCAAAAATTATTCCATTTGGAATTCAAAACATATCAATTGAAATTCAAAAATTTCCATTTGAAATTCAAAAGTTTCCATTTGAAATTCAAAAATTTCCATTTGAAATTCAAAAATTTCTATTTGAAATTCAAAAATTTCCATTTGAAATTCAAAAAATATTCCATTTGAAATTCAAAAAATTCCAATTGAAATTCAAAATACATCAATTGAAATTCAAAAAATAGCAATTGAAATTCAAAAAATATCAATTGAAATTCAAAACACATCAATTGAAATTCAAAATATGTCAATTGAAATTAAAAAATTTCCATTTGAAATTCAAAAAATTCTAATTGAAATTCAAAAAGAATTCCATTTGAAATTCAAAGAATTCCAATTGAAATTCAAAAAATGTAAACAAATCAAAATGTAAACATTAGGCCAACACTTTTTTAAGTATTTTGGTTTATCATGGGTGATAAAAACATTATGAAAACTTTTAAGCCATTTATTAATTTATTTATTTATTTAAAGTACTTAAAATAAATATTTAGTGTTAATAACAATTAGAACTAAATATAAAATTATATTACATTGTGGAGGCTAAAAAAGTTTCATCAAAGTCAAATTTATTATTCCAGAATTTCATGTCTCTGGGTTCTTTAATTAAGATGAAATGAGGCAGCCACGTAGTAAGAACAATTTTTTACCGGCCCAACAACAAATTATATAACAACAAGAGAGAAATATTATTTTTTTATGTATTGTTCTTGTTTTTTTTGTTGTTGGGCCGGTAAAATATAGTTCTGAGGGGTTCCACTTTCACTCGGTATTTTCTTGCATTTACTACCATTTTAAAATGACATTCCACAGGATCTTTATGATAGAGTTAAACTAATTTTTCAAATTAATGGTTTCCCACTTCAGCGGTTTCTCTTTATTAATGACAAGCGAGTACGTGAGTGAGTAATCCATCCAAACACTTACTCTGAACGTCACTAGTTTATACATCAATAGTTGCATGCATAAATATTTTATGGCTTTATGACAGGTTATTACAAATATTTTCCAACAAAATCTTGTATACTCTCCTGCAATAAATGTATTAAAAGTTTTAATAATGTTTTTATCACCCATGACAAACCAAAATACTCAAAAAAAGTGTTGGCCTAATGTATTAATTTCTTAAATTGATTTGTTTACATTTTTTGAATTTCAATTGGAATTTTTTGAATTTCAAATGGAAATTTTTGAATTTCAATTGATGTGTTTTGAATTTCAATTGATATTTTTTGAATTTCAATTGATATTTTTTGAATTTCAATTGATGTATTTTGAATTTCAATTGGAATTTTTTGAATTTCAAATGGAATATTTTTTGAATTTCAATTGGAATTTTTTGAATTTCAAATGGAAATTTTTGAATTTCAAATAGAAACTTTTGAATTTCAAATGGAAATTTTTGAATTTCAAATGGAAACTTTTGAATTTCAAATAGAAACTTTTGAATTTCAATTGATATGTTTTGAATTTCAAATGGAATAATTTTTGAATTTCAAATACACCTTTTACAATTGTAATTCAAAAACATATCAATTGAAATTCAAAATTTCCATTTGAAATTCAAAAACTCCATTTAAAATTCAAAAATTCAAAATTTCTATTTGAAATTCAAAAAATATCAATTGAAATTCAAAATTTCCATTTGAAATTCAAAAAATATCAATTGAAATTCAAAATACATCAATTGAAATTCAAAATACATCAATTGAAATTCAAAAATTTCTATTTGAAATTCAAAAGTTTCTATTTGAAATTCAAAAATTATTCCATTTGAAATTCAAAACATATCAATTGAAATTCAAAAGTTTCTATTTGAAATTTTTCAAAATATTCAAAAAATATTCCATTTGAAATTCAAAAAATTCCAATTGAAATTCAAAATACATCATTTGAAATTCAAAAAATATCAATTGAAATTCAAAAAATATCAATTGAAATTCAAAACACATCAATTGAAATTCAAAATATGTCAATTGAAATTCAAAAATTTCCATTTGAAATTCAAAAAATTCTAATTGAAATTCAAAAAATATTCCATTTGAAATTCAAAAAATTCCAATTGAAATTCAAAAAATGTAAACAAATCAATTTAAGAAATTAATACATTAGGCCAACACTTTTTTTGAGTATTTTGGTTTGTCATGGGTGATAAAAACATTATTAAAACTTTTAATGCATTTATTGCAGGAGAGTATACAAGATTTTGTTGGAAAATATTTGTAATAACCTGTCATAAAGCCATAAAATAGTTATGCATGCAACTATTGATGTATAAACTAGTAACGTTCAGAGTAAGTGTTTGGATGGATTACTCACTCACGTACTCGCTTGTCATTAATAAAGAGAAACCGCTGAAGTGGGAAACCATTAATTTGAAAAATTAGTTTAACTCTATCATAAAGATCCTGTGGAATGTCATTTTAAAATGGTAGTAAATGCAAGAAAATACCGAGTGAAAGTGGAACCCCTCAGAACTATAATTTACCGGCCCAACAACAAAAACAACAAGATCAATACATAAAAAAATAATATTTCTCTCTTGTTGTTATATAATTTGTTGTTGGGCCGGTAAAAAATTGTTCTGGCTACTTTTAAAACATATAATTTTATATTTAGTTCTAATTGTTATTAACACTAAATATTTATTTTAAGTACTTTAAATAAATAAATAAATTAATAAATGGCTTAAAAGTTTTCATAATGTTTTTATCACCCATGATAAACCAAAATACTTAAAAAAGTGTTGGCCTAATGTTTACATTTTGATTTGTTTACATTTTTGAATTTCAATTGGAACTCTTTGAATTTCAAATGGAATTCTTTTTGAATTTCAATTAGAATTTTTTGAATTTCAAATGGAAATTTTTAATTTCAATTGACATATTTTGAATTTCAATTGATGTGTTTTGAATTTCAATTGATATTTTTTGAATTTCAATTGATATTTTTTGAATTTCAATTGATGTATTTTGAATTTCAATTGGAATTTTTTGAATTTCAAATGGAATATTTTTTGAATTTCAATTGGAATTTTTTGAATTTCAAATGGAAATTTTTGAATTTCAAATAGAAACTTTTGAATTTCAAATGGAAATTTTTGAATTTCAAATGGAATTTCAAATGGAAATTTTTGAATTTCAATTGATATGTTTTGAATTCCAAATGGAATAATTTTTGAATTTCAAATAGAAACTTTTGAATTTCAAATAGAAATTTTTGAATTTCAATTGATGTATTTTGAATTTCAATTGATGTATTTTGAATTTCAATTGATATTTTTTGAATTTCAATTGATATTTTTTGAATTTCAAATGGAAATTTTGAATTTCAATTGATATTTTTTGAATTACAAATGGAATTTTTGAATTTCAATTGATATTTTTTGAATTTCAAATGGAAATTTTGAATTTCAAATGGAAATTTTGAATTTCAATTGATATTTTTTGAATTACAGTTGTAAAAGGTGTAGTAGAAACTTTTGAATTTCAAATAGAATTTTTGAATTTCAATTGATGTATTTTGAATTTCAATTGATGTATTTTGAATTTCAATTGATATTTTTTGAATTTCAAATGGAAATTTTGAATTTCAATTGATATTTTTCGAATTTCAAATAGAAATTTTGAATTTCAATTGATGTTTTTTGAATTTCAATTGATGTTTTTTGAATTTCAAATGGAATTTTTGAATTTTAAATGGAGTTTTTGAATTTCAAATGGAAATTTTGAATTTCAATTGATATGTTTTGAATTACAATTGTAAAAGGTGTAGTCACTTTTTTAATGAAAAGCTGTTAAATGTTTGAGTTTGAATTTTAACGTCTTTTTCAGACAATTGCAATTAATACTATAATTAATATGCAACTTTATTTAATTTAATTGTGAAAGGCGTGGTAGAGAAGAATGAGTGTATTTTCTAAAAATCATAACTACATTTTTCTGAATCAGACTGCGCAGTTTCTGGTATTGAACCTTCGTCAGTGACCCTGTTTTTTTGAATTTTTGAATAATGTAATATTTGTTATGTTTTTATTTGTTCGATTGCGTCTATATGAAATTTTTCTGTTTCGAATTTCCTATAATTCCATTCGATGGGCATCTTTTATTTTTAACGAATTTTAAAAAAAGTTTCCAACTTTTAAATGCTGTGATGTACCAAAATCATCCACGAAAATTTAAAAAATATTTTTTCCGTTATCTACTCCACATTGCTCAACTTTTGACACAAATTTTGTGAAAAAGTTCAATTGTTAACAAAATACACTACGATAGCCAGACGATAGATACCATCCAAAAAATTTTTATAATTATTTTTCTTAAATTATATGAAATACTTAACAACGTGTAAAGGATTTTCATAAAAAAAATTAGTTGGTTCAAACTTTGAAATGCTGTGGTGGACCAAAAGTACTCTCCAAAAATATTAGTAGTCTTCTTTTCTTAATCTTAATCATTGCTCAACTTTTGACACCAATTATGCGAAAACATTTTAAACTTTTGTTTTTACCAAATACACTACGATCGCCAACTTCAAACGCTGGATTTGGATTGAAGATGACGTCCAAAAACATTTTTTTTTGTAATTCATTTTTAATTACGCGTAGTTTGAGACCTTACTCGAAGTTGAATTCCAAAAATAGCTGAATTCGGGACATCCTAATAAAGGGTCCGCCATCTAACGTTTTTTTTTTTCAACTAGTGCTTATTTCGTGAATGGTAACACTTAGCTCATGTCTGATTTGACAGATAATTAGTTTTATCCTTCCGCTGAACGAATATGGTACGTATGTTCGTTATCTTGTGAAAAAAGTGAAAGAAACTGGCATCCTCATCGATAAACCAAAGCGTGAAAAGCCAAAAACAGTGCGTACACCCGAGAATATTGCTGTTGCGGCAGAAAGTGTGCGTGAAGCGCCATCAACATCAATTCACCGTCGTTCTCAACAATTGAACCTTTCGGAGACATCATTGAGACGAATTTTGCATAAAGACCTTGGTATGACGCCATACAAAGTGCGTCAGGAGTTCAAAAAAAAAAGTTATTTGTCGGACCCTTTATATATGTTTGCCGGTAGACGTTTTGCACTTGTTCTAAACATATATATATTTACAAGCAAACATAATTATATTTGTAAGCAAACATGTTATATTAGAAAAATGGGAAACGGAAATGTTTTTCAAACAAAAGTATATTACCAGCATTAATATTTCCAGCAGGGCGTTTTTTTTTTCAGCGCGTACATGAGGGTTGTAAACAGTAGTAGATGTTTTAACTTTATTGTCAGTGTTACCATATTGCCAGTTTTAACTGTTTTTTGTTTAAATTCAGTCTTTTTTCCAGTTTTTCCAGTTTTTAACAGTTTACCTGCTCGATTTACTTTCTTTTACTTGAAGTTATAAATTTAATACAAAAGTTGCACAAAATGTTTCAATAAAAAATAATACTACGCATTGAATGCAACTGTGTAGTAAGTTTTTATTCCCTTTTTAGCATTTGTTTGTGTTAAAATTTTGTGGACTCAAACGAAATGAAAATCAAATTTAATCAAAAAATGTATAACTGATATTTTTATGTAATTAAGTAAGATCTCAAAATGTGATGAATTATTTTGTTTTTTTTATGGTTTTGTAGCTAGTTTTTGCTATATGTTAAATAATTAATATAAATATGTTTTTTTATATTATATATTTTTTTTTTACTTTAAACAAGTACACAGAAAAATAAACATATTATTCCTATTGTTAATTAAAATGTAGTTTTATAACAGAACACAACTTGTGATCTGTAATAACATAGTATAATTAAAAGTTAGTCTACAAAAAAAAATATTTTTTTTCTGTGTATATAAATATGTTATGTGTTTAATGTTTGTTATGTTGTTTTATAATTAAATAAAATGCAATTGAATTCAAAATGCACATAGTAACTGTTTTTTCTACTGTTTTTTTATTAAAAAAAAAAACAGTTTTTTCTTAAAAAAAACAGTTTTTTCTTACAGTTTTTTGAAAAAAATACATGGCAACATTGTTTATTGTAGTAATTTTTCTATGGCAAGATGGAAAACGACTATTTTAGAGAGGCATTTAAAAAAATAACTAACCAAAAATACTGTACTACTGTAACAGTTGTTTTGAGTAGTTATTTTAGTACTTTAATAAACAACTACCAAAACAGTAATTTCGCAGTAACCAGTTAATTTTTTTTAGTAGTACATTAAAAATATAAAATTAAGTAGAGTTTCCAAAAATTCTCGTTTAGTTTATATTTGTTATTATTGATCATAGTTCATAGTTTACAAATAATGCTTAGAGAATTTCATTGTATCGCCAATGCATAAAAACGTCACAACTGGAATACCGTTTGGAAATTTGACTTTACATTTTAAATAGGATGTAGGAAATACAAATTTTTATTGTAATTAAAAGAAAAAATTTATTTTTTTTATTAAAAAAAAATTTTAAAATCCCGTAAAAATAACTTTTGAAATCAGTCATTTTTACAAATTATGTAGTCGTTTTATGTTCATCGTGTCTCGTTTTAATGGTTTATGCATTCATTTGAGTTTAGTTTGTTTTTCGTTAGTCGTTTTTACTACTATTGTAGTTGTTTTATCAATAGTTATAAATGACTTAATGTTTAGTATTTTTATGCCTAATGCAATCATCGCCTTTATGGCTACATTTGTAAAAATTTCAATTGTCATTTTTTTGTTATTAATGTGCAGTTGACATTTTTGACATATTTATGAAATAACAGGAAAAACCGAAAGGTCCACAGGCCACATTAGCGTACATTCCTTTATAAACTTATTTTGTTATTTAACCATAAGAAAATACAATACACAGATAAAAAAAACATATTTAATTCAATTATAATTTCATATTTAAATTAATATCTCATTTTTTTAACGACAATTTTTAAATTAATTATGAATCTTATTAGAGTAAATATGATTGTAGTTAAAATAAACATTTTTGTACTTAAAGTAATGTTTGTACATGACATTTACAATTTTTAAAAATAAGTAGAAATATGTTTAAACTAAATAGAAAACAAACTTTGTTTGATTTCAAAGCTGTTTCTATTTAATTTAATGTTGTTTCTACTTGATTTTCGAATGTTTTTTTTTTTTCTATGTGTATAACAATAAAATTTTGTTTTGATTGAGCGTTCATTGCACAAACATATTTATGTATTGTAAGGTTTTTATGGACTTCCAAAATGAAAGCAACATTTTAATTATGAGGAAGTTCAGGTTATAAACAATTGTTTCTGATATTAAATTCATTTCGATTTTCTTTTTCTTTTTATTATTATCATAAAAGTAATTTTCCATCAAAAATTTATTTATAATGCACAATGTATTGTTTATAACAGCTTGAACAATGCTATTACTTTTTCTTTTTAAATTCGTCTAGTTTTGCGTCTGAATAGAATTTGAATTTTTTTGTTTTAAGAATTATACTACATTTATACTAGAGCCAAAAACTAGTAGTTTTTAAAAATCCGCCGAAAAAAGTTTTGATATAATCATATATGATTATATAGAGTATCACATATAACTAAACATCTCATCTGATCCGAAAAATGCCATATCATCGATTGTTTATTGGAGAGCCGCACCGACCAAAAACATTTTTGAGAGAAAAACGATAAAGAAAGTTTACAACAAAATTATTAAATTTCTACAAGATAGGTTTTCTTTTTTGTTTGCTATATCTATAGCTGCATTTATTATAAACAATATTGTTAATTTTTACGCCTTTTTGCACTGCGTATCCAGAGTTATTAACAATTTTTTAAAAAAAGATTTTTTTTATTATATGGCCTATAAGCCGTTTTTATCACAATTTTATTGTTTTTCTTTCAAGTAGGTCAAAAGTTTTTTTTTCTTTTAACCATTATAAAAATAGGTTGTCATAGTGCAAACCAATGCTCAAACTTTTTTATTGTTTTTTGTTTTATATGCGTTGCTTATTTCAAATGTGTCAAACCAAGATTGAAGAATAATGTTTTTATTTTTCTATAGAAAGTTTGACTCATTGGCCAAAAAGTGGTCAATACACCATACCAATGTTAAGAAATTTGTAAAAATAGGAATACGCAGCACATATGGGGCTGGATATCTCCTAATTGATACGAGGTATATAAAAACGGATTAAAGATTTAGAAAGAGTACACATTAATCATATATAATCAATTCCTAACTCAATTTTGCCAGAAATGGTATATAGGTCTCACCAATATTCATACGACGATATGTAAGCTGATCTTATCGTATATCATCTCATATAGTTTGATACGAATAAATTGTCTTTCAAATAAGATCAAATTATATATAATTTGATACAATTTTATGTAATAAGTTTTTTCATTAAAATTTATAAATGTTTAAGAGATCAGTACTTTCTAGTTTAATCCAATTAAGTATTATTTTTAATTCATTTATAAAACATATAAATATTAATTTTAAAAACTAATGTTAAATCTAAAAATGTATGCTTTTTATGGAACATATAATAAGTTTAAAACGCTAGGTAAAAAAAACAACATTAAACGAGGAAGAAAATCGGATTTTTCGTTCGCAAAATTTTCAAGTAGAATATATGCGGTCGGTATTATGGATCAATACGATATTTTTTTTATGAAGGCTAAATCTCCCTTTTTAGAACTTCAGCAATTTCGGATTGTTCAAAACAACTATTTTGTTAACCACAAAGCACGATCAGTGGTAGAAAGTATATTGTTTATAGTGGAACTAAGCAACTATTTAATTTTTAAAATTGAACATTTAGAATCGCATTTAGCGCATGTTATAAGGGTTGCGTGTTTTACATGTTTTAACAAGCCGTTTCCTACGCTCTTCTAAAAACCTGAACTGGTTTTAAGAGACTTTTGAAAAAGAAAAAAATGTGTTAACAGTGGTACTTTAAATTAATTAATTTTCATGCTTTTAAGCAATTTTAATTAAATTTTAAAGTTTTTATTTATTTTTATTTTATTAATTAATATTCATATAATTACAAATTATATAGTATTACCCTAACCGTGCACTAGCTACTTTGGCCTTCGGCGCGTTGTAGCGAAAACAGACCAGTGCTTCTGGTGGGAATCGAACCCACGACAACCCACGATAAGCCAGCACGCTACCAACTAGCCTACCTGGGAGCACAAATTTTAAAGTTTATTTGTGTTGTTTGATGTATTTTCTGCATAAGTTCTGTTTAACTAAAGGGTTCTTTTTATACAGGTATAGAACATTAAGTTGGCAACACTTTTTTTTAACTGTCGACCATTTTGATTTTTGTTTAGTTTGGTTTGGTTTGGCATTTCAACATGAATAGACTGACGTCAAATGAGTCAAATTATGCAAATATATTTTGAAAATCATGGTTCTGCTCGAAATACGTATCACGCACTACGTCCACTTTACGGTCAACATATTTGTCAATCAGAGCAATTAATTTGATTAACTATGGAACGTTTTCGCACCACGTTTACTCTAATATGCATCCACAGAGATGTCGTACAATCAGTCTATCCGACATCGTGCACAGGAATTGGATATGTGTCCATCCACTTTATGGAAAATTTTGCGGAAAGATTATCTTTCGAATAAAGTAAATTGCATGTCAATTTAAAAAATTCATCTTTGATTTATTCCATTTCAAAGTTTTATACCTCTATAAAAAACACCCTCTAGTTAACACAAAATTTTGTTTATATATTCTAAAAAAATGCTCTAAAAAAACTCTAAGAACTGTTTGTCTTAAAACCAGTTGGCATATTAAAAATGTAACAGATGTTGAGTACCTTGGTTCTTCTTTATTCTATATGTTCGCTGGTTTAAAACATAATAACTATAACGTTGTCCTTTAATACTTTAATAAAAAAATATTAATAACACACCTCGACGAGCTTCCTTGGGTTGAATGCCGATATGTGATTTACATACTCTTTGATGCTCTGATACTAAAAATGACATCCAAATTTTTCAATCACGTCAAAATTTTAAGAAAACCGCGGTTAAGGTTGCCAAAAAAAAATGGCCATTTCGGCTCTTTTTGAAGCTTTTATCATACTATTGCAGCTTTCTATTTAGTCAAAATTAAGATTACTAATTAGAATTCACTTTTCTCTTAAATATATCGCAATAAAATTTTGAAAAACTGATTTCTAAAATAGAGTAAAAATACATTTATCAAATGCCTTCTACAAAAAATATAAAAACATTTTTTAGTCGAAATTGAGAAAAAAAATAATTACAATTTCGTATCATTTTAAAGATATCTTATATTTGAAATGCAATTTAAACGTAGTTTGTGTAATAATTTTAAAAAAAGGAAAGTTCAAAGTTTATATCGTGACCCTAAAATAAATTAAGGCTGGTCGGATGCATGGCCTAGGCCTCTTTTAAAAATGTTATATTTGGTAATTTTTTTGATGGAGTATTTTTCAAATGCAATTTTTAACTATAATAATTGGATAATAATAAACAAATTTGAAACGTATGTTAAACTCATTATATAGAAATTATTAAAATATATTTACCATCGTGTTGTGTACACAACTTCAAAAAATGGTTAAAAACGCAATTTTTCGCGTTTTCAATAGCGGATTTCTCAAAATGGAAAAATTTTAAAACAGATTTGAAATCAGCGAAACAAAATCTGTTAAAAATATATAGGTATTGTAGTTAAAACCAAATCGACTTATTCTAATTTTGTGACTGTGTGTAATCATACCAAAACAAAAAACCATAGTTTTTCATGTTTTTTGCAGTAAATTTTAAAAAACATTTATAAACGGTGCTAAAAAAAATATATGAAATTGATACAATTTTTATTCAAGTTCGAGGCCATACTCTATATTTCTTTATTAGGATATTGTCCTAACAAAGAATCTATAGAGTTTTAGTTTTCAAATTTATTAATTTACCACTTTCAGGAATGTGTTGATAGATCTATTTCGGGAATTTTCTAGGTTGAAAATATTTTACTAGTAAAATATTTTACTAAACACAAAAATAAGGTTGCCAAGTAATTAGGCGCATTTCAACTAATAATGTTTGATGTTTGTTTTATTTAATGTTTGAATAATTTATGTGAAAAACTTAATAATTTGAAATCCTCCTAATTACTAGGCAACGATTTTTTTTGTGTGTATGTAGTTGTAAGCACTTCGATAATATTCCCCCAGTTTTCTTTTGCGTGAATCAGGGATGGCAAAGTTGATACTATAGTACTTTTTTGATACTATTCGATGTTCCAAAGTACCGTAGTACTCCCGCGACTTATTTGATACTATTGGACGATTTAAAGTTTTTAATTCATTTTATTTTTTAATTTTTATTAATATATAAATTTTATTAATATATTGCTCGCAACTTCATAAATAAAGATGTGTTAGATAATTGCACACCGTCACAATTAAATATCCACGATAACCATATTCCGCTAAACGACGTTTTTTGTGGTACGGAAGTGGATTTGTATATAAATACAAATCAGATTGAATCCGGCACTGTAAATCACATAAAAGAAAATTCCAAAAAATTTTATATTAAATTTTGTGAGGATTTGAAGACCAGAGTAAATTTTGATAATGAAATTTTAATTTGGTTCAGTAAGTTTTCACCTGAAAACGTTGTTTGCGGAAGAACCAATAGTATCCTGCCATTTTTGATAAAAAATTTTCCAAACGAAGAAAATAATTTCGACGCCATTAACACCCAATACAGAGCTTTGGCAGATTGGCAAGAACTAAAACTTTCTGGAAAGAAAAATTTATGTAGTTTCTGGTCAAAAGTATCTAAAATTAAAAATGAGTTAAACAAATATATGTTTCCCGATATTTCCAGAATTGCTGCAGGTATTTTATACATACCACATTCTTCTGCAAACGTTGAGAGAATTTTTTCATACCAAAATCTAATTAAAACCAAAGGCAGAAACAGACTTCATGTTCCAACAGTATCAAATCTAATACAAACCAAAGATTTATTAAATGCAACAAATTCTTGTTGTTACAATTTTAAAATCTCTAACAAGTTATTATCAACCAATTTATAAAAATCTTTTTTAGCTGTATTGATTAATTTAATTTTTATTTCATTTGGAGTTCTTTGTTCCTGTACATTAATTTAAAAAATAAACTTTTTTAAAGTAAAACTTTATTTTTTTTTTATAAGCACATATAAACATAAATTTATGTTCATTAACATTTAATGTTATTTTAATGCATTTTGTATGAATTTTAAGAAAAATAAAATAAAAAATAATTTTAGTACTCTGAGAGTCGAAAAAGTACTATTTGAAGATTTTATTGGTACCGAAACGAAATTCTCATTTCCCATCCCTGGCGTGAATACATTTGAATACTACTTAACGACATTGAAAAAAATTAACAGAGTTAACACGTAACATTACCAATGTTAAATTTCGTATGGGATATCGTAACGCGTATAGGAAAAAAACAAACCTAGTTTCGGACGCTTTTTTGTATTCTATGGTTTTGGCAGCTGCTGTGCAATCTCGGCTGCTGTATGCTTGATGGACGGCCGATTTGGCAGAAAATTTTACATTTTGACAATTGAATTGAAGAAATATCCGAATGTCGTTTAAAGAGGAAAACAAAAAAACAAATATCAACAGAGAGCTATGCCACTGAGAAGTTGTCGGCGGCAGCAAAAACTATGGTATATTGATTATGTTTTAAAATCATGGTTTTGTAACAAAAAAAGTTCAGAAAGGTTAATTCGATTCAAAAAAAAACGCATTCGAATAGAGTTTACACATTGAAAATAAAGTAAGATTTATATGCTCTCAACGATTTATGTAGGCAGGAATTATAAAAAATGATTGCTCAGAAAACAAAACTGTAATTAAAAAGGCGATACCTGCATTGTAAATAAAGATTTAAATATTCAAAAAAAAAGAGGCTATAGTCGGCTTTCAATCGCCGCCAAAGATTTTTTGCTTAGCCGCTGCCAACAATTTCTTGTCGGCTTCGTTCTCTGAGGACCTACAAGCAAAAGAAATTGTAAGAAAAATTTTATTATTTAGTGAATAAAATTAATAAAAACAAATAATAAATGTATTGTGCTAAAAGCACATTACACGCTTAAGTGTGATATATTAATTAAAAACACATACAT
This sequence comes from Delia radicum, assembly GCA_021234595.1. Lineage (NCBI taxonomy): Eukaryota > Metazoa > Arthropoda > Insecta > Diptera > Anthomyiidae > Delia > Delia radicum. The sequence goes on along the minus strand of CM037852.1, from coordinate 225,606,681 downwards.
GTTTTAAAGGCCCCCACTAAAATTTGCCAACATACAGCTGTTCTCCTATAGAAAAAAATAATTGCTGCTGTAGCACATTAAAAGAAAGTTTTTTAGATAGATTGGACAACGTTGGAGAATTAATAATCTATCGAAAATGTCTAATGGTAATCGAGGTCCCGGACCCATACCAAATCGTTGGTTGTATTGTCCACGAAAAAGTGATACTATTATAGCGGAGAAATTTTTAGCATTTAAGACCCCATTGAAGGCAGATTTCACCAGTCAAATGCCCATGGAATGTATATTTTTGCCCGATATGCTATTTGGTTATTGCAAGACTTTGAAACTGAAATTGGGCCTATGGATAGATTTAACATATACTAAGAGATTTTATGATCGTTCGGTAGTGGAATCTCAGGGTGCACAATATGTTAAATTGCAGTGTCGGGGTCATGGTGAGACACCATCGCCCGAACAGACGCAGGCCTTTATAGAGATAGTAGATAATTTTATTAATGAAAGACCATTTGATATTATTGCGGTACACTGTACACATGGTTTTAATCGTACCGGCTTCCTAATTGCCTCCTATCTAGTAGAGCGTTTGGATTGTTCGGTAGAGGCGGCTTTATCAATGTTTGCCAGTGCTCGAGCACCCGGTATTTATAAACAAGATTATATCAATGAATTATATCGACGCTATGAGGATATAGAAGATGCCACTCCTGCCCCGGAACTACCAGAATGGTGTTTAGAATTTGATGACTCTGGTCATCATGGAGGTGGAGGACATGGTAGTGCTGGTAATAGTGGACAAAAACGTAAATACGATGAATCTGCCCACTCTTCTAATTCAAAACAAGCTTTGGCTGCTCGACAACAACATTCCAATGGTAGTTTAGGCCTAATAGAGTCTTTAGACGATCCCGATGATCAAGCCGGTGAACCTGAGGGTAAAGTTGATGGTGGTGATGATGATCAAGCAGATGGCAGTAATGAAGGAAATGGTGAAGAAAAACCGCGTAAGAAGCGAAGGCGTGAGTTGATTATTAAGAATGCCACATTTATGGAGGGTGTACCCGGTGTTGTTTGGGTACAGGATCAACCGCGCTTGGGGGAATTGCAACAAAAGGTACAAGATATGTGTGGTTGGAAGAAAAGTGGGTTTCCTGGTTCTCAACCGGTTTCCATGGATTGTAATAATATTAAACGTCTACATGAAATACCATATCGCGTATCCTGGAAAGCAGATGGTACAAGGTAAGTAAAATATTTTAAATTTAATCATCCCAGTTAGCACTAAAAACATTCAAGTTTTAATTCAGTGCACTTCTCTTGTCTTAATGGTCCTACTCTGCACAGTGGGGTATTTGAAAAAAATAATGGTAATAAATATAGATCTTTTAAAAATAACTGATTCGATCGGTAGGAATCAAATTGTAAAATCTAAGAGCTATTAATCTTTTTAAACATTGTCTTTTAGTACATTGTTGTACTTACAGGTTGTCAAAGTTGAATACCTCGTGTATAAAAAATCTTTTTGGGGGTGTAACTTCTGTAAATGTTGACCGATTTCAAAAATTAGTCTTGAGTAATGCATGCTGTAAGATAAATTAAAAAACACGCTTATTACGATGTTATTTAAATTTAAAAATGAAAAATTTGTTTTTTTTTTCAATTTTGATAGCAAACTTTTTTTAAATTAGCTTTAATAGTTTAGTCGTGAAAAAGTCTTAAAGTTCACAATTTATAAAATGTTTGAAATTTGTTAAGTTTTTGTCCTTAAAAGTATTTACATATATTTTTTTTACAATTTTCTTAGAACTTTGTTAAAAAAAATATGAATATCTAATAATTAAAGCCGGGACAGACGATTTTGTGAAAAATTGCAAATTTGGAAAACAAAATTTTGTTGATCCAAAAAAAGACCCATACTCAAATTACTTTTTTAAACTGATGTTAATTGTTTTGCACTACGTACAGTTGTGAACAAAATAATAGGATCGCTTTTTCGTAGCACAATTTAAAGTTAAAAAATACAACAAATTTGGTGTGAAAATTTTCAATATTATTTTTAGATAATAATGCAATAAGAACTCTATGTTATAATACAATTCAAACTTAGTTGTTGGAGTTTATAAAATACAATTACAAAATATAAAATTAATTTCATTTTTTAAATAACAAAAAATAGTTATAAATAAATAGTTTTTGTTTTCATTGCACAATTAAAGGTCGAAAAAACATAATTTTTATTTTTAATAAAAATTATATCAAACTTGTAAAAAAGACAAAGTACGGTCTTAGTTTACTTCCCCTTTACATCTTGTTTTTAAATAGATTTTCATTAGATTTATCTAAAGCTTTAGATAGAGTAATTCATTTTAAGCTTATATATTATTTCACCACTTCGATTTTTCAGCCCAAGCTTGTAAGCTTATATATTCTTACCTTAGTGGAAGAAAACAGTTTATTTCTATTGGGAACTCTTCTTCTTCAACATTGCCAATTACTAGCGGAGTTCCTCAAGGGTCCGTAATTGGACCTTTGTTATTTATGATTTATTTAAATGATCTCTTAAGAATCGTACATGGTATATCCGTTCAGCCATATGTTTATGCTGATGATGTACAGTTTCTATGCTATGCTGATGCACATTTCTTAGATGTCTTGGAAGGTTGTGTTAATTTTGTTATTCAAGAAGTTTTGTCATGGACATCTAACAATGGTTTTTGTGTTAATGCTAGAAAAACAAAGTTGATGGGATTTGGATTTTTGACTAATAATTTCTCTGTTACGCTTAATGGTATGCCTTTAGATTTTGTAGATAGGATGAAATGTCTTGGAGTTGTTATAGACAATGATCTGAGTTTTTCTTCACATATGAATTACATTTCATCTAAGATTTCGTTTTTATTAAGAAGGTTGTACACGCTTGATCTATATCTGCCACTTCGTATTAAAATTAAAGTTACAAATGCTTTGTTAATGCCACATATACTGTACTGTGCTGAGGTGATTTCTGGAACCACAGCTGGTGAATTTAGTAGATTTACTAAAAATTTTAATAGAATAATACGTTAACTTTTCGGATTAAAACTTCGTAATCATGTTACACATTACGTTAAAAAATTTCTTGGTTGAGATTTCGGGAACTTTATTGGTATGAGAACATTGATATATTTTTACAAGTTAATCATAACAGGCTTTCCTAACTATATTGTACAAAATTTCCATTTCTCGCATTCTATAAGAAATCCTCAAATAATATTCCCCCGCATACATACTGGCTTTTGTGATCGATCATTTAATGTAAGATTAATACGATTGTGGAATGCTTTACCCAGAGACTTAAAGTGTTTTTCATATTCGCCTCAGGTCTTTAGGCGAAAGCTTGAAGAACATACCAAAACTCATAACTTAATTTAATCTTTTTTCCTTTTTATTTATTTATTTATTTTTTGTTACGATTAAACTGAATCCACTAATTATAAATAATAATTTGAGCATTATCTGTATTTTTTCTTAAAATTTTAGTTATGTATTGAATTATTTTTATCTTTAAGGTATATTTTATACATATATTTTTTTATGTTGTTGTTACTGTAGTAGCCTTAATTAACTGTATATTGCCCTAAATAAAATGAAGAAATAAAAAAATAAAAAAAAAATTAAGTGTAAAAATAAAAAGGAGAATAGCGTGTATTGTATATCTAGCAAAAACGAACAAGTTTTCAATTTATTTTTGATCAGTGGTGGTAATCGTTAATTTCAAGCTAATATATTAGTTCTCATTTAGTGAGAAAACTAGTTTATATGAATGTTTGATGTTTTGCATGGGATTGTCACATCTTTCAAAACGTGTTCTGATGATGGAAACATAGAAAATTCCCGAAATAGATATATCAACACATGCCCTAGAACTTGAATAATTTTCATTTTCATTGAACAATTAAAGAAAAACATAATTTTTAAATGTTTTACTTTTAAATTTATCATAAATTATGATGTGAGCAGGATTATTCACGTTCAAGATCATTTGTGTTTTGTTAAACAAAAAACCGTGCAATGTTTATTTATTATTTAAAAAAGATTTTCATCCGCTAATTTAAAGCAGACTTTATCTACTGACAGGTTTAATTTCGCGTCACCGAAAATCTTCAGAGAACTAATGTAGAAGGGGTAGACGATTTATTCAAAATTTTAAAGGAAAAAGATCAACGCTTTACCCGTATTGTTTTATTTACCCGATGAGAAGTAAAAAACAAAATTGGAAGAATTGAACTACTTCAAATCAAAAATAAAACATTTTAACTAATAAACATTGTTCGTGTACAGGCTAGAATCTCTAATCATAATACACTGTGTTGTTATTGTTTATTAAAAAACAACAACACTTTCTGACTATAGCATTAGGGCCATTTATTTTAATTAATAAATAAACATTGCACGGTTTTTTGTTTAACAAAAAACAAATGATCTTGAACTTACCCAAGATATATTTATATAGGTAGTTTTACTAGAACAACAACTACAACAAACAATACAAAAACAACAGGGTTTTGACATTTCAAAATACTCAAGATACAGTCTTTGTACTGTCAAAACCATGTAAGAAATGTCAAAACCAGGTAAGAGGAAGATAAAGAGCTGGGCTACTAAGACTACCTATTAAATATATCTTGAACTTACCAATTGATTGTGTTTGATTTTGTTCGAAATCTCTCAATAAACGTGATACCAGTGATGCCAACTTGCTGCTTTTATCAATATTTATGGCTCACTTATAAAATTTTTTCAGTAGAAACTACTGAAATCTATAGGATCTTATTTTAGTTTGAGTGCTAACGAGTTTTAAACTGGGTTTTTCGATATTTATTTATTTTTAAGTTTTTTCAATAGTTAACAGAAAATAAATTTTTTTGACGGCGGAACAGTCAGCTGTTTTTTCGAGTTATTAAATGTAGATGGCGGTGTATACAACACACAAATTGCGAGGTTATAGAAAGCGTTTAACTAGAACGCTTGAAAAGTTGCACCCCAATTGTTGCAGCTTTTTTTTCCTGATAAATTTATGATAAACACGCGTTTACTACCGTTTTTTTGTGTGGTATTTCGCCACAGCGTAGTAAATTTTAGTGCAATACATTTTTTTTGGCTGGTTCTGGTAAATTCTGATATATTTATCAAAAATACACCATAAACCAGATCTACAAGGGTTATTTACAACCAATAATGTATACCGCTTATATTTAAAATATTTTTCCGTGGTTTATTTACGAACATGAATTAATAAGAATTTTTTAAGAAAAAACAAGTTAGCTGACTAAATATTTTCTGATAAACTGTACTCGGCCATAAAATTACCAGCTTTTCGCAGTTGACGTCGTCGTAAGGCGTTTTTAGTAAAAAGTCGTTATAAAAACAATTTTTGATAAATTTAACATGAGAGATCGATCACCTTATATATCTTCTGAGTTGAGTTATTTTTGTCGGAACAGCTTTATTTATTTGAAATTTTCGGTTCGTGTTGTTTTTTTGACCAACACAAACCAAAATTAGGTCAATTATTTACTTGAAAACTTATAAATTGTAATATTTAATTTAACAACTCATTTATAACATTTCAGATATATGATGTTAATCAACAAACGTGATGAGATTTTTTTCTTTGATCGCAATAATTCATGCTTCCAGGTTGAGAATTTAAGTTTTGTTAAATCTTCAAATCTAAACGAACATTTGGAAAATACCCTTATTGATGGAGTAAGTTGAAAATAATTAAAATTATTTATTAATCCTAAGAGCTCACATTACATTTACTTTTGCAATTTCTTTTTTAAGGAAATGGTTTTAGATAAATATAAAGGAGAAATAATGCCACGTTACCTTATTTACGATATTATAAAAATCTCCAATCGTAATATAGCCAAGGAACCATTCTATCCCAATCGTTTGAAATGTATAGAAAGAGAAGTTGTGGGTGCACGTGTTAAAGCCATCGAAAAGGGTATTATACATCGACCCTCAGAGCCATTTAGCATACGCAACAAGGAATTTTGGGACATAAGACAGTCAGCATCATTGTTAGGAGAAAAATTTGCGAAATCCTTATTACACGAACCAGATGGTTTGATATTTCAACCATCGGAACAGCCATATACACCGGGTGTATGTCCAGATGTATTTAAATGGAAACCGTTAGACATGAATTCTGTAGATTTTCGCATGAAAATTCATACAGAGGAAGGAACTGGGTAAGTAAAATAAAATATTGAAAATTATAAGTCCACTTATATGTATATAATGTTCTTGTGTTTTTAGAATTGTTAAACAAAAAGTTTGTTTACTATTTGTGGGTGGTCATGAGGTGCCCTTTGCTCAAATAAAATATACTAAAAACCTAAAAGATTTGGACAATAAGATTGTTGAATGTACGGTTAATCAACAAAGACAATGGCAATTTATGCGCGAAAGAGCCGATAAAACTTTACCCAATAGTTATAACACAGCAATTTGTAAGTTAACGAGTGCTATAGCTTTAACTTCTTAAACAAAATGTTTTAATAATTTTTAATAACATTTACAGCTGTCATTGAGAGTATACGTAATCCTGTTACAAAAGAGATTCTATTAAATTATATTAATAACTATGGTTTTCGTAATGATAATGATATGATGCCACCACCTCGCAATAGCCAACATCAGCAACAACAGCATAATCAACAGCAGCAACATCAGCATAATCAACAGCAGCAACATCATAACCAACAACAACATCAACAGCATCAACAACAACAACAACAGCATCCTCACCCAAGAACAATTGACCCTCACCATCATCAACAACAATTTAGACCTCCTTCTCAATAAATGTAGACAAAACAAAAACCGAAATCATAACGAGTTTTTAAAATCTCAATCTTATCAAGAACACAACAATGTTTTACACACAAACAAACAGACAGACAAACAGATTTTAACTAGTTATTATAATTTTTTTTAATTTAAAAATACTTCTTTATTTAAGTATTTCGATAAAAACAAAACAAACGAAAATTAAATTGGTTTGGTTTCAAACTTAAACAAATCTTTACTACAAATTTCTTTTTATTGTAAAATCCCTGGTAAAATGTAATTTAAATTATGTTACAATCATCTTAAAATACTACCATTTTTAATTAATTCCTCTTCCGTTACTAAACCAATATTTTTTAAACAAACTAAAGCTGCCGCCTGTTCAGCTTGTTTTTTATTCTTTTGCCAAAATGTGCTCCTGTAACGTTTACCATCATATTTACATATGGAACGAAAGAGTTTATCTTTACCTTCTGTCTCATAAACGGGTTGTAGTTGATCTTGTTTTTTGGAGTGTTCATATAAAATAGATTTGGGAAATTTATCAATATCTAGAATTAAAAAAAAAAAACAAAAATGTTAATTAAGGTTTTTAGAAGTTATTAAAAAAAATCCTTACTCATATTGTAGTTACTGCGTATAAAGGCTACATTTTGTTCTATAATATCTAATTCATCTTCGGTTTTAGCCTTTTTTGCTGCTGTTTCTAATATATCAGAATCGGCCACTTGACCTGGTACTACTTTTCGTCTGCCATATTTACTTTTATTGTGTAGTTCTAATTCTTTTTCGCGACAATAGTCACCTAAGTTCCAAATATCACTGAGGAAAAGAAAGAAAAGCGAAGTTTTAAAATTTGATAGTTAACACTGTGCTACACAGAAAAATCATTCGTCAAATAACCTGGTGTAGGTTGTAAGTCTAGCTGAGTGTATTACAAACCCGGTTTGAGAAGTTGAAATATGCGCTCAAATTTTGGAGATAACGGTAAAGGAGTATTTTTCACGGATGGCAGGCAATACCGCTAAAATACTGTCATCCATTTAAAACACTTTCAACTGACTATAGTTATCCCTAAAATACCGTTACCGAAATAATTGAAATACCGTTATTCGTAAAAACCCATTACCGATATAACTAAAATATATTTCCCCAAAACATGATCATAAACTAACTAGTCATTAGAACTTGGGCACAATGGAGCTAAAATTATCAATCACCCTTATTGTGTATGTCGTATTTAAAATACGCCTACGACTGTTTTGTAATAGATCACAGAAAATAAGTTTACGTTCTCTTTAATCTATTACAAAACAGTCGTAGGCGTATTTTAAATACGACATACACAATAAGGGTGAATGTGTATTGACATTATTGTTCTACCTCAAGTCCAAAAATCTAATATGATATTGTCATATTAGATTTTATTTGTTGCTTTTCAAACTAACTAAATAAAATATAGAAAAACAAAAATTAAAACATTTTTAAACAATTAGCATGCCATCTCTCTTCTCAGCAAACACAGTTTGGTGGGATATATGTTGTTTTTATAACAAACACACATATATGTACTGACTGTTGTTTTTCAAATAGTTTGATTTTATAATAAGGGTTACCAGATCAGGCAGTTTATACACTAAGGCAGACAAAAAGATTCTTATAGTTTATTTTGTCTGTTCTCGGTTTGAGTTAAGCCAATTATCTTTTTCTATTGCAGACAACTGCAGATTTGGGTGATGCCAATGAAACAATTGTATTGTCTATCATGAAAATTATTAAATTTTTTTCTAGCTCGAAGTCATTGCAGTGGTGAAATTGGATAGCATATCTTTTCTTGGTGCTAATTTGAAGGAAGGGGTATTATTAATTCAAAGGGTCTATCTACTGATTAATTTCAAATAAAAATACGGAGCTATCTACTGTAAAGCCGCGAATATTACGAATTATTAAAAAAAAAATACAAGTAGTACTCAGTGACACATTTCTTAAATATTATTGTAGGTCAATTTGAAAATATTTTTAATTTGCGCAAATTAAACTGTTTTTTTACTCTTCTAAACAATTGTATAGAAGTAGATAGCTCCGTTTGAATATAAGACAACGGTATATTTTATGAGAAGGACAAACTGACAAACCTTATCACAGTGTGCGGAGAAGGGTATAAAAATGCCAAAATATGCATTTATAAAAATAAAAATTTCTGAATATGTTTAATTTTCTTCGATCTTCTTTTATTATATATGATTCTTCTTCGAGCTTAAGATCTTTTGTTAAAACGATTATAAATTATTAATTTCCAATATTTCGTCTCCACATTGGGAGACTTCTTCAGGGAAATTTATTTTAATTTAATTTTTATCAATTTTAAAATTTTTTAAATAACAAATTTTAAAAAAAAAAAGGCGGGAAAATAAAAATTAAATTAAAATAAATTTCCCTGAAGAAGTCTCCCAATGTGGAGACGAAATATTGGAAATTAATAATTTATAATCGTTTTAACAAAAGATCTTAAGCTCGAAGAAGAATCATATATAATAAAAATTTCTACTAAAATATGCATTAACAAAACAACGATGCCAGTTTGTTACAAATTTATGACTTCGCAAATTTGGTTAACTTTGTCCTCCAGCTAACGACAACAAACAGGTATTTATATGAACTTCCGAGACCTAATAATTACACGCGGAGTGCAATAATTCTTATTACTATAAAACTTTTATCAAAAACTTACCAAATTTGTTGCATAGTCTGGCATTGTAAAAACTTTTTACCTATAGGTGACTCTTGTTGTTCCCTTAATATACTCTGAACACCATATTTGGTATTATGTGGAGCATTATCATAGTCCACACTTAATTTTAAATATTTACAAATAAGTTCGTCCATGGATAAAAAACCTGAATAACAAGCAATCATTAAATACACGTAAAACAGAAAAATCTCATAACACTAACTAACCTTTCTTTCTAAATATAGAAACATTAATTTGTGCTGCCCTGGCTACCATTATACTAGAGGCGCCACATAATTGACGAAATTTCAATATATCGTCATATTTTTGTATATCCCTAGAGCCACCATTACAAATTACCGGTATATTGATGTGTTTGACAATTTCTCTTATAACCTCCGGATGTGGTTCATGTTGTGGTCGTTCATCGCGTGTACGACAATGTATACCAATTGCTGTTATACCGGAGGTAGCTAATTTCTGTACCAATTCTATGGTATCTTGAAGATTGGGTAATATGCGTATTTTACACGTTACTGGTATTTCTAAGCCATCGACCAATGTTTTCAATATATGCGCGGCCTTATCTGGTTGTGATAAGAGTGCTGCACCCATGCCGCCTTTAATGGAAAACTCTTTGGGACAACCCATATTGATGTCTAAGCCAGCAATATCATGTTGTACTTTTTGACCTACCGCTAATGCTCGCTCGGCATCACTGGTGCCGATTTGTAAAACTACGCGAGATTTTTCTAAATCACAAGTACGAAAACTAACAGTGCCATCGGTGGGATCTATGAAGTCTATTGTACCCAAAGCCTCTATAAAATAATAAGAGATTAGCTCGGGTAATGATTTTTTTATTGTTTGTTCATGTTAACTTACCATTAACTGTTCTTTTGCATTTAATCAGTCTTAAATCAATTAATTCTTCAGTGTAGACAATATCGGCACCCATTTCCAAAGCCAACAATCTGGTGGGTAAAGTTCCTACCCTAACCATGGGGGCCAAGATAATCTTATTGCGATAATCCAAGCGTTGAGCTTTATCTACAGTCATTTTTCGTAAATTGTTGATCAAAGATTTCCAAAACATACAAAAATGAAAATTCCAAGCAGCAAAATGTTTTCCTTATGTCTGGCCAACAGAGACCTGCGCCGTGCCGGCTGAGCCGAGCCGCCGTCAGTGTTTTCTAGCCGCCGCAGCCAAACATTTTTCGGCTTGAAATAAGCCGCCGATTTTTTAATGAGCCTCCGTTTTGTTGATAAGTCGCCACTGTAACTTTTTAATTTCTTAATGAATTTCTTCTTCTTATAATTTCTTAATATGAATTCATTTTGATTTGTATTTTTTTCTAATCTAGCGCTTTCTAATTATTTGTATATGCTGTTGCGTGGAATTTATCTCTTGTTGGCAAACAATAAAAGTCTATTACTGCGTTTCCACATACATACATGTGTTTTGTAATGAATTTACATTTCCACGAAATCTGGTTCAAAATCGAGTTAAATACAGTTACAAATCACCAGCGTTTACATTATAAAATTTGTCAGGCAAACTAAATTTCGGTGTGACAAAAACATTTTGTAAACAAAATATAAAAAATAACCTCAAATTGAAAAATGTTCTAAAAAGCTATTAATTTACTGGCGGAAGACAAAATATTAAGCCATTAATAAAGAAACAATATTAATTTTGGTGAAAAAACTGTTTTTTGTTAGGGATGACTAACAAACCGCCGCCGCCGATTATTTTGCTCGGCGTAGGTCTCTGCTTTCCAGACCAGCACATGTACAATTAATTATGTTATCATCTCGCGGGGAATGCCAGAAATAAATATGAAGATGTTGACAATAAACCAGGGCTCGTAGCTTAATATTTTAGGCAGCGAAATTAATCTACTCTAAAGCCACATTCACACTAGACAGCAAAACACGTATTTAAGCACTTTATTTCGACGGTTCTTTATTCTTTTCCAATCGTTTTGGCAAAACAGATGCCGAATAAAGTGAAGATACTTCTACGGCATTCCATCTATATTGCAAAACACGGGTTTTGACAATTCGTGTGGAAAAGAATAACTGAACTGTTGGAATAGAGCAAAGAGCTTAAAAACGTGTTTTGTAAAAACACGTGTTTTGCAATCTAGAGTGAATGTGGCTTTATTAAAAATACCTGGTTTACAAAACCCTCGAAATCCATTTTAAATAAGATTTCGGAATCTAGTTCATGTATCATTTTATATACTACCATATGATCGAAATATAGTTTAAACTGGATTTCGATGGTAAATAAAAATGCAACTTTATATGCGTTTTTTGGCAGTTAAAAGTCTACCATCGTCAGTTTAAATTACCAAGGTGGTGCCAATAGCGATACGGAATAATAGGAATTGTCGGCAATAGATAATGTTGTAGACAATCGGCCTGATTACGGTTGTTGTAGTCGTAGTGAAAAATTGTCGTTTTTAAAAAACGGTTTACGTTTGTCGAAAACTACGAATATACAACACTGCTAGAAAATCTATTACAATTTCCGTATTACGGTTGTCGTTTACGACTGTCAAAATGTATAAAAACAGTCGTCTATTTTATTTCTCACGACTTTAAAAAATTCTTAAAAAATGCAAATTTCAATGAAATTTTAATTAAATTTAAATACTTTTAGAATAAAAATTATAGCACCGAAGCTGTTTGCGAAATTGGACGACGTTTTAGGGTAAAAAACATAATTGGCAAAATCTGGAACAAGTGCAGTTTCGAAACATAACTACGATTACTTCAAAACTTTTACCCCAAAAACTAATTTTTGAGCTGATTTCAAGAAACAAAATATTTGTATTCGCCGGCGCCCCTTGCGGCTGGGCATTAAAGTTGAAAAAGTTTTTTTAAGTATCTCAAAAAGTACAAGTCCGTTTATAACAATATGCATGTCGTATGAAAGCTCTTTTAAATGGCTTTTCAATGGTGTACAATATGTCAATATAAATTAACCCATTAAAGGCCGGTTTAAAATGTTCTTATTTTTACTTTAGTTTTTTAGATAAAATGTGCTTTTTATTCAAAAATTGGCCTATGTAAGTACTTAATAAGATTATAGAAATGGATAGCCGGATTTATAAGCTTTCTTTTGAGGTACAATATGACCACATATTTCTTGAAACAAAAAAAAATATCAAAGGTTAAATTTAGACAATGTGGATTTTTTACGATTTTTTTAACCTTTTAATCTCTTTTTTATTTTAAAATATATGGTAGTCTATTATACCTTTAATGAAAGCTTGTGAAATTTTCTTTAATTTTTTGTACAGTCTTTATATGCTTATATAGGCCATTTTTTTAATAAGGTGATCTTTTTACAAAAAACAAATAAATAAAAAGAAATTTTGAATTGGGCTGTAATGGGTTAATTTTTTTGCTTCTTAAAACCAGCTCAAAATGTACTACGCGAGGTAAAAGTTTGGACGTGATCGGAGTTATTTTGCTAAACAACACTTAGCCGTTTTCTTCGAATATCATTCGTCTCAGCCATAGGCACTCATATTTTTCATCTGAAGTTAAAAAAATAAGTCCAAACTTAGCATTTTTTATATTTTTGATAGTTTAACAACAAAATTAAAAATTTCTTGTTGCCGCCAATCAGCTGTTTTTGACAGATCGTCATAGAGTGCTTCATAATATTAATAAATTTAACAAATTTGTCAACACTCTGTTGTTTTCAATCTATTACAAAAACCTTTTAGTCGAAAAATTTACGTAATACCGAAACAAATAAAAATCGACAACGACTTCGACTAGAGTCGAAATACGACTACGACAACCGTAATCAGGCCCAATAAAATAAAGTTCTGTGAACGCCATATATACGTTGATTAGCCATAATACCGATTTAATTATTGAAATTAAAAACAATGCGAAACATTCGGGATTGAAATTTCAAAAACGATCGCTTTTCATTTCATACATATGCAAGTTTTTTATGTTTCAGTCAAAAATACAGTTAATTCGAAATTAAAACCCATAATCAAGTGTCAAACTTTCAGAACACGATCCGCTGCAATCTAATATCCTTATTAATATTATAAAAATGACTGTTGGTTTGTTTGTTTGTGTGAGCATCACGTCCAAACGCCTGAACCGATTTTATTCAAATTTGACACATAGATAGTGGGCGGTCTGGAAGGAACTATAGGCTATATGAAATTTTTATATGATGGGCGTGGCACTTTTACGCCCACTTTTTCACTATTTTCGATATGGCTTTACCGATGCAATTGATATTTGGTACCCAGAAAGAGATGTCACAGATAAGCACTTTAAGTTATATCAAATTTAGATATTGTGGGCGTGGCACTTTTACGCCCACATCTTCACTATCTTCTATATGGCTCAACCGATTTTATTCAAATTTGACACATAGATATTGGGGGGCTTGGAGCAACTATAGGCTATATGAAATTTTTATATGATGGGCGCGGCACTTTTACGCCCACTTTTTCACTATTTTCGATATGGCTTTACCGATGCAATTGATATTTGGTACCCAGAAAGAGATGTCACAGATAAGCACTTTAAGTTATATCAAATTTAGATATTGTGGGCGTGGCACTTTTACGCCCACATCTTCACTATCTTCTATATGGCTGAACAGATTTTATTGAAATTTGGTACACAGATATTGGGATGACTCATAAGCACTATTTGCTATAATAGATTAAGACTTGGTGGGCGTGGCAGTTTTACGCCCACTTTTTGTTATCTTTTATACGGCTTAAAGGATTTTATTAAATTTTGGTACATAGATAGTGGGCAAACTGAAAAGTTATCCATCATCCCAAAAACTAGGTCTAAGGCACGCTAACAACGTAGCGGGCAACGCCCGCTAGTTTTAAATAAAACAAATGTTTATTCAAATTTGATCGATTATCGTATAAATTTTATTTATTTTCCAATTGTTTCAATACATACCTGTATTGTTCAATACATACAAAGAAAAAATCTAAAAGAAATAATAAATTAAAATTCTCAAAAAAGAAAACGATGTCATAATTTGTTTGGAACATTGAAATAATAAATACTACTGCATAGTTTTACTACAACTGTACAAAACACACCTGTATTGTTCAATACATACAAAGAAAAAATCTAAAAGAAATAATAAATTAAAATTCTCAAAAAAGAAAACGATGTCATAATTTGTTTGGAACATTGAAATAATAAATACTACTGCATAGTTTTACTACAACTAAAAATACAATTTGTATACAAATTTGATCAGATTTTTTTTAAATAAATTGAAACTATTAAACAACAAAAAAATAATAATAACGAAAAAAGAAAACAACTAAAAAGATATACACACGTTTTCAATTAACATTAGAGATTTAAATTCATTTTTTTTTTTTTTGTTTCCTTTTAGGAATATTTAAATAACGTCATGGATTTGAACTTGACGTTTATCGATCCTTTGGCAACGACAACACAACTCAGACATTGATTTCCAACAATTACGGTGAAAACAAGAACCGCAACGATCGCAGCGTACGACACGTGAATTCCAGGGATATATTACAACATCAGCATGACAATATTCACAGAGAAAGCCTCTAGCAGTGCAAAGCTAAAAGTAAAATAAAGGAAAAATAATTTTATACTACATCGAAAAAAATCAATGCAACTTTTTACTAGCTACTTTTTTTATAATTTTTATGGAGTTTTAAAGCCGAAAACATTAGAAAAAAAATGAAAAATTGTATTTTGGGTTTCAGTATGAATATAGAATTTAATACACGAAAATAAAAATTCATTACACAATCGATGCAGTGCCTCATAATCACTAAACCCTACTTCAATATTGCGCGAAACCAAAAACATATAAGATTCGAACTTTATTTATATAACCGCTATTTCTTATCGTAGAAGTCCAAAATTTTGTGTAGGCATGTAGTTTAGCCAAATGAATCATAATCATCAATAAAACCGGGTTTGGAAACTTTGTTAGTTACGCCCTTTTGCATTTTAGGTAACGATATAAAAGATTAGGCGTTTTCATATTTTTAAATAAATTTGGAAAAAAAGTTCCATCAAAAAGGTCAAAAATTGATTTTTTCAACTAATTATTTGGCAACTTTGGTTAACAATTTGCCACAATTTTTTCATTCAGGATTGTTGTCGAGATGTTGAATTGTTTTAGGATTTTTAATTCAATTAATTATTATCATCTAGTAATGACAATGGGTCGAAAAAGGAACGCTGTGTAAATAATGAGTTAAACATTTACTTACCACACAATTAAATATATGATTTTCACAATTATTAATCAATTCGTCTATGGATCTCTGTAAGCATTTACTGCGAGCATCGATAAAATCGGACATGGACCAGTTATCAATATCTGAGGTTATATAATCTGGTATCGATTCAAAATAGGTTTGTTCACGCAAGGCAAAACGACACATGCTTATAAAATCTTTAACAAATTTCAATTGTAAACGTTTGTTACGAGCACTGAGCAAAGATTTGCTACGTACATATAAGGCAGGATTTAAATGGGGTACATAGAAAAGAGGATAGGCATACATTTGTTCCAGCAAACGATAAGCAAAAACACTAACAGGATAACATCTAAAATCCCAACTAAAAAAATTTAAAAAAAAAATGTTTTACTATGTACCAGATTTTAATTTTATATGCCAATAAAACTTACGCTTGCAATATCTTGGCCGGAGTACAAGAGATTTGATTCCGATGACAACCGGTACAATTGTATTTATCCAAATATGTACAATAACGAAAACTTTGCATATACTGGGGAGAAACACGCATACCGCAACCAGCACAGCGGTAATTTTGTTTTTTTAATACATCTTTGCGGCTAATATAAATATAATTTAGATTGTAAAGTTGTGATCAAATAAATTAATTTTAACTTACTTTGGTGTCGGATGATCGGTAAATATTATTTGTTGCCTTGGAGGAGCCCAATATCGAGTGCCCCGTGTCACCGAATGTATTATATTTTCATCAGGATTGGAAGAACTTGTTAAGTCTGGCATGGGTAAAAGTTTTTGTGGTGTATCATCATCGGATACCAACCACTTCAGTTCGGACACTTTTGGCAAGTGTTCTTCATCAAATTTCGATATAAGTGATAAGCCTACAACTTCTGCCGAAAGTAAATCATAGCTTACTTCTTCCAATTCAGCATAAGGTATATGTTCACCTTCAATAATATCATTAGATAAGGTGGAAGTTGTTGAAGTTTGCACAGGATCTGGCGAAGCTAAACAATCAGTAGCTAAGGGAGTAGCTAAAATAAATATTTATAAAAATATACATATATTTTCAGGCAGTAAAGATAGAATAAATATTTATAAAGGGTGTTTTTTATACAGGTATAGAACTTTAAGTTGGCAACACTTTTTTAACTGGCGGCTATTTTGTCAGCTGTTAAGTGATTTATGTTTAGCTTGGTTTGGCATTTCAACATGAATAGACTGACGCCTGAACAACGCTTCCAAATGGTGCAAATTTATTTTGAAAATCATGGTTCTGTTCGAAATACTGTGAGGAACAAAGTAGTTCCCTTGTTTTGTACCACACAATTAT
The DNA here is from genome assembly GCA_021234595.1 of Delia radicum. Taxonomy (NCBI): domain Eukaryota; kingdom Metazoa; phylum Arthropoda; class Insecta; order Diptera; family Anthomyiidae; genus Delia; species Delia radicum. Next base: position 225,589,502 of record CM037852.1, on the reverse strand, counting down.
ATTAAATATTATTTAATTTAATATTAATTTTGAATTATATATTTGAATTGTGTTGTCCGTTAATGTTTGAATAGTTAGGCGGCCTACATGTTCATGTGACGACCAGTGTTGCCATGTATTTTTTTCAAAAATACTGTAAGAAAAAACTGTTTTTTTTTTTTTAAATAAAAAACAGTAGAAAAAACAGTTAATATGTGCATTTGGAATTCAATTGCATTTTATTTAAATATAAAACAACATAACAAACATTAAACTCATAACATATTTATATACACAGAAACAAAATATTTTTTGTTGTAGACTAACTTTTAATTATACTAACAAAAAAAAAATATTTTCAAATTTATGTTATTGCAGATCACAAGTTGTGCTCTGTTATAAAACTACATTTTAATTAACAATAGGAATAATATGTTTTTTTTTCTGTGGACTTGTTTAAAGTAAAAAAAAAAAAATGTAATATAAAAAAACAGATTTATATTTATATTAATTATTTAACATATAGCAAAAAATAGCTACAAAACCATAAAAAAAACAAAATAATTCATCACATTTTGAGATCTTACTTAATTACATAAAAATATCAGTTATACATTTTTTTATTAAATTTTCATTTTCATTTCGTTTGATTCCACAAAATTTTATTACAAACAAATTTATTTTTTTATTTAATTCATTTTATTGTAATTTTAAAGCCCATGGGGCCAATTAAGCAAAATTACAAAGACAACTTACTAGCTAATGTGCATAATAATAATAATATATTAAAAATACAAAAGAATATAAGAAACCCACTCAGCGATAGTTATTTTATCAATGAATAAAAGTATTTACTTCATATTATAAACTCTGTTAATATCTGAATTATAGGATCCTCATGCTCTATTTAAATAGACAATATTTACAAGTCGATGTTTTAATTAAAAAAAGTATTGAGAAATTATGAATCTGTGATTTGTGCTTGTTCATAAGCAATAAGACGACGCCTCTGTAAAGCATATGAATTAGAAAATGATTTAAGCGCTCTAGGCAGAGCGTTATATAATTTACCCACTCTTACAAAATATGCACGATCTAATATCGTAGTTAGCTTTGGTAGCAAAATCTGTTTATTCCTATTAGATCTACTAAATTTAAATCGATCTATAAAGCCGGAAGGATAACCGTTCTTAAATATTCTGTAGAAGAGAAGAAGATTACGAATCTTGATAAAACTATTAAAACTACATCCCAGAAAGTCTTGCACATAAGAAGATATATGATCACGGTTTCTTAGTGAATAAACATATCTAACAACACGATTGAAAAGTAACGATAATTTTTTCAAATTAAAGCCAGGGGTACCAGTATATACCTCAATACCATAAGTAAAGATAGGCATAACCATAGCATGGGCAATTTTTCTCCTAACTGCTAATGGAATATATAAATTAGTGCAATACAGCTTCCTTAAAACATAGTGAACTCTAGATGATATCGAATTAATTTGGTAAACAAACTTTAGTTCGCTATCAATAACCACACCCAAACAAGACAACCTATCTACAAACTCAATTTCCGTAGGTCCAACAAAAATTGATATATTATCCCTATACGAGGGCTTTCCAAAAAACAAAGTCTTGGTCTTATTTGCATTAATTACCAAACCATTTCGATTCATCCAATCAACTGTCTCATTAACATAATAGTTAATGTTTGACTGAAAAACATCTAGAAATTCCTTATCACCCGATATCATCAGCTGCAAGTCATCAGGAAATGCGAAGGAAGTACACATACTATTATCATATATATAAAAAAGGTCATTAAGAAACATCACAAACAAAAGTGGCCCTAAAACCGAACCTTGCGGTACTCCAGAGACTACTGGTAGAGTCCTACTAGAACTACTACCAATCGAAACATATTGAAAACGATCTTTCAGATAAGAGGATATCAGTCTGCAAGCACTAGTTGAAAATTTAAAATAATTTGCCAACTTTGCAATAAGTATCGAATGCGGAATTTTATCAAAAGCTCTACATAAATCAAGCGACAGTAAAACTGACAATCGGCCGTTACTAATTGCACTCCGTAAACTATCAGTTAAATTAATTAACAGTTGTGTGGAACTACGTCCACGTCTAAAACCATATTGACAATCATGTAAAAATCCATTGGAATCTAAATAATCAGTAATTTGGTTCTTTATCAAAATTTCAACTAACTTAGCCAAAATAGGCAAAATTGAAATTGGTCGGAGATTATTTAATTCATCTGATGTTAAAAAGGGAATTAAAACTTACTACACAGATGCATTCAATGCGTAGTATTATTTTTTATTCAAACATTTTGTGCAACTTTTGTATTAAATTTAAAAATTCAAGTAAAAGAAAGTAAATCGAGCAGGTAAACTGTTAAAAACTGGAAAAACAGGGAAAAAAAAGGCTGAAATTAAACAAAAACTGTTTTTTTCATGAAAAACTGGAAAACTGTTACGCATTCTAAAAAACTGGAAAAACAGTTAAAACTGGCAATATGGTAACACTGGTGACGACTAACATAACATAGCCGTTGTTGTCACGGCTCTGTTGTGTAAATACCAATTGTATGTATCAGTGTAGGCATGCGTGTGTGTTTTGATGGTTGTGAATTTTTGTATAAAAGCAGAGCAAACACAGACAACAAGTCAGTCTGGCTGTGGCGGTCAATGAAGTAGATTGGGTTGTCCAACTAATTAAAACCACTTAAAAAGACAAAATATAGGAACTGTTTGGGTTGACTTTTCTTATATTTCGTCTTTCAGGCTATCCCGTAGTTAGGAGGACTGTTTGGGTTGACTTTCCTCAAATATTAAAATAGTTGCCTATCCCGTAGTTAGGAGGACTGTTTGGGTTGACTTTCCTCAAACACTAAAATATTCGTCTGTCCCGTAGTTAGGAGGACTGTTTGGGTTGACTTTATTTATTTATTTGCAACGCAATAAGCCACTTAGGCCAAAGTGCATTGTTAATACATTGTACAAATTCATATAAATATTTACAAAATTTGACTTTCCTCAAATATTAAAATATTTGACTACCCCGTAGTTAGGACTGTTTGGGTTGACTTTCCTCAAATATTAAAATATTCGTCTGTCCCGTAGCTAGGAGGACTGTTTGGGTTGACTTTCCTCAACTAATAGGAACTGAGTGTGTGATTCGTCGGAATCGTATGTGGCCAAGTGATGTCGTAGCATAAGATATATGTCGTGTGTCGGAACGGAAATTTATATTATTTTTATCAATAAACAATAAAATTATAAAAGAAAAGGAAATAAAAAAACGTGATCAGAGACTAGTACTTAAGAATAATTTCATAGAAAATAAAGTGATACGTTTTATAACGTTTATAGAAAAAAATTTATAAAATCGTGTGTGTTTCCCTTGGTCCTTGAACAAAATAAATAATTCTGTAACGAACCCTGGACTCGACTGAGCCTATCTCAGCACCGAGTGAAAACACGTCGTTACAATACGTATCGCGCACTACGTCAATTTTACGGCCAACATTTAAATACGGTCAACGGTTAAATGGATACGTCAATAAACAAAACTGCCGTATTTGGAGTAATGATAATCCTGTTGAGACACCGTTACATCCGGAAAAACTGACAGTGTGCTGGTGGAATCTTCATCAGGAGAAAATTGAATCATATATGTACATATATGATCATATATGAACTTATATATGAATATATGTGGATATATATCCATATGTTGTTCAATATATATGGTATTATATATGACCGTATATGCTCGGATCCGAAATTTATGGATATATGGTCATATACGAATCAAATATTGGCATATATGAACATATAAGATAATATACTACCATATACCTTAAAATTTCGGATCCGAACATACAAGATACCATATATGGACATACATCATACCATATATGGACATATATGATCAGCTATATCAAAATAGTATCATGTACAAGCTCAAATATGATCATATATGTATAAAGTTAAAAGACGAATAACTACTTATAAATCAATATTTTTTAACCAGTTTTGTAACCACTTATAATTTAGAATCTAATAACTACTTATTTTTAATATTTTTTAAGCGAACTGGTAAGCGTGAATATTTACAAACACGACCTCGCCAAACAAAAATAATCAGTTTACACGCCAAATAAGAAGTTCTGCAAAGCTGCGAGCTTCAATTATTTCATCATGAAAATTTTTGTTGTGATCACATTCAAAATTCATTGTAATAAGACTTTAATATGTATATACATTATAGTTCGTCAGCAAAGTATAGTTTCTTTTATTTTTGGGATATCATCACTTTTTGAAATGTTTTGGCATCAATAAAACAAATGGCGTTATTCTTTTTTGAAAATTCCAATTCCTTCCACTGGCGCGCGGCGGCCAAAAACGTCGAACTAGGGGGCCCTTTCCCTGCAGATCAGAAACAGCTGGATTTATATGAAATTTGAATTCACCTTTCGATTCTACACCAAAAATTACTTAAAAACAACTTTTTCCCCCCGTTTTTAAAGTGCACCAATTAGGAAATAGTGGTGGAAAAATTAAATTTTTTCAAAAAACTAATAAAGTACTTTTTTATTACAATCAGAACGCATTTTTAGCTGAGAAAAATGGTGCACAAATTTTAGCTTTATGGTAACCCAGTTAAAAGTTATTAAGCTTTCAACATGTTGTCTTTACTATAATGCAATATTTTATTGATTTTTAGCAGGCCGCGATTTATCGAAAATTTTTGTGGCATTTTTCTTAGCTCAAAATACATTACACACAAAAAAAAAATGATTATTTTTTACAAAATTTACATATACCTTAATAACTTTTTAACGGTTCGAGATATGTCAAAAATTATTATTAGTTGGTAATACATTTTTATTGTGTGTGATTAAAAAAATTTATTTTTAAATTTTTTTGAAACCACCGAGTTTTTTGTCCACTCTATTGCCTAAACGGTGCATTTTAAAACCCGTAAAATAAGTTTTTATTTAATAATTTCTGGCGTAAAATCGAATGTCAGGTTCAAATTTCATATAAATTATCCCCTTTTTTCTCTGTAGTAAAAGGGACCCTAAATTAGCGATTTTGGCCACCAAGTGGAAGGAGTTGAAATTTTAAAAAAATAAAATTTTTTTATTGATGCCAAAACCGTAAAACAGCGATGATAACCTAAAATCAAGTTTTTGTGACGAACTCTAATATACATACCTTAAAAGCTTTCTACTGTAAAATATTGTTTTTGTAGATGGTTTTCCAAATTTTAAATTTTTTATTTAAATGGATTTATGCTCCTTTTTTATCAACTTTGCCAAGCAATTTGTTGTTTTTTTTATGTCAGAAGGTTTGTGCCAATTTTTTGACCAATTATCAATGTTTACGAATTTACCTACACTATTATTTTTGTCATAATCTTCAATTTTAGCGATTTTTTATAGATTTTAGCTTGTTTTATATATTTAAACGATTTTTTTTATCAATACGATGTTTTTTATTATTATCGATTTAGTTAATTTTTAATATTTTTGACGATTTTGTTCAAGTTTAGTGTTAAAAGTATACATTATTTACGAGTTGACAATTTTTATAATTTTGTATTTTAACGATTTTTTCAACTAAACCCCTTTTTGTTTTTATCTTTTTTTGGAGAATCTGTCGGAATTTGGACAATTTTTATCTTTTTTTTTTTTGTTTTCGTCGATATTTGTGTTATAAGACTAATTTTGTATCTTTAGATACAGTTTTTGTGGATTGTTATTCGAAAAAAGCTTTGAAATTTCTAACTGGATTGTTATTTTTAAAATTTGCAAAATCACTATAATTTTTTTTATCAAAAAAGTTTTGAAATATAAAATTTTTGTAAATGTTTAACATTAATTTAAAATTGTCCTAAATTTTACAATTTATTTGTTAAAATATTAGTAATGATAACCTTACCTTCATTACTTTGTTTTTCCTTTTGCCTTTCCAATTTGTTCCATTTTATATGTTCTATTGCTGATATAATAGCTTCTGATATACGAAAATGGGCATTTTCTTTTTCCAATTCGGTATTATTATGCGATAGATGTGACATTTGTAAAAATCGTGTTAAGCTTTGAGAATTTTTAGGTGTCGTTGAACATGGTGAAGCGGTTAAAGATCTCCCCTCATCTGTAGCAGATGGTGTTAACAAACGCGAAGGTGTTGAATAATCCAATGTTGTGTTAACATCTTCAAATAGATTTTGAGATTTGCGGGAGCGTAATTTTTGACCGTCGATCGGTAAAAATTTATCAAACACAGTAGAACTAAGAGATGTTGCAGATTGTGTTGAAGACATAACAGAATGATGACTTTGATGCTGTTGATTTGGATGATTGTCTGGTATTATAGAATCTATAGCAGTTTCTGTTGCTGGATATTCTTCCTGTGAGGCTGAGTCGGTAAACCAGGAAGTATATGAAGGCGGGGTACTGAATAGGGAAAAGAAAAAACTATTCAAAGGGCTAAGACTTTTTGAAGGTTTTGTTGTTGCTCCAGTTGTAGTTTGAGTGGGTATAGCACAATTGGGTGTTGATTGTTGATGATGTTGCGATTTATGTTTTAACTCCCAGTTATGATCAGTCCATATTTTAATACCATCTGTATTTATTAACTGTATACGTCTTGCTGTTGTATTTGAGTTTGTGGAAGATATTGATGTACACATTGAATTGGTCGAATTTGATGTGCTGGAATTTAATGTATAATTTGATAAAGGACTTTTACTACGATTTGAATTAGCCTGAGATGTTGAGGGTTGACTATCTTCATACGACGAGGAACCTGAAGAGGTAGTTGTTACTAAATTTATTGTATTTTCTACATCTGAGCTCATTTTGACAATATTTTGGGGTTTCGTCCTTTTACGTTTAATTACTCCAATTGTTTTACATCTTGGTCTTAAATTAGAATCCGTTACATCTTTGAATTCTTTAGTTTTTTCATTTGCCATTAGTTCAGGAAGACTTTTAGTTTTCCGTATAGTTAACAATACTGTTGGACGTTGAGGTGTTAATGATTTTGGAAATTTTTTTAAAATACTTTTTGTGTTTATCTCGTCCTTGCCAACTGTAGCTTTTATGGGCAAAACTATAATATTTGGTTGAGAATTTGATCTTTTATGTTGCGTCTCTTTAATGCCACCTTTGAGAACTGCATCAATTTGTGTTAGTAAACAAATTTGTTTGGTCTCAAATGCAGTTAAACCTATGTGTAAAGTCGTTACATACAACTCTTGCCTTAGCAGTGCCTCCTCTTTGTAATGTTCTTCTAGCAATTCTTTATCAGACGCTAAATATTGCAAGAAACCACATAAATTGTGTTCGTTAAGATTGTTCATTAACCATTGCTTTAAATATGTTGCATTATTTTCTACTTGTGATGTTTGTACAGAGGATTGCGGTGACGTTGTTGTTGCTGTTATAAATAAATCTGCTCCAGTTTTGTTAGGAAGCGGTATATCTGTTTCTGTATGACTTGAATAATGTCTTATATTGACTGCATTACGCACCCATTCAAAATCATCGATTATTTTATGCAATGCATTCAAGTCGGGGTCACTATCGCATTCAATGGTGGTATGTGTAAACGATGATGAAGATGTTGACGGCAATGAATCATTTATTGTAGTAATATTTGTATTTGTTTGCAACTAGAGAAAAATAAATGGGGTCTTTATTATGAGATAATTTACACATAATTTATACTAATGTTAAGAGTTATGAATATTAAGTAGTAAGCGTAACTATTAAATTCGTTCAAGATTGAATATTTAGTGTTTGAATATTTTGTATAATAATAGGTCGGTTACGTCAAAACATCGTACTGAAGCGTCCTTATAAGTTTAGCTGAGTGTATTACAAAACCGGTTGAAGAAGTTGCAATATACCATAAAATTTTCGAGATAACGGTAAAATAAATTTTTCGCGAATGGCGCATTTGAATTTTTAAATGGGTATTTAAAAGAAAATTACCTTGTCTGTCCAAATATATTAAGGGCTTCGTGCAAATACATGATAAGCCACACGATTTCAAAACCTGATTTCATGTGTTTATTGCATTACACAGTACAACATTTTTCTACACATGATTTTGGGACTCAATTCTGGGAATTGCACGTGAATGTAGCCCGAAAAATAAGAACTTCTTCATCATTCGTTTTTTTCAGTAATAATATAATGGCCATACGAATTTTTTGGTTCAAAGCTAATTTTTAGCACTTTTTCTATATTTTAACACGGTTATATCTCGGTATACCGTACGGAATATCTTATTTGTGTTTGAAGCAAAGTTGTAGATATTGAATAGGAGAAAAAAAATTCCGAACAATCCTACCCGAAAAAAGTGCATCCGGTGCCTTAAAAATAGAAAAAATACCCATTGTTCCCCATTTTTCACCTTTTTTGCTCAATAACTGGATTATAAATCCACAAATATGCTGTTTTTTCCTTATAAACTTTATTTTGCATGAAAATAAAAATTCCGATTTTTATTTTTTTCAATTATAATTGAAAATGTTCTAAATTTAAACAATTTAAAATCTAAACATATCAAAATCTCATATTTTCTGTGTAAGAACAGCTGTAATATGAATCGGAATTTTTATTTTCATGCAAAATAAAGTTTATAAAGGAAAAAACAGCATATTTGTGGATTTGTAATCCAGTTATTGAGCAAAAAAGGTGAAAAATAGGAAAAAATGGTATATTTGCACTTTTTGCGGGTAGGATTGTTCCGCATTTGTTTTCTCCTATTCAATATCTACAACTTTGCTTAAGACACAAAATAGTAATTCCGTACAGTATACCGAGATATAACCGTGTTAAAATATACAAAAAGTGCGAAAAAAGCCGCCTTGAGCCAAAAAATTCGTATGGCCATTAAATTATTACTGAAGCCAACTTGACAAAACGAATGATGCAGAAGTTCTTATTTTTGGGGCTACTTTCACGTGCAATTCTCAGAATTTAGTCCCAAAATCATGTGTTGTACTTTGTTACCAAACACGGTATCAACATCCACTTAAAATATTTTAGCTACATATATTCCAATTAATTTTAGATCTAGAGCAAATTCTTTTTATACAATTCGATTTTATTGCAATAATTTTTTACTCGAGAACTTGATAGGCCACACCAATAAGTTACACTTCTGCACAAAAAGATGAGTTCTGAAGAATATAGAGGCAAAAGTGAAGTTTCTTTTTGCTAATATTTGGATGGAAGTATGGTGGACAAAGACTTTTTGCCAACAGATGATGTAGTAATTATAGAAATCAGCAAAGTATGATTTTTCATTAAAACTTTTGTGACTTATCAAGTTATTCCACAAATTTGTTAAAGATGTTTCTATTTTGAAAACAGGTAGCTGTTTTTCAGGGCGATCATATTTAAGATACTTGTATATTTTTATAAGCAAAATGCTATCACATTTCCGTCGCTGGACGACTAGATGCCACTGAAAACTATTACTTAAATATTCTGGCTTATAATGTTTTTGAAATAATTCTTATTTTGAAGAAATGGTTGTTATTATGCAGGACTTTTCTACTCTCGATACTTGTAATAAGTGCAAAAGATGGCTCTTCTATTCCATATCCATCGGTGGAAGACTAGAATACAGTGAAACCCATTTTTTTAAATCAATGTGGCTTATTAAGTTTTTGCGGAAATTCTATTTAAGATTTTCTTATTTTGAAGAAAATTTTGATATTTTGCAGGACTTTTATATTATAGATACTTGTAATATGATGTGTCTCCTATTACATGTCGCTGAAACTCTAGACGACTGTGAAAACCATTTTTTTTAATCAATGTGGCTTATCATGTTTTTGCAGAAATACTATTTAAGATTTTCTTATTTTAAAGAAAAAGTATCTATTTTGCACATTATTTTAATAAAATTATTTTCATTGTCTTCTAGTCTCCCAGCGACATGTAATGGATAACTCATCTTGGCACTTATTAAAACTATCTAGATCAAGAAAAACCTTATAATTAGCTACAATTTTTTCAGATTATGAACTTCTTTACTGGGATTTATGCAATAACTTGAAAGAGCAGTTTTTTTCAGTTTTTTTTGAAATAGCAGTTTCTGATGGTTTCCTTTCATCCAGGAACGGATATGCGATAGAAGCCATCCTTAAGCACCTATTACGCGTGTTTGCAGTATGTTTTAGTTAAAGAATTATTTTCTAAATTTTTTTTTAACTTTAAAAGCTATTATTTCAATATTTTAATTTTGTGGTGTGTCATGTTTTTGCACTAAGCCCTTCATGTATACTTTTTTATTGTTATTAATAAAAAAATATGTAGAGATTTTTTAATAACAACCCGAGTAAAAAGAGTTATATATTATTTAATTTAACTATATCTTGTTATATATCGCTTTGTATGTCACAATATATAAAAAGATTTAATTTTTGTTTTTCGAAATATTTTTATATTGCGCCATATCTAAATGTATCTTTTTACTTATGTTGCCATATTTAATCAGATCTGCCACAAGGAATTTAAGTTGTAAGATCGAATTTGATCCAATTCCATATACAATTTTAAATTATATTTTTATTCGTAATCATTTACATTCCATTTTTAATTGTAAAATGTTGTTTGAAAATATGTTAGGGAAAACTATTAAATAAACATGTATAGAGTGTAGTATTTGTTCTTTGGTTTTTGTTAGAAAAAAAATGTTTATATAAAGTTTACTTTGTTTTATTTAAAACATGAAGAAATATAGTTTTTTTAATATCTGGTTCATATTCGTACTTAAAATAACCATTTTATAATATATTATTGAATTACAATAAGAAATTCATGTTTTATTTAAAATAATTGATCGGGACCCTCTGCTAAGACGAACTATTTTTGGCAATCCCACAAACAAAATTTCATATAATTTTACATTTTTAATACAAACTTTCCAAAACTTCAATTTCTACCATAATTTTTTTTGTACTTTAAAGAATTTTATACCGGAAACACATTAATTTTTATTAAATGTTGCGATACAAATTTTTTAAGAGATCAAATGAAAGAATTTTAAAACTTTTCAATTAGTTTTAAATTTTAAAGACTTCATGGGAAACTGTAAAAGATGATAAAAGATATTTTACCTCGGTTAATAAGAACCACATAGTTTCAGTTGAATTTTTCTAAAAAAAAACATTGTTCGATACGATTTGAAACTTTTAAATTCCATTGATGCATTATTTCATTCTTCTTTATTAATTTCAAATCAAATGTATTATCTTAATTTAAAGTTACAATTTTATTGGAACTTTTCTCACTTTGAAAATGCAAATCTCACCTTAAGTGAAAAATTCTATAAAGTTTTATGCAAAATTATTTAAAAATATAATTCATTTATAATTTTTTTAAATTTATAAATTATTGAATAAAAGCACAAATTGAACGATTTATACGAAATTGGACCTAATTGTATTAAATTTTATGTACTTATTAAGATATTATTAATACAATATCTAGTCAAATTTCGGAATCAATTGTATATAATTTGGATTAAATTGTATCTAATTAGAAATGCTATCCATATCCTAGCATTTCTACTACCATATCATTGTTTTACTCAGAAATTAAAATTAAAATTTTTTTTTTTAACTTTTTCAACTTCTACGAGATTTTTTTTTATCTTATTTTAAAATAACAATATTCTTATAATTAGTATTTATCAGAGTAAAATGAGCCATCATTTGTTAAAATCGGTTAAAAATAGACAAAATTGTGGTTTTCCTATGTATACAGAGGGTTTTTTATTTTTGTAATACATACAAACTAATGTTTTAGTGCGAAGGAGTAAAAAACAAAATTATGTATGTATAGAAAAAACACCAGGGAAGACCCCAGAACCGGGGTAGACAACAGTCCCGTAGGATGAGGGGGGTGGGGAATGTAATCTCTGTTCAGACACCGAGCTGTTGGGTGAAGTCAGTGGTCTGTTCGGCTCCGAAAACGGGGCGAAGACGACCTTCTTCTTGACAGGAAGAGGCCAACAACACGATGGTGGAGATGTAGGAAACCATAAATGATGAGAATCCTGCAAATAAACCTCCACCACTCTAAAGCAGCCTCGACTGCATAACTGTGGCGTTTGGGAATGGTGGCAAGGTTTGCGGACTGAAGACTCCTGGTTTTAAGCTAATCGTTGGTAAAAGTAAAGTTAACCCGAGATCATGCATTTTAGCATAGAATACCCTTAATATTTCCTTACTATATAATTTTAGTAGTAAGGATCTAACTGCGACTAGTTTGGAGCTTAATTGTGTCTCTACTTGGAGCTTGGCGGTGTCTCCACTGGGTCATATCCGCCTATTTCGCCCATGACGACCCGGGCCCACTACCACTAGGGAAGGTAACGGATCTGGTGAGGGAGGCTGAACTCGATGGGAGTCACTTTTAGAATTTATACTTAGTACTAACCTTATTTGGAAGTCCCAGGGTCAGATGTTGGCCGATCTTAAGTGGAATGGCAGATATATATTTTCAGATTCAATAGAAATGTCTATGAATGGAATGATAAGAGTTATGTCCCTAAACTGCAGTTTAGCCAATAAAAAGTACTGGGTTGAAAACGAAACAGTTGGTCTATAATGTGTTAATATTTCTCTGGATGTTTGTAAAAATATATGTTAACTTAATGTATGCTAATTTGTCCAGTGACCTTTTAAATATGATTAAACTTACTGGTTTTATCTTGGAAATGCCAATGACCTTGGCTACTACAACGACATATATAAATATGTAAACTTATTTAGTACTACATAATTCTTTCATCATCTCTAACAGATGCAGACACCTCGACTGACCACATTCTTGGCATTCTTTTAACAATCATCATCATCATTCACACGCATTCACACACTCATATATATTTATCATGCCACACAATATCATGCATCGCGAAAATAAAACAACTAACTTTCACTTTATGAACAAAATCATCTAAAAATTTATAGTTTATAAAGTTTTCAATATCTTAATAATTACCTTCTCATATTTTAAACCATATAAAACAATTTCCACACATGAATTTTGCATTTCCAGAAATGACGTCTCATCATACGCCCCATATAGAATCCATACGGCTATGGTTTTCTTGAAGTTTCCAATTAAATCACGACACTTTATTTCGTGTTTTTGCAACAATTGTTGGGGTTTTTCTTTTACTTTTGATGCCATCTTTTTGTGAGTTGTTGTAATTTAAAACTTGCATCTGAGATTTATTGGTTTTGTGGAAATTCCCAAATGTTTATTTTCAAGGAAACTACAACACAATTATGACTTAATTCTTTTTTTTTTTTTTGTTGTAAAAAATATTCGCATTAAAAAAAAACACAAAGCAAAAAAGATAAAATCAGTTTTGGCTGTCAAAGTTTGTTTAAGTAGAGCAGAGCACCAAGTCGAATGGCTTCAAATCGGTGGTGATTCGCCGCCTGTAATTTTTATGAGTTTTTAACCGCCGCTGTTTGATTCGACTTCCATCGGCTTGAAATTTGAGCTGGATTAAGCTTTAACTACGTTAAATCAAACTGAAAAATTGCTAGAAAATAACTTATTTGCACAATACGATTCAAAACGTTATATTGTACATATATATTGTACAACCTTCCAATACGACATATACACTGGCACTGAAGGTACCCATACTCTTTGTATTATTATTGACAATATTATTTTCATTTTGACCTACACAGCGCAATAAAATTTACAATACTATTTCACAAAATATAGCACCACTGTTTTGTTCTAGGGTAAAGGGATGTAAAAAATTGTACAATGTGTCCAACACGCTATAAAATATTTTTCACATTTCTTGGTTGATTGGTTTTGATTTTTTACAATATATTGTACAACCTTCCAATACGACATATACACTGGCACTGAAGGTACCCATACTCTTTGTATTATTATTGACAATATTATTTTCATTTTGACCTACACAGTGCAATAAAATTTACAATACTATTTCACAAAATATAGCACCACTGTTTTGTTCTGGGTGAAGGGATGTAAAAAATTGTACAATGTGTCCAACACGCTATAAAATATTTTTCACATTTCTTGGTTGATTGGTTTTGATTTTTTACAATATATTGTACAACCTTCCAATATTACATACCGATTGGTAATATTTTGCACAAGTTGCACAAGAATATTGCGTAGTATATGGGTACCTTAAAGTTGCACAATAATATTGCGTAGGGTATACCTAACGTGACCATACGTCCCGTTTTAAACGGGACCGTCCCGTTTTCAGCTACTTTGTCCCGTTGTCCCCGACAACAACTCGGGGACGCAAAAAATGTCCCGTTTTCAGATATTCGAAAAAAGAGACAGTTGATTTGTTCAAAAATGTAAAAAATCTTCAAATTTTGGAGTTTTGTGTCATTGAAAAGCACCAAGTTGGCATCACTGTCAATTACTGTTCTTAAAAAGTAAAAAATTAATCCCCTCTCAAAATAAGAATACGTTGCGTTTTACTTGTACGTCGTTGGGAATGAAGTATTTAAACATTTTAAAAACAATTACCTTAACCATGAAAATTTTCAGATTATAGTTGAATATATTTTATGTTTGCCTGGTACAAATGCGCCGGTTGAACGTGTATTTTCTTTGGTGAACAAGTTGTGGACCGAAGATAAAACTCAATTACGGATATCAGTGCTAAAGGCTATGTTAATTATTATACCCTCCATCCCATAGTGCAGGAGGGTATATTCACTTTGTCAAATGTTTGTAATTCTTTTAAAAAAATTCTGGGACCCCATAAACTATATATATTCTTGATCAGCATGGATAGAGAAGTCGATATAGCCATGTCCGTCTGTCCGTCCGTCTGTCTGTGGAAACACAAAATACTCCTCCAATACAGAAGAAGTACTGCTAATTTTCAGTCAAATTGTTTGTTGATATCATGAGCAGTTTTCTAGTGAAAATGATCAAAATCGGTTAACGCGTTCAAAAGTTATGAGTGAAAATGTGGGAAGACCACTAAAAAAAATTTTTTTTTATTTCATCATACATACATACATACATACGCACATTCAATGCTTATATACAAGAATATACGCAAGCAGGGA
The DNA here is from genome assembly GCA_021234595.1 of Delia radicum. Classification (NCBI taxonomy): domain Eukaryota; kingdom Metazoa; phylum Arthropoda; class Insecta; order Diptera; family Anthomyiidae; genus Delia; species Delia radicum. Next base: position 225,574,365 of record CM037852.1, on the reverse strand, counting down.
TGGCTGTCAATACCGCTGAATTACCGTCCCCGATTCTAACACCTTTCAACTGACTATCGTTATCGCTTAAATACCGTTACCGATATTCTTGAAATACCGTTATCCGTAAAATACCGTTACCTTAAAATACCGTTACCGAAATAATCTAACAAGATCTGAACAAAAAAACTTCTGTAAATAGATATATTTTCCCAAAGTATGATCATAAACTAGACAGTCATTTAAACTCGGGCATAATGCGGTTAAAAATTGTGGTGTGCATTAACATTACCTGTATAACTAAAATAACGTTATCCTTAAAATGCCGTTACCAAAATAATTGAAAAATCTTTTTCCCTAAAATAAAGTTACCGAAATATCTAAAATATCGTTACCGCTAAAATACCGTTAGCGAAATAAATAAAATACCGTTAACGCTAAAATACCGTTAACGCTAAAATCCCGTTACCGAAATAACTGAAGTATAGTTTCCCCTAAAATACCGGTCATGATCAACACTTAAAAACAAAAAAAAAAACTCACAAAATATTGTTGTTGTTTTTTTGTTTTGTTTTGTATACAGTATGGAATGTACGTATGAATTAGTAGCAATCGCATGCAGAGTTGCCAGGTTTGACGATTTGTAGTCATTTTGATGATATTTAATACCCAAAATAACTAAATGACTATTTGACGACTTTTGCTTCCAAAATGACGATTTTTTGACAATAATTTAATATGTCAGCAAGATCTACTTATTTATCATTCTCATAAAATCGCCGGCTCGATCATTAAATTTATATTATTTCGTTAAAAATTGAAAGCAAAAACATTGTTTTTTGATCGATAGCTAGCTTTTATATGCTAATATGATGTGAAATGCAATTTTGCAAAAATGCAAATCCTAGAATTGAATAAAACTTAATCCAAACCGCATTTATTTTTTTATAAATTCATTACGGGTTTAGCTTAATTTAGTTTCTGTGTTTATATGTTTAGAACATTTTTTAAATTTTTATAAAATTTAATTGGAGTTAGATTTAAATAAAAATAAAAAAATGTTCATGTTAAAACACAAGGCATAGACTTTTTTTGCGAAACAAACAGATCTCTAGCCCGAATATATTTCATGTTGAAAGATGATATATATACAACTTTAAATGAAACAAAATACATCCAAAAATAAATCCGGTGCTTAAAAAACAGGCCTAATAATATAAATAAAGTGCCAAAATTTAATAATTAAAAATATAACATTAAGTTTGTTCGATAACACAAAAATTTGTACAAGTTTTTACTGGAAGGTGTTCGTTTAGACAAATACGCAGTAAAAACTGGTAAAAAGAGAGAGTAAAGTGACAGTTTGATGCCAAAGAACTTACAAGTTTTTACCCTATACAGTTTTGCCAGAAAGAATTTGTAAGATGAAAAAAACATATGACTAAAAAATAAAAAAATATGCTTGTATTTTTAGTAAACAAAAATTAAATTAAATTTTAATTGTTTATGGATTGAAAGTGAAAATGATTAAATAATTAACTATGGAAGAAGTTAAAAAACATTTAAATTATTTTTGGTCGATAATTTCAATTAACTTTTTCCTTTTCCATAATGACCAGTTGATTTTTTTTTAATATTTAAAACAAGCTGCTTTATCTAATTTAATAATTCCTACAAATTTTCTGTTCGTTTACTTCTTTGTAAATTTGTCTTACTATTTGTAATTTTGTTACTGAGTAGTTTTTACTGAACTTTACAGGAAAAGTAATCGAACAGACTTATTGTTAAAGAATTTCCAAATTTTGTAAAAGAATTTAATATTTAAAAAGTTGTGCCACTGAAATGTTGTTCACAGAATTATGCAGTGTGTGTTTAACAGTGTTTAACAGTTCAAGTGGTAAAATTAGTTTGATTTAAAGTTGTATTTATTTGATCTTTCAACATTATATTTTTGTTATTTTATTAATTAATAATCATATAATTACAAGTTATATACTATTACCCTAACCGAGCACTAGCTACTATGGCCTTCGGCGCGTTGTAGCGAAAATAGATCAGTGCCTCTGGTGGGAATCGAACCCACGACCCCCGCACTGATAAGCCAGCACGCTACCAACTAGCCTACTGGGGCACACTGTTTCAACATTTTATAAATATGAATATCGTTGTAAAATATAATGATTTTCGAAGTTTAAACCAAAGAGAAGTGTCAAAAATCATGTTATATTACAACGATAACACGTTAACATTTGAAATGTGAATAACATTATTGTATTTTATTTTTTATTAAAACTTTATCCCTCTTCTAACAAATATATTTTATTTTGACGATTTTTCAAAATATGATGACGATTTTGACGATTTTTCCTAGAAAGTTTGTCGTTTTTATGCTTTGCAAACCTGGCAACACTGGTTATAAGTGCAAATGCGAGAAGCCCTCGAAAAATTGTTAAGCTAATTTATAAAGTATGCTTTTGTTTTCCATATACCAGGCTTGCCATATACCTTTTTTTGTTAACCCCAACAAATCAAAAAATCACCAATTAGAAAAAAGGTAGAACAAAATAGTTTAGTTAAAATTCTTTATTTATTTGACTGCATTAACCGGAGTTGCCAGACACATTAATCGTTATCAGATCAAAAAAATATCCAGCAACAAAATCCCCGAATCCAACAATGTAAATTCATAACTTTTTTTCGTACACTATTTTTACTTATTTTCATTCTCAACCTTTAATAAATTTGCAAGGAAACTCTTACATTCTAATTACATTTATTAAAAACCCCATTCAATTTAAAGGACATTCACTTTCAGAACTTTTTTATTTAAGACATATAAGGTGCATACTTCATCTTAAAATCTTTTGATTATATGCATTTGTTTTCCTTAAAAGCCCTAATTTTTATTTGATACATACAAAAATAATCTAAATTACAGTATTGATGTGTAAAAACCAATCGAATTTTGGGAAAATTTCTTAGGGTTCTTATTCTAGGAGTCGTAAACGAGAATTGCACAAGCAACTGAGCTGAAAAACAATAATTTGAAATACCAGTTTCTTTAATTTTTTGTATCTCGAAAACACCCTAAACACTCGAAAGATTTTCTTTTATAATTTTTGACAAACTTAGTTTCATCACACTTTCCGTTTTACTTATGTGATGTATAGTATAAACACATGTGTTGTAATGTAAACTGGCATTTCATAATTATTTCATTATGTACGTCTCCGCAAGTGTATTTTTGTTCCCTTAAATTTATCTAAAATTCTGATTATTCGAAACTGTTTTTATGCGTTTGTATTCATTGCATCTCTTCTAACGATCCAAAAATATATTTTAGTAACTTTCTTTCATTATTATATAGGCAAAGAGACAAACAACAGGCGAATTTTACAACAGTTTTTTTAACATCATAAGGAACTATACAAATATATATATTTTTCACTACACGTTCTTCTTTAAGTAATCAGAATAACCTTTGAATACCCACTGTTATAAGCATGCAGAATTTCAGATTCATTTTAGAAAACTTTAATTAAACATTTTTTCTTTTGTAACATCCCAAATACATTAATCAATCAGTCATATTTTGTTTTACTTATAAAAACAACATTATTTTTGTTATTTTTACAAAGAATATAGATATTAATATTGTTTGCACTTTCCCTGGTTTATGAAAACACCGAGATGGAGGGTATCCAAAAATTCGTCACAGCCGAATTTAATCTTTTTTAATACCAAATTCGGCACATCGGACTTTAATGCTTCCACTTGTTAAAGTTAATATTAAAAAATCTTACCAAGAGTTTCTCACATATTTTAAACCGTCACCTTTTGAAACAAGTTTGTGCCTCTGAAAAATATAACAATGTATAAACAATTTTTTTGTAGTGTAACGTAAAATAAATAATTACATTCACTATGGATAAATTAAATATTATATTATCTATGTATTTTGACTTCATATGACCGAACCCATCAGAATTATTCAATGTCCCGTTTACAGGTAAAAAAAATATGGTCAGTTTAGGTATACTTCACTTCTGGTATAGAGTTTTAACCACAGCCTACGTTTCAACAATGTTGCGCAAAAATGTTTATGTCGTAAGAGCAGTGGGTTTCTACCCACCTCAGTCTCTCTCAATCTGCCCTTGTTTATTTGTTCGTAAATTCGCACCGAGAAAATGAAAACATGTTGCAGAAATTTAAAAGTTTAAATCAATTTTTATCATGTTTTCGAATAAAAATTTAATAAAATAAAAAAAAAATAATAAATAAGCAAGATCCAATTAAAATACATTAATTTTTAAGAAAAAATTACAAAATATAAGCAAAATATTATTTAGTGTTTTATTTATTATTTCTTATCAGCATGTTGCAATTATTTTTTAGTGTAAAAAAATGTTTTCATTTGCTTGCCCGAGTTCGGTATTTTGTTGCTGAGTCGTGGGAAGTGTAGTCTCTCTATTTGTATATACTGTTTGGTTAGGGCTGTCATAGAAGGAACTCAGACTAAACAGACCCGTTACAAGATCGTCAGCTTGCTATTGGTTTGACCCAGAGCATTTTGAGTTTTAGTTGCACCGAAAACATTTCTCAGTTATTTTCTACTAATTTTTTTTATTGAGACTCAGGTAAAATACTCAGTTGAAAACAACGAATTTGTTAATTTAAAAAAAAAAAAAAACATTGTATTTAGTTAATAACAACCGATTTGAAAAGAAACATTGAAACCATCGTAATTGCATTTTTCTGTTTGAAATTTATTTTTTACATTTATACATTACTTAGACATTACTTTTCACGATGGTCATTTGCACACGATGCAAATATGCACAGACGGTTATTTGCATTCTCTCAGCCTTGAGCAGTATTGAATGTTTTTTTTCAACTGTAAAAAAAAATATTGTTAAATAACAAAATTAAAAATAAAAAGTTGAAAAGTACAAAAAAGTGCTTATCTTTTTTCAAATTTTGCATTAAAACTACATTCATACTGAACCACAAAATATGTATTTTCTTTTTTTTCAAGTTCTCGACTATAAAATTTCATACAAATTTTAAATCGAAAACCTGAAAATAACGAAAATACATATTTTGGGGCTCAATATAAAAGTAGTATAAGCTAAAAAATTTTTAAATATTTCTACGGTGTTAATAAACTTGCATAAAACATTATATTTTGAGGGGTTAATGCCTTCACGACGTACATTTCAACAAAACCGTATGATTTGTGGTATTAACAAAACTGCTAAGTTGGGATACAAAACAAAGTATCACAAAAAACAGCACATTATAGATTATAATCATTTAAAAAACTTCAAAACAACTGCGGTTTTCGAAAAAAGTAATTAATTATAACTCTTAAAAACAAACCCGTTATTTTGTAAATTTCCCGATTTGTCAAATATTTGATATAGCAGGTATATACACATTGTACTAAAAATTGGATTAATTGCTCATCTTGGGATGTTATGAGGTCATAAATATTTTTTAACAAATCGCGAACTTTTCATATAGGGCGCCATATAAAATAACTTCTAATTTTTATATATATTCATATATTTATTTACGAGTTGAAAACCTCGGAAAAGTTTTATAGCAAATTTTTTATACCATAACGCGTTTTTTTCGCAATACGCCATTATTTCGCAGTTTTATAAATGCAGTTTTTAAATATTTGAAATCAAGAGACTGTTTACTTTTCTGTGGTATCTATATCTTTTACCACAATTTACAATTAGCGGTATTGTTGGTACCACAAGTCATACGGGTTTGCCGCAATGTACGTCGTGGAAGTATTTAGTGTTTTTCAGTGTATTCATGTTTTTTTGCAAGTTGTTGAACTTAATACGGCATTCAGATGGCTAAACACGTGTTTTAACAAAACGAGTGGAAAAGAAGAACTGTTGGAATAGATTAAAGAGTTAGGTAAGAATCAAAATTGTATAAATTGGAAAACGAACAAAGTAAAATATTTTAAAGTGCATCATCAACAAAGGGAACTTTGTAATTTTACAAAAGAAATGATATATGTAATTTATACTTTTACTACGGTTGTTTATGCTTGACTTATATAAGTTCCATCAACTTTATATAAAAAAAATTATAAAGTTGACTTCGGTATTCTAATTGTAATTGAAATTGAAAAAATCCAATTTTTGAAAGAAACAATTATTTTTTTACAATTATATTAGTTTTTTGTTTTTATATACATCGAGATTATTTTTATGTTATTTTCAATTTATAACGAGCTTTCCACCTCCGTATATTTACAAAAATAAAGCAAATCAAACATATTAGCTAGGTTGATACTAGTATTTCGATCTGGCTAAAGATCTCATCAGAACCCGAAGTTTTAGAAAAGCTAGAGCCTATATAATAGGCAGAACTTTAACAAAAAACCTATTAATAATCAATGTTGCTCCATTCTTGTCTTCTTAGTAATCAACCACGTGGTTAGGTCTTTTCCTAACAAGCATCATGACGTTACTAAACTTTGAAGACCAAAAATGTTCTATTTATATAAAAAAATTTTAGTGTGTACTCTGGCTCAAGTAATATTTTTTACAGTTATATTAGTTTTTTGTTTTTATATACATCGAGATTATTTTTATGTTATTTTCAATTTACAACGAGCTTTCAACCTCCGTATATTTACAAAAATAAAGCAAATCAAACATATTAGCTAGGTTAATACTAGTATTTCGATCTGGCTAAAGATCTCATCATTTTGTTAAAAAACAGTAGTTTTTTCTAATTTACTGTAATAAAAAATTCAGAGCTATTTTCACGACATTGTTAGGTATTTTTACTACATTTGTTAGTTGCTTTTCCACAGTTTAAAAATAACATAATTTTTAGTTATTTTAACGGTAATTACCATTGCCGCCTTTTTTAACTAATATAACAGTTGTTTTTACAGCAGTTTTTAGTAGATTTTACTGTTAAACTTTTTGAGTATAGTTTGATGCATGTATATTGATCTTGCAAAAGATCTCATCATCTGTTCACGAAGTTTTAAGCAAAAAAAACCCATTAAATCATAAATTTCGCTGTAAAAAACAAAAACTCCTGATAACTACACAAACTTTTTTCAGAGTATAATTGTTTGTGTTTGGTAAAATACACATAAAATAGCCAGTTTTATTTATTATTTATATACATACATTTTTATAAAGTATTTTATTTATACAAGCAGAACTTAAAGCTATTTTCGGCAATTTATTAGCAAAAATTTTTTGCTTGTAGAACTTTAAGATTTTTCATAGAAAATCTAAGACAAAGGCATAAACAAAAGTTGTTGAAAAATAAGCAAGTGGCATCATTGCGTTAAATTTGACGCACATAAACGCAGTTCTCTAACTTTGTTGTTTTTTTCGGCAACGTAAACCAACACATTATTAAGCACCACAGTTAATTGTTCGTTTCTTTTTATCGTTAAACAACGAAGTCGTTGCTGACTGCCATCGACTTGGCATTTTGTGATTTTCTAAAATAATGCTAACACATTCCATAAAAATTCAACAAATTTTAGTTGCACTTTTTCCAACACTTTTTTTTATTAAACTTCATATAAAGAAATAATCTTTCACCTGTGCGGAATTGTTGCGAAATTCTAGAGGAATTTGTTTCCTATTAATTTAATAGACAAGACCATTTAAAAATGTTGGACTTGTAACTATCTAATGGTACCCATACGCTAGCAATATTATTGAACAATTTCTCGATTATGTTCTTTAATCTATTACAATATATGGTAATAGAATAAAGTACAAAAACGTGAAGTGCAATAATATTGCTAGCACAGACATGTTACCAATGACATATCGCAAAAAAGTATTCTTGAACCGTATGGGTTTGTTTCCTTATAGTGATTTGCTGAGTGAAATAGAAATAAAATCCCCCATATTAATTGTTGGAAAATTTTTTGTATATATCTGTATAACACCACACACAATAAAATCTATGGGGACGTTTATTTAAAAAAGGATATAGTGCACACAAAAAAATCTAGGGCAACGTTTATCACAAAAAGAGGTATAATATTACCAAGTATAGTAGGAGCATTTCAGCTAATAACTATATCTAGGAAAATCTGTCAATCAACTTGGGAAAATGATTTAGATGAAAATATTATGACATTTAACTTCAACTTTTTTTATGAAATTGAAGCACAGCATATTTATAATAATTCTACTTTGTGTACAAAACAAACTTTACTAAGTTTTTTACCAAGTTTAGTACAAATTATGCATTTCATTTTGTAAATTTTGTCTTTGCATTTACACGATATTCATAAAATATTTTTTCGTGACAAATCATATCATACATTATAAAAAATTACTTAACATTTTTATCTATGTATACAAGAGTACCTTTTATGCAAAATCTTATAAAAATCTCAACATTGTCAACCTTTAATATTTGTTTGCACATTTTAATCAAATAGAGCTTGGTAAAATTTAACAGTATTAATTTGGTCGAACAGAACACATACTAAGTCTTTCCTCGTAAATATGTGTTTAATACTATAATGGTTTTTTGAAGTATAAAAAAATAGATACGGCACATAACAAAGATGGTGGATTTTTAATTGTGCTTAATCTTGATAAATGAAATTTTTATTAAACAAAGAAAATATTTTTTAAACGTCCAAAACATGTTCAGTGGAACTGAGTATTATAAATGAATTATAGTGAATTTACATTAAACCTAAAATTTGATTTATACCGCCTTTTGGTGATAATCTGGTTATGAAACGTAATTTCAAACCAGATTTCCCATACAAATTCATAACTAGATTGACAGACAATCTGGTTTAGAATTATGTTAAAAATTAGGTTGTAGCGATACAACATAGTGTTTTCCCCTATTTTTGAGAGAAATTAGCAAAATGAGGCATCACCTTGTGGAAACAAAATGTATACAAATAAAAAAAGTGTATTTAATTTAGGAAAACTAAATAAAGCAAGTGTTAAATCCAATAAAATGAAATTTTTTATTTAAAAAAAAAAAATTCCATTCATCATCCCATTACTTATTTAACAGTTGCAAAACAACTAACAAATGTAGTAAAAACAACTAACAATGTCGTAAAAACAACTGACAATTTTTTACTACAAAAATTTTGAAACAACTGTGTTTTCGGTATTTTAAAAATATTTTTAATTAAAACAAAAAAAATAAAATAAATAGTCTTTTATTTTATGTTTTGAAGTGACCTTGAAAGCCCGTTTTAGATTATTCTAAACAAATTAAATTAATCAATAGAAAAGGTCGATATAATTTATTAAAAATACTAATTAACAAAAATCTTTTGTTCTTTCAATTACAATAAAAAATTAGTTTTTCCTATATCCTACTTAAAATGCAAAGTCAATATTCCAAATTGTACTCCAGTTATGACGTTTTAATGCATTGAAATTTTCTTATTATTATTTGCAAACTATGAACATATTAACAAAAGCAAATAAAAATTAAACGAGAGTTTTTAAAAACTTGATCATTTTTGAAATGCTGAGGAAATTTCCTTTCATTAGAGTACCCACTCGTAGAAAAAACTGAGGGAATATTATCAAGTGCTAAGTAATTATACAACTACATAAGTTTCACGATAGTCTTACAATGTTTTAGTAAAATATTTACAAGAAATTTATGAATCTAACTTGAAACTTATGTAGTTGTATAATTACTAAGCACTTCGATAATATTCCCGCAGTTTTTATTCTGCGTGCACATTTATATGTTACTACGCGTACCGGTTTTTTTAGATCTATGGCTAGATGATAAAAAATCGCTACATCTAGCCGAAAAATGGCTGAATTGGCAACCTTTGGTGTGAACATAATGTTTTCACCTTTTCATTCCAATGTTGTGCCAAAAGTAGAAAAGAGACGAAAAGAGATACAACATGAAAATGCACTTGTAAAAGGCCGACAGCAAATTCACCAAAGTTCACTGCTGAAAAAAAGTGCAAACATGTTTACGAAAATATTGTTAAACTAATTAAAATAAATTAGAAAAACTACAACTTAAAAAAAAGAAATAATTTAAAATTACCACGAAATATTGAAATTTCTAGTAAATTTTAGTAAAAATAAAACAAAGATGGTAATCGTTTGATCAAAAACCATTACAAAAAAATCTTGCTGGTGTATAGAACTATATAAAGATTTTTCGAGAAAAAAATTACAAGACAAAGGCACGAACAAAAGTGGTTGAAAAATAAGCAAGTGGCATCATTGCGTTGATTTTGACGCACATGAACGCTGTTCTGTAACTTGTTGTTTTTTTCGGCAACGTCAAGCAACGCATTATTAAGGACTTCAGTTCATGTTCGTTTTTTATCGTATAATAAAACTAACGAAGTCGTTGCTGTCTGCCATCGACTTTGTCTTTTTGTGTGATTTGTGAAGTACGGACGTGTATAATTTTCAATTTTTATAATTTCCTAAGTGAAATTTATAAAGAAAACACATTTTTCTTCTTGGAAAAATTCTTAATTTTTCCTTAAATCGTTTAATAAAACAGGAAAAATGAGTGTTGATGTGTCCGTGGAAAATGTAAGTATAAAAATTTTATATATATTTTTTTTTTGTAAAAATTACATAAAAAAATTCATTAAACTATAAATTTTTTTTTAATTAAAACGAAAAAAAAAATTTTTTTAAATATTTTTTCCATATACATATATGTATATTTTTTTTTAACTAACAAAAAAAATTCGTTTTTTGATAATTATTTTTGCCATAAAAAATTAATTTTTTATCATATAATTGTAATTTTTAGTGACTTGTAATATTTTTTCTTTTTTTTTTACAATTTTCAATGTTATATGTAGAGACTTTGAAAAATTTCATGAAAATGGCGACAAGTCCACCACACACTGCATAATAAAATAAAAATTGTGACTGACTGACTGTTGGTTGCTTTTTTTTTTGCTTGTCTCTTGTTCAGCAGGCTGACTGGCTGGTTATTTGGTTGGTTTCGACTTGGGGTTTTTTGTCATCGTTCATATACTTAAAAAAAAAAATATAAGTATTTTCAGTTTAGTGTAGTGAATTTTTGTATTTAGCCACATGCACAAAATATAAGTTACATTAGACTACAGTAGATGATTAGTAGTGTAGAGGAAGGAGATATCGAAGAAAAGGTGTACAGAGTATAGAACAAGATTATAGGTTTTGTTATTGTTTGGTTCTAAAATAGAATTGGACGAACATGAGTTTTTTTTTCTTAACATACTTTTATCTAATCACTTACATATGGGACGTTCCTTTGTTTAATTTTATATTATCCGAAATATTTTCCCGATCGGCTTCGAAAGAGGGTTATTATGAAAATTAGGGCCATCTAAACTGTTAAAAATATTAACATTCCGTCCTCACGCCTATTTTTTATTATACGCTATTGTTGTTGTTTGGGTTGTATTATTCCCATTACCAGACGGTAGGTTAAAAATACTTATTGGGGGCCATTTCCGTTCTTTTGCCTCCGGGGATCGCACGTTCTTTTGCCTGAGCTTATAAAAGAAAACTATCCCTAATTAAGGCCGAGTTTTTGGGATGACAGTTAAACTTGGTTTAGTTTAAACGGTAACGTGTTTTATCTGCTAATTCCAAAAATTTGTCGGAACCACATCATCTTGCTTCGAATTTTGGTCTTTATCATAATAAAACAAAATTAACCACATTTCAGAAGCAGAATTCCATTTAAAAACTTCGTAAATCTAAGTTTAACCCTCTAACTGGCAAACGATGTATGTAACGAAATTCATACCATGTGCTCCACTAGAAAAACAAATAATAAGTTCTTCAACAAAATTGTTTATCGTTGGCTAATTAAGGCGATATATCGTCGTATGAATATTGGTGAGACCTATAGACCATTTCTGGCAAAATTGAGTTAGGAATTGATTATGTATGATTAATGTGCCCTCTTTCTAAATCTTTAATCCGTTTTTATATACCTCGTATCAATTATATATATAAAAAAGAAGAGAGAAACAAAAAAAAACGTGTATTGAATATCCACCAGAGGTGGATCTTGCACATCAAACAAGTTTTCAATTTATTTTTTGATCAATGGTTATAATCTTTAATTTCAAACTCATATGTATATTAGTTCTCATGTAGTGAGTAAACTAGTTCATATGAATGCTTGAGGTTTGGCATGGGATTGTTACCGCTTTCAAAACGTGTTCTGATGATGGGAACCTAGAAAATTCCCGAAATAGATCTATCAACACATTCCTGAAAGGGTCAAATAATAAATTTGAAAACAAAAACTCTATAGATTATTTGTTAGGACAATATCCTAATGAAGAAATATAGAGTATATGGCCTCGAACTTGAATAATTTTCATTTTCATTGATAAAGCTTTAATCTTACTTATATTTTATTATAAAGAGTTTTTAGTCAACTTAAATCGGGTTTTTAGATTTTTGAAAACATTTTTTTTTTTATAATAATAAGGTTTTAAAATTTTAAGAAATTTTGAATTTGAAGCTTTCTAGCTTCCAAACCGTGGACGGCACACGAAAAATTTCTTCGTTAAGTATTTATCAAATTTAGTTTTCTATCGGAATATATTAATTTCTAAGTATAAAACGCTCATTTGACGAATTTGTGGTAAATTTTATGTAAACTGCCCTGAGTCAGCCTTACCCGTTAGAGGGTTAAAGACATTCTCCATACTAAAAACTCGGACTAGTTTATTCTATATCAAAATAAAATAAATTTTCATATAATTTGGTATTATTTTTTATTTATTTTATTTTCTAGTAGAACACATGCTACCGATTTATTACTTTTTAAGTAGAGTTGTCAAACCCCCCGTCTACCGAATTATTTGCTAAATCGTTATTATCTTCCTATTTTTCCTATTTTTTTTTTTAAATCGGTCGGTTTTCGAGTTATTAGAGAAACCTGTTTTTTCGTCTCGAATAATTCGGCATTATCAAAATATATTATCCTTGGACCATATATATGTAGTTGGTAGACCAACATAAACAATGAACATCTTTATATCACTTAAAACCTTAAATATCATGTTTTCTAACAATATAAAACAGTTTGTATATAGCAAGTTTAACTTACTAAAGTTAAAGTAAAGAATATGGCATAAACACACATGACAAAAAGTATTGCATTTTAAAATGTTTTAATTCAAAATTAAATTTTATTGATTGGAAAACCAATTTAAAATGAAAATATTTTTGCACATCAAATATCATTTACAGAAGCATATTCTAGAAGTTTACACTAGAATGTTTTTAAAGATAGATCAAAAGATCTAATTGGTAAATACATAGTTCCAACACTTAGCTACACGAACACGAAAAGATCGTTCATGAATAATATAATTTCTAATGGAATATAAAAATTTAGGGTTTCTTTCAGTGTTCAAGACTATAAAATGTATACGTACATATTCAGGGCAATTAGAGAGCATTACTTTATAATAGAATAATAGCAATGGAATTCGAACAAAATTATTAAAATTGCATTCCAGAATCAGAAATATGACTCGAAAAATAAGCATTTTTAAATTTCAAAAGACTGAGTTTAGATCTGAATCGACTGCCTCCTAGTACAAAACACCCCAAAATTTATGTGTTTTTTCAAATACCACTAAAAGTTGAGCATGCTCAGACTTGCTACTTTATACTGGTGATACGCATTTCAAATACAAAAAAAAAAAAACAAAAATTGGGGTAATTTTTTGGCCTCACTTTTTAACCTCTAAATGTTAGATTGGGCATTTAAAAAAAAAAATACGTTCCTCTTAATTTTTGACGCTTTATAATAGCGGCTCCCATCTATTTTTGCTTTACGGACCCTTTAGCGCATTTCTACTGATTCACGGATTCCCGAAAAAAATTTTCCCCTAAATTTAAAAAAATTATATATACTATATATTTTTATGAAAAAAAACATTTCAAAAACCAAATGCAATAAAATCTGAACCGTCCTCCTAGCAGGAATTTCCAAAAATCCTGTCTAAAGGGATGGAAGAACAAACTTATCAAATTTAATGTTTTCGCCTTTGCACCAACATTTTTATTACGTTCCTCGTGAAAATTCTCACTGTAGTTTAGTACATATTCCAAGGAACGTATGACTTAAATTTAAAACTTTTAGGCGTTAAAGACCCACACACCAAATTTTAAGTACGTCGCTTAAGCAGTTTTGTCAGGCCGTCAAGGGGCAGACTATACCTCTTGTTGGCCCTACCCGTATAAATTTCCAAAATCTCTTTTCAAGGATGTCAACGCGGGATCAGGAACCCAAATACCATATTTCAAGATCCTCCCATAAGCGGTTAAAAAGGGATAGCATTACATCCTTTACCACGATTCTGGACATACATTTTAAATTCAAAATTTCTGGCCAAATGGGCTTGGGAAGGCCGCCAAGTGGACTTACCATATCCTCCCCATACAAATTTGCAAACATACGCTCTATACAGATGTCTACTCGTGTTAAATATCCACATACCGATTGTTACTCCTGATTTAGCAAAAATTGAGATTTCCCCTTTTTGTCCCTCCTCGTGGGAATTTAAAAAAATTCCGTCAAATTTCAAGTTCCTAACTTCAGCGATTTGGTCAGGCCCCAAGTGGGAGACTTTCCCCCCTATTATCCCCTATTTCACCACGTTTTAAGGTAAAATTCCAAAAAATACCACAGCAGGTAGTTGGGGTCATATCCGAAAGAACACATATTGAAAATTTCGGCTTTCTATCCCAAGGGTTTGGTCAGGCCGCCAAGGGGGTGACTTCCCCTTATTGCCCCTCCCCGTAGGAATTTCCGAAAATCCCATCTTCGCGGACGTCTACCCTGGAGGATGGACATCCATGACAAATTTCAAGCTTCTAGGTTCAGTGGTATAAGCTGAGCGATGTTGAGTCAGTCAGTGATTGAGTAACGTTATTCTTTTATTTTTATTGATAATTTCAAGGGTCAAAGAAAATAAAAATGTAATTTATTTTTTAAAATTTGTACAGAAAATTTCAGAAATCAGCAATACAAAGCGATTTAAAAAACCCGAAAATTAAAAAACCGAAACCAGGTTTTTAAAATATGCGGTTTTTTAAGTATTCGAAAACCTTAGTATAAACTGGCTGATTTGGTAAACCTAATCATGAAATCGAAATTTTTGTAAAAACAACAATTTATTTTTAATACAAAAATTATAAAATTTTTTTAACAATAAGTTAATGACGGTATTTATAAACGATTTGTATAACCTATGCCAACTAAATAACTCGCATAGATCGGATTTTACAAACAAAAAACTTAATTCTTCAATTTTTATCAACAAAAAAACAAGTATTCTGTTTAAAATACAGTAATTTTCTAAATAATTTTTTTTTATTTTTATCGATATTTTTTTAAAATATTTTTCTTTCGAAAAGAAAAAAAAAAAAAAACTGATGTTTCCAAAGTTTAAAAGCATTTTTATCTGTATTGGAATATAATTACTCAATAAATTTGGTATATGTTGGAGTATCTACAACCGCTTCCGCTACATAATTGGAGGCGTGCACAATTTTTAACAGTGGGTTCAATTTGATATTTGCCATAAGATGTGGTAACCTTGGAAGCGGCTGGGGAGAATAATACATAAAAATCAAAAATTTGTTTGACACAACTCGCTTTTACATAAAAAAAACTTTCAGAATAGTGTGCATTCTTTATATGTTCAGAAAGAAAATATTTAACTGAAGGTAAAATACTGTTGGTGCTTTTTGGGGAAATATCTAATTTTTTTTTAATTAATAGTTTTTGAGTGGAACAAGATATTGCATTCATTGTTTTTTATTTAATGAAGAATTTATTTAGTTAAATAACCAATATTTTAAATAAAAATTGGCCCCGATTTCGTCCGCAAATTTGGAATTTCTCATTTTCAAATAGCAATATATGCTAGTAGAGCACTACTAGCATATTATGCTCTACTAGCAGATTACAAATATGTTTTAAAAATCGGTTTAGAAACACAAAAATTGCGAGCACTCAAAATTTTATATGCAAAAAGGTCCATATTTTATGTGGTCATAATGCCGCCCCTGGAAAGATCTTAAGATCGATATTACGTCACTTATGCCTGTTCCAAATTTCATTGCAATCGGACTTCTAAGTGAGAAATGGCCGAATTTTCCCCAAAACTGTTGGGTTTCATTATCAGAATTGTTTTTTTTGTAAATAAATGCTGTTTTTATCAATTCGAATTATTTTTTTATGCATTTATGTGACTTTATTACCATTAATAATGATTATTCTAATGCAAAATATTTCATTGTCATTAAATGGTAATGAAAATTTTTTCATTTGCATTAGTATCAACTAATGGATAGCACGACAACAAATTGTTTTTGCTCTAATAATATCAGATCTTGAATTATAAAAATATGAACACAGTTAAAGTATTCCATGAAAAAGTTAAAAACTTTTTTTAATTTTTCAAAACAGGCATCACAGCACGCAAGAAAATATTTTTCAAAACATGCATGCTACCCTTTAGTATCATCTAATGGAAAATTCCATGTATGACATTTTCATCATTTTGCAATACCATTATTTGCCACTTTTACGAAGATAACTTTTGATACTTCTCATGTTAAAGCCATATTTGAATATAACGATTGTTTTTTTTATTATTAAACAAAATTAAATGAAAAAGAAAATTTAGAAAAAAATATTTAAAATATTTTTCTTTTTTCGTATCTTTTTTTTATTTTATTTATTATTTTTTAATTGAAAATGAAAATTATTCAAGTTCGAGGCCATACTCTATATTTCTTCATTAGGATATTGTCCTAACAAATAATCTATTGAGTTTTTTGTTTTCAAATTTATTATTTGACCCTTTCAGGAATGTGTTTATAGATCTATTTCGGGAATTTTCTAGGTTCCCATCATCAGAACACGTTTTGAAAGCGGTAACAATCCCATGCCAAACATCAAACATTCATATGAACATCATATGAAAATTATAACAAACTTATTTTTTAATTAATAACTGAGTTAATATATATGGCTAAGAAATAACTACTACTCAAGACTAATTACTGTATTATACAAAACAACAATATAATATTATTTGTTTTCTTTTTTGAAAGAAAAAAATATAAACAAAAAGTTTATATTATTTTTATCATGAGGAATATTTTTAAATAGATATTTTATATTTTCTTTATATAAATATTTTTTTTTTATTTGTTTACTATAATTATTTTTAATAAAAACAAAAAAATAAAAAGTTTCCGGGTAACAATATAATATTAAAAAAAGAGAAACAAATTGATTATAAAATAGTAAAAACATTAGAAGAGAAAAACAATATAAATAAGGCACTTTAAACCAAAGAATAGATATTTTATTACAATTACACGTTCAATTAAAATGTCAAAAATATTATAGCATAGATAAAAAATTTGCGTTTAAAAGTGTAGAATAATTCTATAGACTTGAGCTCTGTAGGCAAGTAATTTTAAATACATGAAACACATGAAATGAACGTTCTAAGAGGGAAAAACGCCATTCTTTGTAAAAATGTAATCGCAATATCTTGAAAACCGTAAGTCAGATTTTAAAAACTTTAAATATTCGTGTTCATCAAGCCAAAATAAATATAAAAAAAATTAACTGCGCCAAACATATTTTTAAGAAAAATTTTCGAAAATTGCCACTAGTTAAAGATTTTCGATTTTTTTTTAATTCGACTTTTACACGCAGTTTTTTTTTTTTTTTTTAAATGCAGATATTAGTAACTTAAATTTGTGCTTTTAATCCAACTCCAAAAATACTTCAAAATATTAAATCAAGAAAGAGCTCAAACTTTTTTACGAAAGTGGTAATAAAAACTCAAATTTTTTATTTTTTTTTTTTTAAAGAGAGGCAACACTCAGGAAATACTTCCTATATTTAATGTGTTGCTTTCTTTGGAAAGGGACAGTATAGAGATGAAAGGTGGGGAAAGATGAAGGGCTTCAGACTTGGCAACACTGTAATTGCGCGAGATGATAAGTCTTAGAACAGTTGTTGCTCGCCACCTGATGGAGAGTTGGCGAACTTATTGAAGCTTTTTGGTTCATAGCCCTGATTCATTATTTTACTTCGGTGGGGTTAATTGCTATGGGAACACCGAAAGTGGACATTGCGATAAGTATGAGGGATAGAAAAAACTCATGCATATTATTTTGATGTTGCCGGCACCGGGGATCGAACCCGGGACCTTCTGTGTAAAAGTCCAACGCGCTAACCATTACACCACAACGCCCTTTGTTGAATATTTATTAAATCCTTATTTATACTAAAACCAAAAACTACTAGTTTTTGAAAACTTTGATAAGTAGTTTTCAAAAACTACTAGTTTTTGTTTGTAGCATAATTGCAGTACAACGCACTTCTTACTATTTGCCCAACTTTGGTAGAAAGTGAACGAGTGTTATTGATAGCAGGAAAATTTGTTAATAAAATAAATCATAGACATTTTAACCAGTCACAGTAAACGTGTATTATGGAATTATTTGCTAAGCAGAAAAAAATTAATTTAGGATTTAACATATTTTACCTATTTTAAGGGTTGGATTTTTATGTTTTAGATTTCGATCTCATATCTTGAGTACATGCATTATTTTTTTTAAATGTTCTTCTATGAATTTGGTTTTTTGATCTTGTATCTGGAGAAAATTTGTTTTTGATTTAAACAAAATCTTTTAATGGAATTTACATTTTAAAGCTAAAAGTTAATAATCTAAATTCCTCTAAAAATGTTCAATTAAATTTGATTTTTGTAGTATTTTAGTTTTTACTTAATGTAAGCAAACTCAAAACAAATTTACTTATTATTTTTATGAAGCGGGTTACCGGAAAATTTAAAAAAATGTCCCGCTTTCCTCGGAAAACTGAAAGAAATCTTTATTATTTAGTAGCTTTAACTAGCCACCATATAAGGTCCTAAGGACTAGGTTATGTAAATGAAGAATTAATAAAAAAAAGAAAACCCTTCTTTTTACAGTTTTTACAGTTTTATTAGTTTTTTGTTTTTAAATACATCGAGATTATTTTAATGGTATTTTTAATTTACAACGAGCTTTCAATCTCCGTATATTACAAAAAAAAAAAAAAACAAATCAAACATATTAGCTATGTTGATACAGTATTTCGATCTGGTTAAAGATCTCATCAGAACCCTCCGTTATTGCCTTCTAAGTAATCAAACAATTGGCTAGGGTCTTTTCCTAACAATCATCATGACGTTACTAAACTTTGAAGACCAAAAATGTTCTTTTTATATAAAAAAAATTAGTTTTTACTCTGGCATAAGTAATATTTTTTACATTCTTATTAGTTTTTTGTTTTTGTGTACATCCATCGAGATTATTTTAATGTTATTTTAAATGTATAACAATCTTTCAACTTCCGTATACAGTGCACTCGCGAAAATGTGAACACCCCAAACTATGAACATTTTTTTTCTTCCATTGACTACTCTAAAATATGAACTTGGTTGGTTTAAGTGGCAGCTCACGCTACTCGTGAGCATCAAGTAGAGTCAAAAAGCGACTCCGTTTTGAACATACGAATATGAACTTAGTGCCAAAGCTTTAAAATATGAACAGCTTATTTTTGTATTTTTAACGTATTTTTCGCAAAATAACATTTAAAATGTGTTTCTTTTTCAAAAATTAGTTGTTTTTTTTTAATCCAATAAACAATAAATAAAAAATTTAACATAAGAAACTTTTATTTTATTGGAAAAACGTTTTTAAAGGTAAATTAGATGCCATTCGCAAATATGAACAATCTTGCAAAAGTGAACTGGCTTGGTTTTAACTAGTTCATATTATCGCGAGTGCACTGTATTTACAATAATAAAGCAAATCAAAAATATGAGCTGGCTAAATATATCATCAGAACCCCTACTTTTAACAACAATTTATAAATCAAAAGTTGATAAAAATGACGCTCTAATATCTCAATGAAGGAAGTAAAGCTTAAATAGAATATTGTTTTAAAATACGAAACAACTTTTTAAAACTTTAAGAAAAAAGTGTAAAATATTTGTTACAAAAAAGTTCAAATTACATTCCAACATGTGTGATAAACACGTGGTTTTCCACGACTACACAAACAAAAAATATCACGTGCTTGTTTTTTGTTGTATTTTTAGAAATGTACAAAAATTTTAAATACATTAAACATTTTAAACAAAATGAAATGAAATACGTAATAAATAGGTCACAAACATACAAAACAAAAACTAAAAAAAAAACTAAATTTTTTTTGTGTATTTTACACCTGAAGCGTTTTTGAATTGTTTGTCTTTTTTCTTATACAAACACCTTTCATTTTTATCTTATAATAAGATATAATATTAACAAAAGAAATCACAATACTTTATTAGCTATTAATCATTTTAATAAAACGAGTAAATTAAAAGAAGATTTGTGCAAAATAATTACGTTATTACAAAGAAATTGTTTAATTTGTTCCAATGTTCCTTGATACTTTGCCAGATAATCAAGGGTGATATATAGATTTTTTCTTAACTTCAAAGTTGAATTTGGTTTATCATTATTTTCTTTTTGCATGTTAATTCGAACAGTTCGGCCAAAAAACTATATTTTGTCGGTTTTTTTGATATCTAGAGGCAATGATGACAAATTTTGGTATTGGAAACATGTTTGTTGAGCCGATTTAATTCGATTTTGTGTATAAAGTTTAAGAGAAAAGCCAAAGTTTAGCTATAAAGTTAAACGTTCGGTCGAAGAACTATTTTCAATTTGGCCGAACAGTGAATTCATTGCTTAACTACTGACTTTTCTTCAAATTTGACACTCAAAATAGCATCTAATCTGCCCAATAAACATTTTTCAATCCGCCAAATTTGTCCATAATGCTTTAAAATATCGAATAGAGACCAAACGCATTTTCTGGCCGAACTGTTCGGTCGGACACTAATCATCGGCACCTCATAGATCCGTTGGAAATTTTTTAACATAACTTTGCTGATATACAAAACCATGATTTATTAAATTTTTTTTTTTACCTTAAAGCGCCCTCCCTCTGGTGAAAATACTCGCAACCAAAGTTGAAAATTTTCCTAGGCGATTGAAGATATATTAAAAATTTAAATTTTGTATAATTATATGAACAAATCTTTATCAAAAAATATATCTGTGTACTTTTAACAAAATCGCTTAAGTCGACTTAAACGAAAATCATTTTCATTGTTAATTATTGATGTCCACAATAAGACGCATTTATGCGTTCTCTCCAGATTTCGAAATTCCGTATAAATAAAAATTTATAAAGTAAAACGTAATAGCTTAATAGCTTAATAGACATAATCCAATGATTTTTTAGATTTAAATAGACTTAACTCAACATTGTAAAATTTATGTCCGAATTTATGATTTTCTGAAAAAAATTCCACAACTCTCAAAAATAAAATAAAAATCCAAAAATGGAATTTTTGCTGCCATGTCTTCATTTAAAGCGGGTATTCGAAGAGACTTACCCAATGAATTAGGCATGTGTTGGAGTATCTACAACCTGCTTCCTCTACCTAATTGGAGGCGTCCATAAATTTTAACAGTGGGTTAAAGTTAATATTTCCCTCAAAAATGTGGCAACTTTAGAAGCGGCTGGGGGAAAAGTATTTACGAATCAAAATTTAGCTTTTATATAAAAATACCTTTAAGGAAAGTATACACACTTTATATGTTCAGAAAGAAAAGACTATTGGTGGGGAAAATATCGCAAAAATTAGATTTTTTTTTTAATTTTTACTTTAAACGAATTACGCTTTTGGGTGGAACAAGATATTGCATTAATTTATTTAGTTAAATAACCAATATTTTAAAAAGAAATTTGGTCCTCGATTTTGAAAAACACTGTCATGGGTCGGACCAAATTTTGAATTTCACAATTTCAAATGGGAATATTTCGCGAACTATTGCAGATAACCCACACATGTAAGTAGTGTCCGACCGAACTCATTTTTTCGCCCGAAGCCGAACTTCGGCCATAATATCAATGTTTGGCCGAAGCCGAACTTTTTGTTTTAATAAAAAAAATATAAATTGTTTTTATAGATCAATAAATTTAAACCAAAAAGTTATTAAACATAAACAAAATACAAATTTATAGGTATATTTTTTTAAAAAATCATATTTGGAAAATAGTTGTACTATTTTAAGTACAACTATTTTCCAAATATGATTAAAAATATTTAAAAGAATTAAATATTTGTACTATATTTTATAGTCAAAGAAAAATAGTTGATCGATTTTTAAGTTGATATTGAAAAAAAAACTGAAATTTTAATATTTAATATTTAAAATTAAAAATTAAAAAGTTTGATATTGTAATGACAGAAAAGCAATTTTTCCGCATTCACACCATGTGAATTGCTTCGTCTATCAGAATACAGCTGTCCGGCAGCGCTAAAAAGCTGTTCGCTAGCTACACTAGTTGGTGGGGCTGATAAATATTTTATTTCTACAGCTTTTATATTTGTAAATGGACTTGAATTCCAATACTAAAATATATTTATATTTCTGGGACTTAAACATTTTAATTTTTTTTTCAATAAAATTTTCGTTTGGTTCTGCTACTTCTAAGTCTGGTACAGCATCATGTCTATCCCAAATTGATGAACCTGTTATTCTCTTTTTAGGATTACTTGCCAATCGATTTTTTTTTTATTTAATTATATCGCATTAAATTTGATTATTTGCTTATAAGTCTTGTAGGTATATTTCTGGAAATTTTTTTTAAACTCTTTGCTTTTTGAAATTTTTTCACACACATTGATATTTAAATATCGTTGTTATTTTTTTGGTATTCTATCATATTCAACGTTGTATTTTTTATGTAGTTTTTTTTGTAAATTCTGAAAAGTAAATATAACCACAGTTGTTATTTATTTGTGCTTTTTATAAATAATCATAAAAAGTTCGGTAGTTCGGCCAAATTCGGCCAAAATTTGGCGAACTTCACTTTTTGGCCGAAGCCAACTACACGGTCGGACACTACATGTTAGTCTATACTATTAGATTACAAATATGTTAATTTTTTAAAAATCGAAGAAAAAAAAAATGGCGAGCACTCAAAATTGTTTATGCAAGAATTACCCAACTTTGGGGAGCCATATTGCCGTCCCCGGGTGTCTGGGAGGTTCTACATCAAAACTTAAACTTCATATTACGTTACCTGTGCCTAATCCGATTGAAATCTGACCACTAAGTAAGCAATGGCCGAATTATTTCTCTTGTTTCATTATTATAGCTTAAGCTACTTTTGCTATAACAAATTTAAAAACTAAATTTTAATTATTCACTTAAGCCATGATATTTTTATTTACATTATTTAGTATACGTTACATAATTTTATTTTTACAAAAATCAAACAGAAAAAAATTAAAAAAACGTAATTTTATAAAATATCTGGTATCTCGAAAACTAATGGAGATATCAAAAAACGGACATTTTTGCAAAACTTAACCTGCTCACCACGTACCCATGTATACAAATGTCTTAAGTGTTCTGATTCCACTCGTTCGCCGTTCCATTTCATATCGTTTAATTTTTTAACAATGTTTCATATTATTATCGGAGTGTTTAAATTTGTATTTTCATGTAAGTGTATGGGTAAACACATTATTTAGACACACTGTGGTTGTTTTATAAGATAAGACAAGATTTTGTTTACATTTAATTTAAAACAAAAAAATATTCCTACTTAGCAGTAATTTATATTTAAATTTCATCCATTTATATAGTTGGCATAGGTTACGCTCGTAAATTTAGTCAAAGAAGTTCTGGCAAAGTCCTTTTGTAAACGTTGGAAAATCACTTTTAACAGATGTTTTTTCCAGTGGTTGTTTTTCATAGGCAAAGCGTTCTAAATAACTGCTTCCCAATGCTTTTTTCTTGGTATTACTGTTAATCAACGCTCTGGGTAGTTTCTAATATCAGTAATTAAGATCAAATGAAAACACGTTTTATTTATTATTCTTCAATTAAAAACTGAGCCCAAGAGGGCTCAGACATAAATGTACTATTCGATTGAAAACGCTACAAATTCTAAGATAATATTTAAATTATGTCTTATATAGATGAAAAAGAAGCAATTTTTAGTGAAAATTAAATCGCAATATCTCAAAACCCGTTGCTCCGATTGCAAAAATTTAAAAATGTTAGATGTCGCATTGACATGCTTTTATTAAAGCAATTTAAGGTAAATTTTCTAAAATCTAAATCTTTTGTACCAGGGTTAAAGCTTTCCGATTTTTCTCAAATCCGCACCACATAACTTTTAGACCTAGTGCTACAATATTCCAAACAGTACATAGAAATTTTCCGAAAAAGTTTATCTTCATACAAAAAAATAACGCTCTAATGAGCTCATTAGTTCTAAATGGTCCGCCATCTAACGTTTTTTTTTTCAACTAGTGCTTATTTCGTGAATGGTAACACTTGGCTCTTGTCTGATTTGACCGATAATTAGTTTTATCCTTCCGCTGAACGAATATGGTTGTGTATACGCTTGAACAACGCTGGGAAATATTGCGACATTACTTTGAAAATCATGGTAATGTTGCAGAATGTGTGCGAAAATTCAAGTCAGCCGCAGAGCTGATGTCGTTTGGCCACCTCGGGGCTGCGATTTGACACCGTTGGACTATTATTTGTGGGGTGCCGTCAAAGATAAGTGTTACGCCAACAAGCCAGAGACAATTGACGCTTTAAAGGACAATATTCGTGAAGCCATTGGTGAAATACAGCTGCACACAATCGATAATTCGATAATGTGCTTAAAAATTGGACCGATCGTGTAGGCTACTGCATGGCCAGCCGAGGCAGCCATTTGAATGAAATTATTTTCCATTATTAACCGGAAGGATTGTACTTTCAAATAAAAAAAGAAATTTGAGAAAATATTCAGTAGTTTTTTTTATAGCATTTTCAAAAAAAAAAAGTTATTTGGCGGACCCTTTAGTTGTTTTTTATCCAATTTAATGGCGGGTTAGACTTTTAATTTAAATTATAATTACCTAGCCTGAAGGCCATAATCGGTTACAAATTTCTACTAAATTATATTAAGTAAACAATAAAATTTAATATAAATAAAATAATAAAAAATTAGATAATATTTCAAATACAATAATACTAGAAATAAACAAAAAATATATATATATAAATAAAAAGGAGTGATAATAGTTCATTTATTTATAAAATCCCCAAGTTTTACAAAAAAAACACGAGCAAGCTTTAATTAAAAAAAAACCCTTGCCTAAAATATTAAGTTTCTTGTGAAAATAATAGAAAAATTTTCTTCCTATAAGTATTAATAGACAAATCGAACGACTTTAAAAATTAAGTGGCAATTTGTTATACTCACGGGCAACTCTAACAAAAAAAGATCGCCCCAAAAGTGGAGTAAGTTTCGGAATAACCCATTGTCTATTTCTAGTAGATCCACCAAATTTGAAAATATTAAACAAAAATTTCGGGGTTTGCAATTTATATATTTAAAAAAATGCAAAATACACTTGTACACAATTTGAACAAAATTATCAAAAGAACATGCCAAAAAATTTAAAACATAAGACGAAATGTGATGACGCAATCTAAGACAGTATAAATATCTCCAGAATACACTTCTAAGCAATATAAAAATATGTATTGGCATAATCAACCCATAAACGACCTTAAGCTTGACATTAAATGCTAGTATAACATCTAAGCTATACAATTTTCTCAAAGTTAAATTAACTTTAGAAACAACCGCATTGACATGATCCTGAAAACTCAACTTGTAATCTAGAGTCACACCAAGACATTTAAATTTTTCTACATTACCATTTAAAATTTTCTACAAATTTAACTGCATTACCATTTAAATTAATAGTAAAGTTATAAATATCGATCGCAATCGCTCTAGATTTACCAGAATTAACATAAAGATAATTGGAAGATATAAAATTATCAAGTAAATTAACAGTATAATCTATCATATTTTGCATTACATCAGGGAATTGCCTATCTCCTTTAAATAAAATCTGAACATCATCTGTAAACGCAATTGAAGGCACCAAAATATTAAAAAGATCATTAATAAACATAATAAAAAGTAGAATTTTTAGAAATTTCGAATTTTCTTATGTCATACAGCTAAAGCATATTTTTCTATTCATATAGTATTTCTGCAATACTTGCAAAATTTTGAAAAACTAGTTTTTTCTATTGTTCTTATTAAAGGTGTGTGTATTTTTCGAATTCATTCTATAGATTTTTTAATATATTTTTATCTCAGTAGGTTATTAAACCTTTTCATTTTATGTTTATTATAAACGAGCTGTGGCCAATTTTTAAATTATTTTTACCTAAAGGCTGTAATTATAAAAGCATTTTCAAAAAAATTAATTAAACAAAAATTTCTCATTCAAATTTCACCAAAATATATTTTCATTAAATAAATTATATTTAAGTACGTAAAATAATTTTCCAAAAATTTAAGTAGTTATTTGAAAATGACATTTTTTATCTCATCTCTAATAAGAATTTAGGCAAAAGTTCCATCACGCAGTATGTCCGTACATTTTGAATTCGTTGTCTCTAACATAAACAGTTTTCCTGTACCTTAACATTTTCTTTTATTTAAGTTTTCTCTTATGATCATGGATGGTAACCGTTTCGATGAGGGTATCGGTGGCCTAACGCTATTTTCGTTTATTTCGGTAATGTTATTTTAGGGATAACGGGTTTTCAGTTATTTCGGTAACAGTATTTTAATGATAACAGCATTTAAGTTATTCAGGTAATGTCAATTAATGCACATCGATAATTTTAGGCCCATTATAACCGAATTCTAATGACTAGCTACCCTGCAGGAAATGTCAATAGTGAAAAAGTATTGATTCACTATTGACTGTGTCACCAGTACTACTAACCAAATATTCCCCAGGCAATGTAATTTGTTATAGACATTTAACATGTACGTGTCATTGAAAATCACTAGTGACATTAGAACTATTGACTAGGTAGTGAATAGGTAGTTCTTATGGGGCCATATGTAGACATTGGAACCAAAGATTCACTAGCGACTAGGTAGTTTTTATGGCACCATATGTAGACATTAGAAACATAGATTCACTAGTGACTAGGTAGTTCTTATGGGACCATATGCAGACATTGGACCAAAGATTCACTACTAATTATTTCTAATGGGACCATATGTAGACATTACATATTCCTTATTGTCTAATCAAAACGACTTTCATGGAACGCACTCTAAGAGCATCTAATTTCGATGAAATTTTTATATGTTAATGATTTTAATTATGTTTCTTATAAAGAAACTATACAGAAAATTTGTATCTTTGAAAAGAAAATTGTAAGAGCCACTCAATGGCACCACAATTTTTGGTGCATTTCTTGGCACGTTTTTGTGGTAAATAATTAAAAAAATATTTTGTGTAAACTTCATCATTATTTCATAATTCATTATTTTCATTATTCTAACACTTAAGTTTTTCATCCAAACACGTGTATATCAAACAAAACTTTAAAAAGAATCAAAAAGAAGAAGCAGAACTACAAAATTCATCTGTCACAAAATGTCTCTACCCATCAAAAGCAAAGTAAAAAGTGTAGACTCTTAGTTGACAATGTCAACAAAATAGTAGACAAAAGTGGAGACTTGGAGACACTTGACCCCAAGCTTCCTGCAGGGTAGTTTCTGATTAAGCTTTGGGAAAATATTATTACTTATTTACAGCGATTATTTTTTCTGATTTTGTCAGATTATTTCGGTAACGGCATTTTAAGGATAACGCTATTTCAATTATTTCGCTAACTGTATTTTAGCAATAAAGATATTTGAGTTATTTCGGTAACGGTATTTTAGGGATAGTGGCATTTTAGTTAAATTGGTAACGATGTTTAAATTATTTCGATAACGTTATTTTAGGGATAAACGATAGTCAGTTGAAAGGGTTTTAAATCGATAACGATATTTAGCGATATTGCCTTTACTTTTATTCTCATTTCTTTGTTATATTTTTAGCCACCACCAGCCCAAAATGGGGGCACTGCAGAGGTGCATGTTAATGGTATGAGCAATGGCCATCATAGTAGCAGCAGCAGCAGTAGTAAACATCATAAATCTTCAAGCAAGGATAAACATCGCGATAAGGATAGAGATCATCATAAGAGCTCTTCATCAAGCAGTCATAAGAGCAGCAGTCGGTAAGTTAGATGTGGGGAAAACATTAAAGGTCATGGCAAACGTTAGTTAATTAATAGTAGTGCTGGTAAAATAATGAGTAGTGGGTATCTCTTCTTTTTTTTAGTACTCGATTCTTAAAAGTAACTACTCGATATTTTTAGAGAAGTATTTTAGACAGAAAAATAATATTGTACATAAAAGCGACTCTGCTTAAATAATTAACATTAAAGTACAAATCTGCTACGTTAAAACAAAAAAGTTTAAAAACGATAAAAACATAGAATAGTTTAAAAATATATTATTAAAATTTTAGTTGTCAATAAAAGTGCAAATTTTCATAAAATTTCTGTAAAATACCCAAGTATATTAACAAAAAGTTGTTGAAAGCACTTTATCTAGTTTATAATTATAGTCTTTTATCATAATAAAACAAAATAAACCACATTTCAGAAGCAGTATTAAATTTAAAAACTTTAATCTAAGTTTAAATATAATCTACATCCTAAAAACTCGGCCTTAAAATGATAAAATTTATTAGATTAATTAGGCATAAGAACCATTTTTGATTTACTAATCCCTTTATTAAATATGGGTCATTTAAACGAAGCATATTGAAGAGCCGAAAACGGAATAAATAAAGAAAATTTGGAGTGTGCTTTTAGTTTCCGACACCTGATTTATGATGGCAAAAATAGAATGTTTTATCCAAAAAATTCATCGAAATAGGGCTCAACATTTTCTGTCACCACTAATTAGTTTCACCAAACATTTTTTTTATTCTTTTTTTTTACCTCTGAAAACTTTCTCACTAAAAACATTTTCTTTTATTCTTTTTTTACCTTCGAAAACTTTTTCACTAAAAACATTTTTTTTTTCGCTGTTTCAAGCAACAATTTTTTATCAATTATTTTTTAGTGAAAAAGAAAATGTTTTCATTTGCTTGCCCGAGTTCGGTATTTTGTTGCTGAGAGGCGTGGGAAGTGTAGTCTCTCTATTTGTATATACTCTTTGGTTTTTAACATCTTGTTTTTGTAATCGAGAGAACATTTTTCTAATAAATTTACAAGGTATCGTTATGCCATGGGTTTTCACTCAAAAATATTTCTTCACCAGAAAAGTTGTTTTTACATACAAAAAAGGTGTTCACATAAAAACTTAGTTTTTTCACCTCTATAATGTTTTTTTAATTCTACTCTTTAATTTTACTTGTACGCTGGGATTGTGTAAAAAGTCGGCAAAACAGAATATAATATAGGGAAGAAAATGTTGGCCAAATCCAAGTTTTACCTTAACAACTTTAATACTAAATCTTATACCCAACTAAAATATATCTATATAATATATATATTTATTATTTAAAAATAAAAATTATGTTTTTTTTTGTTTTTTTTCGACCTTTAATTAATTAAAGGTCGAAAAAACATAATTTTTATTTTTATATTTATTATTTATACAGTGATAAAGAAAAGCATAGCTCTTCATCATCTAGCAGCAAGGATAAACATCGCGATAAAGATCGCGATGATAAACATAAAAGCTCATCTTCCAGCAGCTCCAGTCATCGTGACAAGGATAAGGAACGTAGCAGTGATAAAGACAAACACAAATCATCTTCATCATCATCATCTACAAGCCATCATAAAAGTTCTTCAAAAGATAAGGATCGTCGTGATAAAGATAAAGATCGTAAAGAGAGTTCAAGTAGCTCTAGCAAGGATAAGGATCGCAGTGACAAAGACAAAGATCGTCGTCATAAATCATCATCAAGTTCTTCCAGTTCTCGTGACAAAGATCGTGACAAGGATCGCCATCGTTCATCATCATCGTCGTCATCATCAAAACATAAACATTCCAGTTCTTCTTCATCGAAACACTCATCATCATCTCATGACAAATCATCACGAAAAGATGGCGAATTCGTTAAGCCTGAACCTTTGTCACAACCATCAAATCATTCACAAGAAAATGGCTTCGCAGTTGATGTTTTAGCACAAGATATCAAAAAGGAAGCTATTAAACAAGATCCCCTAGAAACTAGTAACAGCAATGGTTTCAACCAATCTTTCGAAGATAATGTTAAAAGAGAAGAAGAAAGAAGTTTTAATGTCTCACAAGCCAGTTCTTGTGATTATTCCATGTCACAGTTTCAAGAAGACGAGCCAGCATTTGTTGCCAAACAAGAAGCAAACAGTAATCAAGAGGATGGCTTTATAAAAGAGGAGGAAGATGAGGAAATGGAGGAAGTAAAGCAGGAAGAAGATGAAGAAGAGGACGAAGATGAAGATATGCCCTTGGCCATGCGTAAAACTAAATCACGGCAATCTGCCCAAGAAGAGGATGTGGAGGAAGAAGATGACGATGAAGAAGATATACCTTTAGCTAAACGTAAAATTAAGGCCGAAGAAGAAGAGGACGATGAAGATATTCCATTATTGGCTCGTAAAAAACAAAAAAAAGAATCCAAGTCTTCGAAATCAAAGGATAAGAAAAAGAAACGCATTAAAATAGAAGAAGATGAAGATGATGACTATGACGATGAAAAGCCTAAAAAGAAAGTTAAAAAGGTTGAACCCACCAGAACTCCTGTTAAAACTGAAGCCGATTCACCCACAAAACGTGGCAGGAAAGAAAAGAAAAATGAAGAAGAAGATGAAGTTTGGAGATGGTAAGTTAAATACTATTTGGCTTAAACGTAAAATACAAAATATTTTTTTTTTATATTTCTCTGAAAACTGGAGTAATCTTGAGATTTGAAGTGCGATAATACTTTAATAGACATTTCCCTGAAGTATAATTTTCACAATTGCCACTTATAATAGAAATATTTTTATGAGGATAGAAAACGATTTACACTTTAAACCACAACAAATATTACAGGAAAACTCGGTTATTATAATTCATCGGTTATTATGATTCATACATGGCACTAATGAATTGAGTGATCTAATGAAATGATTCGTGTACCATTGCATTAATATGAATTATAATGAAATTATAATTAATTTTCCTTGTATTTTTTTTTTAATTAATGTGGGTTTAATTTCATTAATTAATGAAAATGGTTTTAAATTTCATTACCATTAATAATTCATCAATTAAAAAACTTAATTAATAAAAATTGGCTTAAAAAAAATCGTTGAAATCAGGAATGGAAAGTTTATTTAAAATAATGAGACCGAAATTTTTAAATTATGTAGACATTAATTTTCACTCTGGTTTGTTACCAAGTAAAGTAGAAATGGAATGTAACAAGTTCCATTGGAACTCTAAATACATTGAACAAAATGGAAAAGAACTGGGAACAAAATTTGAATTTAGCGTGATCTTAAAAACAACCACATGTTCTCTTAATTTTTTGTTTACCCATTTACGTACGTGAAAATACAAATTTAAATACTCTGATAATAGAATGGAACATTGGTTCAAATAATATATGGAATGGAACAGGGAACGAGGGGAATCGGAACATTTAACACATTTTTATTATCGGAAGTGTTACGTAGGTCGAGTTTTGCAAAAAAAAAAAATCTAGAAATGTTGAGGTTAAGAAGAAGAATTAACGTTTTTCTCTTAAAAATTATAAACACTATTGATTTTTAAATCAGACTAGACTAGTTTCTCCCTCTTTTTATGGACAGGCGTCATAAGTGATTTTCCATTTAAATTGTATTATTATTTGTGTCTTATAATTGGCAGATTGTCTCTATATGATAAATTTTTCAACAACCTGCTGCTGTAAGAATCAAAACAATTGTCAAATCTGATTTCAGTGTAATTTCATTGTGGTGTGTCCTAAAAAAGATACATAATTGACACCCTGTTAATACGAACTCGTTAATACGAAACCTTGGTTAAGACGAACTGTTTCGGACAGTCCCACAAACACAATTTTATATTATTTTAAATTTTTAATATGGATTTCCCAAAATTTTTTCAAAATTTCTTTAAATTTTCATAAATTTTAAAACGAACACACTGACATTATCTTTCAAATACCTAATTCATGGGATAAACCTAATTTTGGGGAAAAATCCTTATTATATGGCAGCACTGTTATTTTTGCAAACAGCTGTTATCAATATTTTGACATTTGAAATTGAGGTTATGTATGTCCGTCATTTAGTGTGTATTTGTCAGTCACACACTCACTGTGTGTGTAAAAACTTTGCGTAATGCATTTATTTTTTCATTTTTTTTTACAAAAATGACAAAAACAAATGTATTTGTTTCAACAATATTACGATACTCATGCAAAAATATTTGGACAACAAAGCAAAATAAACATTTTTTACGAATAGCGAAGAACTTCAGTAGTTGTTCACAACTTTTACCGCCACCTCCACTGGTGTCCAAGTCTTCGTTATCAATTTGCAATTATACGACAAAAACTAAAACAAAACCCGAAATTAAACGTTCATCGATTAAAACAAAACATAAATCTCATATTTCTTCTCATTTTGCATTTAGGTGGGAAGAAGAAAAGCGTGAAGATGGTGTTAAATGGAATACCTTGGAACATAAAGGTCCTGTTTTTGCTCCACCCTATGAAAGATTACCCAAAAATGTACGCTTCTTTTACAATGGAAAGCCTATGGAATTGTCCGAAGTAACCGAGGAATGTGCTACTTTTTATTCTAAAATGTTGAATCATGAATACTGTACCAAACAGATGTTCAATGATAATTTCTTTAAAGATTTCCGCAAGACAATGACTAAAGATGAAAAGGAAATTATAAAAGATTTCAATAAATGCAATTTCGAAGAGATGCATCAATATTTCACAGCAGAATCCGAAAAACGTAAAAATGCCACAAAAGAACAAAAACTTGCCAAGAAACTGGAAAATGAAGCTTTGATTAAGGAATATGGCACCTGTATTATTGATGGTCATAAGGAGAAGATTGGAAATTTCCGTTTGGAACCTCCCGGTCTATTTAGAGGTCGTGGTGAGCATCCTAAAATGGGCATGATCAAGAGACGTATACGAGCTGAAGATGTATCCATTAATTGTGGCAAAGACTCAAAAGTGCCTAAACCACCACCTGGCCATCGTTGGAAAGAAGTCATACACAATAATACTGTAACTTGGTTAGCTTCATGGGTTGAAAATGTTCAAGGTCAAGTAAAATATATTATGTTAAATCCTTCCTCCAAGTTAAAGGGTGAAAAGGATCATGTTAAATATGAAACTGCACGTAAATTAGCTAAATCTATAAACAAAATTCGTGATACATATCGTAATGAATGGAAATCTAAAGAAATGCGTGTACGTCAGCGAGCTGTTGCTCTCTATTTCATTGACAAGCTTGCGCTGAGAGCTGGTAATGAAAAGGATGAAGATCAGGCTGATACTGTGGGTTGTTGTTCATTGCGCGTGGAACATGTTGCTCTACACAAACAATTAAATGGCAAGGAAAATGTAGTTGTCTTCGATTTTCTGGGTAAAGATTCTATACGTTATTACAACGAAGTTGAAGTCGAGAAGAGAGTTTTCAAAAATTTAGAACTTTTTATGGAGAACAAAAAAACTGGCGATGATTTATTTGATCGTTTGAATACACAAGTTCTTAATGAGCATTTAAAGGAATTAATGGATGGTAAGTTTTAATGTTTGAGTTACAAAACCCAAAATGAGTCAGAAATAGGATCAAAACATATTCACCCCTATCGTGAATAAAAAGGGAAATGTGTGTTCCCATGTAATTTTCATTCCCCCTCAAGTGAAAATTGGTATCGTGAATTTCCCCTGAAATTGTATTATGGTATACACGAGTGAATGATTAGACAAAGGGAATAAATTTCGAGGAAACTTTTATTCAAGATTGGAATTGAGTGAAAAAGGAAAACAATTCACACAAAAAAATCTAGGGGGACTTTTATCAAAAACAAGGGTTTAATGTTCTTTTTTCTAGTACGGATTGAGTCTGTTTTTTCTCTATTATAGGTTAAAAAATTCCAAATATTTAAAAAAGGGTATACAAAGGGTATAATATTATCAAGCACAGTAGGAGCATTTCAACTAGTAACTATTTGTAGGAAAGTTTGTCAATCAACTTAGGAACATTATTTGAAGAAAAATATAATTACATTTAAAAATGTTGGCAATTCTTCCACTTTTATTTTATGAAATTCAAGCAAAACATATATATAATAGTTCTACTTTGTTTGTATACAAATCCTTATATAGCTTAATAGATTGTTCTATTTTCTTTGCATTTAAAATGTAGCCTTTTGATTTGAATGTAATAAAATTACAAATTATTTATTAAATATTAAACAAATATTTTAAATTAGTTATAATTAATACCTAATACTAATAGATTGTGGAACCATTCATCACATTTAGCATCAAGAGCAAAAACCAAAAGGCCGGAAAATAGCACAATACCAATGTAGTCAACTAAAAAAAATATAATTGGGGTTAGAAAATGTCTTCTTATTTAACAGTTTAATATACTGACTTATTTTTTATAACTTTTCAAGCTACTTTTGAAAAACGCACAAAAGACAGTTCGATTTATATTAATATATTTTTTATTAAATGTAGTTTCACTATACAAATATTAAATTCCATTTATAGTTCACCATTTCTGCTTTGTTTTGTATCTTATATTTTTTTTTTCATGCAAAAAAAAACATTTCTAAGTTTTTCCACTCAGTAACAAGAAATGACCTATTATCTGTTATGTTCGTTTATATTTATTTTCATTTCATTTATTTATTCAGTCTTTGGAAACAAAAATTCCTTACAAACTATGATTAAATCAAAAATTTAATATAAATATATATAATATCTTAAATATAATACAGCTTAATTACTTAAAAACTATGTTAAGAAACAGCTTAAATTTATCCTTGGACGTGGAATAATTAGCTTTCATGATTCTGTTGCAGACTAAAATTGATTTCATTTAAATAAATAAACGTACGTAGTTTACCAAGTAATGCTTGATTAAAATATGTACACAAAATGTTAGAGGTATGCAATATAAGTTTGACATTTTGTAAAGATTTAGCACAATAGGAACAGTTTTATAAATATATACAAATGTTAAGTACTATTTAATAATGTAGGAAATGACTTGTTACTTGGAAAGTAGCTTAGGAAAATTGTGCAAACGCAAATATTAAATGAACACAATGGGATACATAATTTATACAAAACTTAAAAAAAAAGAACACAGAATGTTAATGAAAAAAATTCTATAAAGTATTCTTTAATGGGAATTTCTTTTATGTAGGATCGAAATATATTTTTTTTTGGATTTTTTTTTTTTAATTGTTTACAAAATATTTAATTGAAGGGCTTATTGTAAAAACTTGATAAGTAGAGCTAGGAAAAAATGAGTAGTGGGTATCGAGTATTTGCCTTTTTTTGGTTACTCGATATTTAAAAGTAACTACTCGATAAACAATACAAAAATGCGACTCCTCTGAAAGATTTAGCATTTTACAATTCTGCTAGAATAAAATAAAAATCAAAGGTAAAAAGTTTAAAGGAAAAAGTTAAAAAACTACAAAAAAAACATTAAATAGTTTGTAAAAAAGTTAAAAAACATATTTTTAAAATTTTAATTTTCAATAAAAGTAAACTTGAATAATTTTAATTTTCAAAAGTGAAAATTTTTGTAAGAAATTAAAGCGAATTTTAAATTTAAAAAACCGTTAAACAAAAAAATATTATTTGCATATTTGAATTCAACAGATATGAAAGACAGATACTAATAAGTTATGTCAGTTAAATAGACGATAGTAATGCAGCTTTAAAATGATCGAGTATCTAATTTAAAAATATCGAGTATTAAAAAGTAACCGAATCTACCATCACTATTGATAAACCACATTTAAGTTTTAGTTTGTTTTTGTATTTTAAAAGATAACAAATTCAAAAAATATGATTTTTGGAGTACGTTTATAATCTAGGTACTTGAAATAAGTGTGTAAGCAAGGTTTCTATCAAATATTAGTCAATGGCTGTCTAGGAAACAGCGAAAAACAGTAAATGTGGCTTATCAAGTTTTTACAATAAGCCCTTCAATTATATTTCTGAGCCAATTCTGAGCCATTTTTTGGAGTTAATAATTTTCTTCAAATTTTTTTTTCTTTTTAGAAAGCTCATGTTTTCGCCCAAAAATTAGTAATTAAAAAAAATTCAATTTTAAATATGTGCTTTATTTGATTCATTTTCGACTCATAGAATAAGAACCCCTTAAAAAAACTAATTTCACTTTATTCCAAATTAACATTTATTAACAATTATTTTTATCTTTACCTCTCAAAAGGTCTTACCGCCAAAGTATTCCGTACATACAACGCTTCAATAACATTACAAAATCAATTAAATCTCTTAACAAAAGAAGAAATGACTGTACCCGAAAAACTCTTGGCATACAATAGAGCTAATCGTGCTGTTGCCATTCTTTGTAACCATCAACGTTCAGTGCCCAAAAGTCATGAAAAGTCTATGGAAAATATCAAAGAGAAAATAAAACAGAGACGTGAAGCCATCGATGAATGTGAAGCTGAATATTATGTATGTATTAAATAAACATATTTTATAAATTATTTTTATTAAAACAATTGTATTTGTATTTTAAAGGATCTTAAAAGGGCAGCTAAACGCGGATCAATGAAGGAAAAAATCAATGCAGATAAAAAGGGCAAACAATTGGAACGTTTGAAGGAGCAATTGCAAAAATTAGAATTACAAGAGACTGATAAAGATGAAAATAAAACTATTGCTTTAGGCACCTCCAAATTGAATTATTTGGATCCACGTATTTCAGTGGCTTGGTAAGTAGAGCGTAAATTTAATAATTTCCAAAATACATAAATTTTTCTCGATGTGTTAACTCATTATTGACACACTGTTTCGTTTGCGAC
Source organism: Delia radicum (assembly GCA_021234595.1). Classification (NCBI taxonomy): domain Eukaryota; kingdom Metazoa; phylum Arthropoda; class Insecta; order Diptera; family Anthomyiidae; genus Delia; species Delia radicum. The sequence continues at coordinate 225,537,249 of CM037852.1, read as the reverse complement.
CCAGTACTTTTAAACGGCTACATTTTTTAATCGATAATGATAATTATCCTTAATTATTATTATAATTAAGTAATTTAAAGTCCTTAAAATAATTCAATAAATCTTGACTACAATCGGGAATACAACAAATTGGAAAATTGTTATCCAGAATTGCCAAATAATTGTTTGACAAAGTCAAGTTTCACCCATTTCGGATGGAAGGTTTTTAAAAATATATTTGTAGTTTCTTGCAAATAATCAAATAAAATTTAAAATATTCACTCTTTACTTATACTGCAGCAACTTTACTATCTGACTAAAATCATTGAACTTTTCCTTAATTAAAAAATTAATATTTTGCTCCACAAATACCCATTAATAAAAAAAAATTAAGAAAATTTTAAAGTCTTGTATTTTTAATAAGACATTCTTATTTTTTGTAAAATATCGAATATTTTTAATAAATTTAATAGTAACGTTAACAAATTTGTTGCAAATTTTGTTTCCTCTTGAACATCACTTTAATTATATTTCTTGAATATTGTAAAGATGTAAAGCAAAATATCCACATTAATCTCCATAAAAAGACGACCTTCTTGGTGGGTAAGTTTTTGAAGATGTATGAAAAATAAAAAGGCTATACATGTATCCCTCGATTTACGCGGCACGTTGGGACCGAAAAAAAAACCGCGTAATTCAAAACAGCATAAATAAAGGTTCTATATCAATACAAAATTTTGTTTTGGGACCAGCAATATAATAAACCGCGCAAATTGAAACACTAACTTCATACAAAATTTAAATTTGGGACCGAAAATCCGTGTTAAAAGAAAAACTTATTAATATAATTAAAATTAAATTTACTTTATTTGTACTTTTCAATAGTTATAACAAAATGTTATTTGTAAAAATAGTATATTTAAACTAGCTTTGAAAAAAAATTCAAAATTTATAAATTAACAAAAAATAACGAAAATTTTATAAAAAAAAACTTCATTCCGGCTTTTTAAATCAATAAAACATAAATTAATAAAAAGAAAACAAAATATTCATAAAAAAATATTAAATATTATACATATTGCTAATCTTCTCAGATTTCGTCATAGTTAAAATCTTCAGTATCTTCGTCAAAGACTACTTTTTCAGAGTCTTTGTCTAGTTAACGTCTTCAGAATTTTGGTCACAATTAACGTCTTCGTCCACTTTAAAGAAGTCTGTTATTCACTTTTGCTTTTTTTGCTGTTCCTATTGTTTTAAAAGTTCTTCGTATGATGCCAACGATTTTTTTATTGAACAATGAAATAAATCTGATCGATTTGTACAAGGGTCATTATCAGTGGAAAATTTTATCAAATCCTTAGCCATTTGTATAAAAGTTTTCAACTTAGAAGAATCAAAATCTCGATTATCCTCACTATCACTTTCGTCTTCAGTTGATTCATCGGGGTTCGTGGCTAATTCAATGAGATCTTGTTCTGTCAATTCTGGAACATCATTTATCGTCTCCAATATATCCTCATCAACAATTTTTTCAAATAATTCAGATGTTTCAATTACTTGTAGTATTTGAGCAACTTCCGCTGTTAACGGAGTAACAACATTATCATTAGGAAAACCAAAACCAGAGCAAATTGTTTATTTTTTATTACCTTTACAGATTTTTTACACTGCAAATTAAATTTAACCTCTTCTTTTTTGCAAACAGCTGATAATTTTTAAAGAAAATGGTGTAATGCGCGCAATTAGAGGGTTGCCACTAATTTTAAATCGAGCTATACTAAAAACGCGTAAAAAAAACGCGTTATACAGAATAATGGTCACTATTATTAAATAGCGTTATATCGAAACCGGGCAAATAAAGTACGCGTAAATCGAGGGATACCTGTATATGTTTATACAACATAAAATTTAAAAGTTGGCCCCAGATTTGATAGCAATTGTCAATAGAGAATAAAATAGCTTAATAATAGATGAGATACATTTCGTTCATATCTCACAATTTTTAAATTTTTTATAGCAGAAATATCAAAAAAAAAAAAAAAAAAAAATGGAAATTTCGCTGATTTTGATGATTTATTAAGAACATAAAAAAAAAAACTTAATAACTCGGCCATTTTCAAATTTGAATTTTGTTTAAATTCGTTTAAAACTGTGGGCTCTAGACACATTTCCTCAAAAAAAGTCAAATTTTCCCACAGTGCCTGGGCTAAATAAATATTTAAATAAATAGGGTCTAGACTATTTACACAAATTGCACTTGTCTCTACTGTATTAAAATTAAATATATGTGTGCAATCATTTTTACCATGATCTATACAAAAACATACAGGGTCCAAAAAGAGTGTTCACGTGGACACGTGAGTTTCTTTCCGCAAGAAGTTGGTATACTGGCGATACTTGCGTGAATCACAAATACAATTAAAGTTCGTGGAAACTAACCAAAAAGCACGATCAAATGGCAAAATAGCTGAAGTTTACTTTTTCGGACACCCCTCAAAACAAAACAAAAATTATGTGAATTTTTTGTTCTATTGTCGGTTTAGAGGGTTGAGGCCACTGTTGTCACCAGGCCCCAAAAATAGTTACGCATAGTAACATATACGTGTTTGTACTCAAACGAATGCAAACGAATTTTCTCACGATTTTAGAAATGCATTTTTTTTTTAGATCCATAAAATGTGGCTCTCTCCATATCCATAAGATCCCCTGTGAGTCTGCAATAACAAATGAACTCCTAACCATAAAGTTTGGGTACTCAAAAAAGCTGAAATTTTCTCACGAATTCAATTATGACCATTATTTAAGCATTCATAGAAGTCATAAAACTGCGGCAGTCTGGTGTATGCCTTGTGTCCGTAAAATTTTTCAGTAAAAATGTTTTCTTCTTCCTGTAAAGAGACTAACTAAAAAAAGAAAATTTGTTTGAAAAAATCGCACCATTTTTTTAATTCTGCGGCACCAGGTGTCACAATTTAAAAAATAAGGCTACAAATCAATTTTATTTAATCATAATCACTTTTTATTTAACTTCATCAAAGTTAAAGTCCAAAAAAATTAAAATTTTGGACTAAGGCGCCATCAACTATAGTTACCAAAAAAATCGAAAAATAAGGTTTTTTACTCTTCAATTTAACATATTTTGTGATCGACAGGAAATTCTCGTAAAAAAGTCAAAATCATTAAATTTACAGTTAATTCTGAAAAAGATAACGTACAAAAAATTTCTCAATTTCGTACCAGTTTTACATTTTTTTACCCAATTTTATATCTAAAATATAATTTAAATGGGTCTAGAGGGCTCCACATATCATAGATAGTAAAACAACAAATAAAAAGAGCTTTGTTTAAAAACACCAAGCTTATTTCGTAGTTGATAGAAAACAGCTGGCATGCAATTGATACGATTACAAGTCGCATCACATTTTCTGTCAAACGTTTGCTTAAATAGAGAAATTAGTCGGCCATAGAGGGAGCCATAGAGACACCTGATGCATAGATTGGTATCTAGGGAAATGCATTAGTGTCAATCATTGGTCTAGGTAGTTTTTTCAAAGTTTTTCTCTATATGTTGTAAAAAAGTAATTATCAATTTCTATTTGGGATTCGATTATATTAACTTAAACCGAACAACATTTGCATTCATTTAACAAGCTTTAGATCAACTAATATGAACAATCAAATTATTAAATTTTAATAATTTAGATTGTGTCGCTAAAAACTTCACATGGGTCTATACTTAATTTAATTTTTACTAAAAGTATGTTCACTAGGGCGGGTCAATTTAAAAATCGCTCAACGTTCAAGGAAAATCGTATTCTAGAGATCAAAATAAGAAACTTTTCCGAAAGGAACCATACCTCTAAAACGAATTTTGATGTCCCGACTTTTGACCCGTAGGGCCAAATTTTGAAAAATCCCACTTTGATATTTCAGAATGTAGGAGGAATCTCCAAGATTATGAGAGCTACTTCTTCTCCGGGTGACGCGCTAGCAGATTAATGCAAAAGTCATCATTCTAGGTGACCGTTAAGGTGTTAAAATTGAAGTTGAAAGAGGACCTTTTTAACCGTGTTTTTATAGCAAAATGGACAAATCTCGGCATTGGGATATTTCAAAAAGTAGGAGGAGTCTTTCCAAGATTAGGGTCTCTATTTCTTCTCTGCAAGACGCTCTAGCAGATGAATGCACATAACCCTACGGGTCAAAAGTTGGGACATCAGAATTCGTTTTAGAGGCGTGGTTCCTTCGGCAAAGTTTCTTATTTTGATCCCTAGAATACGATTTTCCTTGAACGTTGAGCGATTTTTTTTTGCCTCCATACAAATCGACCCGGCCTAATGTTCCTGTACTTTTTATCGACTTATTTGTTCAACAATTACCTTATAATCAGGGATGGCAGACAATACCGCTAAAATACCCTTTAGATTCAAAACCCCCTTTCAACTGACTATCGTTATCTCTAAAATACCGTTACCGAAATAATTGAAATAACGTTATTCTTAAATACGCGTTACCCTATAAATATCACAATATTACCGTTATCAATATATTACCGTTATCCTTAAAATTCCAATACCGGAAAAACTAAAATAATACCCTTAACATGCCATTACCGAAATAACTGTAAAACTTTTATCCTTAAAATACCGGTACCGAAATAAACCAAATATCGTTACCGTTGAAATACCGTTACCGAAATAAAAGAAAATAGAGTTACCTACCGACAACCGCATCGAATCGATTACCATCCATGCTTATAATTAAAAAAAATTGAAAGAAGCTAACAAACAAGGTAAAATAAAAAAAAACAAAAAAGGAACCGGTAAATGCGGCCACAGAATGAATTTGGGGCGACCCTAAACCCAAAAACACACAAAAGAAAATAACAAAAAAAAATGATAAATTTTTAATTAAAAATATACTGAAATACATAGAAACTAAAAAAAATAATTAAGGACCGGATGAAAAAAGTTCATATCTTAGCTTATCCGAAAATGGCATGCATAACCTTATCTCAAGTGATCACATAGGATCTCATCTGATATAATTTCATCCGAAAAATGGCTCTACCTAAAAATTAAATAAAATCCTTAAAAATTAAGTTTGATATACTTTTTATTGAAAATAAAAATATGTTTTTTCAACCTTTAACTGTGCAATGAAAAGATCAGATTGTTTTTCACAATTTGTTAAATAAGTTTTGGGACTTTAGCACATTTAATTACTATAAATGCAATTAATGTTTATCCCGATGAAAATAAATTTAAAATAACAAATATGCAAGTGCTTGTGCAAATTTAAATGTAACTGACACGATGTAACGATGAAAATAAATTTAAAATAACAAATATGCAGGTGCTTGTGCAAATTTAAATGTAACTGACACTAATAGAAAACATATGATTTTCTATTGTTGATTTACTTGAATAAACGTCACTACATTGCTAGGTCTGTCAAAAAAAACAGAGTAGTATTTGGAAGATGACAAAGCCAATTGTGACAATATTTTGTTGTTGTTTTTGTTTTTTCTTTGATATTTTAAATTTTGAATCTCGCTCCTAGACGAGGACAGGAAATTCTCATTGCGTTTGTGATTTAACATAACAAATATCTCTAGAAATTATAATAACAAAGTCCCCTGAGGATTTCCTTGGGCAGGAATGAAATCCGGATAGGGACACGCCTACATCAGATTGTTTTTCACAATTTGTTAAATAAGTTTTGGGACTTTAGCACATTTAATTACTATAAATGCAATTAATGTTTATCCCGATGAAAATAAATTTAAAAAGAAAATTATTCAAGTTCGAGGCCATATTCTATATTTCTTTATTAGGATATTGTCCTAACAAATAATCTATAGAGTTTTTGTTTTCAAATTTATTAATTGACCACTTTCAGGAATGTGTTAATTGATATATTTCGGGAATTTGCTAGGTTCCCATCATCAGAACTCGTTTTGAAAGAAGTGACAATCCCATGCAAACATCAAACATTCATATAACCTTGTTATCACACTAAATGAGAACTAATATATGAGCTCGAAGTTAAAGATTATCACCATTGATCAAAAATAAATTGAAAACTTGTTTGTTATGTGCAAGGTCTACCTTTGGTAGATATTCAATACACTTTTTTTGTTTTTTCCTTTTTATTCGCACACTTGTTTTGTTTTATTTAAAAACAAGATGTAAAGGGGAAGTAAACTAAGACCGTACTTTGTCTTTTTTTTCCGAGTTTGATATAATTTTTATTAAAAATAATAATTATGCTTTTTTGACCTTTAATTGTTCAATGAAAATTATAATAATTCAAATACGAGTCCATATTCTATATTTCTTTATTAGCTTTTTTAAAAAGCGTTTTCTTAATTTAAACTTGAACCCTGGGAAAAATTATTTAATTTTCAATAATACGAAAATTGTAGTAATTAAAAACAGCCCAGCAAAAAAAAATCCAAAAGGTAAGGGGTTTTGTAATAAAGAGCTGCAACTGTTGACATATAAATCATGTCGACATGACCACATTAATGTTATTGTCATGTTATGTTATGCGGCTTATGCATGTTTGACAATAACATACGAGAACACTGTTAAATTAATTGAAGATAAATCTATGCATAGTTTTTAAATTGATTTAACAGTCATCAACAGGAAAAATTACAATGTTGACATTAACAGTTATATGCGACATGTTTTAAACGCTGCGACATATACAGCATGTGTTGTTAATAATACATTGTAACCATTTGTAGTCTTATTATGTACTATATAACTGCAAATAAAATAATAAGAAAACATATTAGCTATAATTGTTATTACTTTCACGGATTTTTTTTAAGCATTTAGAAAAAAATATATTTAAATAAAACTTCTTAGATAGATAAAGAAAATCGTTCATACATTTCATAAAAAAGTGTTACACTAATTTTTTTGGAAAACAAATAAATAAGCATTTATTTGATTATTTAAACTAGACCTTCCACTCAAAAATGTTTTACAGTTACTACATGACAGTTGTTTATGTAGTAACCAGTGGTAGTTGTTTATAACTGTAATTACGGTTGTTTTTGTGTGAAATAATACAAAACTACTATTTGGACAGTTATTTAAAATAAAAAAAAAAACAACTGAAGAAAACAACGGTAATTTTTAACAGTTGTTTGAAGCATCATTTGCTTTAGTGTTTTTGTAACCAAAACAGTAATTTTACAGCGAACAGTAAAATAATAATTAGACAATTTTATTGTATCTCTTAATACATCAAAACATCATAATTTTGACTCTGTGTTTTAACTAGGATGTTGGAAATATACATTTTTGTTATAATTGATGGAAACTAAATTTTTTTGTTATTAAAAAATATGGTTTTTTTAGTTTTTTTTCCAAAAGTTAAAAAAAATTTGTCCATTTTGCTGTATCTTGCTTAGTTTTTAAGTTTTCGATATTTAAAAAATGTTCCGACTTTAAAGAAATTTTTGGATTTTTAAATTTTTCTCGATTTTTTAAATTTTTTAAAATATTTGATTTTTTAAAATTTGTTTGGTTTTTTGAATTTCTCTTGTTAAAAAAAAAAAAATAATTTTAAAAAAAAAAATTAAATTTGAAAAATATTTTTGATTTTAAATTATTTTTTTTAATATAACGTTTTTTAAAACAAATTTTCGATATTTCAATTTTTTTTTTCGTTTTCTTTTAATTGTTTCCATTTTTTAAAACAAATTTTCGATTTTTCAATTTTTTTTTCGTTTTCTTTTAATTGTTTCCATTTTTTAATTTTTTTAATTGTTAGAATATTTACTTAAGAAATAAGGAATAAAAATAATAAGTGATTCAATATTTTCATACAAGGCAGGTTCAAACAGTATTAAAAACATGCTGCAGTTAAACATTTAAAAATCGATGTTATTAAACACAACATCTCACAACAGCTTAGCTAAATGTAAATGACATGCTACAACAGTATGTTCCTGTAGACATAACATGACATAACATCTCGTTTGCGTTGACATGACATAACAGTGCATGGCAAAATGAAAATAGACATTTTTAACAGAAAATGTTGAATTGTGCAGTACTCTAGTTTGTAATCAAGCATTTTGAGCAGAACGCATTCCTTGCTAGATTACCTACTCGATTCTTTTATCAGGGTGTGAGACTAAAATCATTGATTCTATAGAATTGATTATTTTTTTATCAAAGAACTATTTACTTTATATTTTTAAGAACTACATGCATTTTTTAATAAAGAAATAGTTCCATGGTAAAACTACGAACTACTTACACAAAAAAACTAAATAGTTCCCTAGAAAAACTAAGAAGTACTTTCATTTACAACTTACATGTACAACTAAAACATTAAAATAAACTACTAAATTTTAAATTCTAAAACATCCGTATTCAAATCGAAAATTTGTATATTAAATTTTAATTAAAACTAATTTTAATTAAAACTAATTCTAATTTTTTTATTCAGTATATAAAAATTTTCATACATAAAAAAGAAATTATTTTGACTATAATATCTGATTTAAAAAAAAATATTTTACCAAAGTGCTATTAATTAACCGCGTCAGAGAAGAGCACGTGACTGAATTTTGACTCACAATTATGCGTACTTACGAGGGAAAATCGTTATCACGAACACTCACTCAGGATATTTTTCCACTAACTCACGCTCACTTGAGTAAATTCAAATTTTACCCACACGTGATTCTCCTGAGTCACCCAAATATAACGATCAAACCTCATCCGGATAAAATAAAATCCTAAAAAGTGAAACATCGAATTGTTATGATAATTTTGGAACAATTCAAAATTTGAATTAAAAAAAAAAATATATGACTCACGCACAATTACCCTCGAACATTTTTTTACACTCACTCACGATAACGGCAGTAATTTCCAATTTCACTCACAATTTTCTACTCACGTGCGCATTCCTAATTTATACCTAAAAACATTTTAACAATATTTTGGCAACATGCTATTTCTATTTTAAGTAGTATTATCCTGCAAATAAAAATTTATTTAAAAAATATATAAGATAGAATCTTTAAAATTGTATAACTTCTTTCAAAAAGAGGAACTACTACCAATAACGTCCTTTTATTAAGAAAATGTATATGATTACTTCTTGATTACAAAAAGTTATACATATACATATGTTAATAACATTGTTATTTTCTTTTAAGTAAATAATTACATTGTTATTGAGTTCATGCTTTCTGGTTTAAATTTAAAGAATTGATCTTATCGTTAGAATGCGTTTGGTATTGCAGTTTTTGACTCTTATCGTTAGAATGTGTTTGGTATTGCAGTTACTAAATTTGGCAATAAGATATGTAAGCAAGTGGGGGTATCACCTTCTTTTTGGATTTGATTTGGACACATTTGTACTTTATTCATACTTCATACTAGATTTTTTTTTTTTTATACAACATAATGGTATGTATACAACTTATAACATACAAAATATAACATTATACAACATATGTTGCATAACATCGATTCGATAGTTTTTTGCTTCAGATTCTCATTTGGGAGGCTGTAATACTTTAAAAAGCGTTATTATAAGTCTTCGCCAAAATCTCTTACGCGTGTGTCATCCTCAAGTTTAATTTGTCGTGTCATGTAAAAAATCTCTTATTTTCCATAAAACCTTTTTAGTAGAAATCAAAAATTTTCAGTCACATATTTGGTTCAAAATTCTGACATGTTGTTTGTAAGTTTTTTTTTTTTTTTCTTGATTTGTGATTACTCTATCCTCCTTTGGCCTGCGAAGGATAAGAGATTTACTTGGCTTGTCCCGTGGGATATAGCGCCATCAAAATTTCAACACGTATTCCGTTTATAGTTTAACCTTAATAAACTCTCGGAAGTCCGTGATCATACGGTAACTGTTATAATTCTCATTTTTGAAAAAATCAAAGGTGTACTTATACCGACCTAAGACCGGATACTTGGCTCTTTGGATATTGACGTTCATTACGAGATTAGTTGTCGTGGTCGAGACCACTTCATCTGTATTAATTTCATTCAAGGAAAATTTAATTGGCTTTTCTATGTAGATGCCTACACCGCCATAAACATTTCTATGTTTACCAACACAAACATAATTTGAAAAGCCAGTGCATTTATTATTATTCGCCCAAGTTTTCGATAATATCGCGATATCAATATCGTAATTATTCAAATAAAATTTAAGTGATTCCTTATTGCCTGGGTGTTTTAAAATTTGTATGTTGTGTTGTAACAGTTCCATTTTAAATTATCGGATATTGTTTGTAGCACTACCGGAAAATGCTACTATATTGTCTCTGTCTTTAGTTATCAATGCTCTGTCAATGGATCTACCAATTTCACTTAGAAAGTTTCTATCAGTTTCCGTCATTGTGTCATTCGACCATGAACTCAAAGAGGAGTTAATCATGTTTTTCAAATTAGAAATCATTTTCTCCACATCTGATACAATGTGCGGATTTTCCGTGTTCCTCTGACCTTCATAAGTTCTATTAAAATCTTTGGCGAGTTTACGCCATTGTTCCATACTTTTGCGTGCATTAGCCTCTTCTCTTTGCCTATTAGGATTAATTTTGACAACTTTAGCATACGAGTGCATTTTATGAATGTGTCATTTGAATTATTAATAAAGCGATCTGGTTTAGTTGATAACTGGGGAAAACTTTCCTCAATTCCATCCTCACCAAGAATTTCAAATCGATTACCACCAATAATCCAGCATACTTCGCTCTAGCTTCTTTTAAACTAAGGTTTTCCAAGACCATTAATCTCTTTAAACTAAGGGCTTTTTCACGTGCGGGGCAGTTTCGGTCAGTCGGAGGATGAGGGTTATTGCAATTACTGCATTTTAACATCGTAGGGTTACATTTAAATTCTGTGCCGTGTCTAGAAAAACAAGTTTTACAAGTTTTGAAGGGTTTAATAGTTACCTTTGCATAAGCAAAGTCCATTTCCTTAGGGATCTGTAAACCTTTAAAACCACCTTAACTTTCATTGTTGGTTGTCTTTGTATAGTGCCATCTTTTTTCGTCATTCTTACAAGTTTAACTATGGGTACTGGTGATTCGATAAAATAAAAAAGTTCCCTCATGGTAATGTCCTCTGTGATGTTAAATATTATACCATTCTCCAAATGAGGGTTGTTTACAAAGTTATTTGCGGCATTGCGTGTTTTAAAAAAAATTTTTGCATCTACTATAGCCTACCTTGAGTACGTTGTTAACGTTCTCGATCTTAAGGTCTATGAGTTTTTTTGTGAGCTTAAATTGATTAATAGGCGTTCTTGGTTCAGTCTTCTTCGTATCAACATATACCACATATGGTCCTTTATGATCATCATTGTAATTGGTTGGCATACCGGTTGCAGTATATTGTAAGGCATCATCCCCGTCATTCATTATCACAGCATCCTTTTGATTATCAGTCGGTTTATTGTTTTCCTTAAGTGCATTTGGTTGAGCCTTATTGGTTCTAACAACCTTCAGCCGGAGTTCCACAAAGCGTTCAAAATTTTCGGCATTTTTCAAATTTACGTTGTATTCAGTGTTCGTACTCATATCATCGTCATCAGTTGTACGCAAAATCTTGGGCGGCGGTTCCGATCCCCCCGGATCATCCGGACCCCGACGGGGCAGCACCCCGTCTGAGCCACCACTCATGATGTTATCAAAATAGCCAAGTATTCAGTCAAGATCGTATATCCTTAGCACAAAAGGAGTTTATATATAAATATAAAAGATTTCAATGATCGATTGGAATTATTACAGACGAATTTGTCAATCAATTTAACAATTTATACAAAATTAAAACCAAGCGAAAAATTTTCACAAACCACGCGCTGAGGCAAGCGTTGCCAGATCGTCAAGTTTGTAAGTTTTTCTCCGAGGTTTATTTATTGATTTATTTTATGTGTCAAAATTTAAAAAAAAAAATGTTTTTAAAGCGTATATTACATGGATCTGAAACTCTTTGACACTAGCTGTCAGTGCACGTAACTCATGAGAATGTGTTGAACATATGTCGTTTACCTAAACAAAATATATTTGAATGTATATAAAAAAATGTGTTTGTTGTTAAAAGCAAAAGAGTTTGATATCAATGTAATGTTTTAAAGGTACAAATTCAAAAAATTTAATTTTGAAGATCCAAAAGGGATCTCTTTTTAAATACGCTTGAACTTTTTCTGAAATGTTGATATTATGTGGAATTTTTATTCATAAAAATACAAAATATGTTGATGTACTTCTCCAAAAAACTGACCCATAAATATTTTCTCCGGGTGAGCGGCTAAAAAAAGAAAGACCCACAATTGAAAAAGTAAATACGTTCTTTAAAAAAAATTCTCACGAATTTTTGTTGATTACTTTAATATAGTTTGGCCCTCCGTAAGATTGTCAAATCGCAAATTTGGCTCTCAAGCCATCGCTGGCTCACATATAAACACAATGTCAGTGTTGAGTCAAAGGGGAAAATTAACTCTAATGTTGAGTAAAATCAAATCGGGAAAAAGGAACAAATTGAAATAGGCGCTTTATTATTATAAAATGACACAAAAAAATAAAATAACAAAAAATGTCCAACGGATCTATGAAGTGTCTTTAATGAGTTAAACAACCTACCAGAATATTAAGTTAAAAAGTTAATGCTTTCTTTAAAACATATTAAACGTTATATTTTTTTCTTGTTTTTAGGTGTAAAAAGCATGGTGTACCAATTGAAAAGATTTTCAATAAAACTCAAAGAACCAAATTTTTATGGGCTATACACATGGCTGATGAGAAATATGTTTTCTAAATTAATTAATTACAATATTCACAAAATAATTAGTAATAACTACTAAAACATCCACAAGAAAAAGCCCACCCAAAATCACATTAAAAAATAGTATGGCTCGCCTAAAACTTAACCCCTCAACCTTACACCCTTTCTCACATTTACATTTACAGGTACCCATACACTACGCAATATTCTTGTGCAACTTTTGATTTTGTGCAAAATATTACCAGTATATATATGTCATATATATTGGAAGGTGGTACAATATATTGAAAAAAATTAAAAAGGTTTTGATTTTTATTGCGCAACCAAGAAATTTGAAAAATATTTTATAGTGTGTTGCCCAGATTTTATATTCCTCCATAACAGAACATAATAGTGATACCATATATTGTGCAACAGTATTGTACATCTTATGGCACTGTGTAGGGCAACACAACAATAACACTGGCAATAATATTGCAAAGTGTATGAGTACCTCAACGCGATGATATTGAGTTATTGTCAATAATTTCGATTCTTTTTCATTTTATACTAAAATAGTATATAATTCATAGAATTTAATTTTAAAACTTTAGTGTTCAACATTATAAAAATTAGCTTCAAAAAGCTTGTAACTAACGAACATATTACAAACATATTTAATTGATAAATATGTTAAAAATAACACAAACATTTCTTAAATGATATTGAAATTTTGAATTCATTACTATTTAAATGTAGTAAAATCAAACTCAACTTTTCCTAACAAAACAGTTTTTAAACTAAATTTATTACAATTTTATTATGAAAAACGTTAAATTTCAGTAAATTTTAAAGTTAAATAATTTTTATATTGTTTTCATAATAAAATTGTAATGTTATTATAAAGAATTTTAAAATTAGTATAATTTATAATTAATATAAAAACAATTATTTTCCCTAATTTAAAGAATTATGATACATAATGCTGCAAAATAACCAGATCTTATAAATTATGTCATACATAATAAGATTTTGTTAAAAAAAAATTCAACAAAAATAAAATTAACTTTAATTTTATAAGTAACAAATATTGTATTTATTTTATTTAATAATAACACCTTATTATAAAGAAAATTTTATATTACAATTTATAAAATTAAATTTAGTTTAAAACAAATTATTTAAAAACAATTATTCTCCCCTTTTCCTTGAACTCTGTTTAGTTTTCTAATTTTATGTACAACTAAAATTTTGTATCTCTTGTTTTATTTCATTTCTCATACTTCATTATCCTTATCATTTTTACGTTTTAATTTTTCAATGAAAAACTTATACTGTGCAATTTTGTTTTTATTAAAAAAAAGAACTAAAATTTATTAATAATTTTTGACTTCTCCCTTGTATAAAGAAATATTATAAAACTGTTTTTTTTTCTTACACAAAAATTTTATAAAAATTGTAAGAATTTCATTAAATTCTTAAAAAAAATACAATAAATTATTTTATTTATAATTTGTTTATCTCAAGAAGGACGATTTTTTATTGTTCAGATTTTTACATTTTAATTTTTTAAATAAGTACTTGATTTTTTATTTATTTAAACTAGCAACAACGCATTCATATTAACTTTTTCATACATATACATACTATATACAAAATTACATAAAATAAATTATCTGTAGTATAAAAAATGTTATCTTATTGCAACATTTTTGGTAAGCATAAAAATCATGCCACAACTTTATATATGATAAAAAACAAAACAAAAAAAAAAAAAAAAAACTGAAAGCAAAAATCATGTTGTAACTTTTAAGTGATACTTTAGAAAAATAGTAAAACTTTAAAACAATTACATATATTACAACATATAATTATTGAATTGAGATCAAATTAAAATGAAAAACTTATTTCAATAAAAATTAAAAAAAAAGAAAAAAAATTATAATTATAAACCTCTTTGTTTTAATTAGAAGGTGTCGGGTTGTCGTTGTTATTAAAGGGAGTTTAGACTACAAAATTAATCTACTAGATTAATGATAATTCACCTTTTTAATCTTCCTCGTTTATAGGGAATTTACACACAAGTTTACCTCTCTGCAGCGTAAGACGCAAATATACGTTTTATCAAAACTATCCTGTTGCGTAAAACGTATAGCTATGTCCACCTTACATAAGTGCAGCAAGTGCTTTTTTTATATCTATGCAAAAAGGTTAATAGGGAATTCACATAGGTAAGTTAATCTACTAATGCCCGTAATTTCAAGCAATAGATACCTACCGGTGCTTAGATACCTACCCGATTTTGTTCGTGTACACGGTAGGTATCTAAGCACCAGTAGGTATATATTGCTTGAAATTACGGCCATAATGCTCGTAATTTCAAGCAATAGATACCTACCGGTGCTTAGATACCTACCCGATTTTGTTCGTGTACACGGTAGGTATCTAAGCACCAGTAGGTATATATTGCTTGAAATTACGGCCATAAAAATAGGATTAACTGCTTAATCAAGCACTAACTGATTAATCTTAACTTTTTATCTGACTACTATTTCTAAACTGCTCTGTATTATACTACTAATTGTGGGCAACTCTGTTTTTATACAATTTTGGTTGGCAACGCTGGCAAAACATGCATACAAAGCATACTTGGGACTAGTTCATTGAATTGACCAATTAATTGACATTGTTTGATATTAATGGCAAAAAAGTTTGATTATTAGGGAGTTTAGACTACAAAATTAATCTTCCTCTTTAACATATGCATTTTTTTGACAGTTAAAAGTTTAACTTGACATTTGAAAGATTAACTTTGTCAGTTTAAAATACCGAGGTAGCAATCCGTCATATGAGAAACAATGAAAATGTCGGCGTTAGCAAAAATTATGTCGACAACACCAACATTTGTTTGCGTCAGCCTCAACCGAAATTATATATAACGTTAATTTTTACCTGTGGACAAATTCTCTAAGAAAAGCGATATCGTTTCGTTCAAAACGATACCTAATTTGCTATCGTTTTGACGATGTTTCTTAAGAAAACGTTGAACTAAACCATGGAAAATTGTCGTTTTTTACCAAAATTGTTAACATTATTTAAAATTTGTATGTAATAATAAATAGTATGTAATATTTTAGTAATTTAACTTCGAAAAGTGGATGATTATTGTCGATCGTCCTACAGAATTCCTAGCCTGACTTTGTATGTTTTGTTAGCGTTGCCAACCAAACTTATATAAAAACAGAGTTGCAGATAATTAGTCGTATAAATACAGAGACGTTCAGAAATAGTAGTCAGATAGTTAGATTAACTGTTATAAGCCATTCACATGAACGAGGTTTTAGTAATCTTTAAGATAATTGCATTATCCCTTTATTATCGCGAGATTTTCCATACAAATTTTCTTCCAATAATCACTCCAATTTGGCGAGATAATTTATAAACCCCGTCAATAATCTCTTAAAAGTCAGGGTTTTGTAGTGATTTTAGCGATTTTATACCCTCTTTACAATCAGGTTTTGTAAGTGATTTAGTTATGAGATTTGTAAATAACCCAAACCTGTTTGATTCGGGTTTGATTACCTCGTAATCAGCTGTTTGGTTATTTCTGTAAGCAAAATATATATGTGATCTAGCCCATGGCATAACAATACCTGGAAAACTTATTACAAACATGTTCTCTCGTTTTCAGAAATTAAATGCCAAAAATTCATACGAAAAGTAACCATAGAACTATAGAAAGTCAAATAAGAAACGCTATTTCTCCCTAATACCTTTACCTTGTATTGTTATGCCATGATCTAGGCAATGTTCAAAAAAAAATCTTCACTGCCGGAATACAATATTTATTAACTGTAGATAAGATACAACATTAATATTGACATGGAAACCCTTTTTAGATAGGGAAGACATGTTTGAAGATGATTGTTTTGTTTTTGGTGATTTTTATTAAAAATTAAAATTATTTTTTTGTTTACATTTTTACCATTACTGAATGTGTTTAGTCAGTACTATTTCGGCAAATATGTCACTAAACATAAACAAATAAACTGTAATGTAATTTCAATAGAAGATTGTCTTGAAAGAGTTTTCGAAAAAACAGTTTTTTTTTGATTTTTTACGAAATTTTGGAAGTAGTTCTTAAAATATAAGTTCCTTTTAGGAACATTTTTTTAGAATTCTTTAAATTTTTTTAAGAACCTGCTTTCTATAGAAAATTATTTATAATCTGTATAGTATCTATAGGAAAATGTAGTCATTATCAGAGAGCTTTTCTATATAAAGCTTCAGAGTCTAATGGAGTTTCTTTAAAAGCATGTATTTTCTAAGTATAAGTTCAAAGATCTAAGAATCTGAACAATCATATTCTTATCAATATAAAGTGTAAAATCATAAAGTTGCAGAAAAATTGTTGTGCTTTATTTTCATACAAATACATTTTAAATGGCCCTGTAAATTCACTTTTTTCGATTAACTAGCACTTTAGCATCTTCTTTTGAACAGTAATTCATCTATGCGATTAGTAGCTATGAGATATTGTGGTGTAGGTTTCCACTAATGGTATTTTGGACGTGTTTTGAAACAAAACATGTTTTCCCATACATATGTTTTCTTAAAAACACATGTTTTACTCAAAACACGTAAGTGGAAACACGGTATAACATGTTATATTACACAGTTCCTATACGTGTAAAAAATTGAGGTGAAACAAAAGCGGGTATAATTCACCATTAAGAGACGCGACTGTATGTACTGTGGTTTTAGTTAGCAAATAAAATATGAGAACTATTCATACATTTCTAAAACTTTGAGAAATTTTTGAAAAAAAATTTTCTATTCCAACAGTTTTATATTCTTTTTGGCAAAACACGTTTTTTGAAATCAGGTGTGAACGTCATATATTTCAAACGTTTTTCACTGTTTACAATATCCAAAAAGCGCTTAAACTTATTGAAAAGCTACGACTTAACAACACTCAATGCTATTACTCAACATTTTAAAGTGAATGTTTTCTTAAAGAAGAAGCATTAGTTGACTTCTGTAATTTTTTTTCATCAGCGTTTTCTACAAATTTTGTGTTCGCAAGCAAACATTTGCCAAAACTTTTAATTTTTTCTATAAAAAAAGACTAAATAAAGTAGTGCCAATAGTAAAAAATGTAATACTCAAATATAGATGTGCAATAATTTCGAAATTTTTAATATATTTTATCTTACAAACGACAAACCGGCATTGTGCGATACAATCGATAAGAAGTAGTAGCAAGAAAAAAAGATAATATACAATTTCTTAACCTTCAGCCACATACTAGATGTTATTTTAAGGGAAAAAATGGCACGTCAGCGTGATAATAAGGGAGGTAATAATTCCGGAGATAAATCAGCAAAACAACAAAAATCCAATAAACAAACTAATGAAAATGCTGATTCCACAAAATCTACCAATAGTTCAGGAAGTAGAGCTAGCACTACTACAACAAGTACCACATCATCTAATGCCACTATGGAAAAACCAAAACCCAAACATTCGGGACACCCCAAAAAAGCCACATTTGAAGAACCAAAATCCAAGTTTGTGCTAAATAAATGGAAAACTTTGGCCGGTTGCATTTGTATGGCCGTCGCTGTATATTTTGGTTATCAGGGCTATTTGGAAACAAGAGTCAATACACCGTTTGATAATCAAAAGATGGTAAGTAGAGCCGGTTTAGATGATCCGGAACGTTATTGGGGTTCCTATAGACCATTAAATTATTTTGGCATGAAAACTCGTGACCCACATTCTTTGGTAATGGGTCTTATGTGGTATACACCATCAAATTTGGGTCATGGTGGCAAGGGTATACGGCATTGGTGTGATATGGGTGATAATTTAGACAAATACGGTTGGACTCATCACGATGGTCGCACATTTGGTGTACAAGAAATTCACGATTTACCATTTGAAATAAAAACTTCCTTTGTTAAATATCCAAGTGGTAAACAATTTGGTGGTGATTGGACGGCTAGAATATCAGTAAAGAATACCACAAAAGCTTGGGATCGTTTAATATCTCTAATATGGTATGTGTCGTTGGATGAACGTACAAATGGTCATATTAAATATGTTTCGGATGAAAAAAGTCCCGAACCCGGTGTATATGGTGAAACTTTAGGTCTGGGCGAATTTCAATTAAGATTTCATCCGATTAAGGGACGTATACTACACAAGTCCTATATAAGTACAGTTGCTCCGGGCCTTAGTAAACTTAAAGAGACGGTTTTCAATCATTTTCGTGCATTTACCGATAAACGCGGGCATCGTTATATTGGTCTCCCAGGCGAAATGATATCACACAATGGCAATATGGCTTTAGATCCAAATTTTATAGCCATACAAATAACAGCTGAAGTGGATTTCACCATGGACATAACATATCAATCTACTTCGGGTTTTTCGGTTGGTGAATTAATACCAAAACCTCCTACGGGCCGAGAGTATACAAATTCGTTGCAAGAACATTTAGCTGTATTTGAAAAGCGTTTCGAGGATACATTCCATTTGAAAGCTAAAGGTTTCTCAAACAATGAAATCAAATTTGCCAAGTATGCACTTAGTAATATGTTGGGTGGCATTGGTTATTTTTATGGTTCAAGTAAGGTAAGTGTGAATTAAGTTTTAATTAAATTTATTTTAATAGTTATTAATGTAAAATAATAATAATTTTTATGCTTTATTAATGTAAATAAGCCTTCCTTTTTTCATTGTTCTTAACATTGTTTACTTTTTAGTCAAGCTGCATGCACTTATTTAATTTTTTTCATTTTAAAATTATAAATTTTAAATAGTGCATTAGATCGTAATTATTATTTGTATCAATTTAAATTTATTATAAAGATTATTGTATTACTATGTCTAATAGTTATATGGTGCGAACTTGAGAAAAATCGGAAAGCTTTAACACTTGTAGTTAAATTTTTACCGTTATCCTTCAATTAATATTGACAGAATAATGCTCAAATGAAAACTCGTTTTGTCTACTTTTCTACACCATTTCCAATTGTATTTTAGAAGTTATCAATTAAAGGGCCGATTGCAAAAATATGATAAGCCACATTTGTAGTTTTATGAATTTTTGCTGTTTTCTAGACATCCATTGATTAATATTTAATAGAAATCTTGCTTAATTAATTATTACAAGTCCCTAGAGTATAAACGTCCTGAAAAAGTCATATTTTTTTAAATTCTTTCAACCTTTAATAGGCGAAAACAAACTAAAAACAAAATGTGGCTTATCAAGTTTATACAATTAGACCTTCTATTGGATTTTAGTTTAATCAAGCCACATTTATTGTTTTATGGATTTTCGCATTTTTGTGCATCTTTTTAACATTTAAAAGGCAAACACAAACTAAAAATAAAATGTGGTTTTATCAAGTTTTTGCAATAAGCCCTTCAATTGTTAAGGGTGGTAAATTTAATTTGTTAAAACGAAAAACAACAGAAAAAAATATCGCAAATTAAGAACAAAACTTTAAAGTTTTTGCTATTCGTTGCGAAATGTGTCGAATTTTTGCATTTTTGCTGTCAAAATCAATGTTACGTTTTGGACACTTATAACACTGTTCAACAAATTTTGGGTCATCGCCGTCAGCCTCAATGGTTCCAATGCGAAGTGCAAATTGACTATTGGATAAACAAAACCGCCAAAATGTTTTGAAAAGTTAGCTCGAATTTAATTTTTAAGGCCTCTTGAGGTAGGGGTGATTTTGATCGGGTGTACCCAGGTTCATGCTAAATGGTCTATTATCTCTGGCTGCCAAATTATCAGCATGTTATCCTGATCTCCTGGTGAATTTAATAACAAATAAATATAAATATGTAAGAAGAATCAAATTACAATACAGAAGAAATATAAAATGCAGCCTAAAATGAATAGAACCAGCTCTTCTAAGAGCTTCTTGAGAAAGATAATCGGATCAGGTGGTCAATCGTTTAGGGCTTATCGGCGTAGACTAGCAACTTCACATATTCACACAGAAAATAGGCCAGCGGCGTCACGGGTCCGAAACGTGAAAATATGCGGTTACCAAACGTTTCCTTTAACAAATCAATTGTGTCACGACCTGTGTAACATGTTGCGCCGTCTTATTGAAACCACAGCTCTTGCACATCATGGTTGTTCAATTGATGAATGAAAAAGTCAGTAATCATGGCTCTATAGCGGTCACCATAGACTGTAACGTTCTGACCATCATCGTTTTTAAAGAAGTGCGGACCAATCATTCCACCAGCCCATAAAGCACACCAAACAATCAGTTTTTCTGGATGTAACGGTGTCTCAACATACACTTGAGGATTATCATCACTCCAAATACAGCAGTTTTGTTTATTGACGTATCCATTTAACCGTTGACCGTGTTTAAATGTTGACCGTAAAATGGACGTAGTGGGCGATACGTATTTCGAACAGAACCATGATTTTCAAAATAAATTTGCACAATTTGGAAGCGTTGGTCAGGCGTCAGTCTATTCATGTTGAAATAGCAAACCAAACTAAGCATAAATCACTTGATAGCTGACAAATTTCAAACTTTAAGTTCTATACCTGTATAAAAACACCCTTTATTATTCATGAATGATCTTTTCATGTTTGTGTAACTAAGTATTGGAACTAATTGTGTGTTTTTTTTTTTAATTGTTAAATCAGTTAAGAGGTTAAACAACTAGTACCACAGAATTTTTCTTTGTATTGAAAATATAAATAGTTTCTTAAAATAGGGGTAATATTCATCAATTTTGCTTTTATTTAGCTTGTTCTTTCTTTTCATGCATGCGAATATTCTAATCAATATGATTTCTCAATTAAAATAAAAGCTCATGATAATTAACGAAAAAAAAAACTATTTTATCGTAATATTTTAGGTACAATCAGTTTACACAACAAATCCAGTGCCATATTGGAAATCTGCTTTATATACGGCTGTACCATCACGATCCTTCTTTCCCAGAGGTTTTCTATGGGATGAAGGCTTTCACGGTTTATTAATTTCATCCTGGGACATCGATATTGAGTTAGATATTATAAGTCATTGGTTTGATTTGTTAAACATCGAGGGATGGATACCTAGAGAACAAATATTGGGTGTAGAAGCATTAGCAAAAGTTCCTGATGAATTTGTTATACAACATAATACCAACGCTAATCCTCCTACATTTTTGTTAACATTAAAACGAATATTAAAACATCACAAACAAGAGCTGTCGTTAAAAGGCAGATTAGATACGTTAGAACGTATATATCCACGTTTACAGGCTTGGTTTTCTTGGTATAATACAACACAAAGAGGAGATATGGCTGGTACCTATCAATGGCGTGGTCGTGATGCTACAACAGAACGTGAATTGAATCCAAAAACTCTTACCTCAGGCTTAGATGATTTTCCCAGAGCTTCTCATCCTACGAAAAAAGAACGACACATTGACATTAGATGTTGGATGGCATTTGCCGCCAGTGTAATGTATGAACTTTCGTCTATACTGGGAAAAGATGATCATAAATATTATGAAACAGCGGGTTATTTAAAAGATAATACAATATTAAATGAACAACATTTAAGCCCATACACAGAAACCTATGCAGATTGGGGTCTGCATACAGATTCAGTGGTACTTAAAAGACCTCAATTAACGCCAAAAAATATGCAACGTGGTTATCAACAGCAACAACAACAACAGCAAATGGAAATGGTTAGGGTTGTTATAAAACAACCCGACTATAAATTTGTAGATTCTACATTTGGTTATGTCAATATATTTCCATTTATTTTGGAAATACTTGATCATGATTCACCTTATTTGGGTAAACTGTTGAACGATATCAGAGATCCTCAAAAATTATGGTCACCCTATGGTTTGCGTTCTCTATCGAAATCATCACCTTTATATCTGAAACGTAATACCGAACATGATCCTCCATATTGGAGAGGTCCTATATGGATTAATATCAATTATATGGCTGTTAAAGCTTTACATCATTATGGCATGATTGAAGGTCCTTATGCTTCATTGGCACGCGATATTTATGCTGAATTAAGAGAAAATTTAATTAATAACATATTTAAAGAATTCCAACGTACTGGTTATCTGTGGGAACAATATGATGATACTAGCGGCCATGGAAAAGGTTGTTATCCATTTACTGGTTGGAGTTCATTGGTCGTCTTAATGATGTCCGAGCAATATTAAGTAAAATAGTAGTAGCAATATTACAAATTAGAAAAATTGTAATTAAAAAAAAAAAAAACAAAATAATCCTTTGTTTTAAGCCAAAGGAATTTTTATGATCATCATATTATTTAGTCAATTTGTTTGTCTTAATTTTAAAACTGTCGTAAACTAATGTTCTTTGTAGATAAAATAAATTAAAAAAAAAGAAAAATTAAATAGAGGCTATTTATGATATTTAATAATAGGATTGGAACCTTTTTTCTACCACAAGTAAAAAATTTTTTTTTCTCGCAAAAAATAGTTGAAGTTTGTTGCAGATTTCACTTAAAATAAAATTTCCGAACTTGAAATCCCGATTAATAAAAATCCCACAACTATCAATGTTTGTACTCAATACAAAATTATAAAAAAATGCAAGGGAATTCGGGGTGTAATGGTAACACACGTTTTCTAGCTCTTTAAAATACCATACCAACGGGGTTTTTTTGTGTTTCAATAGACACATCTTACAGAGTGATTAATGACAAATTACATTACATGAATCTAGGTGAAAACGAGCAGTCGTCATTGCGTTTTCGCGCCTTGGTCGCAATTTCAACAGACAGACGGTCATCTCTAAATCATCTTAAAATTGAAGAAAGATCAAGAATATATATTTATATATGGGGTCTTAGACCTATATTTCTATGCGTTACAAACGGAATGACAAACAGATATATACTAGGGTGATCGAGTCGGGGTTTTGTTCGTTTTCGGTTTTTCCAAAAAGTTAAATTTTCGAATATCGAATAAACCGTGTTTTTAACTTTAGCATATCAGAAACTATAAATTTACAAAATTCCTTATTAAAAACGGAATGTTCTGAAAACTTTTCTTAAAAAATCATTGTTTTTTATAAAAGTGGTTTATGCAAAAGAGTTCTTTTAGACTTAAAAAAGACTCATAGAAAAGGCTGAAAGACTTGACATAGGATCAATTTATCTTTTTATGTGTAATGTTTAAACTGTTCCAGTGATACGATTCTGTCTTTTTTTTATTTGATTTTAAGAGATAATAAAATTTTAATTTTTAAAATAAATCATCTTTTTGTTGGCATTTTTAAACCATTTTTGTTTACTTAATATTTTTTCTCAAACAAAAAAAGATTTATCAAAATCGTTTTGAATAATAAATATTTTTTAATAAACTGTTTGAATAATACTTTCAAAAGGTGTTTTAAAAAAATTATAAAAATGATTATTGTGTTTTAAAACCACGAAAACAATAACATACAATAAGCTGACCCAAAATGAAGGATTTAGAAACACTTCCTAAAACAATTTAAATTCATGTGAACATTTTCTACTTTTGAGTATAATTGAGTAAAATACTAAAACCGGTTCATCGGTGTTTTTTCGAATTCCAGAAACAGAAACCGTTTTTTTTTTTTTAAATTTCAACTATTCGCAAAAACCTAAATTATTTACATACAAAGATGATGTACTTGGCAACAGAAAAAATTTGATACCCATATTGCCCTATTTAAAACGAAGAGTTACCACCCCATTGCATTTTTGTCAAAACGCGAACTAGCACGAATTTCAAAAAAAGCTGAGACCCGTATTTAATTAAATCGACTAAACATTAAAATATGTAAATTTGGCATTTTTATTACAAACAACCCCGAACAAAAAATTCAAAAATCGTTTTTTTTTACAGAATATCCTTAAAAAAAGGACATGGATGATCGCCTTAAAAAACCATTTCTTATGATACCCATATTGTATATGTTGGTAAGGAAACAGATTCTCAAATTAACAAAACATGCAAAAATAGACCCATTTTCAAAATGGTCCAGCTCACGATTTTAAATGTCATCTTAAAAAAGTTCAAGGTTCATTTTAAGTAGGGTACATCGAGTACTTTTTTTCATGATTCGCTCTAATATATATATTAGCTAGGATGATACATGTTTCTTGTGTTTATGATAAATCTTTTTTTGAACCAATTTTTTTATATTTCCCGGCGTTGACAAGTTACTTCCAATAAACGTTATGCCAGCGCTGGCAAACTAGCACAACCAACGTTTAGACAGTTGTAATCGTTTATTTATGCTATAAAGTATAATATGTCTCACTACCTCAGTGGGTAGAGTTGTCGGCTGCCGATATGGCGCCCTGGGTTCAAATCCCGGCAGGACCAAAAAAAAGTTTAAATACTTTTTTAAAATTTTATTTTGGAAAATCTATTTTAAGATCACATTTTATTTGG
This sequence comes from Delia radicum, assembly GCA_021234595.1. Lineage (NCBI taxonomy): Eukaryota > Metazoa > Arthropoda > Insecta > Diptera > Anthomyiidae > Delia > Delia radicum. The sequence goes on along the minus strand of CM037852.1, from coordinate 225,512,050 downwards.
TTTTGCCATTATTTCGCAAACGTTGGAAATTTCGTTCCTCCAGTTCTATGCCAACGTTGTAAAAAGGAACGCCCAAGCCACGTCCGGTGTTGTCTGCTAACGCTGGTACAAACAACGTAAGTGCTTTTACAGCACTTTACCGTTTGTATTTTTCTGACTGGGTACTTTCAGATTTTTATTACATTTGGATATGTGATAAAGGGTACTAAACTAAGGAACGAACTTTATAGTACCAATCTTACTTCTAATGGTTAAAAAAGGTGTTGTTAAAAATAACTCCAGTTTCCTTTTGTTAAAAATTTTGTAAAAATTTATAAACTAACCTTTTCTAAAAAATATAATTTTCGTTATCTGAGAGTTTAAGGAAAAATAACTTATTTGTATTTCCACATGTGTAAGCATTTTCAATTTAAACAATTTTAGTTTGAAGCCATAATTTAGCAAAAAACTTGCTTTTATATATTTTGTTTTAAAAATATAAATACATCTAGATAATTGTTAATATTAATATTCTTATTGCTACATGCACTTACAAAATAATGTTGATATTATTCTTTACATTTCAAATGTAATATTTTCATATGTGTTAATATACAATTCGATTGAAATCATTTAAATAAAAATAAACCCAGAGTTTGGAACTACAACCACATTAAGTACACTTAACTTTAAAAAAAAGAATAAAAATATAAAATAAATCTCATTCGATATTAGAAATATGTATGATGAAGTATAAAAAACTTTAATATTTAAAATAATGGACAAATTAGTCTTTTACTTACAACAGTAAAGAAAGAACGAAACAAAAAAAAATATTAAAGAAATCTAGAATAAGTTAACACAGTTTTGAGATTTTAAAGCTATAGAGATAGAAAAAACTTATAAAAGACTATTAAATTAATCTTGCTTATTTCTAAAAGGTGGACAACGATCTAATAAGGCATGAAATATACTACCAGGTATACGCTGGTGTTTGTTAATTAAAACTTCTAAAGCTTGAGCAACCTGAAAAGGAAATACAGAAACAAATACAATTGAAATATTGAATTAATTTATTTTTTTTTTCATAATATAGCACTCACCTTTACTTGTAATTCTTCGGGTGTTAATGTTGCATCATATTCTATGGGTTCACCCAAATAGGTACGAAATTTTACTGGAAATCCTCCATATATGGGATAAACTGGTATCCTTATAGCATTATATAGTTTTATGAAAAATTTCCGGAATATACCCAATTGTCGAAAACCTTCACGTAGATTTTGCGTAAAACATGGTATTATGGGGGCTTTGGCCTCCAATGCTACTTTAGCAAAACCCACACGATTACGCCATAATAATTCATAGTAATTATCACCAAACTGGGCCTCATAAACACCACCCGGTGATATGGCCAATAGATTACCATCTTTTAATATATTCACACATGATTGCACAGTACCGGGACTTATGTGGAATGCTTCTGATATTGTACCCCAACCGGGCAATTTAAATAGAAAACGATCTCCAATGGTATAAATTAGTTGACCTCTTTGTAATAGCATGCGAGAATTCAAATAATACATGTCTATGGGTATGGCACCATGATAGTAAACAATTAAAGCAGGACCCTCTTGGGGTATATTGTCCATACCAATTACCTCATAGCCATGATAGATACGTGCATGAGCATCCCATATAGCAGCCACAAGTTTACGACCGAATTCCCAAAAATTACGATCTGTGCGTACTGATCGTAATATTACTTCTCTGTAATGAAAAGAAGAAAACAAGCAATAAATAACAAAATTAGTCACCATTTATTAAAATAACTGCCAACTATTTCAATAAATTGTTGCGTCGATTGGAATCTAAAATTTTAAATGGTATAGTATTTTGAACTACGTCATTTCTATTCTTTATACTCAGGATATATCGTATGACTTTATTTGGTGATTTATTTATTTATTTTTTTTCAAAAATCTTATCAAACATTCTTTGCGTATACCACAGATATCAAATATTTTTATATTTTGTTTTATTTTCCTATTAAATATTTTACTATCATTTGGTTTAGTCATTGATTTATTGTTTTCCATTTTAATTAACGTGTGTTTCATGCTAAACGTTAATATTAATGCAAAAAGAAAAATATTCAAAGAACTTTTGATAAGTTGTTTATAAAAACAATATATATCGCTCATTTACTTCAAGACTATCATAAGTCAAAAGAATTGAGTTAATGATGCAGATTTATTAGTAATATCATGCTTTACATATCGAGGGCTTATATTCAATACCGTCTATCTACATTTTCACGAAATTTTTTTTTTATGTCAAACCCCATCTCTGACCCCATCTGCATGTACTGTAAAAATTTCAGTGGAAAAAAACTATTTTTAGTACTATATATCCTGTATTTTATCATTTGTCTATCTACAAAGATACTTATTTATGAATTTTATGACGGCAATACCGTCTATCTACATCATAGAATTTTGTCGTTTTATTTAATTTCAGGCTATTTCTCTGTTTGATATCTATTTATTCACTGTTCGTTTTTCGGATACATACTTCTCTTGTCGAACGATCAATACCTACCATAATACGCTGTGTATGCGGAGGTGTGCCCTTTATATTATTTTCAAGCTACAAATGAGTATGCAAATAAATGAATTCAAACGCAAAAACTCAAAACCACAAGCAAGAATGTACTAATTTGATACTGATTTGAAATTGACCACTTCACCTCGATTTAAAATCTAATGCCCAATTCACACGGTGATTTTTGCAACGTCTGTTTTTCTTAATTTGCTTTTTATCATTTGCATTTACCACTTTTAAAACCAAAGCAGATGTTTTTAAAGATTACCTTGAAAAATGTGCCGAGAAGGCAGTAAAGCCCGTTTCAATTTTTACATTTTCTACAGTTTTTGCCGAACAAAATTTAGCGCTCTTTATGCCTCGCAAAGATACGTGCGATACTTGTGTGGGGTTTAAGGCCAAGCAAATAACAATTAAAGAATACGATGCACATATTATGGATAAACAACGGACTCAACTTGAAAAACAACAAGACAAACTTGCAGCTGAAGAAGGACGATGTCACGTGTTCACCATGGATGCACAAGCGGTAAAGCTTTGCCCTGACATTAACGCCTCAGCCATTTATTATAAAACACGCCTACAAGTGCACAACTTTACCGTGTATAATCTCGCCACGCATCAATGTACAAATTACTGGTGGAACGAGACTGATGAAGACCTCTCCGCTCCGACGTTTATTTCGTGCATAATGCACCATTTGTCAACACACTGTCTAACAGATACTCTACCAATAATAATTTACTCCGATGGTTGCGGTTACCAAAACCGTAATCACTTTTTGTCGAATGCTTTGTCCAATTTTTCAATAGAAAACAACAAAATCATAGAACAAAAATACTTGCAGAAAGGACACACCCAGATGGAGTGTGACAGTGCCCATGCAAAGATAGAGGCTAAGTTGAAAAATCAAACCATATATTTGCCATACGACTACGTCAGGGTAACCAAAGATGCCCGCAAAACAGTCAAAATCAAGAACAAAATTATTGAAATGCCATTTGATGCATTACATTTAAAGTATGATTTTTTTAAGAACTATAAGGATACGAACCTTATTCGATTTTCCAGTATTAGACCTGGTCGAGCAAAAAATGATCCGACAGTATCCCAACTAAGATCTCTCTTATATTCCCCAAGTGGTACCCTTAAGTTTAAAGTGTATTTTGATCATAATTACACTGAACTACCTATTAGAATAAAGCAATATGAAGGTCACATAGAACCAAAACAACTGTATACCGGTCGACTACCAAATCAGCAAAACAAATGGAAACATTTACAGGAGTTAAAGGCGGTAATTTCAGAGGAGTATCACTACTTCTATGATAATCTTGACCACGCGCAGTAAAAATTATAATAAATTATAATAAAAAAATTATAAAAAACATTGTCTTTGAATTTAAACTGGTTAAACAATTCTTCTGAACACACCTACCCTCTATCTGACACCCTTTTTGAGACACCCATGCCAAAAACAAACAAAAACTAGTCAAAAACAACCCCTAGCTCCCTGAAGGATTCAAATGTTAGAACAGGTCCTACTATTTTTCTATCCCCAACATTTCTTGTGAACATATCTACCCCCTATCTCCCACCTTTTTCGGGGTCACCATACAAAAACCGTAATACAAACTTAATTTTAAAATAAGGCAATACCGTCTATCTACATATTATTTTCCTACACAATGATTTCTTTCTATCATAGAAGCTAAAATATCGCGAATTTCAAGAAACTTTTTAGTTAGAACGTTTGTTAGACACATTCTGTTAATATTGTAGACGATGAGTTCATCGAAATTGTTGCTTATTTGCGAATAAAACAGTTTTTTGGCTCTCCTGAAAAATTGTGTTTTTGTAGATAGTCGGTATTGAATATAAGCCCTCGATATATTGTGTAAAAATTTCATATTTCAGAGGATAATATATTATATTTTTTCTTTAAAGTTTGTACAAAGAGTATATACTTCATAGAGATACTGTGCTACTTACGGGTCTCTCGATAATTAGCGATTTCGCACACAACTCTCACCAAGAGAAAAATACATTAAAACCCCCTATTGATAAAAAAAAAACGTGACCAAATAAATGGAGAAAGGGTCGAGCGAGGCAGATATGAATTGAAAACTTTAAACTCGTTTTCTGCAAAATCGTGTTTTTGAGTTATGTCAGTCTTGCAGTAAATGAGCGATATGAGTAATTTTAAAAATTTTCGACACCTGTTGAAACTGACTTTAGATGCCGCTTATTTTTCAAGGTGTCTTGAATTGAGAGAAACAATGGACATGGTTAGGTAGACTATATTTAAAATATACGACATGCAAGAAAGAATTGATGGCTATAATACTATATTGATGGCCACCCTGAATTTTTGCACAAATGTAGCGAAGGGTTCGATAATAAGCATATATTTTTTAAGAACAGATATGGATATTTAAACTCAAGACCCCAAAAAATGAGCTTTGACCCTTCAATGATATAAATCAAAATACATTAGGATGTCCCGAATTATAAATTTGTTCACGTTATGTCTCAAACGACGCGTATTTAAGAGCAAATTACGGGAAAAAAAAATTTGGTGGTCTCTTCCAGCGTTTGAATTTGGCGATCGTAGTGTATTTTATCCAAAAAAGTTTAGAATTTTTTCGCAAAATTGGTGTCAAAAGTTGCGCAATGTGGAGTAGATTAAGGAAAGAAAACTACTAAAAATTTTGTAGAGTAATTTTATTCCACCACAGCATTTCAAAGTTTGAAAGATGTATTTTTTTTTTTTTTTTTTTTTTTTTTTATGAAAATCCGTTACACTTTGTTACGTATTGACTATAATTCGACAAAAAATAATTTTAAAATTTTTTTTTGGCTGGTATCTTTCATCTGTTACAAGCGTTTAAAGTTGGCTGTCATAGTGTATTTTGTTAACAAATTGAACCTTTTCTTAGAGTAGATTACGGAAAAAATATTTTTCAAGTTTCCGTGGAGTTATTTTGATCCACCACAGCATTAAAAAGTTGAAAACTAGTCACTTTTTTTAATGAAAAGATAAATGTTGTTTAGAATTTCCTATAATTCCATTCGATTATTATCCCTATTTTAAACGAATTTTGAAAAAAAAAACGTTTACAACTTTTAAATGCAGTGGTGGATAAAAATTAATCCACGGAAATTTAAAAAATTTTTGCAAAACTTAACCCACGTTACACGTTTCGATAATTCAAATGTGTTAGGTGTTCCGATTCCACTCGTTCCCCGGTTCATTTCATATCGTTCCATTTTAGACCAATGTTCCATTTTATTACCAGAGTGATCAAATTGGTATTGTCACGTACGTATTTGGGTAAACAAATAATAAGGACACTCTGTGACTGTTTAATAAACAAATAATCTCGGGATCTTTTCCTTGCCTATTTATATTATGATGGTCAATTAATACTCCTGTAGGGAAAAATTTTGTAGTTTTTTTTGTAAAACGGACAAAATTTTTGCAAAAGTTAACCTTTGAACCATGATGCAATAATACAAATGAATTAAGTGTTCCGATTCCTCTAGCGCCCGTTTCATTCCAAATCGTTCCATTTTGCACCAACGTTTCATTCTATTAACGGGAACCCTGTGGCTGAATCTCTCGGGATCGTTCCAGGACATAGCCTATTTGTATTATGAGGGTTACTCCTTTGAGTTTTTGAAAATCTTATCTGTCAATTGTAATTTGTTTCCTTTAATTTATGCATTACTAATGGTAATGAAATTTAAAATTATTGACCTTAATCAATGAATTCAAATCAATGAAATTCATTATCATTAATTAAACAAATGCTTATGAATATAATTTCATTACAATTGATGTCAATAAAATTGTAATGAAATCATCAATTAATTAGTTCATTCAATTAATTAGTCCCGTGTATGATCTTAATTTCTTAAAACGATATAGCTTTTGCTTTGCGTTGCTTTAGAAATAAATAAAATTTTATTTTTTTTTCATACACGGATACATTTTTTAGTCCCTAACGTAGCCGGTTTTTTAAATTTTTTGATTTGCATTAAAATGGTACGAGGGTAAACTCAAAAATTAAAAAAAAAAACATCCAAAAAATCGTTGTTTTTTATTTTTAAAAAATTTCGAAAATATTGAAATTCCTCATATATAATATTTATTATAATTATCAGGGAAATTATAATAAAATTTTAGTGAACAAGACGTGTGCTAAAAGTTGTATTAGGTCTGTCTGGGTACTTTTCCAGTAGCAAATACTCAGTAAATTTTTTTGGGAGAGTAAGACCAATTTTACTCTGTCTGCTGAAAATATCTCAAAAAGTACGCAGACAGTATCCAGTGAAATCTTGCAAGAAAACAGCTGATCGGTGTGTAAACAATTGAAATAACAAAACAAAAGAATTTTAGCATATCTGGTAGAGAATCTTCCAAAGAAGAGATTGATACCAAAATCTTGGATAAGCTCCTCCTACTTCCTTAGATATGTCCATCCCACACATTGTTACTTTCGCAAAATAGGCCTATTTTGAAATTAACAATTAACCCCTTAAATCCCACCCACAATTATGATTGATGCATTAATCTGCTAGAGAATCTTCCAAAGAAGAGATTGATACCATATTTTCATTTCACAAAAATTATTTCATTCAAACAGTAAATAAAAACAGCTGTTCAAACTAGTTGCAAAATCTTGTAAGAAGAAATTTCTCCAGCAACATTTTGCAAATTCTCAACTTCCAACTGTCAAAAAAATCTCTTTTTGGCTCTCTCGCTGCAAGAGATTTGGAGTACGCAGACAACATTTTGCAAGATTTTGCAAAATTTTGCACAAAATGATGCAAAATATGTGTACGCAGACAGACCTATTAAGTGTGTTCGATTACTTTCCCAGTAAAGTCCAGTAAAAATTACTCAGTAACAAAATTACAGAGAGTAAGACAAATTTACAAAAAAGTAAACGAACGGAAAATTTGTAAGAATTGGTAAAATATATAAAACAGCTGATTTTAAATAACAAATATTAAAAAAAAATCAACTGGTCATTATGGAAAAGATAAAAGTTAATTGAAATTGTCGACCAGAAATAATTTAGAATGTTTTTTAATCTCTTCCATAGTTAATTCTTTAATATTTTGCACTTTAAATCCATAGAGAATTATAATTTAATTTAATATTTTTTTTTGTTTACTAAAAATACAATCATATTTTTTCAATCATATGTTTTTTTCTTCTTAAAAATTCTTACTGGCAAAAATTTCTCCAGTAAAAACTTGTAAGTTTTTTGTCAACAACCTGTCATTTTACTCTCTCTTCTTACTATTTTTTACTGAGTATTTGTGTAAACGAACACCTTCCAGTAAAAACTTTTACAAATTTGTACAAATTTTTGAGTAAGCGAACAAACATATTGTCGTATCGAAAAGAGAGATGGTAAAATTATATTATTATGGTCTCTTGATCTCTGTTTGCCTCTACATCAGTGGAGGGCGTTTAGTTCAACAATTGTTAAATACCAATACCCACGCATTCTTATTCTCTTGCATTCAGTCGTCGGTGGACAGCGACGAATGCACATGTTACGGAATGCCTGTATTATTTTTTTGTCAAGTTTACCAGAAAAATAAATTAATGGTGACACTCAAAAATAGTGTATGTTAAAAAATTGCTGTTGGTACCATTCAATTGCCTTTTAAATGTTATCAAACATTTGGGAATATAGGGAACAAGTTATTATATTATTATATTATTAATATTATGATATTATTATATTATTATATTATTATTAGATATTATTATAGTAATTATATTATTAGATTATTATATTATAATTTATATTATTATATTTTATTATTATATTATTAGATTAGTATATTATTATATTATTAATTATTATTCTGATTATCTATATTACTTATTATATTTTATATTCTTCTATTTATCATATTTCTATTCTTACTTCTTATTTCTTATATTCTTCATCTTATATTATTTATTATCTTATTTCTTATTCTTCTCCTCTTTATTATTTCTTATCTTATTATTTCTCTCTTTTATATATGATATTATATTATTCTATTATTATCTTATTATATTCTTATATTCTTATATTATTCTATTATTATATTATTATATTATTATCTTATATTGTACATCATGCCGTATGCTACTAACTGTCATTTATGAGTGTACTTAAATAGTTTCTCTCATTTTTTTACTCTCTCTTGCTCACTAATACAACTCTAAAATTGCGTGCCCACCAGTGCTCTACATGTAAGGCAGGGATTACCATTTCATTGCACAATTGTGCAAACGAAAATTTATCTACCTCACACACATTCTTGTACTCTTTCATTTAGTCGTCGATGAGAATGCGACAAGTGTACATGTTCAGCGGATGCCTTAACATTTTTTTTCATGTTTACACTCAAAAAATATTGTATGATCAAAAATGCTTTTGGTGACATACAATGCCTTTTATGTCATAAAACATTTAAGGAATGTAGGGAATATGTTTTTAAAGACATTGCGATTGTTTTGATACTAATATAAATAATTTAGTTAGTAGTTTAATAGTTAGTTATTTACTTATTCATTTATTTATTTTTTTATTTAGTTGGTTAGTTATTTATTAATTTACTTATTTATTTATATATTTATTTCTTTATTTTTTATTTATTTAAAAACAAGAACAATTTTTGGTAAATATTTTTTATGGACAAGGTGTTTGCGCCATCGAAATAAAGTGAAATATGTATAAATGAAATGTAAAAATTTTATGCATTTTTTAAGACATATTTCGAAAGTTTGTTCGAATTTTTTTTGTTTGATAACTTTTTAATAATATGTTTGTGTCATTAGATATATCTAAAAAAAATTGTTTCGAAAGTTGTATGTTCTCTATAATATATTTTAGTTTCATTAGGATCTGACGGTCCGCAGAAAGATACTTTCCTTGTAATTTGTATAATTTTATTTAAGTTGATGAAATTATATATAAAAACATACATATATTTGTGTGACCTTAACCGCACAAAATAACATATAATTATATAATATCATACACTGTTATATTTAAACCATTTTTAATCGAGTGTATTTGATTATCTTATTTTGTATGAATGTCAGAATGGTGTCAGTTACTAACATTTTTCTATGACTATAATTCTCTCAATTTTTTCCTCTCTCTTACTCACTAACACACTACAGAAAATTTTTTGGTAATGCCTGGCAGGGATTACCATTTCATTGCACAATTGTGCAAACGAAAATTTATCTACCTCACACACATTCTTGTGCTCTTTCATTTAGTCGTCGATGAGAATCCGACAAGTGTACATGTTCAGCGGATGCCTTAACATTTTTTTTCATGGTTACACTCAAAAAATATTGTATGATCAAAAATGCTTTTGGTGACATAGAATGCCTTTTATGTCATAAAACATTTAAGGAATGTACGGAATATGTTTTTAAAAGACATTGCGATTGTTTTGATACTAATATAAATAATTTAGTTAGTAGTTTAACAGTTAGTTATTTACTTATTCATTTAATTATTTTTTTATTTAGTTGGTTAGTTATTTATTAATTTACTTATTTATTTATATATGTATTTATTTCTTTATTTTTTATTTATTTAAAAACAAGAAACATTTTTGGTAAATATTTTTTATGGACAAGTTGTTTGTGCCATCGAAATAAAGTGAAATATGTATAAATGAAATGTAAAAATTTTATGCATTTTTTATAACATATTTCGAAAGTTTGTTCGATTTTTTTTTGTTTGATAACTTTTTAATAATATGTTTGTGTCATTAGATATATCAAAAAAAAAAAATTGTTTCCAAAGTTGTATGTTCTCTATAATATATTTTAGTTTCATTAGGATCTGACGGTCCGCAGAAAGATACTTTCCTTGTAATTTGTATAATTTTATTTAAGTTGATGAAATTATATATAAAAACATACATATATTTGTGTGACCTTAACAGCACAAAATAACATATAATTATAATATCATACACTGTTATATTTAAACCATTTTTAATCAGGTGTATTTGATTATCTTATTCTGTATGAATGTCAGAATGGTGTCAGTTACTAACATTTTTCTATGACTGTAATTCTCTCAATTTTTTCCTCTCTCTTACTCACTAACACACTACAGAAAATTTTTTGGTAATGCCTGTCTTACAGTTAACCGTATAGTGAGATATGTTTACAGCAGAGTTAACCAAAACTCTCAATAAATGAAATGCGTCTGTATTGGATAAGATAATATTTCCCAGCAAACACAAAACTAAGCATTACAAATGTAATGAATTTTACTTTTAAAAGCAAAATGGAAATGAAGTTTAAAAAACTAAATAAAAGTAAATACAAAATATGCCTCAGTTTTTACAGAATTAGGCAATTGTTTTCACACATATTTGACTGGTCGAGTTTAATTTACAATTGAAACTTAAAAAACTAAGTTTTTTTAGGCATTATAAATTAAGTTTTCCAAATTTAAGATTTTGTAACAATTTCTTATTAACAAAATATGTTTTAAATTTGAAGAACTTAATTTATTTCTCAGCTTGGAACAAATAAATTTTAAGTCGGAAAAAATTTGTTCGCAGCAATATGTAGAAGGAAAAAGTGATAACAATTTCAAAGCATTTCTTTTTAACTCTGGAAAATCGAAATCATTTAGATTTTTCCAGAATTCTATTCCCATTTTTCCCAGCGCTTGGACTTCGGTTCGAAGAAATATAATTTCTGATTGTATATCGAACTCATATTGAGTAACATCACAGTTATAAGGGTTATTAAATAATGTACTTTCATCTAAGCAAAACGAAAGAAATTTACAATTTATCAATTTTTCTTTAATAGAAGACTCCAAAGAATTTCCTATTTGGGCAATACGCCTAGCCACAGTTTGGGGTGACAAGGGAATTGACTTTATGAAATCTGTTCTATAATTTAACGTTTGAAAAGTTTTTTGTAAAATATTTTTTGCTAGCATTCCATCCATAAATAGTCTGCCTTGCTGAGCGATTTCCAAGCTTATTTGGCTTGAAATCTCCATTTTTAATTTTTTATTTAGCAAAATTTCATCATTTTGCTCTTCTTGCAGAACCCATTCTTTAATTTTTTCCTTTTTTTTCTCTTTTAATTTATTTATTTCTTTGTGAAAAAGGTCAAAATGCCTTTTAATTGAAAATGTTTTCTTTGTTTTAAATGTTTGGTAACATAAAATGCATTGCATGTTACCAAAAGCATTTTTAATGACAAAACAAAAATTTCTGTCTGCCATTATACTATTTTGTTTACTGGTTTATTTTGAAATTAAATCAAAGCTGAAAAACAATAAAGCTGAAAAAAAAGCAGTAAGCATCCGCACATGTGCACTCGTTAACACTCAATTAACGACTGAAATCAAACTGAAATAGAAGAGAACAAGCGTCGGTGTGAGTTTTTTTTATTGTTTTTGTAGCACAATTGTGCACAGAAAATGAATATTTGGATTACTCTGCTTTAGATTTACAAGATCGAGTAGAAACCCTCAGATAGTTTTTCAACGCATAAACTCTTCTATTTTCGAGAGATCCTTTAATGTGAGGATAACTAGAGTCTGGAATTCATTACCTAGATCTCTTAAAAGCTTTGTTGTTGCAAGTGCTACGTTTAAACGCAAAATCGTCTACTTATTAATTTTATTTATTTTAGGCATTTCTTTAAATTATAAATTTATTTTTTTATTTTTTGTAAAAATTTATTGTAGAATACGAACCATATTTGGCCCTATGGGCTTGGTTTTTGAATTAATAAATAAAGGAAATGAAAATATACAACGATAGATAATAAATAGTACGATACATTAATTGTACCTATGGTTATTGACATAATATGTCCAAGAGTGCTAACAAATAGACGTTTTGATACATTTGTAAGTTAAAAGTATGGTTTTTGTTAAGAATATCTACAAAAAAAAACGAAAATTATAAACTTTTTTGATGTTAGTAGATTTTCATTGCTTATTTTAATATGAAAGCTTATACAAATTTATACCAACGTATAAAGAAAATTTAGTTCTTAAAAAAACATGGTTTTCATTTTTCAAATCGGATGAAAATTGTAAAAGTTATTCAACTTTTCATTAACACCTGTTTTTAGTATTTTCTCTCCTAGCGCAAAACATATGAATAAAAAAAAAAACAATTAACTAAACAAGCAAATTTATCAAGTGGTTTACCAAAAGAAAAGTCTGCAATCCCAAAATTTATGCTTTAGAAAAAGTTTAGTAACTTTTGCAAATATAAACCGATTCTAACAAAAAAAATAATGTCTTTAAAATACAGTGCAAAAAAGATAGGTTTTATAGAAAAAAATTAAAATAACTCTTGTTGAATTTGAAAAATTAGGAAAAAAAATAAAAAAAATGAGAAACTTTTGCTAAACACTTACCTAATTTCTTGGAATATATATTTTATGAATACATTTCATGAAAGCTTAATTCTTTGCCTTTCCAAAACTGTTTAAAATTTTGAAATCGGTCAAAAAATGTGTGAGTTAGAGGTACTAAAGTGCTACGACCTACCCTAAAACAGTTTTTTGAAAATAACTCAAAACTTTGAGGGTGTTTCAAAATCTTTGAAACGGTTTTTGTATGTCCTCACCTAGGCCTACAACCACCACTAGGTCGGTTTTCAAGTTCTGACAAAAAGTGTTTTTTTGTAGCAGTGTGTTATCTGTATTAACCATAAAAAATAAAAAGAAATTCAAAAAAATATGAAAAATTATATTGTTTTTAATTTTTTTTTTGGAAAAATATCGTGTTTTTTACCATTTTTTGAAATTGCTATGTGGCAACCCTGACGATTTGATTTTTATAAGTTTGATAGTATTTTATTCAAAATGTTGAATAATTTTAAGGGTTTTAAATCACATAATTATCTTTTTCCAGTTACAAAATATAGCCGTTTCAAAGTACTGGGTCAAAAAAAGAACACATTCTCAAAAATGAGTTAAAATCAGCGTTACCGAAATATTTAGCATCAATGGTCGGTACTCTAGTTTTCGATTTTGGGGGTCAATTTTGTGCATTGTAAAATGTGAATCCCTCTTAATAATCCATTTGAAATCGATTACGTGTTTTAAGCAATGTTTATTTATTGAAAAAAAAAATATAAATAAAATACAACGTAAAACTCGTTAAAGATCAATAACAGTAATATGTATGTATGTTAAGGTGTCCCTTAAATTACGAGCTGTACACAGCTTAGTTCTGTTTCATTTAATCTCAAATGTAAAAACTTGGAAAAATCTTAAAGTTTGGTCATTAAAAATCTGAAACAGCGTGAGAAAAAATTATTTTTTATTTGAAAATTGGAGAGTACTGCAAAACTGACTTATGGCCATAATGCTAGTCAGAAAGTGTTGTTGTTTATTAAATAAACACTAACAACACATTGTATTATGACTACAGATTCTAGCCTGTACACGAACAATGTTTATTAGTAAAAATGTTTTATTTTTGATTTGAATTAGTTCAAGTCTTCCCATTTTGTTTTTTACTTCTAATCGGGTAAGGAAAATAATGCGGGTAAAGCGTTAATCTTTTTAATTCAAAATGTTGGTAAATCTTCTACCTCTTCCACATTGGTCCTTTGAAGATTTTCGGTGACCCGAAATGAAACATGTAAGGACCTGTCAGTAGATAAAGTTTGCTTTTAATTAGCGGATGGAGAAATGTTTTATTTAATAAATAAACTGCACGGTTTTTTGTTTAACAGAAAACAAATGATCTTGAACTTAAATAATCTTGCTCACATCATAATTTATGATAAAAGATCAAAAAATAAACTTTTGGTTTTAATTTTTAAAAACTTTAAAAGTAAAACATTTGATTTTTAATTCCTTTCAACGAACACAGTTGGAGCCCTGATAAGAAAACTTCCTTTTTGGTGTTTGATATTGAGAGAACTCTTACAAATTATTTCAAAAAAGCTTAGATTTCCTAAAAATTTCAGATTATAAAATATTCGAAAATGCCGAATTATTCGAGATGAAGCCGGTTTCTCAAATAACTCGTATACAGCCCTTATTAACAAACCGGTTTTAAAAATCCGCAAAAATAGAAGTAAAAAACGGTTTATCGAATAGTTCGGAAACCGGGTTATTATTAGAGAACTATATTTAAAGAATTTTGTTTTTAATTCTTGAAAGTTACGGAATCGCACTACAGCATACCAAAATTAATTAGAAACAATATACATACAGTGGCGGACAAAAGTATTCACACAGCAGCAAACTTTATTTTAAATCTTTTATATTTTTAAAATGAAAGCTATTAGCCGTATAAGGTATTCAACAAAATTGTTTATTAACTTATTAATAATTTAAATACAACAAAAAACTAACACTAAGCATGTTGTATTTAAAAAATAATCAAAAAATATTGGAGCTGATGTTACGAAGAAATTGGTTCATTCTATGCTTAGAAGATTAAAAGAAGTCATAGCAAAGAAAGGCTACTCCACAAAGTATTAAATCATGTGAAATTTTATTTTTTGTACAAACATTTGAAGTTGTGATAATACTTTTGTCCGCCTAAAATAATACTTTGTATTACATATTTAGTTTTTTCTTATAATATAACATACTAAGAATAAGTTTTTTGTTGTATTTTATATATAATTTATAAGTTAATAAACAATTTTGTTGAATACCATATCCGGCTAGTGGGTTTCATTTTAAAAATATAAACGATTAAAAATAAAGTTTGCTGCTGTGTGAATACTTTTGTCCGCCACTGTATGTCACATGTATCATTATTCATATTATTGAAGATTCTTTCACAAAAACTATTATATTCCCAATATACAAAAAGGGAGATAAAAGCCAGCCTGCGAATTATAGAGGCATTTCATTTATGAATTGCATAGTGAAGATTATGATGGGTATCTTAAATGAAAGGCTTTACACATGGACTGAAAATAATCAAATACTTACAGTATACCAGGCAGGATTTCGTAGAAATTACTCAACAAATGACAATATTTATAATCTTTCAGCTATTGTTAGCATTAAATTAGCGGAAAAGAAAAAAGTGTATGCATTTTTAGTTGATTTCAAAGCTGCTTTCGATAAGGTATCTAGAAATGCGTTAATATATAAGCTGTATATGTTAGGAGTCTCCACTAAATTTGTAAAAATCATTGAGAGTATTTATCACAACACTAAATCAGCTGTTTGGACTGGTCAGGATTTTTCTGAATATTTCGAGACTGTATCAGGTGTAAAACAAGGCTGCCTCTTATCGCCCATGCTGTTTGCATTATATATTAATGATTTACATGATTGTTTAGAAGGTGGTCTTAATATTGATAACTTAAACATTCGCTTGCTGCTTTATGCAGACGACATAGTCATAATGGCAGATGAAGCACATATACTTCAAAAAATGATTATAAATCTTGAAAAATTTTGCGATGCATGGAATTTAGAAGTTAATTTGAATAAATCTGAAATTCTAGTTTTTCGTAATGGTGGTAGGCTAAATCAGCATGAAAAGTGGTTGTTTAAAGGTGAACCTGTAAGGATATCGTCTGAATTTAACTACCTTGGAGTAGTTTTTACTCCCAAGCTTAAGTTTAACAAACATGTTGAAAAACGGAATAAGCAAGCTAAAAGCGCTATTAACACAACTTGGAAAAGCTTTCTTGGCAAAAAAGAAATAAATCTGAGAATGAAATGGAAACTTTTTCTAGCAGTATGCAGATCCATACAATCATATGCAGCACAAGTGTGGGGGTTTGGACATTTTACAGCTGTTGATAATCTTCAAAGATTTTTTATGAAGAAAATTCTAAATTTACCAAGTAACACACCAAACTATTTTATAATGTTAGAAACATCTGCTGAAGAAAATCATCTCTATACAATGGGATTGCATTTAAAATACATTAACAAAGTATTGTTTACTTATTCTGAAAACAGACTGCCTCATCAACTTACTCAAATATTAATTAGTCGAAATCTCTTTTGGGTTAAAGATGTTAAAGAAAAGGCGGAAGCGATGAATATACAGTGGCCTGGAACAATGCCAACTCAACATCAATGGAACATGTTCAGTATGGAACTTTTGAGTCGTATAAAAGAAAAAAAATATTCAAAGTAACGAATTCAACAAATTACAGAGCACAACGCGAATTTATAAATATCTGGATTACACGAGATCTATCCTTTACCTTAATGATGAGCACACATTAGCTGAAATAACATGGATAATGAAAGCACGCAGCGGTTTGATATATCTCAATGGTAATCGATATGGCTTAAGCGAAGAACAAAAACTGTGTACTTTATGTAACCTTCAACAAAATGAAACATTTCAACATTTCTTTGGGACCTGCCCGGTGCTTAAAGAATTTAGAATACAAAGCTTCCAAAAAGCATTATTAAGTGAAACGGATATGGTTAGCATCCTTGATGGTTCTGAAGATGTCGATTGGAAGAATTTAATAAGTTTTTTGAAATATGCTCTTATGTATAGAAATCTAGTGATTAATGAATTTAACTAGTCAAAACTTAATTTAAAAAATAGCAGACAGACGTTTATATCAAACATTGTCATAAATTATTTTTTTCTCATTCTTTTTAACAAAATTATAAACAAAAAAAATTATTAATTTAATCTTGTAAATTATAACATTATTATTTTGTAAATAAAGAACTATTATTATTATTATTATTATTTATATATCATTATTATTATTTAAAAACTCGGAAACTTTGGGCACTATTGATATTACTGGTTAACATTTTTGACAAAATTATTTTACTTCGTACATTTGATATTAAATGAAAATAACTGGACGGTGCTAGCATTGAAACCAGTTAATTTGTAATTTAAGGGACACCCTAATGTATGTACTTAATACTGGCCGACGGCCACTTTATAAAATGCATACATATTTATTAACTTATCTAGTGATGTAGTAAAAGTACTTAAAAAATTGTTTTTGTTTTATATTTTAAAACAATGCACTTAAACTGCACAAAAAAAAAACTTAAAGTCATACTATCAAAAATAAAAAAAAAAAAAATTATATGAAACCTTGAACTACTTTATGAAATGATATTTAATACAAATTAATTGAAATTTTTTAACACAGTAGCATAAATTAAACTTGAATTAAAGATTAGCTGCTTGTTTCTAAAATAGAAAAAAGTCAAGTTCTAGGTCGTTTTTGTTGTGTTTTAAGTAAAAGCGTTATACAGTGAAACATTCCAATAAAGGACAGCGATGATCACAAAAGAATATCCCTTCAATCTTGGTAATAAGGTTTATGATGGACGTTATAGGTAATTTGGATTAACCTTTAATATATCGCACAAAATATCCATTTGTTTTCCCTGTTTATTATAATAAGTGTTATAAAGGGTGATTTTTTAAGAGCTTTCTGATTTGATTAAAAAAAAAAAAACACATAAAATTTAGAGAAATGTATAAAATCTTTATTTGAATCAATAGAACGATCTATATAATTCAATGTTTAAAGATGATTTCATGTAAATGCTGACCGCGGCTACGCATCAAATGGTTCATACGCTGGTTCTAATTTTGGCATACTCTCTCCAACATATCGGCCGGTATCTCACGAATAAATTCTTCAATTTTGGGGTCCAGTGCGTCAACCTTTGCGGGCTTGTCCCTATAGACAGGAGCCTTAACATAGCCCCAAAAAAAATAGTCTAAAGGCGTTAAATCGCACGATCTAGGCGGCCAATTGACCGGCCCAAACGTGAAATAAACTGTTCACCAAACTCGCCTCTCAATTGGGCAATTGTTTCGCGTGCTGTGTGGCACCGTCTTGTTGAAACCACTTGTCACCCAAGTCCAGCTCTTCCATTTTGGGCAAAAAAAAAAATTGGTAATCATCGCACGGTAGCGCTCGTCATTCACAGTAACGTTCCTGCATTCGTCGTCTTTGAAAAAGTACGGCGGATATTCTTAATCTAGCGAAATTTAGTTACAAGATTCCGAATAGCCACCTCAGAAGGTAGCCCAAACTGACCATAAATTGGAAGAAGTACACGATGCACTTTCTTAACCGAGCATGAATTTTGATAATAAAATGCAATAATCTACAAGCGTTGTTCGTTTGTAAGTCGATTCATGGTTAAATTATAGACCAAACTGAACATGTTTAACAGTAACATGTTACACGAAAAAATAGTGTTACCAAAAAGAAAGTTGCTAAAAATCACCCTTTATAACGTCCTATATTCAAACGGAGCTATCTACATTTTTTTTAGAAAATGAGGTTTTGATGTCAAAGTATTCACTGACGTAGCTGTCACCTATGGTATTAATTTTAAATTTAAAAGATCATTCTAACACTCATTTTTTGAAAAATTAGATTGAGCTATTACAACGTTTCTTTTTGAATGGAAATTAGCTACCTACAATAACTTTTTTATGTTATAATTACTACGTCCCGATTTTTGAATGTCCAGCTAGAATTTAACAGTTAAATTGAAAATTTACATGGGAATATCAATGATATGCTTGTTTCGATTCTGGTCTCAGATCTATTTCGGGAATTTTCTGGGTTCCCATCATCAGAACACGTTTTGAAAGAAGTGACAATCCCATGCAAAACATCAAACATTCATATAAATAGTTTTCTCACTAAATGAGAACTAATATATGAGCTCGAAGTTAACTATTATCACCATAGATCAAAAGTAAATTGAAAACTTGTTCGTTATGTGCAAGCTCTACCTTTGGTAGATATACAAAACACGCTTTTTGTTTTTATTCTCCTTTTTATTATTTTTTTTATTAGATCTATCAACACATTCCTGAAAGTGGTCAATTAATAAATTTTAAAACAAAAACTCTATAGATTATTTGTTAGGACAATATCTCAATAAAGAAATATAGAGTATGGCCTCGAACTTGAATAATTTTCATTTTCATTGCGCAATAAAAGGTCGAAAAAACATAATTTTTATTTTTAATAAAAATTATATCAAACATGTAAAAAAGACAAATTACGGTCTTGTTTACTCCCCCTTTACATCTTGTTTTTAAACAAAGCAAAACAAGTGTGAAAATAGATATACAATACTATCTACCAAAGGTAGAGCTTGAACATAACGAATAAGTTTTCAATTTATTTTCTACTTTTTTCAGTTTAAGTACAATTTTGTCGGACAGTGTTGTTTTTTAAAAAAAATATACAATTTATGTACAACTAACAAAATTTTTATGATTTCATCTACATAAATAATAAATATTTGCTTTCAAATTATGAAGAAATAATGCAAAACAAGTTGTGCTCCGGTATGCAACTTCCCATACCTTAAATCGATCATAATGTAATTATTTTTTCTCTTAATTTTAGTCCAGATTCATCTCAAACCGGTATACAAATGCATAATTTAAATTTTACTTGTGTCAAATGGCAATGCTTTATAGAGGAAACTTTTTAATTTTCTCTATCACCTAAAGTCTTAGTTTGGCCAAAGTTGACATTGCTATTTGCGAAAAGTGAAAAAAAAAATACTTTTTGTAATAAATATAATATAATTTTTTGAATTGGGCAGAACTTTTGAGCTTGTGGACTTAGATTAGAGTGGCACTATGCACCGCGACCAGAAGTTGGTATTTTGTGCTGCCAGCGAATACACCCTTTAGGTTCAGGCTCCCTACGAAGCCAACTATCCTACCAGGTAAACAGTTCCAAACGACCGATGGCGTCACTATTCGACCACCAAAATAACGCACCCTCCTGTCGGAGAGCCTCGGACATTTGCAGAGAACATGCTCTGAGGTCTCCGGTTCCAATTCACAAAACCTGCACGTATCCGTAGAGGATCGTCCCATCTTATACAATTGATACCTAAGGACACAGTGTCCCGTGAGGTAACCCGTTACGGTCCTTAGTTCGCCCCTTGTCATAGACAAGAGTTTCCGCGACCTCTTCCCAGAGGGAGATATAAACAGCCTTGCCTGTCGCTGTCCAGGCGATCTGGCCCAATAGGCCCCAAACTCCGACTCCCTCCATCTACTGAGCCTCTCTCTGACATACCCATTGGGTACGCCACAGAATGGTTCAGGCCAATGAATTGTCGACGAGCTCCGCAGTTGGCCAAACAGTCAGCCCGTTCGTTGCCCTCATGCCCCTCATAAAAGCTTGTGGACTTTAAAACAATTCTCCTTGTAGATAGATAATTGCATTATTCTTCATCTTAGCCAAGTAAAATTTGGTACACGCATTGGACGACTCTTGGACTCTAAACTGGTGCTAAAATTAACGAGTCCCGTATATCTTTAAAATCAGACTAGAAAAACGTTTATTTCGTTTTTGTTCTGCTTTAGTTTTTATGTAATAATTTTGTGAAACCTTGCATTAAGTTAATGTTTAGCTAAAAAAAATTGTAAAAAAATTGTTTTATATGTATCGTATGATGTGGTTTCGTTTTAAATTAAATGTATTTTGGAAGTCATTTAAAATAAATTTTTGGAAGTGGAATGCATTATTAAAGAATGCATTCGTTTTATTTTTGCTGGGTATGGCCGTTAGAGGGTTAACAGTCAGCTACAAAAGTGTTGGCTTATGACCAACGTTATGTTTTATTCCTTTGATCGTGTGCTAAGTGTTGTATATGTTGTAACGTCCTAAGTAAATATAGAGATGGTAAATGGATTTTTTTGGATGTTTTTTTTTTTTAATTTTTGAGTTTACCCTCGTACCATTTTAATGCAAGTCAAAAAATTTAAAAATCCGGCTACGTTAGGGACTAAAAAATGTATCCGTGTATGAAAAAAAATAAAATTTTATTTATTTCTAAAGCAACGCAAAGCAAAAGCTATATCGTTTTAAGAAATTAAGATCATACACGGGACTAATTAATTGAATGAACTAATTAATTGATGATTTCATTACAATTTTATTGACATCAATTATAATGAAATTATATTTTTTTATTTCATTCATTTGCAATACAATAAGCCTTAAAGGCCAAAGACGTATTGCTAGTGTGCTACATAAATTCAAGAATATATTTACAAATAGCTTAGATTAAATTCAATAAACAGTATATATATATATAAAAAAAATACGAAAATATTCTTAGAACAGGATAGCAAT
Source organism: Delia radicum (assembly GCA_021234595.1). Classification (NCBI taxonomy): domain Eukaryota; kingdom Metazoa; phylum Arthropoda; class Insecta; order Diptera; family Anthomyiidae; genus Delia; species Delia radicum. Next base: position 225,490,324 of record CM037852.1, on the reverse strand, counting down.
AGCTATAAAATTGTACACTTTATTTTTGGATATGGTTCAGCTGTTTCCACATAACTAGGAAAATGTAAAAAGTCCATACTGGAGAAAGCCTGACCTAAAACAATTTAAAAACACTCATTCATACAGTGTCCCGGAAATGTGACAAAAGTCTGTTCCTAAAAACATTATACGATAATGTAAAAGTACGTAAATTCAAAGGCAAAAAATTCCAGCTTCTAGCAGTTCTAATAAGTAAAGATCGTTCAAAGATTGTATAGTTTATAAGTGGTTCAATTATCTGAGGGTTTCTCTCAGATCTAGAAAATATAAATTCAGAACGTAAGTAATTGGGTACACCAGATCTAATGACCTTATAAAAGAACAATAAATTGCGAAGTTCTATATACTGTGTTAGGGGGCAACCGAGAAAGTTAATAACTGCACTAGATACGTGATCACGAAATCTAATTCCATACACAAACCGCACAATTCTTTTCACAATTAGCTCAAGCCGCACTATATTATACCCAAAAGTACCAGAATCAACCTCAAGGCAGTAATTAACATGCGACATCAACAAGGTGTGAGCAAGAATATATTTCACCCTTACAGGCAAATACAAGCCACAATTGTAAAGTTTTCTGAGTCCCAAAGTTACCCTAGATGAAACAACATCAATTTGTTCACTAAAATTTAGATATTGGTCAATTACAACACCCAAACATTTAAGCGATTCAACATATTCTATATCGGTTCCACAAATTCCTATCCGAGGGTAAGCAATTCTGCGATAACCCGTTCGAAACATTATTGCCTTTGTCTTAGTAGCATTTATCGAAAAATCGTTTAATATTATCCAATCATGCAGTCTATCCAGTGTAAAATTCACAACCGTCTCCAAAACAGCAGGGAAATCCCTGCAATTGCCAAATAATAGCTGAATGTCATCAGCAAAAATAAACGGTTTTACCAAGTGCAAATCCAAAGAATCAGCACAATCATTTAAATACAGCAAAAACAAAATTGGCCCAATAACGGACCCTTGCGGGACACCAGAAAAGACAGAGGCGATACTAGAATTAATACCACGCACACTTACATATTGTGATCTTCCTTGCAAATAAGAGTATATTAACCTACAAGCCATAACTGAAAAGCCAAATTGCTGTTTCAGTTTACCAATAAGAATGTTATGATTAAGGCGGTCAAAAGCCTTTGCAAGATCCAGAGATACCAATATGCAATCCCTATTTTCATTTAAATGTTTTCTAACAGTCTCGGTAATACCCAAAAGCATAGACGAAGTGTTGTAATTTTCCCTATATGCATATTGTACGTCCCTGATAAGATTATTTTCCGCAACATAATCTAAGATTTGGAGTTTTAAAATGTGCTCCATTATCTTAGAAAGAGCAGGAAGAATACTAATAGGTCAAAATCAGTTTCAGAACCCTTCTTCGGTATAGGAACTACGCGGGCAAGCTTCCATTTATCAGGATATGAAGAGGTGGTTATTATCATATTAAACAAATGTAAAAGTGGTTTCAAGATCAATCCCCATAGCGTTTGACTTAACTTTCAACAAGGCATTCCACAAATCCTCACCGCTTATGTTCATAAAAGAAAACCCTTCAATATCCCCTTTAAAAGATTCAAAATCGAACGTACTATTGCGCAAATTACCGTTATCAAAAATAAATGAGTTGTTCAAAGTATTAACGTCTAAGTTCGAAAGACGTAAATCATCTGTAACAGATGACCCTGAGCCATTTAATATCCTCCACATTTTCCTGTTTCCAGCATTATCAAACATTTTCGTATGATATTGTCTTCGAAACTTTCGAATTAGAGACTTTAGTATGTTTCTTAATTTACAAAAAACTTTGCGATTCTGATCATTCTTATCAGCCTGAAAAGTTGCGTAAGCACAATCTCTAAGATATCTAGTATCAATAATTTCAATTTCATTCATCCAAGGATCTTTTTTATTCCTAGGCTTGAATCTAACTAGTGGCACAAAAGCAAACAATTCAGTTAGAAGAGTGTTCAAAAGCATTTGTTTAATTAATGATAAAGAATTTCATTGATTAAGGGCAATAATTTTAAATTTCATTACCATTAGTAATGCATAAATTAAAGGAAACAAATTGCAATTGACAGATAAGATTTTCAAAAAAATTCAAAGGAGTTTTAAGTAACCCTTATAATACAAATAGGCTATGTCCGGGAACGATCCCGAGAGATTCATTTTTTTATAGAACAGCCACAGGGTTCCCGATAATAGAATGAAACATTTGTCCAAAATGGAACGATATGGAATGAAACGGAGAACGAGTGGAATCGGAACACTTAATTCATTTGTATTATTGGATCATGTTGCATAGGTTAACTTTTGCAAAAATGTTGTCCGTTATGCAAAAAAAAAACTAAGCGAAATAGGTCAAAACGGACAAAATTTTCCCCACAGGAGTATTAATTAATAATATTATAATATTTATTTATTTATTTATTAAAAAATCCATATTGTAATACAAAAGCCATCTAGGCCAAAAAAACGTATTACATAGCAATAACAATCCTGAATAAGAACTTAAAACTAAAATATACATATATACAATAACAAAATATTATACGCATAAATCATTTCACCTAGAATCAAACCTAACTATTTTGGCGCCCCAGCCGTAAAATATATAAAAAGAAAACAACTAAGAACTAATAGTATAGAATTATTGTCGTTGGACTTGGCAAAAGCTTTTGATAAGGTTAATCATTCTCTTTTGGTTCAAAAGCTGAATAGGCTCTTTAATTTTTCTGGATCTGCATGCAAATTAATTTCTTCTTATCTATCAGATAGAATGCAATATGTGTTCAGTAATGGCACTTGTTCTGGAATGCTTCCTGTTTTTAGTGGTGTTCCCCAAGGATCTGTTCTTGGGCCTCTACTTTTTATTATGTTTATTAATGATCTTTTTGATATTTTGTCTAACAATATGTGCTTTCCTTTTGCGTTTGCAGATGACGTTCAGATTCTATTTAAGGGAGATAGGCAATTCCCTGATGTAATGCAGAATATGATTGATTATACTGCTAATTTACTTGGCAATTGGATGTCTTCGAATTATCTTTATGTTAATTATAGTAAATCTAAGGCTATGTTATTTGGTGATAGTGATATTTATAAATTTACTATTAATTTAGATGGTAATGCAGTTGAATTTGTAGAAAAATTTAAATGTCTTGGTGTGACTATAGATTCCAAGTTAAGTTTTCAGGATCATGTCAATGCGGTTGTTTCTAAAGTTAATTTTACTTTGAGAAAGTTGTATAGCTTGGATGTTATACTACCATTTAATGTCAAGCTTAAGGTTGTTCATGGGTTGATTATGCCAATATTTTTATATTGCTTAGAAGTGTACTCTGGAGCTTTAGGTTATGTGATGAAGAAGCTAAGATTGGCTTTTAATCGTGTCATGAGATATTTATACTCTCTTAGATTGCGTCATCACATTTCGTCTTATGTTTTAAAATTTTTGGGATGTTCGTTCGATAATTTTGTTCAAATTAGGTGTATTTTACATTTTTTTAAAATATATAAATTGCAAACCCCGAAATTTTTTTATATTTTTTTTAAATTTGGTAGATCTACTAGGAATAGACAATTGGTTATTCCGAAACTTACACCACTTTTGGGGCGATCTTTTTTTGTTAGAGTTGCCCGTGAGTATAACAAATTACCACTTACTTTAAAATCGTTCGATTTTTCTATTAATACGTATAGGAAGAAAATTTTTCTATTATTTTCACGAGACACTTGATTTTTTTTAGGTTTGGGGGTTTTTGTTTTTAACTAAGGCTTGTTCATGTTTTTTTTTTTCGTAACATTGGGGACTTAATAAATAAATAAACTATTATCACTCCTTTTTTTTATATTTCTTGTTTATTTTTAATAATATTGTATTTTAATTATTATCTCTTTCTTATTATTTTATTTATGTATATCAAATTTTATTGTTTACTTTGTATAATTTAGTAGAAATTTGTAACCGATTATGGCCTTCAGGCTAGGTTATTGAAATGAATAAATAAATTAAATTAAATTAAATTCCGGTAACAATCAGCAACAACAATATAAATAGGCAAGGAAAAGATCCCGAGATTATTTGTTTATGAAACAGTCGCAGGGTGTCCTAATGATTTGTTTACCCAAATACGTACGTGACAATACCAATTTGATCACTCTGATAATAAAATGGAACATTGGTCTAAAATGTTACAATATGAAATGAACCGGGGAACGAGTGGAATCGGAACACCTAACACATTTGAATTATCGATACGTGTAACGTGGGTTAAGTTTTGCAAAATTTTTTTAAATTTCCGTGGATTAATTTTTTTTTTCAAAATTCGTTTAAAATAGGGATAATAATCGAATGGAAATTCTAAACAACATTTAACATCTTTTCATTAAAAAAAGTGACTAGTTTCAAAATAACTCCACGGAAATTTGAAAAATATTTTTTCCGTTATCTACTCTAAGAAAAGGTTCAATTTGTTAACAAAATACACTATGAGAGCCAACTTTAAACGCTTGTAACAGATGAAAGATACCAGCCAAAAATTTTTTAAAATTATTTTTTTTCGAATTATAGGAAATACTTAACAAAGTGTAACGGATTTTCATCAAAAAAAAATACATCTTTCAAACTTTAAAATGCTGTGGTGGAATAAAATTACTCTACAAAATTTTTAGTAGTTTTCTTTCCTTAATCTACTCCACATTGCGCAACTTTTGACACCAATTTTGCGAAAAAATTCTAAACTTTTTTGGATAAAATACACTACGATCGCCAAATTCAAACGCTGGTAGGGGATGGAAGAGACCACCAAAAAAAAATTTTTTTCCCCGTAATTTGCTCTTAAATACGCGTCGTTTGAGACCTAACGTGAAAAAAAATCATAATTCGGGACATCCTAATGTATATTGATTTATATCATTGAAGGGTCAAAGCTCATTTTTTGGGGTCTTGAGTTTAAATATCCATATCTCTTCTTAAAAAATATATGCTTATTATGGAACCCTTCTCTACATTTGTGCAAAAATTCAGGGTGGCCATCAATATAGTATTATAGCCATCAATTTTGTCTTGCATGTCGTATATTTTAAATTTAAAGTGTGCTAACAAATAGAAAACGTCAGTTTAAAGCGTAATCAGTTTTCTTTCCAACACCGTTAAAAAAATTTAAATCGGACAAAAACTGACTGAGTTACAGGTCGATAAGTAGACGAACATCACTGAAAACGATTTTTTTTAGAATAACTTCTGAATTTGAGGGTGTTTCTGAAATTTTTTGACACAATTTGTAATGTACTCAACAAGACCTATAACCCACGCTAGGTCGTTTTCCAAATTTTTTTCACTGTAGCACCGCGTAATTAAGACCTTTATTAACATTTGGGTATCAAATTCGTTTAATTAATGTTCACAAATTTGTATGAATTCTAAAATAAAATTTAAAAATATATTGTAAACATTTACTGTAATGAAAGTTTTTGTTAAACTAACTTTCGCAAAATATTAACTTTTTTCATGCCGAAGTAGCTCGGTTCCTGGCTTTGGATCTAGACGAGTCAGTACGAAGAACAGGACGAAGAAGAAGAATAATAACACCTATTGCAGGTCATATTTAACAATCTCATTTTTATATTTTCAATTAATTGAACCGAAGAAAAGCGTTAGAATCTGTTCCTATTGAAAATATAGATGCCAAATTAAATTTTTTTCTACATTTTTTATGATCTTACGCTTTGATTTTTTGCAAAAAGCATTCTTTAAAGTGCATACTTTTAATTTTTAGGTTCATTTTATAAGCACCAATTTTCCTTTTTTTGCATGAAATTTGTTGCCCTACTTTTAAGCAAAGGATGGGTATTAATTAGTGAGCCTTATTACACATTTGTTACAAATTTTTGCAATCACAGATGATTTCTTCATTTGCTATTTAAAACACTTCTAAAATAAATAATAATGAAATCATTTTTTAAAATATGTTACGCTCAAAGGTTGAAAAGGCTTAATTCTTTAATTCAATTTTCTAAAATGAATGAAATTTTACTCAAATTTCTTCCGAAATAACATTCATTAGGAATGAATTGAAGATCTTATTGTAAAAACTTGATAAGCCAAAATTTTATTGCTTATGATTTGTTATTGTTTGTGTGTTACGTTTTAATTTATGTGTTTATGTCAAACTTCTTTGTATTAAATGAATGATAATAAAATTTTCAATTCTGAATTAAATATTTCGAAGCTCTGGTTACGCTTTTGTGTCATAAAAATAAAGATTAATAAAAGAAAACTAAGTGTCAAAACTTTTTTCGGGTATTGAATATAAATCAGAGTTATGGGAAATTTACGCAGAAAAGTTAACATAATACTAAATTGTCCACAACGCTGTTTTTTAATATAATTTCGGTTGGCAACGCTAACAAATATATATACAAAGTTATATCAAAATCAATAGTGTCCCACCGAACAGTTCGGCCAGAAAATGCATTTGGTCTGTATTCGGTATTTTAAAGCATTATGGACAAATTTGGCGGATGGAAAAATGTTTATTGGGCTGATTAGATGCTATTTTATGTGTGAAATTTGAAGAAAAGTCTGTAGTTAAGCAATGAATTCAGAAAGTTCGGCCAAATTGAAAATAGTTTGGCGACCGAACTTTTAACTTTATAGCTAAACTTCAGCTTTTTTTTTTTTTTTTTTTTTTTTTTTTTTTTTTTTTTTTTTTTTTTTTTTTTTTTTTTTTTATTTCAAATTTAAGAACCAAGCCTATAAGGCCAAATATGGTTCAAATACTACTCCATTATCAAAAATTACAAATAAAAAAAAAAAAAAGTATATATATAAAAAAAACAATTTCTTAAAACTAAAAAGTTATATAATTAACCTAAATACTAAAAACTAAAGGCCCTAACTAGCTTATAACAGAAATTTATATATAAGAAATTATAGTCAGTGATGGAAACCCTCGTAAAAGAACAGGGGGTAAATTAATCAATTAAAGAGCATCAAAATGTTGTTTAAGTTTACGCTTAAAGGTGGTATCTGTGAATGCAAATAATTTTAAATCTATGGGAAGGATATTCCACACCCTAGTTATACGTACATGAAAAGATCTTTCATATATAGATGAGGATATACGGTGACATATTATCTGAGGGTTTCTACTTGATCTGGAAAATCTAAAATCATCTCTAATGTACTCAGGACAATTTCGCATAACGACTTTTCGAAAAAGTAACAAAATTCTCAATTTAATAAAATTCTCAAAAGAAAATCCAACAAAGTCCATTACAAAGGGAGACACATGATCCCTTAATCTCAGTTTATAAATATATCTAATAATACGGTAAAAAGTAAGATGCAGCCTTCTTAGAACAACACTGTTTGTACCTGAAAATACTTCCATAGCATAAATAATCTGCGACATGAGCAGTGAACTGGCAACATGCTTCCTCACGCGGAGAGGCAAATATAAATCTAATGAATATAACCGCCTAATGGTACTATTAACACGGGAACATATATGATCAATATGTTTTGCAAAACTCAAATTATTATCTATAAAAACGCCTAAACATTTCATTTTAGAAACGAAATTTAGCCCCACATTATCCAACGATATATTTAAGTCATTTGAATCTAAACCAAAACACATTGCCCGAGTTTTACCAAAACTAATATTCAACCCATTCTCCCGCATCCATAGACTGATTTGGCTAAGAAAGTAATCAATGTTGGCTTTCAACAAATCTAAAAATTGTCTATCTGATGAAAACAAAATCTGAACATCATCAGCATATAAAAATGTCTCAATTGAGTTATTATCAAAAATATTAACAAAATCATTCAGGTACATCATAAACAAAATGGGGCCAATTACTGACCCCTGAGGTACACCACTAGTAACCTCCAAGGTCAATGACTCCCTACCATCAACTGACACAAACTGCGATCTATCACGGAGACACGACTGCACCAGCTTACAGGCTGATTTAGAAAAAATATACATACTACATAACTTGTACACTAACTTTGAGTGTAAAACTTTATCAAACGCTTTTGACAAGTCCAATGAAATCAGCACACTACATTTCTTGTCATTCAGCTTTTGTCTAATTGAATCAGTTAGCCCAATCAAAAGGGTGGTTGTACTATAATTTTGCCTGAAGCCTGACTGATGTGAGTGAATCAAATTATTTCTATTAATAAAGCCTAACATCTGATCTTTTACAATGTGTTCTACAACTTTCGAAAGTATAGGTATCATAGAAATCGGACGTAAATTATCCAACGCGTTTGAATTTCCCTCTTTCTTAATCGGGACCACACGTGCTATTTTCCAAGATCTGGGATATCTGGAAGTCAAAAAAATTGTATTAATCATGTGAGTGAGTGGCATACAGATGTAAGGAAAGATTATTTTAACAAATTTAAGCGGTATACTGTCATGACCAGCAGCATTCGAACGAATTTTACAAAGTGCTGAATACACCTCGCTCTCATTTATGCCTTGAAAAGAAAAAGAATCCTCATTAACAAAGTTACATTCATCTAAAAAATCACTTGTTGACTCATATGACTGATTTGAAATAAAAAAATCATTTGGGTCAACATCATTGACATTATCTCGTGATTCCACACAACCATTCGACTTTAAAATTCTCCACATATGTCGAATTATGTCGAATTAAATCGGCTCAACAAACATGTTTCCAATACCAAAATTTGTCATCATTGCCTCTTGATATCAAAAAACCGACAAAATATAGGTTTTTGGCCGAACTGTTCGGTAGGACACTAAAAATCAACGTTAAGGCGCTGCCGCTAAAAAATGTTGGTCGCCAATTTCGGTTGGCAACGCTAAAAAACATATATACAAAGTTAGATCAAAATCAATGTTAAGGCGCTGCCGATAAAAAAAATTTTGTTCGCCAAATTTTTGCCAACACCGACATTTTTTCGTTCCTCTTATACCGAATCTCTATCGGTATTGGTATTTTAAACTGACAAAGCTAATCTTTTAGCAGTCAAGTTAAACTTTTAACTGTCAAAAAATGCATAAGTAAACGAGAAAGATTATAAATGTGGGTTAACTTTAATCAAAAAGATTTAGACTGAAAAGTAATTCTAGTAAAAAGCGTAATAACTGCATATGTTTGCACTGAAATTTGGCAGTTAATCTACTTTCTACAATATTAACTGTTCAGTCTTAACTCCCTAAAAATCACATCAAATGATTGGAAACAAATTAAAGAGTCCAGAGCACAATGTGCTCCGTTTATTTTTGAATTAGTTCTCCATGATGGCAAGTGCCAAAAGAAATGGATGATAAATAAAACTATGTGTGTTTTAAAATGTTTTAGCAATTTTAACTAACCTGTGCAATTTATAGATGTATAAAACTAAAAAGGATATATATATTAATGCCACAAATACCAATGGCAATAGGAATGTTGCAATCAAGGGGGTCAATAAACGATAAACCCACAAAGAATAATCCAAATCAATGTAAGAGGCTAAAAAAAAAAATAATGGAAAAAAAGAAAAATTTAATGCTTACAAATTGATTTTTCTTTTTTAAGTCATTTACAATTGTTGGAAATACTTACACAAAAATTCTTGCAGACCTTTTGTTATATTTTGTATAAAATCCATATTTAAATTTATGCCAATTTTTAATTTATTTTATTTTTTGTTTTTTTCTTTTTTGTAAGTTCTCCGGTGAAACGCAGTTTTGATGATTTGGTATAAAGAAACAATAAAATCGTTAACTTTCTTTATTAGTTTGCTTATAATTAACCATAATAAGCATAATAATATAATAAGATGGTTTGACTTTAGTTTTAATCAAGTGGTTTTTTAAACCCGGGGTATTTTTTTCTTCTTTACTTTTATTGACCGTATGTCGTTCTGTGGCTGATGTTGGTTGGTTTTTGTGTTTTGCAAATGTTTTAATTGTTGTTGTTTTGTTCGAATGTTTATTTTTGTTCTTTTTTTAAATTTTACTTTTTATTGTTGTTTTATCTCATTGTATGTTTATTTTTCCATATTTTATCTTTTATTGCTTTTACATTTCTTTTTCTAGCTATTATTCTTTATACATTTTTTATTTGAACATCATCATTATCATTAGTATACAAAGATATTTTATTTTCATCATAACTTTCACTATGTACATCATTTAAATTTTTATCTAATACAATTTTTATATTATTGATTGCTAACTTTTTAGCTATAATTAAATTGCTTTAACTAGTATTATTTTTATCTTAATTGATAGTTTATTACTTTTATAAAAAAAAAACAAAAATTTTATAAAACCTCAACCACAACCTCACTTGCCGATTTTACAAAAACAACTGGTGAACAACTGATTAGACTTGTGTAGTTAGCGAAGGAACTAGTTCAATTGAACTACTAACCCAATTAAACTATATGGCCTAGTTCACCATTATCATAGACTACATAGAACTCAAACTCTTTGACATTTGCTGTCATTGCACGTAACTCATGAGAATGTGTTGGACATACGTCGTAACTTATACAAAAAATACTAGAATGTGGCTTATAAGTATCTGAGGAATACTTCGCCAACCGCCTGATCTTATCAGGCAAACCAAAATTTAAAAAAAAAAAAAAAAGAATGTGTATGAAAAAATGTGTTTGTTTTTAAAAGAGGAAGTGTTTGAGATCTATGACCATATTTCGGTCTTCAATCGCTTACAATTTTTCGTATTTATTTTATACAATTTCAAACCAAGTCCTTGGGGCCAAATATGACTCATATACAACTCACTAAAAAGTACTACTATACAAATAAAGGGTCCGCCATCTAACGTTTTTTTTCAACTAGTGCTTATTTCGTGAATGGTAACACTTAGCTCACGTCTGATTTGACAGATAATTAGTTTTATCCTTCCGCTGAACGAATATGGTCCGTATGTTCGTTATCTTGTGAAAAAAGTGAAAAACACTGGCATCCTCATCGATAAGCCAAAGCGTGAAAAGCCAAAAACAGTGGGTACACCCGAGAATATTGCTGCTGTGACAGAAAGTGTGCGTGAAGCGCCATCAACATCAATTCACCGTCGTTCTCAACAATGTTGCATAAAGAGCTTGGTATGACGCCATACAATGTCCAATTGGTTCAGGAGTTCAAAAAAAAAAAGTTATTTGGCGGACCCTTTATTATCAATAAATCAAAACTTGACAAAAAATAAACAATTTTCAGAAACATTAAATATAATAAATGTATTTAAAAGTGAAAATAAAAAAAAGATAAATACAAACGTATATAGATACAAACGTACGTATTAAAATGTTTCCCTAATGAATCCCAGTATATAATTGCGTTCAAATATTTAATATGTATAAAAAAGTTTAAACATTGCTGTAGCAGGCATACTCGTTAAGCATGGTTTTAAATGCATTGACAAAAAGTAAAAGTTTGTAAGTAATAATGGCAAGGAATTTCAAATTTTAGCTACCCTGTATTGTAAAGATCGTTGAAGAATTGATGTTTTATGAAGAAGATATATTAATTGAGGGTTTTTTAGTATTTATTTTATTTAATTTTGTAAATAAGATTTGAAATTCAAATGAAAGAAATGCAAACAAATAGTTTTTTTTAACAAACCCATATTTATTTATATAGATTAAAATATTTTTTTATTGTATATTTTTATTATATCAAAACTTGAAGTTCTGTTGAATTTTTTATCGTTATTAGTAGTGAAAAAGAAGTGTCAAATATGAATATTTTGCATAAAAATTATTTAATGCTCAATTGAACTAGAATATTTCCTAGTTCATTTTGTCGATTGAACTCACTCAATCGAACTAGAATAAATAATTTCTGGCGGCAATAATATGTCAAAATGATGTCAAATTGTCTTCCAGAGTTGCATTTGTTTAGTTCTCCAGAATTTAAAAAATTCTCGAAAAGTTTCCATAGGTTTTCGCAGAATTCATAAATTTTGCGGAAAACCGGAGAAGTTTTTGCAAATTTAGAGAAATTATTTGTGGCCAGTGTTGTCATCTGCGATGATTTCTCGCCAAACATGGCAATTATTTTTGAAATGGCGACGGGAGATTTTTATGGCGATTTTAAATGGTATTCACACCTAAATGCAAAACAAGTGGAAATCAATACAAAAAATCCAATTTAATTTTATTTAAGTCAAAGAATGCTTACGAAATTTTTTTTTACATTTTGTTTTCATTACAACTTGGTGAAATCAAAAGTTATAAACAAGATTTATACATCGAAATAAGCATGAAAATTTGGAATACGAAGCGAAATTAAAATTAAAAGGGAACTTAATCGGTTTTGAACACATTTTTAACAAAAAATCAGTATGAAAATAGAACGGTTGAACCGAAAAATCTAAATGCTATGTTATAAATCTAGAACACCTCAAAAGATTGTCGACAAAGTGCCTTTTAGACGGCAAACCAGCATCGAAAAGGAAAAAGGATTCAAAATAGAAATGTTCCACCATGGCAGTGAAATCTTCAATAAAAATTATTACATCGTTACACCGTTTAAAAATACGCCAAACTTATATTTTAATGAAAGTTTAGAACACTCTTATTATATTAGGTTACATAACGAAGCAGGGATTCAACATAAAGATCAATCAGCAAGCATGGAAATAGCTTATTATAAATGTTGACCAGTTTTAAAGTTGCAATTTTGATACTCATGAAATCAGATTTCCACTAAATTTATGGAGCATTGTTTTTAAACTGAAGGAAATTTTGAACTGTATATATAAAAACAAAAATGTTGAGAAATTAATGAAAAAAATTGAAATTCTGATGATAGCATGAATTGACAACTCAATTGAGTTTCATCCGATCTTTTATTTTTTCGTTGAAAAATAACTCTTAACTGTGGAGTTGAAAGCGTTTTCTTAAGATCACCATAGATTTTGAAAGAGCACTTCAATACGAATCGATTGGTACGTCTCCGTTGACTCTAACATAGAGAGTTTTTGAGTTAAAGTTTTCGGGATAACTCTTATTTTCGGTTTCTGGAAAATTGAATTATGCGACACATGTTGCTCTGTTGTATAATTCAACGTTTGCAGGACTTTAATACGTAAACGGAATCGGATTCCGTTTGTGCTATTCCGTAAACGCTACGTTTTCAATTCGACTTGAAAATTTAATTAAAACAACTTATAAATTTGAAAATTATTAAATTAAAGTAGCACTGTTAACAACATTTTTTACCAAAACTCAAAATTCCAGTTCAACTTTTAGAAGAGATCTATAGATGGTTGATCAGATGGTGAATATTTTTTTCAGTGCACTCTGAGTTTTTTCAACTTGGTAGTACTTTTTTAAGCTTCTTTGTTTTTTTGACAGCTAACAGATGATCGACAGCGCAATAACAAACAACTGTCAAAATCTGTTTACTGTTGGATAATGAAAAAATTTTTTTTTTGTTGACTGTAGCTTTTTATTTCATGCAAATATATGCAGCTTATAAATTTAACAATATATATAATTGTGTTTGTTTTGTTCTATTGTTCTTGTGTTTTAGTTTAATATATTGCTAATTGTAGTAATAAAGATAAGACTGAAAAAAAAAACAGATAAGCTATTTGGAGCAACAAAAGAGGAATACAAAACAAAGGTTAGTTGAACTTTAACAAAAAAACAACCAGCTAGATAAATCCTTAATACGTTATAGATTAAAAAAAAAAAAAAACAACAAACTTTGTCCAATATGTGCGTTATATTTTTCTATGTCAATTCGAATCCGGAGAAAAATGGCTACAAGTTAATATTGGCTTCGAATCGTGATGAATTTTATGCTCGTGACACTAAAGAAGCTGACAAATGGTTAAATGCTGAACATGTTTATGGCGGTATTGATTTAGAAAATGGACGTGAAGGTGGCACCTGGTTGGCTATATCTGGAAAAGATGGTATCTTCAAAGTTGGTGCCTTACTTAATTTAACGGGTGAACCTAAACCTCGAAATGCTCTTGGTAAGTACAAAATGGAAACACTTTTATAACACTTGGTAACAAATAATAATTCCCTTGACATAATTCCTTCACAACATTTTTTTATTACGGTTTTTTTTTTTTATTTTATTTTTTTAAATAATTTTACTCATTTTTCCCCTTGCAAATAAATAACCGTGTCTTCATTATGTCAACCATATATAAATATACCACCCTATAAATCATCTTTCCATTACAAATTAAAGTTACAAACCATTTACAACCCCACCAAAATCACAACAATTGCAACAATAAACATTCCTTGTTAGCAACTAACACAAATGGTTGTATGACACCCAAGACTGCTACTCCTACTAAGACTTCACCTACTACCATAGACTGCAATAATACCACTCCAATTCCAATACACAATAATAACTTTTTACTAGGAAGAGGCATGATTGTTTCAGATTATGTACGAAATTATACCAAAGATTTTGATAATATCAACTATAATCAACATTTGGTTAAAGATTGCAGTAAATATAGTGCATTTAATTTTGTTTCCATTGAAATTGGGTAAGTAATAATTATAGAAATGTAATGTTACAAAAATCAATGAACTCATCATGATCCGCTGGAAAATTTTCAACCAAATTTACAGATACATATACAGTAGAGGGCCATTTTTTTGTATGAAGAAAAACTTTTTTTTTTGAAAATTTTCAATTTATTGTTCAGAATATTAAAGTACTAGGTCTAAAAATTGTTCGGTGCAAATTTGAGGAAAATCGTAAAGCTTTAACCCGTTGAAGCCCCACTAATAAAGTTTTCGATTTTTGAAAATGTTTCTTGAATTGCTTTGTGGGCGTTGTGGTGTAATGGTTAGCGCGTTGGACTTTTACACAGAAGGTCCCGGGTTCGATCCCCGGTGCCGGCAACATCAAAATAATATGTATGAGTTTTTTCTATCCCTCATACGTATCGCAATGTCCACCTTCGGTGTTCCCATAGCAATTAACCCCACCGAAGTAAAATAATGAATCAGGGCTATGAACCAAAAAGCTTCAATAAGTTCGCCAACTCTCCATCAGGTGGCGAGCAACAACTGTTCTAAGACTTATCATCTCGCGCAATTACAGTGTTGCCATGTCTGAAGCCCTTCATCTTTCCCCACCTTTCATCTCTATACTATCCCTTTCCAAAGAAAGCAACACACTAAATATAGGAAGTATTTCCTGAGTGCTGCCTCTCTTTAAAAAAAAAAAAAAAAAAATGTCTTTCTTATTTCCTGGGAAAGCGGGATTCGTTTTTGAATTTCCCGTGATCCCGGGAATTCCCGCTCAGTAAGAAAATTATTACAATTTGTTTTTAATTGACAAGTTTTCTTTAAAAAAGACTCATTCATGGGACCAAGCAATATTACATAAAAATCGCATTCATTTAATTTAATTAATTTATTATACAATTTCAAGCCAAGCTCATGGGGCCAAATATGGCTTTACATACAACTCACTTAAAAAAATAATGCTAACAGTAATTATAATTAATATAAAGTCAAATCTTAACAATTTTCATATAATCATAAAATAAAATGTATATATTTAAAAGTAAAAAATAGATACAAACGTATATAAATACTAATCATTTATGCTTCTTCCAAAATTGTCCCTAGTGAATATAGTTGAGTTCAAATATCAGATATAAACTAACAAATTTGATATAACTTTTTTTAAAAATAAAAATTATGTTTTTTCGACCCTTAATTGTGCAATGAAAATTATTCAAGGTCGAGGCCAAAATCTATATTTCTTTATTAGGATATTGTCCTAACAAATAATCTATAGAGTTTTTTGTTTTCAAATTTATTATTTGACCCTTTCGGGAATGTGTTGATAGATCTATTTCAGGAATTTTCTAGGTTCGCATCATCAGAACACGTTTTGAAAGCGTTTACTCTAAATGATAATATGCATCCACAGAGATGTCGTACAGTGCGTACGCTGGTGGAGTCATTTGTCCGTACTTCTTTAAAAACTATGCTGGTCAGAACGTTACAGTCAATGGTGACCGCTATAGAGCCATGATTACCGACTTTTTCGTTCATCAATTGAACAAACATGATGAGCAGGAGCTGTGGTTTCAACAAGACGGCGCAACATGTCACAAAGCTCGTGCCATAATTGATTTATTGAAGGAAACGTTTGGTAACCGCATAGTTTCACGTTTCGGAACCGTGAATTGGTCTCCAAGATCGTGCGATTGAACGCTGCTGGACTATTTTCTGTGGGGATATGTGAAGTCGCTAGTCTATGCCGATAATCCCGAATCGATTGACCACAACATTCGCCGCGTTATTGCCAATATACGGCCACAAATGTTGGAAATTCATCGAAAGTTGGACCTCCAGATTAGACTACGTCTGAGCCAGCCGTGGCGGTCATATGCCAGAAGTCATATTAAATTATAATGCCAGAAGATTATCTTTTGAATAAAGTAAATTTCATGTCAATTTAAAAAATTCATCTTTATTTTATTCCATTTCAAGGTTCTATACCTCTATAAAAAAACACCCTTTACATTTGTTATTTTTTTAATTAAATTTTGTATTTTTGAATGGCTTTTTTTTATTTTTTAAATTTGATTTATAATTTTTTTAATTACATTTGGCATATTTTAATTTCAACTAGTATTTTTTGAATTAAATTTCGAATTTTTTGAATTTCAAATGGGATTTTTTGAAATTCAATTGATGTTTTTGAATTACATTTGGTATTGTTTGAAAATCAATTGCAATTTTCAAATTAAAATTTGAATTTTTTAAATGTTTTACTTTTAAATTTAAAAAAATTAAAACCAAAAGTTTATTTTTCGATCTTTTATCATAAATTATGATGTGAGCAAGATTATACAAGTTCAAGATCATTTGTTTTTTTGTTAAACAAAAAACCGTGCAATGTTTTATTTTTGAATTTGAATAATCTTGCTCACATCTAAATTTGTATTTTTTATGTAAATTTTTTTAATAACAACCCTGCAGTCGACGTAGCTAACGAATCTTTAGCTATTTCCCTAACTATCCTGCAGTCGACGTAGCTAACGAATCTTTAGCTATTTCCCTAACTACTAATAGTTACCATTAACTACCCGCCAGACTACCAGCAATGCTTTTCACTGACGAATTTAACATGGGGATGTCATTGACGGTAGTCAGTGACTACCCTCTGCACTACCATGTACCATGCAGATCGCTAGTTACAAAGCACTGACGAAATATTTAACAACATTGTACTAACTACTTGACTAGTACAATCCGATTGACGAATTCGCCAGATCATAAATATTGCATTCAATAATTTAATTGAAGCATATATTTCATATTTCAATTATTCTATCTGAACAAAGAAAGGACAAGTTTAATGTTTTTTAATTTTGCTTCTGATTTATTAAAAAAAAATTAAAAATTTTCCATTCTTTCACATTAACAATTAAAAATTAAAAAATTAATTCAAAATTAAAAACTCAGTTTAAAAATTAAATTAAAGTAAATTAAAAATATTCATTTTTTAAACATTTTGATTTTATTTCCATTTTTTTTTGCAGTTGAATGGCTATCCGCAATTGCTCTTCCGCAGGCCCCGAATTTTTTTCCGTTATTGGTATTGATTCTGAAAAAAAAGAAAAATAAAGATATGAGTAAAAGTTAAAATTGCTAAAGATTGCATATTTGTACCTATAAGTGTTGAGTAAAAATTGCTGGCCATTTTACCTCTTTTAATAACACAACCACGCGACCGATCTAACTTCCACGAACTTTCAATAGAAACTGACGCCAACACAAAAAATAACAAAAAGTCATAATATTCTTTTGTATTGGGATAACGGTTCATTCCGTTGTTTTTATTTTTTTTTTTGCTTGTTTTCATACTTAAAATAATCAAAAGGCGAATTCTAGCATTACCTGTAGCCTCTCAAGTAGCTAGTCAGGCTTTTCGCAAACGAAATAACTGACTACATAGAGTCACTAGCTACGTTTGAAACTGCAGGGAAGTGGAAATGGTGTAGTTTTACTGAAAAATCCGTTCATTTAGCAAAAATTAAAAAAATTTTAAGGGGAAATTTTCCAAGTTTTAAAGTTGTACAAATAAAATTAAACACATTTTTATGCGAATCGTTATTAAATGAATCAATTTTAGTGATTCGCTTTAAAGTTTGAACTTCGCGTATGATTTTTCCCGTTTTTTGTAATTTTTTATGTTAATTTACTATGTTTTAAATTTTTTTGTTCGTTTACTGTTGAATATTTTGACAACTTCTTCGATTTTTTTTAATTTGATTTATATTTTACAAACCTCTATATTGAAACCAGAACATTTTCAGCATTTATGACTCACAATTAAATGTTCTTTAAACGTTTTATTTTTTTGCTTCCACTTTCATTTTCAAAGGAAACATATCAATATGTATATTGATATGTTTCCTTGATCAACAAGAGGGTATTGATCAACAAGAGGGTATTAACTCAAAATTTTAAAATTTTCAGTAGAGTCAAAAAACTGTTTATGGCCACATTTTAACAGAATTTAAAAATTCAAACATATCATAATAAGCAAATTCCATTTGAAAATATATATACATTGTTTTTGTTTTAAATTTTACCACACATTGCAAAAAAAATCAATTTTTTGAGTTAATACCATTGTTTTGAAATTTTATCGATTTAAATTTATAGAATAGAACAAATTTTATCAACAAAACAGTATCAACTCAAAATACAACCAAATATAAATAAAACAGTTTGATTATTTTTAACATAAATAAAGGCTCAAATCAAAATAATACCTTTTTTATGAAAACATACGATTCATTTTTATTTGAACTTTTGTATTAACTCGAAATAATACCTTTTTGTTGAAATAAAGGTAATCTGTACATTATCATGAAAATGGTCTCAAAAGTGGTTTTCAAGATGAAAGAGTAATCGGAATACGTTGAAATTTTTACAATAGATAGATATTGATGTTGTTAGTTGATTTCTTGAAAAAAGTGATATTTTAAATTTTTGAGTTAATACCCTCTTGTTGATCAAGTGCGATATCAATATATGTAAATAAAATTTGTGTATTGTTCATATATTGTATTAGCAGCAATATTAAGAAAACCTCGTATAAAAATATACAAAAATCTCAACAAAAAATGTAGGCGGATAAATTTAAAGACTGTGGTTTTATTCAAACACTATTAATATAATTTATTTATTTATTTTTTTAGTTTCTTCGCACACAGTTCTGTGCATCCTAGTTCTTCATTACCCTTTGCCCTGACATTATAGCTTTTATAAGTGTAGCAAATTTTTATATCACCTCAAACATTTTTTCTCACCACAATTTTGTATTCACCACAAATCGGTAAAACCGTTTTTTATTTAATTTACTAATACTTTTTAATGACAAAAAAAAAAACAAATCTTTCTGTAAAACATTAATTTCGTCCATACAAAGCCATTAGTTAACTATTGTTTTAAAAATAATTATTACGCGCATTTCTTGTAAATTGAATTTGTTGTGTCATTAACGACTTCATACTTTTTAATGTTGATAAAGTTTTACGTAAGCACTTTTTAATATCCTTTACATTATGATGAAAACGACGGCGTTGTCTGCGTTGTCTGCGTTGTAAACGTCTACGTCTATTGCGACGTTGGGAACGTGAAATGCGACCATTTTGATGGTTAATTGCATGATCTTCAACGCTTGTGCCCGATCTCTGATGATGATGATGATAATTATTGAAAGCATCATCACAATTTAAACTAAAATAAAGAAAAAAAAAAAAATTATAATCTGACTCTTGATTATTTAATGATATAAAAGCAATGCAAATGATGATAAATTCGATTCAGACCTTAAATTAACTTCATCATCGGGTTGTACAGTCACATTGTTATCATCCTGTATGTCGGGCAACTGAATATGAATTTCAAATGTAGCGGGTATTTCAATATTTTCATTGTCATCATCATTTTGTGTTTCTTCTTCATCTAAGGGCAATAGAGGAATGTCAGTTTCATTAAAAATATTTAAATTTTCGCTATTATCATTAAAATCTGTTTGACACATTTTTAAAATTTTATTTCGCGGCAAAATTTTACAAAAATTAATAAAAAAATAAACAATTTTATTTCTTGTTAACAAAAGAATTTTCAAACTAAATTGACAATTTTAAACAAATTTGAAATTTCTATAAAAACAAAAAGTTGCTTTCCCAGCCAGCAAAATTTGGATACTTTTTTTAAGGGTTCTTGTTCTATGAGTCAAAAATGAATCAAATAATATGGGGAAATTCACACGCTATCCATCCATATCTACTATTTCCCATTATTGGTGATACGAATTGTCAAATTATTGTAAAGTCTCTTTTTCGACCACGGGCTGGAAAAGGACTAAGCTTGATTCCCACGCATCTACTATTTCCCAGTATTTTGTCATTATTCAAAGAGAATCTACAATAATTTTACAATTCGTATTACCAATAATGGGAAATAGTAGATATGGGGGTATATCGTGTGAATAGCCCCTAAAGCACATATTTTTGAATAATAACTTTATTGTCAAAAACTAAAAAAATTTTTGTACCAAAATAAAAGCCATAAAATACACAAAAATTTGAAGAAGGCATTTAACCCTTTCGGTACTTCTTTTTTGTTTTTGACTTAAAAAATATTTTTTTATAATTTTGCAACTGTTATGGCCAACTTAATGACTAAACCAAAGTAATTTTTTTAAATTTTGTTTGCAAAAGTGGTTTTTGTGCATCATGCCATATGGCATAGAATTTATTTAAAGGAAAAAAAAATACAAAATTTTAATTTTTAATGCATTTTTAAAGATTTTATGTTAAAAAATATATAAAAACACTTAAAAAAACAAATATAATTCATATAGGTTGTGGTACAACGATTTTTTGTTCACCACAAAATCTGGTGACCTCTTTTATATCTTCATCACCATAAATAGACGAAGGCAATTGTATGCAGCCCCCATCCAGTCATTTTAAAAGGATAATATTTTGGTTCCTTTCAATGCAATAGTCATATCTTCCTCTTCCTAACTTTTTTAAATCCTTTTCTGTTGCAAGTGGAGCTTTGCCCGTTTTATTTCCTCTTATGGTGCCTGTTGTCCATATTCACTTTTCTCGCAAATATATTAATAAATTAATTGTAGTGAAGTAATTATCAAAAAATAGTTTGTGGTTTTTATTTTCCGGAATCGTTTTACAGAGGTGAATGACAATATCAGAGCAAAACCCTAATTTTGAGTCTCCAACAATTGTAGTTTTCCCCTGGTATATTTCGAGATCATATACAATTCCATTTGAGCTAATAACCAAATTATTTGTTTACCCCATTTGATAGGCTTTTTGGGCATATACTGCTTCAACCCAGTTTTAGCTTTGAACGGAATCATCATTTCATCAGAGCGACAGTTTTCATCTTTTGGAATTTCATAAGTTCTTTTCAAGAACGTATTTATGAGTGGACGAACTTTATACAGTTTGTCACTCGAGTTCTCCTCTACGCTAAACTTTAGATTAGTGCGTATTAAATGAAATCTATTTTTTGTCATGTGCTTACGAAAGGCTGGTATTTCAGTAGCACTACTCCAGTACATCGCTAAACGAGGTTATCCTATTGTTCCAATATTAATTTCTGAACCCAGTAATGTAAGAATCTCTTCTCTTACAACATTAATGGCAGTTCCGGTTTTTATAAGCGTGGCCTGATTTGTTGCCTGAACAATAGAGTCAATAAAATCATATGGAATATACTTTAAAAAATATGAAACAGGAGTTTTAACATCTTGTTTAGGATAACTTTCAGATAAATCTGAGCCTCCACGCTCTCTTTGCCCATCGAAATTTAAGAATTTTTTGAAACGACGAATCCGTAGCTTCATCCAAATACAATGAATCCTCTTCAGCATCTAAATTTTTGTCAAATAAATCGGTATTCCCATCTGGATTAGTTAACTCCTCGATTAAAAAGAAATTGTTTTTATTATCATTGAGAGTTTCCTATAGCGTCTCCAAAACATAATTTTCTTCTTCTTCATCATCGCCAAAGTCAGATAAATCTGAGTTATTAATATTAACCAAAATATTTTCAATTTGTTCGAAGTTTAGTTTATTAGGCATTATTACATTCAGCCGCTGCAACTGTATTCAATCAAATAAAAATTTCCGTTGGGTAAAATATATGCCATATGGCATAGTATAAAATAAAAAAAATCTTGGAGCCTAATTAAACTATGTTTGGGATCTAATTTTTTTTTGTTCTTACTAAGGCAATGATTATCTACTAAATTACTAACAAAAAGTTATCAAATAATTTTTTTTTGTGGTAGAATTTATAAAAGTACAAAGTGCTCTTTATTTTGAAAATTACGAAACTCGATAGGCGCTCTCGCTTTATGAGCCTTCACTATTTACTGGGTCCACTAACCAAACTGTTTTTTTCATAAACTTCTAAAAAATATAGTATCCCTTAGTATTTGCTATTAAAACAGGCACTAAAAAGCGACTATGCCATATGGCATAGAATATCCGAAAGGGTTAAATCGAAAAAATGGTTCAGGATTGACTCAGAAATGTAATTGAATTTGAATGTTTTGTAAACAATTCAAAATAGCCTCCAAAAAAATATTGATTTTTGAGCCTAAAGAATTTTTTTACATATTTTTTTCGAATAATTTTTGAATGTGAAAAGAAGGATCTTTTGGATGAACCACTTTCATTCAAAATTTTTAATAATATTTATTTGTGCCCATTTCTGACTTATTTTGGAGCTTGTTTGCTGGCAAGTTTTCTAATTTGCATAAATAGTTTTTTTATACCCTCCACCATGGACTAATTACCATTCCCTCCACCATATGTGATGAGCAGGGCAGCGACTTTCATGCACGAAAAAATCGAAAATATGCGTTTAAAGTATACAGCAAAAATGCAAAATATGCACTCCAAACTAAAAAATATACACTAAAAATATGCATTAAAAATCAAAATATATCCCCTTAAAATTTTGTCGATATTTAAAAATCAAATTTATTGCTCGAGAGAGTTGGTGTAAAAATTGAATCCAATCAAAATAGGTCTGTCTGGGTACTTTTCCAGTAGCAAATACTCAGTAAATTTTTTTGGGAGAGTAAGACCAATTTTACTCTGTCGGCTGAAAATATCTCAAAAAGTACGCAGACAGTATCCAGTGAAATCTTGCAAGAAAACAGCTGATCGGTGTGTAAACAATTGAAATAACAAAGCAAAAGAATTTTAGCATATGTGGTATTAATCTGGTAGAGAATCTTCCAAAGAAGAGATTGATACCAAAATCTTGGATAAGCTCCTCCTACTTCCTTAGATATGTCCATCCCACACATTGTTACTTTCGCAAAATAGGCCTATTTTGAAATTAAAAATTAACCCCTTAAATCCCACCCACAATTATGATTGATGCATTAATCTGCTAGAGAATCTTCCAAAGAAGAGATTGATACCATAATCGTGGATAAGCTCCTCCTACTTCCTTAGATATGTCCATCCCACACATAGTTACTTTCACAAAATACGGCAAAAAAGGCCTATTTTGATATTAAAAATTAACCCCTTAAACCCCACCCACAAATATGATTGTGGTATTAATCTGGTAGAGAATCTTCCAAAGAAGAGACTGATACCAAAATCTTGGATAAGCTCTTCCTACTTCCTTAGATATGTCCATCCCACACATTGTTACTTTCGCAAAATAGGCCTATTTTGAAATTAAAAATTAACCCCTTAAATCCCACCCACAATTATGATTGATGCATTAATCTGCTAGAGAATCTTCCAAAGAAGAGATTGATACCATAATCGTGGATAAGCTCCTCCTACTTCCTTAGATATGTCCATCCCACACATAGTTACTTTCACAAAATACGGCAAAAAAGGCCTATTTTGATATTAAAAATTAACCCCTTAAACCCCACCCACAAATATGATTGTGGTATTAATCTGGTAGAGAATATTCCAAAGAAGAGATTGATACCAAAATCTTGGATAAGCTCCTCCTACTTCCTTAGATATGTCCATCCCACACATTGTTACTTTCGCAAAATACGCCTATTTTGAAATTAAAAATTAACCCCTTAAATCCCACCCACAATTATGATTGATGCATTAATCTGCTAGAGAATCTTCCAAAGAAGAGATTGATACCATAATCGTGGATAAGCTCCTCCAACTTCCTTAGATATGTCCATCCCACACATAGTTACTTTCACAAAATACGGCAAAAAAGGCCTATTTTGATATTAAAAATTAACCCCTTAAATCCCACCCACAATTATGATTGATGCATTAATCTGCTAGAGAATCTTCCAAAGAAGAGATTGATACCATATTTTCATTTTCATTTCACAAAAATTATTTCATTCAAACAGTAAATAAAAACAGCTGTTCAAACTAGTTGCAAAATCTTGCAAGAAGAAATTTCTCCAGCAAATTTTGCAAGTTCTCAACTTCCAACTGTCAAAAAAATCTCTTTTTGGCTCTCTCGCTGCAAGAGATTTGGAGTACGCAGACAACATTTTGCAAGATTTTGCAACATTTTGCACAAAATGATGCAAAATATGTGTACGCAGACAGACCTAATGTCTTAACAGATTACATGATGTTTCTCTATTTTTCTTTAATTGCAGTTTCGAGGTTTATAAATTTCAATTTAAATTATTCAAAATTATGCAAAAATAAATAGACTAAATCCAAAATGATCAAAATTAATATGTACAAAAATATGCATTTATAACAAAATATGCGACAATAAATCGATGCCAATTAGTTGGAAACTTTTTGTATCGGAAAATTATTTGTTCAAAATCTTTTTTGGGCTACTGACTACAAAGATGTGTTTGCATGGATTCTGCACAGACTACACAGACAGGTTACCAATGACCATAGATTACATAGATCTCAAACTCTTTGACATTATCCGTCAGTGCACGTAACTCATGAGAATGTATTGGACATAGGTGGTATTCCTATACAAAAAAATATTTGAATGTATGTGAAAAAATGTGTTTGTTGATAAAAGAAGAAGAGTTTGATATCTATGTAATCTAGGCCAATAACATATCCCAAAAAAGTAATTTTGAACCGCATGATTTTGTTTACATTATAGTGATTTTCGGAGTGAGATAGAAATTGTATGCAACATTTTTTTTATATATCTATCCCTTTCCGTTTATCATTATAATTTTAACATTTTACTCATTTTCTTTCCACAATTTTGGATTCATCAGCTGATTCCTGTCTGTGTAGTTTGTTCCTATATGACATCTGTTTTTTTGTAATAGATTTACCAGGGTTAATTTTCTATCAGGAACTTTAAATTTTTTGACATTCTGTTTTGTTTTTTAAAACATTTTATTGCAAACCCCTGGAAAAATTGCTGCAAAAAGCAGGTGTCAGGCTTTTTTAGTATTTATTAGGGTATTCAATCGGTTAACCGTTACTCGATTAATCGATGAAATGATGTCGAACAATTGTTCGAGTAATTCGAAGTGGCCAATTTCGAGTAAAGAATAACTCGAACAATTTTGGTCGATTAATCGAGTAACTCGAGTAATTTAAAAATATGAACTATTTTATATTTTTTTAACATTTTGTATAAAATAATGTGACTGTTATAGTGAATATTTAAATGTTAAGTGTATTTTTATATTAAGTGAGCACTGATAAAGAAATTATATTACGAAAAACGAAGAACTTAATGCGAAAAACTCCGATATCGAAGAAACTTGGATATTTAAAAAAAAAACAAGTTCTAAGACTGGGGTGTTTAAGATTATTGGTGCTGATTTGAGGGTTAAAAGTGGGATCAAACAATATTTTTTTTTTTTTTAATTTAGTTGCCATTTGATCTAAAGAAACTACATATAAATACTATATTTTCAAAAAGGAATTTTTAAATGTCATTTACTAAAAACTTTTTGTTGGTCCCTTTTATGTCGTTGTAACAAGCCAATTTTAGAAGCCCTATATGGAAATTCATAGCGGTCCCACGCAAAATTTCCACATATTAAAATTTACATATAGAAGTAATAAAGTTTTCATTAATATGATGAAAATCTTCTTAAATATTCATGAAAGTTGTTTCAAAACTTCTTTATAATTTTTTTAGAAAAATTACATATCTCAAAATCCCAAAATGATAGCACAAAATGGACTATTTTTTCGTTTAGTACTAACACACTAATATAACAAAACTGTGTCAAGTCTGAGTGAAATTACAAAACGGATCACCTTACAAATATTTTTATGAAACAGTTTAATACATATTTATGAACCAGTTATATTGAAAGAAAATCAACGAAGATTTCAACATATTTATAAAGAATCCCAGGTAGAAAAATACAATCTTTAAAACGTTTTAAAAGCATTTTTCATGATGGTACAAGCGTTTTCAGAACATACCAAATTACAAATTTAAAGCGTTTTGAGAATGTGCAAAATGATAACCCAAATTTACGGTCTGAGGATGGTATTTTATAACGTTCTCAAAACATTGCAAAACAAAATTTTTGAAATGCTTTTTCAATCGTTAAATAAGTATTTGCAGAACATTTTGGCTTACAGTTATTAAGCGTTATGAAAACGACCCAAATGATAACCGCTTTGAGGGTTGTAATTTTGAACATTGTCAAAACGCTCGAAAGACAAATTTTAAAGATCTTTATGAATTGTTCATAAATACCAATTTACAGTTTTAACGTTCTCTAAGCGTTAAAAAAGCTACAATTAAAGTACTTTGTCATTGTTTTCAACACAAATATCAGAATAATAATTTTAAACAATTTTATATACATATTTACATTTTGAAAAATAATATTTTTATTGAATTTAATTAAAATATATTTTAAAGTAACAAAATATAAATTAATAAGCTTGAAACATAAAAGTATTACTTCAGGGTTTTAAATTAAGGGAAATGTGATTTAGTATAAAAAATATAAACATAAAACATAATTTTGACGAAACGATATTGTGACAACCACAAAAGAAAAAATAGATTTAAATTTGATATATAAAAACATATCAATAAAATCAATGAAATTAAAAATCGAATATTCAAATATGAAAATAAAAAGCCCCTCTATTGGAAAATAGATATATTTCATTATATAAAAAAATTGCATAAGAAACCGAGTTCGCATATAGATAGACCCCCTTATGACAGTGTTGTTTTTTAATCAGTAAAATATTTTGTAAAAAAAAAAGTATTTCTAAAGTACTATTGGCAAATGTTAGAAAAACGCTTTAACGCAATGGTTTTACATTGGTTTCATTTTATAAACCGTTGTAAATTTTGTACGATAAGAACTTTTTACAAACGTTGGAAAAACGCTTTGAACCAATGTTTTTACAGTGTTTTTATTTCACAAATATTTGTAAGTTTTGTATAAAAAGTATTCCTAAAATACTTTGTCCGAACGTTCGAATAGCAATCCAAAATAATGTTTTTTAAATGCTTTTTTTTCGTATTATTTGCAATTATCGCTTTGGAAACGCTTTTATTTTAGTACCATCAAAAACAAACGTTTTGAAAACTCTTCGTTTTTTGTACCATCCCAAATTTCTACCTGGGATGTCATTGATATAATAACGCTTTTGCTTTGAGTGTACTGAGACAAAACTGTCGCAATAATAAATGATCTTAGCAAATGTTTTTCTCTTTTAGATATACTTTTTACTGAAATTTTTAATTAATTTGTTAATTTTTATATATATACTAGCTGACCCGACAAACGTTGCTTTGCCTTCAAATTTTAATTGTAATTACATAATTCTTTAAATCAAGAAAATTTTTTTACGCAAATATATAATTAAAAAAATAAATTCACATTAGTAAATCATTTTAAAATTTGTAATTTCATGGGAAGCCCAACGCCTCTTTGTTCTTCTATCGCCTTTATTCTAGGACTATGAGGAACGCTAAAACAATTTTTGAACAACATTATTAAATAACCTTGCAAAAAGTCTTGAATCTGATAATTTATTTTAATGCTTATTTGTTTTTTGCTTTTGGTACCACGCCCATTTATCCCATTCCGCCCATTTTCAGTTCGACTACTTATATTTGTAATTGATGGACTCGTACAAAATTTGAAGGCTATATAGCTAATATAGAACCCTAGATATTTAATATTAATATTAATTTTGTATATGAGCTAAATAATCACTTTGTATGGGAGCTGCCACGCCCACTGGTATGATCCCGCCCAATTTTCCCATGACTATTCATAATATAATCAATGTGCACAAATTTCTAAGACTCTGGCTATTATAGAACTGTATATATGTGATATTAAATATTTACTTTGTATGGGACCTGACACCCATGACTATTCACATTAACAAATAATCAATGTGCACAAATTTCTAAGACTATGGCTATTATAGAACTGTAGATGTTGGCCGATTCTCAGACCTACTCAATATGCTCACAAAATTTCATGAGAATCGGTCAAGCCGTTTCGGAGGAGTAAGGGAACGAACATTGTGACACGAGAATTTTATATATAAGATAAGATGTTATATTAGTACTAATAAAATATAAAAACTTACAAAAATGTGAGTTTTTGGAAAATAAAATTAAAGTATTAAAATTGTTCGAGTTACTCGAGTTATTCGAGCAATTTTAAAATCTTACTCGCCTACTCGAGTAAATTAAAAACCTCAAAATCGAGTTACTCGATTACTCGAACAAAAGCAAACCCGAGTAAATTGAATACCCTAGTATTTATTAATATTTAGTAAAAAAAATCTGCCAATTTAAGCAGTTTTTTCTTCAAGGTCATTTTAACTAAATTTTATATTATTATTTTAATTTTTTCCCCTTTTTTCATTAATTTTTTCCAATAACATTTTTGAGATAAAAAAAATATTTTTGTGGTGAAAATAAAATTTGAGGTAAATTTAAAATATGATTCAGCTCTAACCTTGCACTTTTATACACAAAAATTTGTATGGACTCATAACTTTTGATCCACTGCTCATTTTCAATACCAAATCAATCTATTTAAAATTAAGCGGTCTCTATTGCGTTTTCGCACTGTGATCGCCATTTATACCCTCATCACATATGGTGGAGGGTATAAAAATATAAAAGGTCATAAACAAAAAGTTTGGCCTGAGAACGCCAAACCCTTTGGAGGTTTAACTACGAGCCTAGCACCCAGACAATGACTCCGAAAATGTTCCACAGTGTAATAAAATTAGATTAAGACTATTTACAAAAATTTGTTTTTTTATTAATAATAATTTTAAAATTCTGGTAAGTTGTTTTAACTACATTTGTAGTTGTTTTTACAACATTCAACAGTTAGATTTTAACAGTTTAAAATAACTACACATTACAGTTGATTTAACTTCAAATGTAGTGTACACCTTCTTAACTGCAAATGCAGTTATTTAAACTGCCATTTGCAGTAGATTCTACCTACATAATTTTCTGAGTGTTGTTTTATTTACGATTGCAGTCAAGATGCTAAATAATTGTTTGGGTTTTAAACCACTTGATTAACTTTATGAGGTATAAAACTCTAACCGGCAAACCCTCCCCGAGGCGGGGCATTTTAAATTGGCCATGAATGCATTAAATAAGTGTTTTTTTATAATAAGAAATTAAGCTATTTCGATAAAAATCTAAATTTACAAAATATTTTGTAAAGAAATTGTTTGTGTGCATAAAGCAAGAAAGTGTTAAAGCTGAAGCGAGAAAGTGTTAAAGCTGAAGCGAGAAAGTGTTAAAGCTGAAAGTTCGTAATATTTCAAAAAATAAATATTTTAAAATGAACACAGCTTTCAAAAATCTTGAAAACATATTTATGTTGACTAGAAACCGTTGATACTGAACACAAAGTAAGATAGAAGCTTTATTTTTTTAAAAAAGCAGTTATTTTGGTCCAAGGACATACAGGATTCTAGTAGGATACCTGTAAAGGTCATCACCTTAACTTGAAAACCTGTGGACGGATTCTTATGAAATTTAGCAGAAAGATTATATTTAGTAGTATTAGTAAAAGCTTTAAGTGTAATCAATATATATTGAAGTTTAGCTGCCTTTTCGCTTAATTACGCGTTTTCGAAAAACCAAAATCGTCATATCTTCTTAAGTAAAAGCACAAAAAGTGTAATTTTTGGGCTGTAGTTATATCTTGGTAAGATACAAAATTTATGCATAAATTAATTTATTTTTTTGAATTAGTTTTTGTGATTCACTCTAAATCTATTTTAAACCATATCGCCTAAAATATGCAATAGGGTGCGCTAAAAATGTCAACTTTCGATTTTATACCGTCATTCCCCCTAGAAGTATTCGGTTTAGTATCAAAATGCACTATGCAAAAAATTATATTGATCGCTTAAGGGGAAATGGCCCCTCAAACGCCTTGAAAATAGGGAAATATGTCAAATTTGACCATTAGATGAAAAAATAAATTATTTTTGTACTAAGCTTTCCAGGACATTGTTAACCTATTTTAACTTACGATACAAAAAAGGGCAGTTATTTGTAGGAGTACCCAAAACCAACATTTATACATATTTGAAAATTTTATTAAAGACAATTTTTAAAAATTAAAATTCATCAAACTCATTAAGATTTAGATTTAAGCATGAAGCTACTTTTTTGATGTTCGTGAGTTCGATTGCTGTTCTCGATTTTTTTATTTTATTTTTCCATTAAATTTAGATATCATTATAAATAATTTTTATTACAAAAAAATTATGAAAACATTATTTTCTTCAAAAAATTATAGTTTTTCGTTTATCTGGTGTAGAATCATTTCTAAAACGCAATATATTAGAAACAAATTGCAACAATTTTTCCTGGGTTATAAATATCATTAGTCAAAAGAATAGGTGTACTACATATAAGAAAACCTAATTGTATAGTAAAACAAATTACAATAATTAAATGTCAGCTTGTATCAGCATGAGATCTCCAAAGAGGTTCTTTGAAAAAAAATATGTCATGTTGACACTCACCGTTAATTGTTTTTATTTTTTGAAAATAATGAATACAAATTATCCCACGCGCATCCCAAAAAAAAATACCTTGCTTGTATTAAACTATCTTCGCCTAATTTGGACACGATTCTGATGTTCCAGTCCACTGTTTTGACAGTGCCTTTGTCTCAGGTGTGAAGTGGTGGGCACATGTCTCATCCATGGTTACGAATTGAAGCAAAAACTCGGCTTTATTGCGGTAAAACATCGCCAAACTCTATATCAAAACATCTGCACTACGATGTTTTTGTTTCATTGTGTCAATTTTCGGTCAATATGCAATGAATAGCCTATCTTTTCAGCCAGCTCAAGCACCGTTTCTGGTGTGGACACCTCTGCCACCCAATATTTTATAGTCATAAACGAAGGAGCAGACTCCACTAGAATTGAATCTAGCTCTTCTTAGATATTGGTGGTATTGAGACCTTTTAAATAAAAGTATTAAATTACATAACGGTAACTAATTTTTTCCATGTTTACAAATTCACTGAGATCGTTTATTTTTGATGGCTTCAAAAAAAATATTTTTGATGGCGCGAAAACGCAATAGGGACTGCTCATTTCCACCTAGATTGATTTAAATTTTCGCGAAAAGTTTGTTATTGGAAATGAGCGAAATCGGTAAATCGGTTTAAAAGTTGTTAGTGAAAATGTGAAGGCGCCTCTAAATTTTCCATACAAATTGGTGTATAATACACTGTGTTTTAGTTCAATTTCATAGAAGCGTCTGGTGTACAAAATATAACGTCATATTTTTTCACCCGATGCTAAGAAGTGAATAATATTTAAAACTCACCTACAATTTTTATGTTTACCGCTATTAAAAAGTTAGCATCACATATGGCAACTTCTTCAATTTTTATGTTTACCGCTATTAAAAAGTTAGCATCACATATGGCAACTTCTAAAGCAGTTTTCAACGATACATAAAACGTTTTAATGAACAAAATAAAAATAAATTTTAGTTTAATCATAAATTTTCGTGGATTTTACAATTCCTAACAATTTTATCTGGCAACATGGTGAGGAGGAGACGGATTAGATTAGAAAATAAACAAAAATCTAAAAATGGAATGTTTGTGTGGGTTAATGTTTTTACTTCTGAGTAATATCCTATAACAGAAAGTTGAATAGAAAAGAAAACTGAATGATAGTTACATTGCATTCAAGGCCTTACTTGGGTGTACTCGTTAAGCGGTTGCACCTTATTGTAACATTTGTAATGTATACATATTTGAAAATTTTATTAAAGACAATTTTTAAAAATTAAAATCGCTCTCCACTAGTTTTTTTATATATATCGTAAATATAACAAAAGGTGAAATATTATAAATATCCGTTCGATAGTTTTTTTTTTTTTATAGCGATTTGAATTTAGCGGATTTCAAGGAAATTTAATTTTTGGCTGTATTTTTTTTAATTTTGAACTTATAACTACGTTTTAAACAAAATTGACGAAATTGGATCATAAATTTTGGTTAGTAAATAATTTTTACAGGACCGCTTTAACCCTTGTGAACCCGGGTCAATTATGTCCCACGCCAAACAAGTGCTAAAAATTTTATTGCAAAAAAGCTTAGGCCGGTTTGAGGGTTAAATGTACTCGGTTGAAAACAAAACAGTTGGTCCATAATGAGTTAAGATTCGAGAAGAAAATAAACTAATTAAAAAATTTCTATTTTCAGTGCCTCATCCAGTCCAGCGTTGGTAACACTTTGTACTAATGTACCAGCTGGTTTAGTTCATTATCAAGAAAATACCTGCTATGGTTTTGGCAATAGTTTACCCTCAGCGCCATTTGAAAAAGTTATTTATGGTCGTAATACATTTGAAAATATAGTTGATGATTTTCATAAACAAACCAACCCAAAACAAGATGACCTTGTTAAAAAGCTAATGCAATTACTCAGGTGCAAGGAGAAATTTTGGCCCGATCCAGAACTTAAACGTAGAGCACCAAATTGGGGTGAACATTTGAGTGCTTTAAATGTTTTAATACCAAATTCAGGCTATGGAAGTCGTACACATACGGTAATATTGGTTGATGCCAATAATAAAATGCATTTCATAGAAGAAACAATGTTAACAGAAAATCCAGAAGGAGAATGGTCCACCACTCATATAGAAAAGCAATATTTTGAATAATCATATAAAACATATAAAAGACACTGTCAAATAAGTTAATTTAAAAAAGTATACGGTGTTAGAATTGATATTTCTTTTAAATGTTGTGTGATAATTGTACTTTGAAATCATTATAGTATTTTAGTAATACTCGTTTTTAATAAGCCTAAGTTTTAAATAGTTTTTCCAACCAAATATTATACTCAAACTCAGGTTTTTTTTTCAAACCCATTTTACACTGCCGTTACGTTAAGGTCCGATAATTTGGATTGGAGGGGGATATAATAGTGCGGTAAAAAGCATGTGAAAATTTGAGGTATTTTCTAAAAAAAATATCAAAAAAAGAAAAATATTTAAAACTATTGTTCCAGTGTTGCCATATAATCAATTTAAAAAATACAATTTTTTTAAAGAATTTTTTTGAAAAATTATTAATTTATAGAAGAAAAAAAACCCGTGTTATAAAAGTTATATGCTGATTTGGTAAAGGACGTATGAAAAAATGTTTTTAATGAGAAAAATTTGTTGCTCAATATGTACTTTTTTATGTAAAATGAAAAGATCGTATCAAGAAATTTCCGAACTTGTAAAAACTTTAATAATCACAAAATTATTTCATTTTATGTTTGAATGTGCAATGTTAGCTATTTTCTTCCTGCAAATCAAAAAAAATTAAAAATGAATTCACCAGTGTTGACGTATTACAATTTTGAAAAATTGTCTAAAAACATTAATAATTTTAAAAAATTCTCAAAATTCTTGAAAATTCGTTAGATCAAATTGTGAATTAAGGTTTGATTGATATTTGCATTAACAAAAAAATTATAATTTTAAAAAATCTTAGCCCTTTAACCCTCTTCCTGGTAAAGCTGCCTCAGGGCACTCTTCATAAAATTTACCACAAATGCGTCAAATGAGAGTTTTATACTTAAAAATTAATATATTCCAATAGAAAACTAAATTTGCTAAATATTTTGCGAAGAAATTTTTCGTGTGCCGTCCACGGTTTAAAAGCGAGAAAGTTTCAAAATCAAAATTTCATAAAATTTCAAAAACTAATTATTTAAAAAAAAAATATTTTTCAAAAATCTAAAAAATCAATTTAAGTTGACTAAAAACTCTAAAATATAAAATATATAAAATATAAGTAAGATTGAAGCTTTATCTTTAATAATAAGTCCTTACTTTAGTCCAAGAACTCACAGGAATTTATCATTATTCCTCTAAAGGACATAGTCTTAACTTATAAACTAATAGACGGATTTTTATGAAATTTTGCAGAAAGAAGACATTAAGTATTAATAGCAAAGCGTTGAAGTTTGAACAATATAAATTGAAGTTTCAATACCTTTTCGCCTAATTTCGCTTTTTCCAAAAAGCGAAAATCGTGATATCTTCTTAAATAGGAGCAGAAAAAAAAAATAGTTTTTGGAGTGTGGTTATATCTTGGTAATAGAAATAATAATTGTTCAAAACTTCTCTTTTTATATGCTTTAGTTTTCAAAATGCACCCTAAAACAATTTGGCTCATATCGCCTTAATTAGGCAACGATAAACAATTTTGTTTTTTTTATTATTTGTTTTTCGAGTGGAGCACAAGGTATGAATTTCGTTGCAAAACATCATTTGCCAGTTAGAGGGTTAAGTACATACACACAGTCAAAGTTAGAATTTAAATTGCGAATACCACCGCTAGAGGGCTCACTAAGTGTACAGAAACTTCAGAAAAAGCAAGATGTTGTATCTTTCTACAAAATTTTGGTTAAAAAATTCCCACGGGACCGACGAGCAGTATAAAATGGGTTAATTACATACAATAGTTGTTTTCTTTTGACGTATTTATATAAATTTTTATTTCACAGATAATATTTGAGTTTTTTTTTTTTGTTTGTTACATAAATTAATATGTATCATATTTTATTTATAAAAAAAAAAATACAATAATTAGATTTAATTTCAATGCATTAAATATACACAACTTTTTTTTTTAATTTAAAAAAATAAAATAAAATTTGTTTAATTACTTTTTATAGGCTTTGGCCATTTTACTTTTAACACCTTTAAGAGCACCTTTACGGGCACCATTAACAATATTTTTAAATGTACCAGCATGCTTGGCGCGTTTTCTAAAATTAAATAAAAAATGTTTAATTAATTAAACAAATCAAATCACTCAAATTAGTTGTGTAATTTAGAAAACCTACCTTTTATTTAAAGTATTCCTACTTAATGGTATATAAGCATATGGATCTAATTTTCCTTTCTTTTTCATATCACCCTTAGCCTTTTTGGTTGAATATTCCGTACCGGCATGACTTGATTTGCCCGATTTTGCTGTATAACCCGATTTACCAGATTTCATAGAGATTGCATCTGAGGCTGTACCAACTGATCTGTGTATACCTTTACCGCCGGTTGTATAACGTGATGCTGAAGTTTTACCAGAACGCATGCTTAAAGCATCAGTTGCCTTACGTTTACGATTTGTTGCCATGGTTAAATCTTCTTCTGTAATGAGAAAATTTTTTGAAAAATCAATTCATTTTTATTCTCAATAGAACATACAGTATTTAAAAAAGATAACAAAGAGGTAAGTCTGAAATTTTTTAATATTAAACAAATATTTTTCTGATATATTTATCAAAACTCTCAAATTTGAGCACTTTTGTCATAGAAAAATGTTTAGGATCTTCTCAAGATTCTAATATTTTTTTCCTAACGTATGCGCAATGAAATATGGACTGACGCATTAACAGTAATAAAAACTTTTATTCAGATATTACAGACTTAGAATTGATATATATTAAACTACACAACTTAACCTAATTTTACAAAAAACAATTATAACCAAAGCGATTGGCCTTTCTTATATTTTGAGGCACATTTCGCATTGCCTCCTGGATTCCTTCTGTATTTATTTTTGCCAGCTCTCTTTTAATTTTGTTTATAAGGCAGTCCACGTTTTTTGGTCTGTAACCCTTTCCATACACATTTCTTTTCAAATTCGTCCAAAAAGTTTCAATTGGTCTGACTTGGGGCACGTTTGGGGGTACAAATTCTATATTTAAATTTGCCAAAGCAGACTGTGTGGCTCTGGCATAATGAGACGATGCCAAGTCAGGCAAAAAAAAAAAAAATAAAAAACACGAACAAACCTTAATTTAAAAACCAATATCAATCAAGTATCCTTTGAAAATAATTGAAAAATAAGTTTGATATAATTTTTATTAAAAATAAAAATTATGTTTTTTCGACCTTTAATTGTGCAATGAAAATGAACATTATTCAAGTTCGATGTCATACTCTATATTTCTTTATTAGAATATTGTCCTAACAAATAATCTATAGTTTTTGTTTTCAAATTTATTAATTGACCACTTTCAGGAATGTGTTGATAGATCTATTTCGGGAATATTCTAGGTTGCCATCATCAGAACACGTTTTGAAAGAAGTGACAATCCTATGCAAAACATCAAACATTCATATAAACTAGTTTTCTCACTAAATGAGAACTAAAATATGAGCTCGAAGTTTAAGATTATCACCATTGATCAAAAATAAATTGAAAATTTGTTCGTTATATGCAAGCTCTACCTTTGGTAGATATACAATACACGAGTATGACCTCAAACTTGAATAATTTCTATTTTCATAATTGAAAAATTTTCATTTTATCCGTATTTATAGAAAAATCGAACTCTTTAAAGTGGGAATATGTTGTATTCACGGGTAACCCTAAAACATAGATTACATAGATCTCAAACTCTTTGACATTAGCTGTCAGTGCACGTAACTTATGAGAATGTGTTGGACATACGTGGTATACATATACAAAAAATATTTGAATGAGTATAGAAAATGTGTTTGTTGTTAAAAGAATAAGAAGAGTTGGAAATCTATGTAATCTATGCCCTAAAAAGAAACGGGATATTGTCTATTCCCAGTAGATCTAACAAATTTTAAAATATCAAACAAAAATTTCGGGGTTTGCAATTTATACACCAAATTTTTGATGAATTTACTAATCTTTTTACTGATATTAGCAAATTTGTCTGCAAGGATTTTTCCATCAATATGTTCGACCTTTCAATATGTTATAAATACACCTAATTCGAACAAAAACTATCGAATGAACATCCCAAACATTTCAAAACATTCGACGAAATGTGATGAGGCAGTTTTAAAGTGGATAAATATCTCATGACACTATTAAAAGCCAATCTTAGCTTCTTCGTAACATAACCCAAAGCTCCAGAATACACTTCTAAGCAATATAAAACTATTGGCATAACAAGCCCATGAACAATTTTAAGCTTGACATTTTTTTGTTGTTATTAAAATTTCCCAACGGTTTTATGGCGTGTTCTTAATGAGTTAAAAAAAAAGACCAGTCAATTTTGTTTTAAATTAATTTTAGTACTTACCATCACTAGAATCATCTTCCATGCCACGTTTAACAGCCTTTTTATCATTCATGTCAACACCCTCATCATCATCATCGTCATCACTACTGCTACCATCTTCATCGCCGGCAGCACCAAAACCACGTAAAGCTTTATCACTAATAATAAGTCTACCATCATCGGCAGTTTTAAAACCACGATTTGGATCTTTTGATTTAGTTTTAGCACTCGATTTTTCGGTATCTAAATTAGGGCGGTTAGCTAAACAAATCAAAGAAATTATTTATATATCATCACAAATAAATTAAAATATTTTTTTTATACTTAAAACATTTGCAATGGATTTAATATCAGCCAAATCAACAATATCTTCAGGATCTTCACGTATAAAAGTATTGCGTTGTTTTTTAGATTTGGATTTTTCTACTTGGTTATCATCATCATCGTCATCCATATCTTCGGGTAAATCAGAATCTGAATCAGCCAAGATATCATCAATTCTATTAAAGTAAAATTTTAAACATTTTAATGATTTTTCTTTAAAAAAAAAAAAAATAATAATTTATACATACGTAACACTTTTCTTTTCCAAACCGGGTACAAATTCTTCATCTGATCCCTCTTCATCACTATCTTTAGCATTATCTTCCGATTGTTTTTTACGATTATCACGTCGCAATTGTTTGCGTATCTTTTTAAGTCTACGATGTGTTACTTCATCGTCACCGGGAACAAAACGTATAAGTTCTTCGGCAGTAAAACGTTTACATAATTTTTTCAATAAATAGCCAATTTGTATGCGACAATAACGCTTGGTATCTTTAGCCATGGCGGAAAGAGATTTCATCTAAAAGAATCATTTAAACGATGAATAAAAAAAAACAATTTAAATTTAATTTTATCTCAAACTTACTATAGTTTCCAAATGATTGGCCACTAAGGGTGTAGGCATTACTTTAATAAATGTAATTAAAAATGCCACTGATGCTTCCGCTTGTGATCTTGATTTTTGTACTAAAAATACCGCAATTTGTTCCATTATGAACTCCAATGTACTAACTGTCAAATATTTGCCTTGACTTTGTAATACCGCTCGAAACGCTAAAATAGTATTGGTAATCAAATTTTCATCGCCAGCAAAACCGGCTGTTAAAATATCAACAAAATCATTAAGTTTTTCAGCTTGTTGATATAAATCCAATATAATTTTAAGTAACTCTTCGGAAATATTCTCTTTGCGTGTAGAGAATTCTTTGTAATTTATAATAGCCTCTGGTAATGTTTTAATAACCAATTTATCTGTTATTGCTAGTGATTTACGAGTTTCAATAAGAATTTTTAAACATCTTGGGAGTAAAAGATAGAATAAGTTTTATAGTGCGTGTGAGAAATGGAAAAAGATTTCATATTACCTTAAACGTGCCGCTTGACAAACAGCACAACTTGTGGAAAATGCTTCTAATAGCAGTTTCTGTAAAGCTATTAAATTTTGACGGGTAAACTTTTGACAAGATGCTGCTTCTGAAGTTAGTATATCACGCAATAATCTAAAATTAAAAAAAAAAAAAATAATTGAATTGTTTAATTTTTTAGGAAGTTATAAAAAAAATGTAAATTTATCTATTTAGTAAATTTGAAGCTAGGCTGAAATATGAAACTCAATAGGTTATGGGCCCTTCCAGTAAACAAAAAAAAAAACAAAATCATTGGGGAAATAGAACACATTCTGAAGCAAATGAATTTGTTTTGGTATATTAAACATTGCCGAATTAAATTAAACGTTAGATGCTTTTCAAACACATATCTTTAAAGAATTCCATCCTTCATTCGTTTTTTCAATTATGATTGACTATTTAATGATTGAATTCTCATATCACAATTTTTCAAATCAAATGAATTCTTAATTGTAGACCAATTAAGAATTCATTTGATTTGATTGAATTTGAATTTGATTTTATTTCAAGAGCCTTCAAAAATTTTACATCATTCGATTTCTTCAATGACTGAATCAAATTTTTGGAAGTTCAATCCATTTTTTACTTAATCGATTTAAAATTTGGAAATTCCATCATTATTCGGTTTTGTTTCAATTGATTGAGTAATTTGAGAATGACATTCGATTTTCTTGATTCAATTTAAAAATTTAGAAAATAAACAACAAGACTATTAGTTTTTTATCAAAAAAAAAAAAAATTAGCAATAATTATCAGGGCAGCAATCAGTAGCCCAAAATCGATTTTGACCAACAACTTTTCCGAATCATAGAATAGAAAATAGCATCGATTTGTTGTTGCATATGTTTGCATATTTTGCTATAATATAATTGGCATTTTTTGTTGCATATTTTCAATTAAATTGCATATTTTGTAAAAGTTCAAATTAAGATTTAGTTAAAAATAAAGCTCTTGTAATTCGAAAAATAACAAATGTAATTACAAATGGACAAATCAAATTCAAAAAATACCATTTAACAAATCTCGGGATAGAGATATTTCAGAAAGTAGGTGGAGTCTTTCCAAGATTAGGTTCTCTATTTCTTCTCCGGAAGAAATAGAGTATAAATATATTCGATTGGGTTGGATTCGATTGGGGCACTCTACCTTCTTCTCTCTTACCTTCTCTTTGGTTGTACCAATTTCCCTTAAGTAATTTAGTAATTTAATAATATTTAAACAGTTTTTAAATTTAAGTCCTGGAATGAAATTTCTTCATTTTCTTTTGCCGTTTGTTTTGCTTTAGTAGGGCCAAGGACCACCCCAAACCGGCGAGCTAAGCCCTTGTTCAATCATTCCAAGCTCGGCCAAAACTAAAGCAACAAAATTGATACTTATTGTGAAACTACAACGGTAATAGATTGAGTCATGTGAGTTTATGCCATATTCTTTATTCTTTAATAATTCTTTTAAACTTTTTTCTTAAATTTTTGTAAGTTAAACTTGCTATATACAAACTGTTTTATATTGTTAGAAAATAGGATATTTAAGGTTTTATAGTTTTATAGTTTTAAGTGACATAATGAAGTTGATTGTTAATGTTGGTCTACCAACTATATATGGCCCGAAGGGCTCGGTTGGTTTTTTTGAAATAAATTAAATTAAATTAAAATGGGTCAAAGTGGGATTTTTTAAAATTTCACCCTACGGGTCAAAAGTCGGGACATCAGAATTCGTTTTAGAGGTATGGTTCCTTCGTAAAAGTTTCTTATTTTGATCCCTAGAATACTATTTTCGTTGAGCGATTTTTAAATCGACCCGCCCTAATATATATATTCTTCATTATTATGAAAACCTAAGCCGATTTAGCGATGTCCGTCTGTCTGTCCGTGTGTCTCTGTTGAAATGGTGATCACGCTCGAAAAAGCAAAAGAGACTGCCCATTTTCATCTAGATTGATGGACATTTTCGCAAAAAGTTTGGCATTGCAAATGAGCATAATCGGTCCAGCGTTTCTAAAGTTATGAGTGAAAATGTGAAGGTATCTCTAAATTTTCCATACAAATTGGTCAAAACGTCAAACGTATAAAATATAACGTCATATTTTCCCACCAGGTGAATAATATTTAAAACTCACCTTAAATTTTTTTATTACCACAATTTTTTTTTTCTCACCCAAAAACAGTTTTTCACTTCAAAATTGTTATTTTACAACAGAAATATTTTTTTAGATCCAAAAAAGTTTTACATCTCACAAAATATCAATTTTAATTCTAGTATCAACCTAGCTAATATGTTTAATTTGCTTTATTTTTGTAAATATACGGAGGTTGAAAGCTCGTTATAAATTGAAAATGAAAACAAACAGCAGTGTTTGACATTTAAAAAAAAAAAATATTTTTCTAAAAACTTGATTTTCTCAATTTTTTTAGATCAAAAATACAGTTTTTAGAACTATTTTCTTTAAACCGACTATTTTTGTATTCGGCCGAATGGTAAAAACATGCCGAATATCAAAAAGTAACCGAATTTTCGTGGCATCTCTAATTATGAACGATTTTTTTTTTCAAATTTTGAATAGTGTTTTTCTATTTTTTTCAATTTTGGTGATTTTAACAATTTTGTTGAGTTTAGCAATTTTCACGACTTTTTTTTAATTTTGGCCATTTTTTTCAAATTTGACATTTTTTTTGCTAATTTTTTTTTTATTTTTTTTTGAGATTTTGTGTAATTTTTTTCAAATTTGGCATTTTTTGTTACATTTATTTTTTTATTTTTTGCTATTTTTGCAATTTTTTTGCAATTTCTTTTTTATGCGATTTTTCCATTTTTGACAATGGTTTTAAATTGTTGGCTAACTTTGTTTTTATAAAAATTTTGAAGGCGTTTTTTCAAATTTGATGATTTTTCCATTTTTAAAGACTATTTAAATTTCTGCGATTTTTTTTTTTTTTTTATTTGGGCTATTTTTCCATTTTGACGATTTTTTCAATATTCGAGTTTTTTTTTATTTTGGCGTTTTGTTTTTAATCTTAAAATTTTTTTTTAATTTTATATTTTTCCAATTTTGGCGATTTTTTAAATGGAATGAACAAAATAAAATGTCTTAACTAAATGACTGATTAAATTCTTAAATTGTGAATCGAATGATTGAATTCAATGATTGAAAAAATTGAATGAGATAAGTAGATTGAATTTCCTATTATAAGAATTTATTCGATTTAAATTTAAAGAAATAGAATTCGATTTAAAGGGCTTTCAACATCATTATTATTGTTAACTTTGCATAGGTTCAAAAAATTGGACAAAACAAAAAAAAAAAAAAAAAAACAATAGAGAAAAAAATGTTCGTGAAACAAAATTTTCGCAAAAAAAAAATTTTTAATCGATATAGGTACTTTCAGCGTTTTTTAAATGCTAAATTGTCATTACTATGACAAGATTTTTTTGGCTTTTGCCATTAAATGCAATTTTTCCAATTATTTTGTTAAAACGCAATTTTCACCGATCTTTGCCTTAAAAAACCATTTTAAAAGAAAAAGTTTTAAAGCGTATAAATAGGAATGTCATACAAAAAGAACTTTGAAACATTTTTTTTTTTAAATCTTAAACTTTTTTTAAAATTTGCAACATACAAATATTTTAGACAGTTAACGATTAAATCCTTGCTCGAATAACTTTACAAGAGAAGAGAAAAACGTGGGAAACTCCTTTAAAATTGCATTTTTTTTATTGTTTTTGATCACAGATTAAAGTCAAATTGTATCCGTGTAGAAAATTTCAAAAAATCTTAACAATATTTCTTTACGGGATGATTTATTTATGACAAAAATGTAAAATGTTTTACGTAAAAAAATGCGCTTTCAAAAAGTTATCGTTCACATCCTCATTTAAGCGTGACCTTCAATTGTTAATTTTCAAAATCAAAATCCATTTTACTCACTCATATGTTTTACGTTGTTGTTTCTTTAACTTCTGTTCATCTTTGGCCACAAGTTTAGATTTTTCATTCTTCATTAAAACCGGCACTATATAAGTTTCGAAAAATTCCTTAATAACTTCGCAAGTTTGGAATAAAACCAAAGCCGCAGTAATATCGAAAATAGCATCATATTCAAAAGAACCCACAGCCGTGGCTTCTAGTTGTTTATGAGCCGTATCAAACAAATCTTTTAACATATCATTGGGAGTTTTAGATAAATATAACTGAAACCAAAATGCAAAAAGTTTTTTTTAGTAAACAATAATGAACGAACATTTTCTATACTAACCTTTATAACATCCAAAGATTTCTTACGCAAATCTTGCTCATAGGTGCCATTTGGTTTTTGTGTATAAATATTAAAGAGACGTGGTAAAAAGTTTTTAGCATATTTTCCTAAAGCTTCATGTATAATAGTCTGTTCTTCATTCTGTATTAATTCCATAAGACCATCAAATATGGGTGCCCTAAATTCGGGATTATTATCCAAAGCATTACCCAAGGTGGGAGCAATTAATCTAAAGTTTTCGGGGTCTTTAGGAGCTCTACAAAAACCAGGAAATAAACCCCATAATTGACAGCACAACAACTCATAAGTGTGAGACATGGAGACTTGTTTTTCTTCAGCATATTTAT
This sequence comes from Delia radicum, assembly GCA_021234595.1. NCBI lineage: Eukaryota > Metazoa > Arthropoda > Insecta > Diptera > Anthomyiidae > Delia > Delia radicum. The sequence continues at coordinate 225,446,638 of CM037852.1, read as the reverse complement.
GCCATTTGGTATTGCAATCTAAAGCCAAAGCTAAAATAACTTCTTTGAAAAATTTAAATGTAGCACCAGCCGCCCCTTCTCTCAGTAAAGGTAAAAGCCAAGATTTTTCCAATAAAACTTCTCCTTTAGCATTTGTAAGAGGTATAGATTTTAAGACAATTTCAGGACCCATATATTTAATGGCTGCAATAATAGCATGCTCAACTTGTATACGTAATGAAGATTGTGTATCATAACGTTTGGCTAGTTCCAACAAAGAGGCGGCCAATTCTTTAGCAAAATAAACACCACATACTTCAAATATTATAGAGAAAGTCAGTACCACATATTTGGCTACTTCTCCAAAAGGAGCACTTAAAACTTTATGAACTGATGACAATATTTTACTAATAGGATTACGATAAACATTAGCCAACCCTTCAGTGGCACAAACTGGTTTAATACATTCATACAATAATTCTTTAATAGCATTTGAGACCCCGGTTATAATATCAGTTCTATCGGAAAGCCACAAATCACTACAGCACACCTCCACAAAGCGTGGTAAAGCATTTATACATAAATTCAATTCCAATTTACTCAAATGTATATGACCCTCTTTTAATACGGTCAACCAAGCTAATGTCTGCCTATAATCTGAACGATCTGGTCGATATTCATGTACGGCTGCCAAGAGTTTAGCACACATTAAAGCATTTAAATTTGTTGTTCTCGATACAAACAGTTGATGTAGTGTTTGCAAACAATTTGTTCTTATCAAGACATTTGCTGCTGTCATTATCGATAGCAAATGTTCACAGACATTTCTTATATCATCACTTTTAAAACCGCTAATGGTGTCTTTTAATAAAGCCAGTGTATGCAGGACAGTAGTTTGTTGGCCTAAAACTTCTGGTTTAAATTGATTTAAGCAGAATTTGGTAACACGACTACCAGCTGGATGGGATTTAATTTGTTGTTGTTGATTGGTAGAGTCTGAGGGCGATACGTTTTCATTAGCGGTTTCTGGATCGGAAGATTTTGGGGGTAACATAAATGAACTGCCATGAATAATTGAAACAACAGCATGTTGAGCAGCTTTACGAATCTATTAAAATAAAAAATAAATGTTTAACAAAAAAATTATGAAAACTTTGATTTTATGTAGCTCTAGCATTTTTAAAACTTCGAGTTTTGATGAGATCTTCAGCCAGATCGAAATACTAGTATCAACCTAGCTAATATGTTTGATTTGCTTTATTTTTGTAAATATACAGAGGTTGAAAGAAATCTCGTTATAAATCGAATATAACCAAAAAAATATTCTTGTAAAACTGTAAAAAAAAAAATCAGCGACATTTAGACTCCACTTAAGTTTTTCAAATTTCGAAAAATTCACGATTTTATGGCGCGATTTAGTTTTGTTGAAAAATGAGAAATATGCAAAAATTTAAATTGCATTGGAATGGTACATTCGCCTCCTTTTTTTATTGCGGAATAAACTTTTTCTTCGGTTTAAAAAAGAATTGTTTTTTATGCAATTTTTTTTTAAATATACTTTTTATCTCGATTTGAAAAAAAAAAGATCCATATTTGTAAAATATTGGATTTTTACTAGTGTCCGACCGAACTCAGTTTTTTCGGCCGAAGCCGAACTTTTTGTTTTAATAAAAAAAAATATAAATTGTTTTTTTAGATCAATAAATTTAAACCAAAAAGTTATTAAACATAAACACAATACAAATTTATAGGTATATTTTTTTAAAAAATCATATTTGGAAAATAGTTGTACTATTTTAAGTACAAAAAAAGAATAAAATATTTGTACTATATTTTATAGTCAAAGAAAAATAGTTGATCGATTTTTAAGTTGATATAGAAAAAAAAAACTTAAACTTAAATATTAAATATTTAAAATTAAAAAGTTTGATATTGTAATGACAGAAAAGCTATTTTTCCGCATTCACACCATGTGAATTGCTTCTTCTATCAGAATACAGCTGTCCGGCAGCGCAAAAAGCTGTTCGCTAGTTACACTAATTGGTGGGGCTGATCAATATTTTATTGCTACAGCTTTTATATTTGTAAATGGACTTGAATTCCAATCAGGGTACGTATTTGCTGTTCCTTTTCATTTCATCTCCACGTACAATGTTATATGTTTTCTGTTTTAGTTTTTTCATACACACGAAAGATAAAACAAAAAATGTTTTCATTCCATGTGTTTCCATTTGAAAATAAACCTTGCATCTCATTCTCATGCGTATGATATGATCGTTTTATTTACTTGTTTCTCTTTCATAGAATGAAAAGGGAATCGTAAATAATTTGGTGAGGTTTTAACATTGAAAAAAAAAAATATTTTCTCTTCTTGAAAACGAAGGGTGAAAAAAAAATATAAATGTGTTTTACAATGAGTGTAATGATATATGATACTTATTTGTTCTTTTTCACAATTCTGCAAAATTAATAAAATGGATAAAGACTTTAAAAATTGTATTATTGTTAATTGGAATTTAAAAATATACAGTGACCAACAATACACGCTCAATATTATTGATAAATATTTTTTTGTCAATAAATTATTTCAAAATAAAATATTGCATCCTATATTGGTAGTTTATCATATAAAGAGGAATATAGACGTTAAATATTATTGATAAGTTTAGGGTTATTTACAAGCAAAATGAATTGGTGTTCCCTATATTGGAAGTTAATCAATTAAATTAAAAAATTAAAAATTATTTTTAATTTGCTATTTCATTAATGACACGTTTCCAATGTTTACTCTAATAAAACCGGTTTAATTTTGCTAGTTTACCTGTTTGATTTTAAAATTTCTTAAACCAAAGTCAAAATAACGCTAAAATACCGAAACGAAGATGTATAACGTTATTTTGTTGATTAAAAAAAATGTAATGGGAAGTTTTTTTAAAAAAGCCCTGTTATATCAGAAGGCATATGCCACCATTGGAATCGTAATTTCAAAACTATCATATCGGCATTGATGTGGGCGTGGTAAATTCCCGGTCAAAAAATTTATATCTCAAATATAATATCATATCTCTTTTGATGTAGACCGTGTTAAACACTAACAACATTTTAAATAAAAAACTAGGTAATATTAAAAAAAATCACATATTTATTGTACTTCAATGAATTAAAAAGTTATTATCACAAACAAATAAAAAATAAGTATATAATACTATGCAGATACTTCAATTTAGAAAAACATCAATTGCCATTGAGAAAAGAACAATGCATATTGCGAAAAACATTTATAAAAACTATATATTTATTATAACTCAATGAGTTCAAAATTATTATCACAAAAAAAAAAAATATATAAAAAAACTACGCAGACACTGTTATTTAGAAAAACATCAATTGCCATGAATTTCAATTTATGGAATCTTTACACCATTTCCCTTTGTTATTTAAAGTATTTAAGTATCATTTAAAATTAAAAAAAAAATACCATTTAAAATTAAAAAAAAAAAAAAAAACATTAACAGAAAATAGCAATAACAAATCAAAAACAAAATCCGTTATAAAAAACACAATTAAAATTCAAAATATACAAAATATACAAAATGAAAAACAAAAATGCCAATTCGAAAATACCAAGTGAATTCAAGAAAAATAAAACTAGACTAATATTTTAAATTATCCTTGCTATTTTTTTAATTATCTTTAAATGTTTTGAATTGCATTTTTTATTTTTTGAATAACATTTGATATTGTTTGAAATTTAATTGGCATTTTCGAATTTTAATTGCATTTTTGTTAGAGATTATTTTATAATTGTAATTGCTACTGTTTGAATTTCAAATTATATTTTTTGATTTACAATTGTTTTTTTTTTTGGAAAATTTTTTGATAAACAAATGGTATTTTTTTTTTATTTACAAATGAAGTTTTTGAATTTCATTTGCTATTTTTTAATTTAAAAGAGATTCGTTTGAATTTGATTACCAAATTTGAAATTATATTTGTGTTTTTTAAAATCAAATGTAATTTAGAATTTACAATTAAAGGGCTTATTGTAAAAACTTGATATGCGACATTTTATTTTAGATTGGTTTTTTCTAGGTACTTGTAATAATTGTTGCACGATTTTTTTTAAATAATTAATTAATAATTATCTAGAAAACAGCGATAAAATATGAAACAATAAATGTGGCTTATCAAGTTTTTAATAAACCATTGAATTGTTATGTTTTGAATAAGAAGTGGAAATAGAGTAGTTTGTGCTCAACAATTTATTATATCAACATCTGAATTAAGATCTACTTCGTTCGAAAAATCAAGTTTAATATTATTCTGATCAATTTCGGAAAAATTTAATTTTGTTATTAATAAATTATTTAATGTAGTATTGTAATGTAGTATTGTTATCACTTTTCTACAATCTCCAATTTGCGAATCCAAGTTTTTAATGACGTCATACGCCGCAAGTTGAATAGTGTGGGCTGCACATCTGACAACTGACAATACAGCCGTCAACGATGTATGGATATTTTCATCAATTGAGTCATTTTCATCACTTGTCTCATCGTCCCCCATAATTTGGTCTACCTGTAGATCTTGTAGGATTTTGCCAACTTTTATAACGTTGGCACCGTTATCCGTTGTAGTAGAATAAATTTAATGTAATTCGATATCGTACGATTTAAGACACTTTAAAATTTGTTTTGGCAAAACATATGTTTTGCTATCTAGTGTGAATGCCGTATTGCATGAATATTTTTTATATCGCAATAATATATATGCATTTTTAATTTAATTTATTAATTTTTATACATCAAAATTACAACAAATTTTGAAAAAACAAATATATTAATATTGCCCATACACATTCCAATATGTCACTGAAAAAACAAATAAAAAATTTTTTTTGAAGTTTTTAATTTAATTGATTAACTTCCAATATAGGGAACACCAATTCATTTTGTTTGTAAGTAACCCTAAACTTATCAATACTATTTAACGTCTGTATTCCTCTTTATATGATAAACTACCAATATAGGATACAATATTTTATTTTGAAATAATTTATTGACAAAAAAATATTTATCAATAATATTGAGCGTGTATTGTTGGTCACTGTATATTTTTAAATTCCAATTAACAATAATACAATTTTTAAAGTCTTTATCCATTTTATTAATTTTGCAGAATTGTGAAAAAGAACAAATAAGTATCATATTCAGTATCATCAACAACATAAAAAACATTGTGAAACGCATTCACATTTTTTTTTGTTCACCCTTCGTTTTCAAGAAGAGAAAATATTTTTTTTTTTTTCAATGTTAAAACCTCACCAAGATATATTTATAAGGTAGTTTTAGTAGCCTAACTGCTTATCTTCCTCTTACCTGGTTTTGACATTTCTTACATGGTTTTGACAGAACAAAGACTGTATCTTGAGTATTTTAAAATGTCAAAACCCTGTTGTTTTTGTATTGTTTGTAGTTGTTTGTTGTAGTTGTTGTTCTAGTGAAACTACCTATATCAATATATCTTGAACCTCACCAAATTATTTACGATTCCCTTTTCATTCTATGAAAGAGAAACAAGTAAATAAAACGATCATATCATACGCATGAGAATGAGATGCAAGGTTTATTTTCAAATGGAAACACATGGAATGAAAACATTTTTTGTTTTATCTTTATTCTGCGTTGATACAAGAAAAACCAAAAATGAACAGTTCGTGGTTTCATATACGTACTCTGATTCCAATACATAAATATATTTATATTTCGGGACTTAAAGGCTCCGTAATAAACATTTTAATTTCTTTTTCAATAAAATTTTCGTTTGGTTCTGCTACTTCTAAGTCTGGTACGCATCATGTCTATCCCAAATTGATGAAACTTTTAATCTCTTTTCAGGATTACTTACCACTCGATTTTTTTTTTTATATTTAATTATATCGCATTAAATTTGATTATTTGCTTATACGTTTTGTAGGTATATTTCTGGAAATTTTTTTTAAACTCTTTTGGCTTTTTGAAATTTTTTCACACACATTGATATTTAAATATCGGTGTATTTTTTTTTGATATTCTATCATATTCAACGTTGTATTTTTATGCGTTTTTTTTTTTAATTCTGAAAAGTAAATATAACCACAGTTGTTATTTATTTGTGCTTTTTATAAATAATCATAAAAAGTTAGGTAGTTCGGCCAAATTCGGCCAAAATTTGGCCGAACTCCGAAGCCGAGTACTCGGTCGGACACTAATTTTTTCTATAAAACACCACTTCCGTTTTCTCTTGGATCCCAGGGTTTATCTATTATTAATGAATTATTGCAAAAAAAGTTAGCTTCATGTTTCCATAGAAAAAATCCTGACGATAGCTCAGTGCGCTAAAGCGGCGCTCTGTCTAACGTGTAGTGCGAGTGCATGTGTCATTAGAAATCAGTATATCTATACCACGGTCAGTGATTGCACAGAAAATTTCATATAGACGCAATCGAACAAATAAAAACATAACAAATATTACATTATTCAAAAAAAACAGGGTCACTGACGAAGGTTCAATCTGGTATTGAGGTGAATATTCAACACTATTCACCTCTATATGTCTGGTTACAAAATGAAGAAGTCACGTAATTAAGTAAAATTCGCACAATTGTATGAAAAATTTTGAGGCAGCCTTACATTTTCACTCATAACTTTTGAAGCGCTAGACCGACTTAGCTCATTTTGAACACCACACTTCTAAAGAAGCTACTAAACAGTCTGTGTGAAAATGAGCATCCTAGCTTTCGTCGTTATTGCATTTTATTTGGACCCATTTCAACATTTTATTTTCATCCATAGTAAAAAAAGAGCAAAAGTATGCTAAAAAAGAGTCAACTTCAAAAGCCTATAAAAACAAAACAAGAGCAAAGATTTCAAAACCCTTTGGGTGTTTTAGTCTACTAATGGTCTAATTTCATTTTCAGTTGGAATGCTACGGGATGTTTTTTCTTGTTGCACAGTGTAATAGGCAGAACTTTAACAAAAAACCTATTAATCATCAATTTTCTTGCCTTCTTAGTAATCAAGCACGTGGTTAGGGTCTTTTCCTAACAAGCATCATGACGTTACTAAACTTTGAAGACCAAAAATGTTCTATTTATCTAAAAAAATTTTAGTGTTTACTCTGGCTCAAGTAATATTTTTTACAGTTATATTAGTTTTTTGTTTTTATATACATCGAGATTATTGTTATTTTAATGTGGTCTTGAAAAAAAATGGCAATGCTTGAACTTTGTTATTTTTAATAAAATATGAAACGAATTGTACTAGCACTTAAAGGATTTATTCTGAAAATAAACTTAATTTCATCATACACGTAGTTCGGCCAAGTTCATGAAGTTCGAACATCACTTTTTGGCCGAACTCCGAAGCCGAATACTCGGCCGGACACTAAATATATTTGTCTCCTCGACTTGTTTTAGGCATTTAACGAAGAGGACTTATTTGACCTAATTGATTTTATTGACGAGTCGAATGTCTAATGTTTTATAATTTTTCAAATCTTTTTAAATTTTTAAAAAATAATTTTTTTAAGTTAACGTTATCTTTTGTGCACACAACCCCTCGTTGTTGCTGAAGTATTCTTTGGAAGTATGAATTTTTCAATGCCCATCGGTTTGTTCATAATAATCCTAATCTACCATCGGGGTGCTTACTTCATCGAGCGCTTGGTTCTGGCTCGTTTTTACAAGGCGTTTCTAACGCCCATCGGCAGACGTGTTCCATCAGGCACTATCTCACCAATTGTGGTGCATACGTTTTTCAAACGTTCGCGTTTAACACTTTCTATAACTTGGCAATTTGTGTCCTGTATACACCGCCATTTACATTTAATAACTCGAATAAAAAAATTGTTGTTTGTTTCTATGTCACCATCTAATATTGCACTGAAAATACTTAAAACTAATTATTGCACTCTACCAGTTGTTTTTGTTTACCGAATGACGGTAGTTTTAAAGTTCATCCTATTATTTGTTAGTATGTTTATAATACGGAGCATCTCCACCATGTGACGGCGTTTTTATTTTTGGTAAAATTTATAGATACATCTCCTGAGGATGACATTCGACGAATGTCGAAATATTAAAAAAAAACTGGCCTCGAGCCAGAGAAACAAGCCGATTAAAAAATGTCGGCGCCGTCGGAAGAGCAAATATTTTTGGCGGAGGCGGCTGGTTGGTCACACAGCTCGTGTCACAAATGATTTATTGAAGGAAACGTTTGGTAACCGCATAGTTTCACGTTTCGGACCCGTGAATTGGCATCCAAGATCGTGCGATTTAACCCCGCTGGACTATTTTCTGTGGGGATATGTGATTGGAAATCCAGATTAGACTACGGCCGAGCCAGCCGTGGCGGTCATATGCCAGTAGTTTTATTTAAATTATAATGCCAAAAGATTATCTTTCGAATAAAGTAAATTTCATGTCAATTTAAAAAATTCATCTTTGTTTTATTCCATTTCAAAGTTATATACCTCTATAAAAAACACCCTTTACTAAACATAGTGCTACTAAAATGCTATCGAAAAATGAAAACAAAAAACAAATTTTAACATTTCTTTACTCAAAAATATCGCAAACGCGAAATACCCATACGCCACTTGTGACGTCTATACTGAATATTTTAAAAAACAAAATGGAATTTCGGCTTAGCAGCTAAAATTGGCTATAAATTAAGCCAACGATTTGCCAAGCAATTCGGCGGCACGGTTTAGAAGTTCGACGCGCCGTTTGGCTTGCTTCTCTGCCTCGAGCATTTTTATTTTGTTTAATTAAAATTAAATTTTTAGCCCTTCCGTTTCTTTAAAAATCTGATATTCTATAGCAAACGTGGACTTTTAAAGGGTTGAAAATTTAATTTTATAAAACAGAATATTTTAGTTAATTCGTATATCTTGCAAGTACAGAAATTAAAGCAGAACCGTTTAAAGGGGCACCTTAACAGTAAATTTAATAATAATTTTAAAATTTAATCCAAATAAATCTGCAAAATAAAAAAAAATAACAAATTGTAATTTTTAACTTTTAACTTTTTGTCAAAAATTACATATTTTGCAAATGTGTACGTTTTTTTTTTTTAAATCAAGGGTGGCCAAGTTTTAGAAAAATGAATTTGAAACATAAATTGCTTTAAAAAATGCATTTATTTTTGACGCTGGAAAATAATGTTAATCCATAGTATAAAAATAAAAGAGTGCACAGTTTCAATGCATTTTATTCGATAATGATCCGATAAATATTAAAGAAACTACGAATGTTGCAACTTACACACTTTTTGCATATTTTGCAAAAAGAAAATAGCAAACAAAACTATGTTTTCTCAAATTTCAAGAAAATAAAAACGTGGCTCCATACAATCAAAATAATCCATGCATAAAAATACGAAATTATTGTCAAAACTACAAAAAATTTCGTAAAATGTACAAATTTTCGTGTATTTTACAAAAAATTTGGTTATTTTGAATTTTTTTTGTAATTTTACGCATGGATTATTATCAGTGTAGATTTTGAGCGTGCATAATATAATTAAAATCTAAGAACCAAAGGTAAGATTTTGGCCGATCTAACGTGGAATGGCCGATATAATTTATGAAATCTTAGACCTTCATTTCTTTGATTTACAAGCGGAATGACAAACTCATATATACCCTCATTACAGTATGTGAAGTGTATAAAAAGTTATGCACTCGATGTTAGTCACTCGTTTTAACTTACGAATTCCATTATTACGTTTTTAGGGAAACAGTTTTTTGTATTTTTGTAAGCAATTTTACCTTGGGCTTCGAATGTATAGTAAACGATAATAAAGCATCAATATATTGCCAAGTAGAAGAATAGGTCCAAGTCATATAATCTTGTGCTCTTAGCAACACCGATAAACAGCCAATTATCTGAAAATATTAAAATTAATGCAATAAATATATTTTTTAAACAAATTTAGCATTCTCTTACATATTTAATAACCGATTGATTTGTAGATTCTATAAAACGTTGTAGGCAAGCCATTAACGTCTGAGCGGTAGCACTAAAACGTTTTCTCAATACAGCCGTAGGCACCGATTTAATACCCATGGCCATCAATGATACACCAGCAATAATATCATTATCTTCTGTACTGGCCTCAATTTGTTCCATTAGTAAAATGAAATATTCTGTTGATGATTCAGTACCACCTCTTTCTTTGATAATTTCTGTTAAGGCTGTTAGTATGGCCAACATTTCTTTGTGTAAGTCCGATGATGCTCTAAAACCCACCAACAATTTTTTAAAACTTACATTACTACATGTACTATAGTTGGAAGCAAATGTTTTGAAAGTTTTAAAAGTGCCTCCCTGAGTCTCAGACATTAGATCATCGCCATCATCATGAAGACTAAAGGATTTTAAACTACCAGCCACATCATTAACTGTGGTCGTTTCAGCATTAAAAGCCTGTCTTTGCTCATGTTTCATAATGGCATCCAATGTTAAAGTGTTGGGGTTTTGTCCTGGTTGAGGGGGAGCTAAAATGTGAATGATATAAATGATTCCATATACATAAGTGTAAAATTTTTTAAAACTTACCCAAACTTATATTTGGTTGAAAAAACCTGGATTTGGCTTTGATACGATGTTTCATTTGTTCTGGATTTGAAGTGGATGAATGTCCCTTACTCCAGGTTTTACCTTTGGTGTGACGTTTAAGTTTTGAACGAAATTTACCCATTTCTTATAGTATTTTTCAAAGATTTTAGGTTTTTTAGGAAAAAAAAAAATGCACCAATCAAAACACGTGCTGTGCTCCACTGCGATTTGTTTTAATGACAGTTGTCAATTGTATGTCAACAAATATTTAACAACTCTGATTTTAAATGGAAAAAATTAACATTCATAAATGATTGCTAACATTAAATCACAGCGTCAGAAATTAATCAAAATTAGCCAACAAACCACAACCATGCATAAAACTGGCCAGAAAGATAAATACGAATGGCAAAGCGTTGGTAGTTTCAACGGTGGTACTGCCAATGAGTGCTTAGCTTTTTGAAGCGAAGCACTTCGTTGAAACCACCAACGCTTTGCCATTCGTATTTTTCGTTCTGGCCAGATTTATACATGTTTGCTGGTTATATGAATGCTAATACCCAGCAAACAATCCGGTCCGTTTATGTGCGTTTTCGGTACAGCATATACGGATCCGCAGTCCGTTTCCGTACCGTTTTCCGGATCAGTATACGGACCGGAAAACGGAATAAAAGGAACATCGAATACGGATTCGAAACAGTATAAAGCACGCTAAAACGGACCGTTTTCGTACCGTCATTCTGTATATAAAACGGAGTGTACGAATTGAGTGTACGTTCAAAACGTACCGTAAACTGTGCGTTATTTATTTAAAAAACGGAGTGGACTCCGTTTTTAATATACCGTATACGGTCCGAATATGGTCCGTATTCGTACCGTTTTTTTTAAATGGTCCATTTTTTTTTTTTTTTTTTAGTTTATATAAATGATTTCTCCTTTTTTTAATTTTAAACAAAAGTTTGTTTTTATTGTTAAATTTTTTCATTTATAAAGATATGAATTACATTATTAAAAAACAATATGAAACCACATAAAAATTCAATAAAAATCAATAAAAAGGATGTGGTTTTAACATTTTGATTTTTTTTTTCATTTTATCTCTGGTGTTGTTTAACATCTTCATCATTAAAATTTTCATGAGATCTGCGTCTCTATATTTAATTGCAAAAACATCTGAAATACAAGTATATGTTAAAAAAGTGGTACATTTAAAAATAACCAAAAAAATTACCACTAAAAATCTTAAATGCGTATTCAGCCATTTTTTATTTTATGCAGCCGTTCTCGAGTTATGGAGTGACAATCAAAATGTACACTTCTTTTTATATATATGGATGAAAATGACTAATGTTCAGAAAAATCACCACATCTGGACCAAACAAAAATATTTTTAAAGAATTTTTTTTTTTAAACCATCCTCATTGCATGTTCTACAAAACGTATTCAGCCATTTTTATTTTCTGCAGCCGTTCTCGAGTTATGGAGTGACAATCAAAATGAACACTTCTGTTTATATATATAGATTTTATTAATATTTAATTTTATTACTAAATAAAACTGTTTGATTTGTTTTAAACAAAACACACTCCGGTAATACCGGAAGAAAAACGATAACGGTTGTAACGGAGTTTTAACTGATGAAAATCGGTATAGTCCGGTTAAACGGCACCGAAACGGATACAGCAAAACGGAGTTAAAACGGATAATTTTCGAAAATTTGAGTAATCCAATTTTACTGTACGTTAATGGTCCGTTTTCGTACAAGCTTCGACGGATACGTCATTCCGGTCCGTTTTCGTACCGTTAATGCCGGATTCATGAATCCGTTTGTAACGGACAGTCCGTAAAGTTGTTTCTTGGGTTGTTTCTTGGGTTTTACCAAGTTTTTTCTTGTTTCTTCTTAGTGTTTGAATAATTTATGCGAAACATATTTATTAGTTGAAATGCTCCTAATTACTTGCCAACGATTTTTTTGTATGCAGGTTATCACATGGGTCGGACATCTGACACGTCGCATAACAAAAACATGTCGTGCAGAAGTAGCTTAAAGTGCAAATGAATCAATAAAACCCTGATTTGTGAAATATGTCAAGAAAGGCGTAACAAGGCTAGGAAATCTTTAACCACTTTTCGAAGTTAATTTAAGACAATATTATATACAAATTTTAAACAATGTTAACAATTTTGGTAAAAAAAACAACAATTTTCCATTGTTTATTTATTTTTTTTTTTTTTTGAAAAAAAGAGAAGCAACACTCAATAAATTCTTCCTATTAATTAATGTGTTGCTTTCTTTGGAAAGGGGATAGTGGAGAGATGAAAGGTGGTGAAAGATGAAGGGCTTCAAACAGAGAGAATCTTTCTAAAATTACGCCTCCTTGTATTTCTGTAGGCGATATACAAACATTTAGTGTAAATACATCCTTTACAAACTCACATTTCGTAGTGAATGACGCTGACTAAATAAAGAAGCATACAAGAAAAAAAAATTGAAACCAGTTGAATGTGACTAAATATATAAAACGCAGATTGTAAAATCTTGATTACAAAATCTTAAAATTTTTGTTATTTAAAATTAATTAAATTAACAAAAATTAATATAAACGTGTTATATAATGAATCAAATGAGCGCTGCATATGAAATTCATAAGAAATTTATGAAATTAAACTAATAAATCAAAAACAAAAAAAAAAAAAAAAACTAAAATGTCTCTTTGCCAGCAGCACTTCTCTGCCTAAGAAGCACATTGGGCAAGCAAAATTATAAATAAAGAAGAAATGAAGAATAATGAATAATGGAATTTGTTATAAAACTAAATTGTTGATAAAAAAAAAAAATAGTATATAGAAAGTCAATTTAAAAATAAATAGAAAAAAAGTACAATAACAAAATTACTAAACGTGACGTAGTGGCAATCGGGTAACGCGTTGTAGTAAATAAAAATATTGTTAAATTAATTAATTAAAAAAAAAAATATAAATACATAATCAAAATAAAGAAGAAAATTGTATCGAACAAAAAAATAAAACTTACAAAATTTTACACAGTTTTTTGTGCTTTCATTTGAGTTACTTTTTATGGACATCGTTTAATCCAGTGATGTGTATACTACGGTGTAAGACAATCCAAGGAATTTATTAAAGAAAATATTTTTATTTTTTTTTTCACAATTTTTTGCTTGTTTGTCTAAAAATAACAACAGTTTTTTTTCGTTATTTTACTGCTACTTTTTGCTATAAGTGACAAGGAAGTGTAAAAAAAATAGTTTTTAAACAAAAATTTACAAATATTTAAAACAAATTGATATATTGCTAAAGAAGTGTTGTAAAAACGTGTTTGCATTAAGTGAAATCTGTAACAAAACAAAATATACATACATATATATATTTATTACAATATGCTTTTAAAATTTACTAAAACAAGTGGTGTTGGAGCTGGTTCCTCCAGTTCATCCACATCATCATCATCATCATTATCAACATCATCATCCAGCATGGCCGGAACGTATATAGCTCGTGGAACAGGTTTGTGTTTAATTTATTAATTATTTAGTTATACATATTTTGATAACATAATTTTAAAGATTTAAACAAAACTAAAACCACATTACAAAACTACAGTGAGAGAAATTCCTTTGGGCGCAGTGATATTTTTCAAATTTACCATTAAACGGGAATAGTTAGACAAAATTCTAAGGCCGAGTTTTTGGGATGTCAGTTAAAATCGGTTTAGTTAAACCGATAACGAAATTTTGTCTGCCATTTCCAAGCTTATTAACAAGAAATTGTCGGAACCACTTCATTTTGTACTTTATTATAACACAATAAAATAAACCACATTTGGGAAGTTATATTCCATTTAAAAAACTACGTTAATCTAAGTTTAAAGATAATCTTCCTCCAAAAACTTGGCCTAAAAAGACAAAATAATGCTGGTTCAAATAGTTTACACGGCCAGAGAACGAAGCCGATCGGCTCATAGCCGCGGCTTAGCCGCCGCCGCACTGTGTTGCGGCTAGTGGAAAAGTAACTTTTTTCCGATTATTTTTTTCAGTGTTTTTAATGATGCAATTTTGTCACAGACATTCCAAGTAAACAAAAAACACATAAAGCTTATTTTTATGTTGGCTCGTTGATTTTTAATTGATTTTAGAAGTCAAATATACAAAATTTTCACGAAAAGAGGGGATTTCAGGGCTGTATTCAAAATGATCTCATTTGATTTTGGTGACAGATATTTTGATTTGGAAAAAAATCTGCCTTCGGACAAGTATCTTCTGTAAAAAAAAGGAATATTGTTTGAGACATTTTCATATGCACCTTTTTTAGAGCGAAAACCCGACTAAAGGTCCATTTTTCCTTTAAATTTGGATTAGGTAAGCAATATCTAAAAAGTCCCAGAGAGTCCCAGTTCCAAACCACTACAGAAATGTTACATAATTTGTTTTCAACGAACTGTGAAAAAATCAGCTGCCGATACCAGCCCTCCTGGGAGTTATAGCGATTTTAGTATATCACTCTCAGTATTTATTCCATAGAAATAGAACGGAAATTCTCGGAATCATTTATTGAATAATTTAATCATATTGGTTTTTGGGTGACTTTCCGCCATCCCACGTCAAATTTTTATTATTTTCAGACCGGTTTCGGCTAATCGCCATCTTCAGTGTTTTCTTTTTTGTCACTAATTAGTCCGCATTATTCTACATCTATTCTAGCACTCCACAGAAATGAGCATAACTCTCTTAAAACTGAAGCTATTGACTTCAAACCGGTATCAAATTAAAGCTTTTATTGCCACCTTTCAAATAAGAAATGAAATAGATTTTGGTTTTATATAAAATTTCAGAGTTTTTCAACAAATATCGAAAAATCATGAAAATTTGACGTTTATAATTCTTGTTCGGACCACCCTATAGTTTATTTAAAAAACTAATCATAGGGTATTTATCAGAAATAAAAGAACAATTAAAATAAATTTTTTTTGTAAATTTTTCGAAAATTTTTTTTTTTTTTTTGATTTTGTTGAAAATTTGACCCAACAATTTTTTTCGGTGTAATTTTTTTTTTCACTCATTCTGTTTGGGATTTCATTCTGACCAATCTGTAGAAGTTTCTCATCGATACAATTAAAATTACAGTTTAGGCAATATGATTTCCAAAAACTTCCGGTTTCGCAACACTGTGCGCCGACTATTTTTCAGGCACTTGAGCCGCCGCCGACTTGTGCGGCTAATTTCGGCTAGAAATGTTAGCCGACTCAATCAGCTAAGTTGGTTGATTGCTTCTACAAAACGGCCAAAAATAAGCTTTATGTGTTTTTTGTTTACTTGGAATGTCTGTGACAAAATTGCATCATTAAAAACACTGAAAAAAATAATCGGAAAAAAGTTACTTTTCCACTTGCCGCAACACAGTGCGGCGTTTATAATTTTTTATAAACGAAAGGTGAATTTTATGAGAATCCTCTATCTTTTAAACACCACCAACCACCTGGTAACATTAAGATTTCAATATGTGGCAACACAAAAATATTCCATAGTGTCTGTAAAAAAAGTCCCATTATATTTTTCGCGTTGCAAGAAAAAGTGAATATTAAAAATTTTAAAATGTCGCAAAAAAATATAAAAAACTATTTCTCTACTACACAAACTAATCCAAAAATTCCTACTAATTCTGACTCAGTGGGTCGCTGGAAACTGCGTTAATTCTAAATAGTTGTCTTAATCCTGCTACTGTTAAAAAACAGTTGTTCGTTCATGACAACAGGGCAATAGTAGCACCATTTTTATCTAATTAAAACAAATATATAACTATACTTGGGGCGTTGTGGTGTAATGGTTAGTGCGCTGGACTGTTACACAGATGGTCCCGGGTTCGATTCCCGGTGACGACAACATCAATTAAGAAAAAATAATATGTATGAGTTTTCCACTTATATGTATCTCTGCGCCCACCTTCAGTGTTCCCATAGCACTTAACCCGCCGCCGATTTTTTTTTAGTTCAGCCGCCGCCGACGAAAGATGTTCGGCTCTAGTCGACTTTTAGCCGCCGCCGACTGTTATCTTGTGTAGCCGCCGCCAGCCGAAATACAACATCGGCTTCGTTCTCTGTACACGGCATGACATTAACAAAATTAATAATGTTCTGAACAGTGGCGTACCCACAGGGAAAGGGGTACCCAGGTGGTGTGTGCCCAGAGGGAGGGGTCAGGGGGATTATGGTCAGAGGGAGGGGGTCCTAGAATTATCCTTCCCCCCAATAATTTAAATGGCAATTCATTTAAATAGCAATCCCACAATTCCCAAAAATAAAAAAAATTTGATTTTTTAATTTGGTATATGTTGGAGTATCTAAAGGGTGTTTTTCTTATAGATGTATAGAACTTTGAAATGGAATAAAACAAAGATGATGTTTTTAAATTGACACGAAATTTACTTTATTCGAAAGATAATCTTCTATTATTATAATTAAAATATGACTGCTGGCATATGACTCGGTCGTAGTCTATGGCTCGGTCGTAGTCTAATCTGGAGGTCCAATTTTCGATGACTTTTTAAAACAATTGTGGCCGTATATTGACAATAACGTATCGAATGTTGTCCTACAAGTGGTCAATCGTTTCGGGCTTATCGACGTAGACTAGCGACTTCACATATTCCCACAGAATATAGTCCAGCGGCGTTAAATCGCACGATCTTGGAGACTAATTTATTTTTATTTATGTATTTATTAGTATTCAGAATATTCTATAAAAATTATCATTTACAATTATAATTAAAATTAAATTATTTAAAATTTTTATATATAAACATTGTTTTTAACAAAACTTACACATTTTCTTTTAAGTATACTATTATTTCTTTCCGTTTTAATATCATTTGTAAGTTTGTTAAACAAGTTAAGTTGTGGTTACTCTATTCAGTCTAAAGTTTTCTATATTTCTTAATATATATGGTAGTACTTCCCGACGTATCTTATTTGTTCACATAGGTATTCAGGTGCTTTTCCATCTTTCATTTTATGTATAAAGTTTAATGAATTTAGTTGTAGTCTTTGTCTTATGTTTAACTATTTTAGTGTATCAAGCATTCACGGGTCCGAAACGTGCGGTTACCAAACGTTTTCTTCAATAAATCAATTGTGCCACGAGCTGTGTGACATGTTGCGGCGTCTTGTTGAAACCACATCTCCTGCACCTCATGATTGTTGAATTGATGAACGAAAACGTCAGTAATCATGGCTCTATTTGCTGATGTAGGGTGGATAGACTGATTGGGGTCTTCCTCTACGCTACGCTCTACAACAGCAATGACTTCTTCTGTACGCACTGTACGACTTCTCTGTGGATGTATAGTATCATTTAGAGTAAACGTGGTGTGAAAACGTTCCATAGTTAATCGAATTAAGTGCTCTGATAAACGATTATGTTGACCGTAAAATGGACGTAGTGAGCGATACGTACAGTGGGCCCTCGGTTAACGAACACAATTCGTTCCAGAAGCGTGGTCGTTATGCGAAACGTTCGTTAAGCAAAACCATTATTTCCATATATATCAGTGCAAAATAAAATAATACGTTCCAAGTCGGAAAAAGTACACACTAACATATTTCAACATCAATATTTATTGAAAGTAATATAACATATATTTATCAACATTTTTAAGGAACTGAATATAGGACGAAATGAGACAATCTGCAATGGAAAAAACGAAAAAATTACAAAATAATTTTTGTAATACCTGGACGCATACCTAGTACTTCTTTAACAAAAAACTGTCTAGAGTCGTTTGTTTTTGGCGACGACTCAAAATTTGTTGAAATGAGACACAGCATTATCATTGAATAAATCTGTTGCGCGTTTAGCCACTGTCTGATTGGGGTGATGCTTTTTAATGTTACATTACACTTTCAAAAAAAAATACCAACACGTCTTGTTAACTGTATGAACACAAGTGATGCTAAAGCTAAACACAAACAGAGAAGTTTTATGCGCAATTCGGTAGTTCCCCTTTTTTAACAAAATTAAATAATGAACATGTACTATATGTTTGTATGTCTCAACACGTCTTCTTAATTGTATGAACACAAGTGATGCCAAAGCTGAACACCGACAGAAGTTTTTCGCGCAATTCGGTATTTCCCATTTTGTGTTGGTCGTTATACGAAACTTTGTTCGTTAAGCGAAACATTTTTTTTTTTTAAATGTGTTCGTTGTGCGAAATGTTCGTTAAGCAAGGCGTTCGTTAACCGAGGGTCGACTGTATTTCGAACAGAATCATGCTTTTCAAAATAAATTTGCACAATTTGGAAGCGTTTTTCAGGCGTCAGTCTATTAATAAACATAAATCTCTTGAAAGCTGACAAAATGGCCGCCAATTTAAAAAGTTTTGCCAACTTAAAGTTCTATACCTGTATTTAAATCATCATTTACAACCGCTTCCTTTACCTAATTAAAAATGTGGCAATTTTAGAAGTGGATGGGAGGAAAAGTATGTAAAAATCTAAATTGTTTTAGCACAATTATATATAGAGACCTTTCAAGGTAATATGCACACATTATATGTTGAGAAAGAAAATATTTATCTGCAGGTAAAAGACTGTTGGTACTTTTTGGGGAAAAAATTGTAAAGATTTTTTTTTATTTTTATTTCCAATTTAAAGGAATATATTTTCAATTTATAACGAGCTTTCAACCTCCGTATATTTACAAAAATAAAGCAAATCAAACATATTAGCTAGGTTGATACTAGTATAGTTGATACTAATATAGTTTTTGAGTGAAACAAGATATTACATTTAATCTTTTTTTATTATTTAATCATAAATTTAAATATAAACCAATGTTTTAGAATAGAAATCGGCCCCGATTTCGTCCCGCTATTCGCTCAAAACTAGACCTGAGTAGAACCCAATTTGAAGTTTAACATTTTCAAATGGGAATATATCGGGAACTATTAGAGATAGCCGACACATATAAGCATATTTTTTAGTCTCTACTAGCAGATTACAAATATGTAATTTTTGAAAATCGGATTAGAAACAAAAAATGGCAAACACTCAACATTTAATATGCAAAGAGTTCCCTATTTTGGGTGGTCACATTGCCGCCAACCGGGGGGTTTTGGCAGATTCAAATCAAAAATTAAGCTCGATATTACACAAGTTATGCATGTTTCAAATTAATTGCAATCGGACTTATTTCCAAAATTTTTTTTATAAAGGGTGATTTTTTAAGAGCTTTTGGGTTTGATTAAAAAAAAAACACATAAAATTTAGAGACATGTATGAAATCTTTATTCGAGTCTATCTATATAATTCAATGTTTAAAGATGATTTCATGTAAATGTTGAATACGGCTACGCCTCAAATGGTTCATACACTGTGCCGGTATCTCACTAATAAATTCTTCAATATTGGATTCCAGTGCGTCAATCGTTGCGGGCTTGTCCCTATAGACATGAGCCTCAACAAAGCCCCACAAAAAAATCTCAAGGCGTTAAATCGCACTATTTAGGCGGCCAATTGACCGACCACAAACGTGAAATCTCGCTTAAATAAATAAAAATAAATGTGGCACCGTCTTGTTGAAACCACATGTTATGTAACTTTCCTGCCTTCGCCGTCTTTGAAAAAGTACGGTCCAATGATGTCACCGACCCATAATTCACACCAAACAGTGCATTTTTCGGGATGCATTGGCAGTTCTTGCAATGCTTCTGTCTGCTCTTCACACCAAATACTGCAATTTTGCCTGTTATCCATTCAACCAGAAATGAGCTTCTTAGCCAAACACAATTTTCCGATAAAAAAGTGGATCTTCATCCAACTTTGCCAGCGCCAATTCACCAAAAGTTAGCCGTTGTGGTAGGTCGTGTCGCTTCAATTCGTGCACCAGCTGTATTTTAAAAGGTTTTACACCCAAATCCTTCCGCAAAATTTTCCATGTAGTGAAGTAACAGAGGCCCAATTGCTACGAACGGCGCCGAATCGGTAAATTACGGTCATCAACAACACTGGCGGATACAGCTGCGATATTTTAATCTGTCCGCACTCTTCGTATGCGTGTTGGTGTTTTAATGTCCAATAATATAAATTTGGTGCGAAATTTAGTCACAAGATTCCGAATAGCCGCCTCAGATTCGGTTTAAACCGAATACCGGATATTTGCCGAATAATTCTTTCATACATTTTCATATAAATTTCACATAAAAGTACACTACTTCAGAAATGGACAAAATTAAATAGAATAATAAAACTTTTTTAGGCTGAAAAATCATCTCAAGACAATACAAAAAGACGTCTTTGACGTTTCAAAGAAAAATATTATGTGGAAAACTTGATTTTCAAAATTTTTTTTTGAATAAAATTACAGTTTTTTAAGATATTTTATTTTATCCGATTAATTTGGACGAATATTGCTACTATTCGGTATTCGGCCGAATAGTAAAAACATGCCCAATATGCCAAATAGTAATCGTGACATCTCTAGTATATTTTCATTTAACTATATTATAAGATTACATTATACCCCCGTCCATGTCAAATCAAATTAATTTTAATTAAGCAAATTGCTTTAGTCTTAATATAAACTAATTATAAATTGTTGTAAAAATAAACATAAGGATTTACAATTGATTCAAAATGATCAAGGAAAACCACAAAAGTAACCCAGCAAAAACTATTCTGCCAAGTAATGGTTCTTTCTAATCGAGCATTTCATCAATGAATTTAACATTGGCTTGTCATAGGAAGGAATCATTATATTAATGCACACAGAGAATAAATTGGTTGGAATTCCATTGTAACCAACAAAATGTAATCATTATTCAATAGTTTTAATTGTAAGTACTTAAAATTCATCATCAAATAATTAAACTATATTGTAAACAGAAAATATATAAAATTAACCAAAACACAGTCACATCAGTCAAACTATTGGTTTTCCTTATCAATATTGAAAAGAATATTATCTTCTACATTGCCTTTAATACCAACAACCAACACTTTTCGGAGATTTTATCCCTTGAATAAAATATTTGCAGTTAAAATCGAATATTAGTTTCGCCTGCAAAAAAAAACAATCACTCTATCTAAAATATATGTTTTCGTTACCAGTTTTAAAATAATATAAAGTTTTTTAATAGTTTTGGTAACTCTAATAAAATATTAAAATTAGCAAACCCAATTTATGTTGTACATACAAATCTATTTTTAGACATTCATATTTAAACTTGAAAGAAAAAAATATTCAAGGTAGCAATTTGAAAACACAAATTTAAATTGGGTTTAGGCTAGAGGTAAAGTACTTGCCTGACAAACGGAAGATCGCCGTTTCGAGCCCAGTTCGAGGCATATAATTTTTTTATTAATAAAATAAATTTTGTTGAACGCATGTGAATCTATTTATAGAATATTATGGTCCATAAACATAAAATAGTCAATTGTTACAATAAAAATTCGCAATTTTTAAATAAAAGTCGGTTGTTACAATAGTATCAAAAATTAATAATAGTGATAGTACGTGGAACCACAAAAATTCGGTTGGCAAAAAATTCGGTTGCAACTACTAAATTGTTTTCTGTGTGTGCTGCAAAACAACTTCCAAGAAGTTGTTTATGCAGAAAAACTTCCAAAGAATCATATTTGGAATGATTCCCTCCTATGACAAGCTAATGTTAAATTCATCGATGAAAATGCCAACTTAAGAGAGACATAATTTTTGCTGGGTAATATTTATAGATATTTTTTCTTAAAAATTTTCAAATGAAACCGCAAAATACATATTTTAACAAAGTTGGAAAATTTTACAATAAATCAGTTAAATATTATTGCATAAATAATTATTAATTAATTAACAATGATTTATGTATATTCTATATCGTCACCTGAAATTCAAAAGCTTAGTATGTAAATTTTAGAATCAAGCTTAAGAAACAATAAAAAAAAGTAGCTTTTAAATAATGTTAAGCTGCATTTACATTACCTCGAAATCCAGTTTAAACTAGATTTCAAAATCTAGTTCGTGCGTCTTTTTATACACAACCATATGATGGAAATCTAGTTTAAACTGGATTTCAGGTCCAACCCAATTCCATTTTTGCTCGTCCGAAAATATCATCTTGACATGTTTAACTCTGCGAATTCCATACGTTTGATTTTGTTCTTTTCGACAATTCGTGAAACTACGTTCATTTTACTTCACACTATATATTCGGATGCATTTAGAACTCTGCAAGCTATTGATTTGCTCACAGAAGGGGAAACTAGGGCACTAAGCTCTTTGCAGCTTATGGTAGAATTACGTGCAGCGTTTAAAATACATCGCGATGCGACAACTTGAACTTCTTTCACTTCTGTTCTTTGTTTCATAATTTTCCTTATAATAAAAAAAAATGGTGATTACACTTTGATTTCGGCGAATTATTCGCGAAATTTTGGAATTAAATAGTTTTTGGGTTGTAAAAGTCAAAATGTGCCCTTTTTCCAAATAAGAAAGGGCGGTTCCTTTTGGAATTTTACTAATAAATACTGATAATAAACACAGTCTCTAAAAATTGTGGATTCTTTTAAAAAACCAAAAAAAAAAACTTACCTGGCTTATAATTATGAGAGAAACAACGACTTGAGAAAATACTCAATATCGCTATGATTCAATTTAAATAAATGTTTTAATAACTGACATTCTGCCAATTGTGGGCGCTGTGGTGTAATGGTTAGCGCGTTGGATTGTTACACAGATGGTCCCGGGTTCAATTCCCGGTGACGGCCACATCAATTTAGAAAAATAATATGTATGAGTTTTCTATCCCTCATATGTATCGCAGCTCCCACCTTCGGTGTTACCATAGCACTTAACCCCACCGATGTAAAATAATGAATCAGGGCTATGAACCAAAAAGCTTTAATAAGTTCGAAAACTCTCCATCAGGTGGTGAGCATCAAATGTTCTAAAACTTATCTTCTCGCGCAATTACAGTGTTGCCATGTTTGAAGCCCTTCATCTTTCCAACCCTTTCATCTTTCCACTATCCAATTTCCAAAAAAAAAAAAAAAAAAAATTAATTCAAGGTTACTTGACTAGCTAAAATTTTATAAAGTATAATTTCCTTCATGGGTTATAAAAATTAAACGGACATTATTTAAAAACTTTCGAAAAAAATTTATTAAATTAATTCGAAAAAATACAATAAAATTAAATTGGTTAAACAAAAAACATTATAAATCATTACCATAATTGCCTTTTGATTTTTTGTTTGCCATTTTTACTCATTTTTGCTTCTTCTTCGGTGGAAATGACTTTTTTCTCAAAACATTAAACTTTTTTTTTCAAAATACAAATTAGTTTCGTTTTTGTATTTTGAAATTTTCTGTCTTCTCTGATCATTACATAAAAGGGAGAAATCCGCATTACACGAATTCTTGAGTTATGAATATATTGAAATTGCAGTAGCGGGATTTCGATAATTATTGATTAAAAGTAAACCTTTTTGAAAGTAAACCTTTAAAATTTTGTGGGTAGATGTTTTTTTGGTAATCAATCAAAAAGTCAATATTACATTTTTTGGAGTTTAGGGGACGTAATTAAAAAATGCCAATAATATTCTAATAAGTATAACTAAGGGAATGTAACCTTATATGGCCCCACATCTGGTATTTGGGCTATATAAATGAAACTACGTGGAATACTCCAAATACATCAGCTTTTAGACCATCTCATTGGTAATTTTTCGGCTATAGATCATTTTGTTGTGGCAACTTATTAAAAAAAGTTATATAACAATTTTTAAAACAACTCAGAAGGCCCACTTTATTGAACATTTACCCTAAAGTGGACCTATATAAAGAACTCTCTGAAAGCATATAAAATGTTATACATCGACCAACCTTTAATTTATTTTAATTTTGTTTATTAAAACGTTTTATGTATCATTTAAAGCTGCTTAATGGGTTACGATATATAATGATAACTTTTTTAATTGCGCTACACAAACGATATTTTTTGTTGTGAAACATGTTGAAAAATTTTCCAAAATAAACAAGAATAGTTAAACTTATGCGTAAACCCTTTAAAAAAAGACTGAATCCCCTAATATCGTAGTGCTTTTAATTATATCCGATTTTGCGTTTTTTGATATAACAAAAGTGTACAGTTTTCATAAGGTCAAAATAAAGCAATATTTTATTCATTTAGATTAACTAAATTTATTTTGTTCCCACTTATTGCATAAATCGAGATTTACCTTAACATTTAATTAAAAATATCAGGGCTTTAAAGAATTGATTTCATCATAATTATAGTACTTTAATATCAAATTAACAGAAAATTAAATTTATGGAAAAATTTAAAAATTATTAAATTTTAATAAGAAACAGGATTCCATTGAGAATACCGTAAACTCAAATAAAAATCTTCATCATATTAATGAAAACCTTCATAAATATGATGAAAGCTTCATTATTTTTCGTTTAATGAAACTACGAGGGCGGATCAATAAGTCCGTGGCTTTTCGAACTTCCCTCGTAGTTATATAATATGCAACACTGCTCCCATCAAGTACCACCTGTTAATGGACTACAGTCCAATTTTGAGCAAGTTTCGTCATTTACTTTGCGTTTAACAGCTGTTCAAAACATACACCCTCGTGGATTTTTTTTAAATGGAAAAAAGTGAATTTCGAGTACTCATTAAATATTATTTTTTGCGAAAAAAAACGTCAATCAAACCAATGAAAAGCTTGATAAATACTATGGGGACTCTGCACCATTGATTTCAATGGTAAAAAAAGTGTTTTACTGACTTTCGTTGTGGTCGCACAAGTACAAATGACGCTGAACGTTCTGGACGGCCAATTAAGGTCAATACAGCCGAAAATGTCGAAAAATCCACGATATGGTTTTGGCCGATCGAAGAGTAAAAGTGCGTGAGATTGTTGATGCCATAGGCATTTCATATGGTAGTGTGGTTTCGATTTTAAATGATCAGTTGGGTTTAAGAAAGCTGTCTGCAAGATGGTTGCCGCGTTTACTCTCAATTGACCACAATCGTAGTCGTGTGACAACTTCAAAGAATTGTTTGGAGTTGTTTAACCGATATTCGAATAAGTTTTTGCTGCGTTTTGTAACTGTGGATGAAACATAGATCCATTACAACACTCCGGAGACCAAGCAGCAGTCTAAACAATGGGTTTATCCGGGTGAACCGGCTCCGAAGAAGGCCAAGGTAAGTTTGTCGGCCAATAAGGTGATGGCAACAGTTTTTTGGGATGCACGCGGGATAATCCACATCGATTACCTTAAAAAGGAAAAAAACAGTAAACGGCGAATATTTTTCCAACTTATTGGACCAATTTAACGAGGATTAAAAAAATACAACCCCATATGGCCAAGAAAAAAAATCTTTTTTATCAAGATAATGCACGGGAGCACACTTGTACAGTCTCAATGCCAAAATTCCATGAATTGGGCTACGAATTGGTACCTCATCCGCCATATTATCCGGATGTAGCCCCCAGTGACTATTTCCTATTTCCAAACTTAAAGAAATGGCTCGGTGGTAAGTGATTTAGCTCCAACGATGGAATTATTGATCAAACAAATGCCTATTTTATGGACCTCGAAAAATCCTATTTTTGGAAGGGATACAAAAATTGGAGAAACGTTGGACTAAGTGTATAAAGCTAAAATTAGATTATGTTGAAAAATAATTTTTTTTTTATGCAAAAAAACTGTGTTTCATTCAATAAGTCACGGACTTATTGATCCGCCCTCGTATTTCACAAATATTTATCAAACTGTTTCTTAAAAATTTGGATTTGGCTCAATTTCAGACTGAAACCTTTTTCGTTTTGCTCTACTCTTTCTTTTTTCGAGATATGGGCCATTATTACATAAAAAAATATTGATACAATTTTTCAATAAAATGATGAAAAAGTTAAGAAAAATGTTTCTTAAATATTTATGAAAAGTTTTATCATATTTGAGAAAACTTTATACACACAGAGAAAAAATTTAGCTATTTGCCAAATGAAATTCGTTTACTACGACTCAAATTCGGTTTTTACGAATTTCAGTCGATTGTAACAACAAAACATTAGTTTTCACAATAAAGTTCGCCTAATTAAACTGAAATTTAGTTACAACACCTTAAATATTTATAAATCTAAAGTAAATATCGTTGTACTAATTGAATTCATAAGTTGTTGACATTAAAATGCACTTTTCAATTCGGTTGGCACTTTATTTCTCTGTGTGTAAATATGACAACCTTTCATAGATTTTCGTCTAATGAAACTATTTTAAAAATATGATGAAACTTTTTTTCCTGAGCGTACGTTTTCAAATCATCGACTATTCTTTTTAAAAATTTGTGGACTTTTGATAAAAAAAAAATTGAGTCTTGTTAAAAAAAATTTTAAATATTTGTAGTCAATATACACTCAGGGAAAAAGTTTCATTATATTGATGATATTATTTCATAAATCGTTTGTCATCAATTATTCATCATATTTATGAAGTTTTCATAAATATGATAAAAAGTTTCATATAAATTAATGACAAATATTTCATGGACCTTCATCATTTCATAAAAACATTTTCATAAACTTTTGCTTTTTATTGAAATTATTTTTATTTAAAATTTAAAAATTTAAAAACTTAAAAACTAACAGAAATTATTTGCAATTCTGAAACATCAATTAATTGTAGGTTGATGTTTTCTTAATTTTAAGTAAAATTTTTTTCAATATAATACGAAACGTTTCATACTACAGGGTGTCTGGTGGCAAATTTATATTTTTAAATACGATTATTTCAAAAAGTAAATAAACGGTGTGGAGGGAGGGTGGCGCCGTTGGAATTATCGATTGTGCGGATTTGTCAGTCACGATGTCGCAGTGGTCGAGTGAGCATCGCGCGTTCGCTGTGGAGACATTTTTTAAAAGTAATGATTCTTACGTAATTGCTCGTCGACAATTTTGTTCAAAGTTCGGTATTCGGCGAATACGTGATGGACCGAGTGGATCCCATGGGTTTTTTTTATGGGGCTACCTCAAGGAGAGGGTTTATAATGACAATCCCCAATCTCTTGTGGCTTTAAATTAAAATATTCGTCGAGAAATCAGCTCAATTGAACCAAGTTTACTGCAGCGTGTGGCGCAGAACACAAGGCTTCGTTTTGAACAGAGTGTTCAACTCGACGGAAGACATCTGGATGACATACTCTTTAAAAAATAAAATCCGCATTTCCATTCTATCGTTCAATGCTCTTAATAAAATTTTGTGTCAATTTTACGTTTTTTATTTAAGTTTGAAAATATAAATCTGCTACCAGACATCCTGTATTATGAAACATTTCATAAGCATTTATAAAACTTTCATACAAATCTATAAAACTTTCATAAAAATTTATGAACTTGCTTCATTCTGTTTATGAAATATTTAACAACATCTATAAAGCATTTCATAAAAAGTTATGAAACTTTATTTTATTTATGAAACATTTCTTAAATAAGAAGAAGAAGCCTGTCATCAATTTTCCCCTATGTTAAACCGCTTCTTCATATTTATAAAGTGTAACATTGGACGAAAATCAATGAAGTTCTTCATCATATTTATGAAGTTTTTCATAAATATCATGAAGCTTTTTCCCTGAGTGTACTATGCCTTTTAGACACGCCAACTTATCTCTAGTAAACCAAAGTTTAGGGCTTAACCATTGCTATAAATGTCAAATGTATATGCAAATATCTGTGATTAAAATTAAACTCTGGTTATTTAAAGAAAAGTTACTCACCCTTAAATAGAAAACTCTCTAACCTTATTTGAATTTAAAAAACAAATCCAAAGAATTAATTCTTTTAAACATTCATGAAATTGAACATGCTATTTAACAGATGTTAACCTTTTTTTATTGCCTTTTATGCTGTTTATAAGACTTAGTATCATTGTTGCCATAAGTTGAATGTTTTACTGTGCTAGATCGTTGAAAAAACAGTGCTAGATAGTGCTAGATTTACAAAAAAAAGTGATAGAAAAAGTCCTAGATTTTTTTTTGCAAATATTTCTATAGAACATATTATACTTTTGATTTGTTAATGGATCTTTAAAATCCTGCTTCCTTATGTATATGATATTTTTTTCCCTAAATAGGCAAAAGGCGATTTTATTGATTTAAATTCATAAATTTTAAATATAATTATAACTAAAATATTGTTAAAAAGCTCACAGGTAAAAACTTTTCGAGCACCAAACCACTTAGAAACACTTACGGTGTATTGTGCACTTCCAAAAGTGAGCAGTTGGAAATATTTGGACAGCATTACTCCAACATGCTATCTAACTCCACGCTAAATCCCGTAAGTGTCTGCTCTTGCACTTCCCACAGAGAGAGACAAGACATCTCCATAAAATGTCCAGACACTACCGAAGTGACAAATGCTATCAATGCCTTAAAGAATACCACAGCGCCCGGAGCTGATAATATTGCACCTGAGTTGCTCAAGGCTGATCTCCAAATAACAGCGCAACTACTGCTACCCCATATCGTGAAGTTCTGGCAAACTGGTGAACTAGATTCACAACTTAAGGAAGGTATTATAGTCAATATCCCTAAAAAAGGTGACCTTACCGACTGCAGGAACTGGAGAGGCATCACAATTCTTAGCGCAGTTAACAAGATAATAGCGCATATTATAAATAGACGAGTATCGGTTGCTGTACTCCCTAATCTTAGACCAGAGCAGGCTGGTTTCCGACCACACAAATCTTGTGTCGACCATATCAACAGTCTGCGAATAATCATCGAGCAATCCGCCGAATGTCAATCTCCCCTCTATATGATATTTATAGACTTCGAAAATTCGTTCGACACCTTGAGCCACCACGCAATATGGAACACACTTGCCTGTAAATGTGTGCCACTTAAGATTATTACGCTAATCCAGTCCTTGTACAAAGATGTTAGATGCCGAGTTGTCCACGACAACGCACTAAGCAACAGTTTTAACGTGATAACTGGTGTTCGACAAGGGTGTGTATTATCTCCCCTTCTATTTAATATCGTACTCGACGTCGTTGTAGGAAATGCAACTCAGGCAAATAGGGGCATAAGATGGGGACTCCATCAACATCTAGAGAGCCTAGAATATGCTGACGACATCTGCCTCTTATCAAACAGTTATCGCCACATGTCTGCTAAACTGAAAGCCCTTGAGAATGAGGCTTCAAAGGCAGGGTTAAAGATAAATATAAAGAAGAGCAAGGTCATGCGGTGCAACACCCTTAACACTACTAAATTTAAAATACAGAATATTGAGCTAGAAGAAGTTAATACATTCTGTTATCTTGGCAGCATACTAACAAAAACTGGCGGCTGCAGTGATGATATAGCCTTTCGAATCTCAAAGGCTAACCAGTCATTTGGTATCTTACGACCTGTATGGAAATCTACTGCCATCACGAAACGTACTAAAATCAGTATATTTAACTCCTGTGTAAAGTCAGTCCTCCTATACGGTTGCGAATCATGGAACAACACATCTCACAATATAAACGCGATCCAGGTATTCATAAACCGCTGTCTGCGAAGGATATTAAAAATATTTTGGCCCAATACCATTTCCAATACGCAACTATGGGAGAAAACATACCAACGCCCAATCCACATTGATATTCTTCATCGTAAATGGCGCTGGATTGGTCACACGCTCCGCAGACCACAGAATGACACAACAAAAGCTGCTATAGATTGGAATCCCCATGGAAATACACGAAGAGTTGGACGCCCATCTCACACCTGGAGACGTCAACTTGAGCTTGAAATTAATCAAAGCGGCCTAAGCTGGAGAGAGGTAAAATATCTTGCATCAAGAAGAACCGAATGGAACGATTTCGTTGTGGCCCTTTGTTCCTCTTAAGGAACCATAGGACATTATATATATATATATATATATATATATATAACTAAAGTATTAACGGATATCTTAATGAAGTTGTTAATCCTTGAGATTTACTTATAAATTTGGACACTTTCGAATATAAATTGGTTTCGATTTATTGACTATAACCAGGGCAACCAGAAATATACTGTGGCATGTTTTTTTTCCTGTGCTTCGTATTAAAAATAGATAAGATATTTGTCCATTTCGGAACAATTGACGAATTTCGGCATACATTTATTAGAGCATGTTATTGCATATTTTGCTCTTAATAGCATATTTTTAATTTTCAATAAATAAAAATTTCATTTTGGAGATTGAAGAAAATTTTGCATATTTTACGTTCCAGTTGTAAGACTATACCGTTTTCGACATAATTAATATATTTTCCCTTTTTGTAAACAGTTAAAATACATTTCGCAAAACTTACTCCAACTGCACTAAAAAATAAGTTTTTAAATACGAACTCTTAAAGAAGCTTATTTTTAATTTTAAAAGCTTATTTTTAATGTTTTGGGGAATATTTCTGGTTGCCCTGACTATGACACAATCTAAATAAAAAGATTTCTGGAAGAAATCAGCAAATCTTTAAAGTTATAGCAGACATTGAAAGAATTCTGTTATGTAGATTATAACTCCGATGTGGTGAAATTAATTAGAAAACCAAAAGTAATAAGGATACCAAAAAACATATTTGAGGTCCTTAAAATCAGTAAATCTTCAGAGTTTTAATAGAAAATAAAAGAATTTTGATATGCATATAGATATAACTCGAATGTAGTTACAATCATAACATATTCACAATTGTTGTAAACTAATATACATTTTTGTAAAATGTAAAACTGCATACATACCCAGGCAGAAACTGGCAGTGGTACAAAAACTAAAGCGCTGGCCAACCGAGAAATTGTAAATATATTACAGGCAGAACACTTGTTCAAGACGCTTTACCACCATTTCCAAAGAGCGTTTTGCCAGTATTTGTTTTACAATAATTTCAGTGGTCTACAGAAAAAATCATTAGCAAAGAATTCGCTGAGATCACTGGGCCAACGTGAGACAAAAAGTGTTTTTCCAGAAATTGCAGTCGGCTCAAAAGCCTAACAACAGGTAAAGCATTCTTTTTACAAAAATGATTATGATTTATTTAAAAAAGTTTGTAGTCGGAAGGTTCCGAGTTCGATCCCGATTCCAGGCATACATTGTTTTGTGCTTTTTTATTCTTTTTAATATTTTTTTAATATAAAATTGGTTTTTTTGTTTCTAAATAAGCTCATTTAAGACCAACATTTTTGTTTGTTTTCCCAACGCTGGCAAGCTGATTCCAACAAACCTTATACCAGTGCTGATATATTTGAGTAGCCAACTTGTACCCATCAGTTATCATTCACGTACGTTTATAGCTATCAAGTATTATATGTCTCGTTAGCTCAGTGGGTAGAGCTGCGGGCTGGCAATCTGGCGGCAAGGGTTCGAATCCCGGAGCTACCAAAAATAATGAATGAACTTTTTTTAAACTTTGTTTTGGAAAATTTATTTTTAGACCACCTATTTCATGGTTTTACCAACATTTTGCCAACGTTAGAAATTTTGTTTCCCCAGTGTTTGTCCGACACAGACGAAACTTTTGTCTACTGTTATGATTTTAGGGTTAGGAAAGCACTTGTTGCCAGCAGCGTAGGGGGAAGGGACAGATATTTTTTTTTTTTTTTATTAATTCATAATCATTTAATTGCAAATTATATACTATTACCCTAACCGAGGTGGGAATCGAACCCACGACCCCCGCACTGATAAGCCAGCACGCTACCAACTAGCCTACCGGGGCGCACCAGATATTTTTAATTACTGGAAAATGTAGATACTTGATACAAATAGGGCAAATCTTCTAAAACAAATTGTTATTTCTACCTTTTTCCGTAAAATAATAGTATTTTTAGTTTTTAATTTGGCATATCATAATTAATTTAACATTGGCTTCTCGTTGAAAGCATTCCAAATATGATTTTTTGGAAGTTGTTCTACCTTAACAATTTATTTAAAAGTTATTTAGGAATATAATATTCCTTGAAAGTTGTTTTCCAAAATTATATGAACAGCATCCGTTTTATGACAAGCCAATACTAAATTATTCATCGATGAAAATTCACACTAAAAATATTTGGCAGTACAATTTTCAAAAATTTAACAAATTTATATATTTTAATAGTTTTCGAAAAATTAACCGATATTTTCGTTTATTAATTTTTTTAAGGTTCGAAAATAACTGGAATTGTCGTCGAAAGTATGAGAATTGCAAAAAAATCATTTACACAATTTTTTAATAAATATTTTTTTTTATAATATAAAAATTCATATATAAAAAAAGTGTAGGGAGTTTTGTAGGAGAAAACAATTCGAGGATGTAGGAAGAAAAGCGGTTTTTATTCTTTAGAGTAGGTATATTTTTAAAAATCCACTGGCAGCACTGACCACCTGTTCAAGTGAATTGCCAGCGGTGGTCCGTGTGCCTTTTTCCTACTTTGTATATACAAAAATTATTAAAATTAATTTGTACAATCATGAAATAGATTGTAACTTTATTTTACCACTCCAACTTTAGTGAACCCAAAGTTCTATACAAAAAAAAAAACCGAAAATTAACCCTCTAACAGGTAAGGCTGCCTCAGGGTAGCCTTCACAAATGCGTCAAATGAGCGTTTTATACTTAGAAACTAATATACTCGGATAGAAAACTGAATTTGCTAAATATTTTGCGAAAAAATTTTTCGTGTGCCGTCCACGGTTTGGAAGCGAGAGAGCTTCAAAATCAAAATTTCGTAACATTTCAAAAACTAATTATTTTTAAAAAAATATAGTTTTCAAAAATCTAAAAAACCAATTTAAGTTGACTAAAAACTCTTTATAATAAAATATAAGTAAGATTGAAGATTTATCTTTAATAATAAGTCCAAGTACTCACAGAATTTTATCAGGATTTCTCTAAAGGACATCGCCTTAACTTATAAACTAATAGACGGATTTTTATGAAATTTTGCAGAAGAAGACATTAAGTATTAATAGCAAAGCGTTGAAGTTTGAACAATATAAATTGAATATAGAGCAATTCCATATGAAAGCGATCACCTTTTGGACGACCCCTCTCAGATTTTAAAATAAATAGTCTCAATCGATTGCCCAGCAAAAAATAATGTACCTACATATTTTTTTTTTTTTTTATAGTGACTGGTTTAGTGGTGGTGTGCACCACTGTCATGTGACAAAATTGAAGAATTCTTCATAAGGGACCTCATTGAAAGTTGTTTTAAAAAAAACTACTAAAGCGATCGTTGGAAAGGTATTGAATCAGGCTTTAATTGAAAAATAAAATTTTCCTAATTTTTCTCAGAAATTTACCTTTTTTCCCATGAAAATTAAATTTTCCCATGAAAATTAAATTTTCCGATTTTCCACAGAAGCTCCTAAATTTTCCGGCTAATTTTATTTTTTTTGGATTCCTCATAATTTTTGCTTTAAGAATCAGCAATAAAAAAATGGGCCCCGACTCCTTGTTTGGACAGGAGAAGAGCATTTAAGAGACCATCTTGTTCTCATTGTTTTTATATTTTTTATAATTGAATTATTTTTAATTATTTAACAAGAAAAATTAGGAAAATTTTATTTTTCAATTAAAGCCTGATTCAATACCTTTCCAACGAGCTATCACTCGTTGCGATCGCTTTAGTAGTTTTTTTTAAAACAACTTTCAATGAGGTCCCTTATGAAGAATTCTTCAATTTTGTCACATGACAGTGGTGCACACCACCACTAAACTATTGGCGCAGCTCAATCAAATAAATAAACCGTTAATTTAAAAAGTTTATAAGAAAAACAAAACAGTTTATTTTAAAAGGAAAATTCGTTATGAAATAATTACAAACAGAAAAATTATTTTTCAAATTGAAGCTTTTGATTGAACAAAATTTACAAAGAATATTTTTCAAAAAAATGTTTTACAAAGTATTTGTATAGTGTTTAATTTAACAAGTTAAATTGGTTTACCAACACCCCTTCTCAATTTAACTTGATAATAAACCTAATAATTCTCTGAATTGCTTAATCTTGATTGAATGTAAAGGTTTCGTAAAAATATCTGCTTCCATATTCTCAGTTGGACAGTATACAAGATCAATAATTTCCTTGTCTTTTAAATCTTTTATAAAATGATACTTTGTTTCAATATGTTTGCTTCGTCGACTAAAACGCTCATTTTGCACTAATTTTAAGCAACTTTGATTATCTTCGTAAATAACTATAGGTTCTGTTTGATGTATTTCAAAATCAATCATTAGTCTTCGTAACCATACTGCTTCTTGAGCAGCTTCACATAAAGCAATATATTCTGCTTCTGTTGATGAGAGCGATACACAATCTTGTTTTCTGCAACACCAAGATATACACGAGCCATTGTACTTGAAGATAAATCCACTGTTTGATTTCCTATCTGTTTTACTTTGAGCCCAATCGGCGTCAGCGAACCCATACAATCCTTTCATATTATCACAAGTTAACATTAACTTTAAAGCTTTTGAACCATTTAAATATTTGACTAATCTCTTTAGTTCATTCCAATCACGATAGGTAGGCTTGCTTACTTTTCTACTCAAAATTGAAACCGGAGTTGCAATGTCGGGTCTTGTATTTACACTTAGATAAAGCAAACTTCCTATTAAGTGATGGTATTTTTCATTAGTTGGCAAATAATAGCTTTGAGCTTCATCTTTAATATAACCAGTATCCATTGGGATTTTGGAGACTTTAGCATCCTCTACACCAGCTTCTTTTATTATATTATTTATATAATGTTCTTGATTAATATTGAAATATCCGTCTATCCCCTTCTCGATTTTTATTCCTAAATAGAAATTGACTTCTCCAAGATCGGATATTTCAAAATTATTTTTCAAAAGTTGTAAAATATAGTTTTGATGTGTATCTAATTTCGTAGCCACAAGTATATCATCTACATATACCAATATAAAAATCCACTCACCATCTTTCTCTTTTCTTAAAGTGCACGAATCGGCCAAACCTCTTTTAAAACCAGCATTAAGAAACACCTTTACTAGTTTTTCATTCCAGCAACGTGCGGATTGCTTTAACCCATATATACTTTTCTTTAATTTGCAAAATTTTCCGTTTGGAATCTCAAAACCAATCGGTTGTTTCATATAAATTTCTTCCTTTAAATCCCCATAAAGAAAAGCTGTCTTTACATCATACTGCTTGACCATCATTTTATTTTTACCAGCAACTGTCAGAAACATTCGAAACGTTGTTTGTCGTACTACTGGTGCAAAAACCTCATCATAATCAACACCATATTTTTGATTAAACCCTTGTGCAACAAGTCTCGCTTTATATTTTGTCACGGCACCATCTGCGTTTGTTTTCAATTTAAAAACCCACTTGCACCCAATGGGCTTACGGTCAATCGGAATAGTTACCATTTCCCATGTATTATTGCATTGTAAAGAATTAACTTCTTCTTGCATTGCCTTCAGCCATAGATCTTTGTCATCTCTTTTTAAAACCTGCTTATATGATTTTGGTTCCAAAGATTCCGTTATTACATTTATTCGATACCTTTCTGGAGTTTTTCCTTTTGTGGTTCTTGTGGAAGTTCTTAATATCGGCTGTTTACCACTTTTATTCATTTGCCCACAAACTTCATCTTCAGATTCATGGATATCATTAGATG
The DNA here is from genome assembly GCA_021234595.1 of Delia radicum. NCBI lineage: Eukaryota > Metazoa > Arthropoda > Insecta > Diptera > Anthomyiidae > Delia > Delia radicum. The sequence goes on along the minus strand of CM037852.1, from coordinate 225,410,381 downwards.
GTTCATCAACATCTGTAATTGTTGTCGGGGATTCAACACCTATTTCAGTCTCAAAAAATTCTTCGTCACTTAGAATTATGTCATTACGTTCATCATTTAGGTTTAGTTCACCATTTTTAACCAATTCATTATTATTTTGACACGTATTTGAAAATTTACCAGAAGGCGCAAAAAGATCAATGTAAATTTCTTTGTTTTTATTAACAACATTATAATTATCATTATTAGCTACAATTTTATAATCTCTACTGATTACGACTTTATTCGTATTTCGTATTTCGATCTGAATAACCAATAAACGTTAGGCGTCGTGCCTTTTCATCCAATTTCTTTCTGTTTTCTTTAGGTATATACACTAAAGCTTGACATCCAAAAATCAAAAACTTGCTTAATGGCGAAGGCTTACCTTCCCAAACATCTAAAGGAATTGAATTTGTAGATCTTGTTAAAACACGATTTTGTATATATGCAGCCGTAACAGCAGCTTCTCCCCAATAACACTTAGGCATACTAGCATCAATCAGCATGCAACGAATCATTTCAACCAAGTATCTATTACGTCTTTCTGCTACCCCATTTTGCTCGGGGTTGTAGGGTACTGTAAATTGTTGTTTTATACCATGCTTCTTGCAAAACGTATTTACCTCTGAATTAACATATTCACCTCCATTATCCGATCGTATAACCTTGGGGTATTTATTGAATTTGGTTTTCATAACTTCACAATATTCTTTAAATTTTGAGGCAACTTCCGACTTAAAATTTAGCAAATAAATTGTAACGTACTTACTATAATCGTCTGTGAAAGAAACAAAGTATCTTTTACCACTAGGAGTAGCAGTATCCATTGGTCCACATACGTCACTATGAATAAGATCCATCACAGAGTTCGATTGTTGGCTTGACGTCTTTGGAAATGGATTTCTTGATAATTTACCTTTTACACAAACCTCACAAAAATTAGCACAGCTACAACTTTTTGGGATTTCATTGTATGTTTCCTTTAACATCTTCTTAATGCAATCATTATCACGGTGCCCGAAACATCGATGCCATTCATGTATACACTTTGTTTGGTTTACCACTAAAGCTTGTTGTTTTGTTTTTGGAAGATTAAGTTTGTACAAATCATTTTCTAGTACAGCAGTAGCTAAAACATTATCTTTGAAATATATTTCACATATATTGTCGTAAAAAAGTATTCGAAAACCCTTCGCGGTCAGCTTTTTTACCGATAACAGATTGCTTTCTATATCAGGAGCATAAAGTACCTCTTTTACAGGAACATCTTCAATTTTACCATCACCTTTGATCACTTTCAACACACCAGAACCTTTGCCACAAGTCCTCACCTCATAACCATTTGCAATTGTTAGTGTAGTCTTGTGTCGTTCATCTAGTGTTTGAAAGAAATCCTTGTTGTTACAAATATGACTCGTTGCACCTGAGTCTATAAACCAATCATTATGACTCTTTGTAGCATCAGCCCAAAAACACCTTTCATTTCCTTCATCATTGTCTTCATTAATAACCATATGAGTCTTACCCTTATTTTTCAGAAAATCTTTGTACAATCGGCAATCTTTCCGTACGTGGCCTTGCTTTTCACAATAAAAACAAATAATATTTGATGATGACTTTAACTTCCTGTCATAGCCACCATGTACTTTTAAAACAGAAGCATCAACGTTTACATATGATTGTTTTTGAGATCTTCTTTTAGCTTCTTCAAGTAATTTCTCCTTTACTATCAGTAAAGATGGGACACCATCACTTCTAGCCTCTAAGGTTGTTACTAGCACATCGTATGATTCTGGCAAACTACGAAGGACCATAGCTACTTCCCATTTTTCACTAAGTTTCTCACCCATGCAGGATAGTTTCTTGATTTCTTGTTGCATCTGACAAAGATGATTTTCCATATCACCATTCTCTTCTAATTGCATTTGACAAATTTTCTTCATGATGAATACACACTCGCTAAAGGAATGACGCTCAAAATGATTCTTGATTACCAACCAAGCCTCTCTAGCTGTTGTCGCTTCGTCGATAAGATAAAACAAATCGTCGTCAATCATCAAATAAATTGATGCTCTTGCATTTTCATCCTTTCTTAACCAAACAGCATTTAAATCTGCTGGTTTTTCATCACGTACAACAGACCATGTGTCATCTCTAATAAGGACACATTCCGCTTTCTTTTTCCATATTACATAATTGTTTCGATTCAGTTTTTCAAAAGATGACTTAAAATCTTGAGACATTGTGTCTGTGCGGCCCATAACCTATTGGCGCAGCTCAATCAAATAAATAAACCGTTAATTTAAAAAGTTTATAAGAAAAACAAAACAGTTTATTTTAAAAGGAAAATTCGTTATGAAATAATTACAAACAGAAAAATTATTTTTCAAATTGAAGCTTTTGATTGAACAAAATTTACAAAGAATATTTTTCAAAAAAATGTTTTACAAAGTATTTGTATAGTGTTTAATTTAACAAGTTAAATTGGTTTACCAACATAAACCAGTCACTATAGAGCAATTCCATATGACATGTGACAAAATTGAAGAATTCTTCATAAGGGACCTCATTGAAAGTTGTTTTAAAAAAAAACTACTAAAGCGATCGCAACGAGTGATAGCTCGTTGGAAAGGTATTGAATCAGGCTTTAATTGAAAAATAAAATTTTCCTAATTTTTCTTGTTAAATAATTAAAAATAATTCAATTATAAAAAATATAAAAACAATGAGAACAAGGTGGTCTCTTAAATGCTCTTCTTTCAATGAGGTCCCTTATGAAGAATTCTTCAGTTTTGTCACATGACAGTGGTGCACACCACCACTAAACCAGTCACTATAAAAAAAAAAAAAATATGTAGGTACATTATTTTTTGCTGGGCAATCGATTGAGACTATTTATTTTAAAATCGGAGAGGGGTCGTCCAAAAATTTGCCAATTTTGATCGTTTTCATATGGAATTGCTCTATATAATTGAATATAGATACTTTTTCACCTAATTTCGCTTTTTCCAAAAAGCGAAAATCCCGATATCTTCTTAAATAGGAGCAGAAAAAAATAGTGTTTCGAGCGTGGTTATATCTTGGTAAGAGATATATTTTTTGTCCAAAACTTCTCTTTTATATACTTTAGTTTTCAAAATGCACCCTAAAATATTTTGGCTCATATCGCCTGAATAAGGCAACGATAAACAATTTTGTTGAAGAACTTATTTGTTTTTCGAGTGGAGCACATGGTATGAATTTCATTGCAAAATATTTTTTGCCAGTTAGAGGGTTAAACATCATTGGTTTACATATAACACGTTTTGTTTTAGTTTGATAAATAAATTTATAATTTAAAACTGTAAAAAAATAGTGACAAATATATTCGTGGCAAAAAAGTGCTTAAAAAAAATCATATCATTTTAAAAAAGTTCTATCTAGCATCTAGCACTTTTTTTTATAAATTTTGGGTTCTAAAACTTAAAAATGTGCTAGATCCTGCATCCATTATGCTAAAATGGCAACCCTGTTTAGTATGGATTGTATTATTTCTTGCTGTGTATTTTTTTGTTTTCGTTACAAATCTCGTGACTTGATTTGTTGAACAAGTGTATAATCGTTTAAAGTTTCCGTTGTGGTCAGTGTAGGAGAGGGAAGGGCGACTTTGCAAGATTGTTTGAAGTTTTCTATAAAATTTGTCAATTGTTGTAATATATTCCATACGATGGTGTAATTGTATAATTTATGCATAATGAATCGTTATTAGTGACGATATTTGAATTAGATTTTTTTCTCTATCTCTCTGCTTAAACGTTTTAATGCTTTCATTAAAGGCCGTTGGATTATTCATTTGATATTAAATTGTGGTCAAATAATTAATTTTCATTAATCATGCTTTAGAGTTGCCAAGAGATTTGAGTTATAAGTTTTTATGTCATACAACTTATGGGAATAACGACGTTTGATGACTAATATTAATAAAAAAGTGTGCAATATTGTGAATGTAAACAATGAGAATTTTAATGAAATTTTTCACTAAATTAATGAAAAATTTCTTAAACTTATGAAAACGCCTCACAGATTTCATGAAACCTTTTCATTAATAATTAAAATTAAATTTCTTATAAAATTTTATGAAAAACGTCATTAATTTAATGAAAAGTTTCAATTTAAGAATTACAGTGAAACTTCCTGAATATAATGAAAAAAATCATTGATATCATGCAGTGTAAAAATTCTATGTGTCATGTGATTGATTTTTCCCTTTTTTAATTATTTACCCTCAAAAAAGTATTACAGTAGAATCTACTCAAAGTGACAGTTAAAATAAAGTTAAATATCGACAAAGGTAATTACCCAGGCAAAAACTTCCAACCTTACAATAAAAATAGTATGTACTGGCAAACCAGTGTTAGTTTTGTAAAATTTACCCTGTTAGAAATTACCAAAGTTCAACCAATATTGTACTAAAAAAACCTAATTTAGTTTGCAAAGCAAGTGTTTTGCCAGTATTTTCCTCAAAATTCTTTGCCCCTATTGTTTTTTTTAACCAGTATTACACTTATTCAGTAGCATTATCAGTTTTAATTATACAGTGGTGTTCAAAACATTTGCAACTGAAATCATGGTTTAGGTAATTATAATTTTTTTGATCAAAAAGATTTGTGGTATAAGTTTTTGTTTTTTTTATTAAATTCAGTTATAGCATATTATTTTACAAATACAAAAAAATTAAAATTAACAAAATAAGTCGATAGTGCAGTGTTCCAAACATTTGCAACTCTTAAAGTAATTAACAGGAAATACAAAGAATGGTTTTAACGCTCAGTATTTTGTAGCGTAGCCATTATTTTTTATAACTTCTGAACACCTCTTAGGCATTGAGGCAATGAGCTTTTTAATATAATCGTCAGAAATTTCATTCCACTGCTTCTCCAACTCGACGAAAAGTTCATCACCATTTCGGAATACCTTATTGCCGATATTCCGTTTTACAATCATCCACATGTTCTCAATCGGGTTGAGATCGGGAGATTGAGCCGGGCACGACATGATATTAATTTCATTTTCCTGCAGACAAACTTTTACAACCCCCGCCGTGTGTTTTGGGTCGTTGTCGTGCTGGAAGGTCCCTGAGAGTGGCATTTACCATTCAGCATACGGAAGCATAACTGAACTCAAAAGATCTCTATAGATTGTGGCCGTCATTGTGCTAGTAATGCGGTGAATTGGGCCAATCCCATTTCCTGAAAAACACCCCCACACCATAATGTTTCCACCTCCGTGCTTCACTGTGGCGGTTGTGTATCTGGGATTAAACTTTTCGCCTCGTGGTCTTCGAACATTGGCTCTTCCATCTGATCCCCGGAGGTTGAATTTAGACCACAATACATTTTTCCATTGCTGTTGAGTCCAGTTCAAATGGGTGCGTGCAAAGTCAAGCCGAGCTTTGTTTAAAAAATGTAATGGCCTGAATCTCATATTAAAAATTAATGCGATTACCGTTGTATCCTAGCATTTGTTAGTATAAATTGTTTCTTTAAGATTAAGAATAATGCGAGTTGCAAATGTTTTGAACACCTGCATTATGAATACATCTATTATTATTAATTTTTTTGTTGTGTTAATGTAACGGAATTAATTTTTTTTATTTGTTTAACATAAAACAATGTATGAAGAATACGTAAAAAATAAATTTTAGTAACTAAGTGTGATTTGAAGAAAATAAATCAATGAAAACAACAAATGAGATCTCAGTTCCAAATGTTTAGACCATTATATTATTATATTTTATTAAAATATAAAATTTAGTTTTATTTCCTTTTAAAATGAAAAGGTAAGCGGGTATGTAATCAAGCTTTTTGGGCAGAACGCATTCCTTACTAGATTACCTACTCGATTCTTTTAACAGGGCGTGAGACTAAAATAATTGATTTTTTAAAATTGATTATTTTTTTTACCGAAGAACCATTTACTTTATATTTTTAAGAACTACATACATTTTTTAATAAAGAAATAGTTCCATTGTAAAACTACGAAGTACTTACACAAAAAAATAAATAAATAAATAGTTCCCTAGAAAAAATAAGAAGTACTTACATTTAAAAAAAAAGAAGTAGTTCCATAAGTAAATTCAACTTTTACTCACACGTGATTCTCCTAGGTCACTCAAATATAACGATCAAAACTCATACGGAAATAAAATCCTAAAAAGTGAAACATCGAATTGTTATGATAACATGGGTTTGTCATAATTTTGGAGCTATAAACCACGAAAATATAAATTTTTCAAAAAAAAAGAACAATTCAAAATTGAAAAACAAAAATATGACTCACGCACAATCACCCTTGAAATTTTTTTTTACACTCACTCACGATAACGTCAGTAATTTCAACTTCCACTCACAATTTTCTGCTCACGTGCGCTTCCCTAATTTATACCTAACTACAGTTTAACAAAATTTAGGCAACATGCAATTTCTGTTTTTAGTATTATTTTCCTGCAAATAAAAATTTGTTTGAAAATATATATGAGATAAATTCTTTAAAATTGTATAACTTCTTTTTTCAAAATGAGGAACTACTTCCAATAACGTCCTTTTATTAAAAAAAAGTATTTGATTACTTCTTGAGTACAAAAAGTTATACATATAAGTTAATAACATTGTTATTTTCTTTTAAGTAAATAATTACTTTGTTATTGAGTTCATGCTTTCTGGTTTAAATTTAAAGAATTGATTACAATACTACTTGCTTTTTTGACTTTATCGTTGGAATGAGTTTGGTATTGCAGTTACTAAATTTGGCAATGAGATATGTAAGCAAGTGTGAGCATCACCTTCTTTTTGGAATGTGTAATTTTTTCCTGGGATGTGGTACCAATAACTTACGTACTAATTATAAAAAAATCAAATAAATTATTTTAATTATTTAATAAATATTTTTTTTAATATTTCTTATTATAGTATCCCTTAGTTAAACAATTAAAAGAACTTATCTGACTTTTTGTAATTAGTACGGAAGTTATATACCACATGTTATATATCATTTTAAAGGAAATTTCATAACCAAATTTTAAATTTTAAATTTTAATAAAAATTTGATTTAACTAAATTAACAACACTATATTGTGAAAAATATGGAATATGACAACTTTATGAAAAAAATTAAATAATAAATACATGATATATGTTTTTCATAATTTTTTGAATAATTTAAAAACTACATTTTTCCTCCTTTAAAAAGGAACAACATCGGTTTCACTGTTATGAAATAGCGATCATTTTACCTTATAAGGGACTATTTGATTTAGATATTTAATAATTTTTTGATACAAAATAAGTTTTTAGCTTTTATCACGTTTATGTTTCGTAAATGTTTATAGTATCCCTGCGGGAAATGGAACAGTCACTGGTATGGTTACGTGACTAGAACTTTGTGTGTATGAACCAGTACAAGTTTCGGTTCTGTTATATGAAAGTGACCGGTACTTTTAACATGGGATTGTCATAAGAGGTGACAATTGCTACCTTTGGAGCACTGTGTGACGTGACGAATATCTTGACCAAGGTAACATATCACCGTACCGACTGAAATGAATATGCTACGGGATAAGTTAGAAGTAGGGAGAGTCAAAGTATGACCATTTTAGGATTTATGTGATAAGCAACAGAACCAATGGGAAAAAAATTATTCTACGTATCGTAGAACTGGAGAAAAATTGTTGAAGGAAAACTGGTCACGTATTAAGCGAAATGTGTTCCGGTTTAGGGGTAGTTTGAGTGGAATAGTTTTGTAAAGTACCACTGCACTGATTTAAGGGGTACATGTCGCCGGGCATGCGGAAAGTAATTAGCAAGTAACCTGTCACTTTTTATTCAGCGTGTGTCATATTATGTACGGGTTGCTAAATAGCCCGTCCGGAACCAGTCAATGCACTTATTCAAAACAGCGTGTCATACCACTTGCTCAAAAAACCTTCAAAAAGGCACAACAAAAATCAAATATAATTGTCTATACCAAACAAAAAACTATAACATTAAATTCATTATAACAATTTTAATTTGAAAAGTACATAAACTAGACAAGAAGTCCGGATATTCAAAATATAGATTTTTTGCAAGTTTTTTTCTTTATTTGCTAACATTTTCTACTAATTTTTATTTTCCAACACTTCTAAAAAGCACATCATGAACATTTTAGTTTTTCATTTTGCATTCTGCATTATAATTCAAGTTCACAATAATATCTTTATAAAAAGAAGGAGCTGCAACAATTCAGCTCAAATTTAATGTATAACTTATAAAGCAGAGTAACAAAATATATACTCAGTTTCAATTTTGTTGCCAAAGAAAGACAAATCGTTCCCAGAAATCTTGTAAAATATCTAAACCAAATACTTCGAAACCAATATGCAAAAATATTTAAATTGTAATTTATATTCTTGTAAAGTGTTTCAAGTTTTTGAATAAGTTTGGTAGCGATATTTTATGTGTAATATCTCCATTCACTCGAAAAATCGCCAGTCGGCATTTCGAAAATGAACTTGCCAAACGAGTTTTAAGATCGCGACGTTTGTCGATAAATCGCCATATCTGACATTCCTTCAGTGCTGAGTCCACTTTGTAGCAGTCAAGGAACTGCATCCTTTGGTACTAGATAGATAGATAGATAGATAAATGTTCTTTATTTCAAAAATATACATTTAAGTTTGTTTACAACATTTTCTTAAAATTAATGAAATTGAACTTACGACAATGACAAAAGTCGTCTGTCGGAGGTTTGAATTGATTGAAATTTTACAATTTTTATAAAAATCATTTGTTAAAGTATTTAAATTTAATAACAAAAGGCAGAAATTAGGCAAATTCATTTATTATAGCCTTGCGATATAATAGGGCGTTTTTAATATAATTAACTAATTTATCCCAAGTTTCATCATTAACACCATTTAATATATTAATTATTTCGTTTTCTGATAAAATTACTTTTCCAAAAAATCTTATTCGATATTCTTTTAGAATAGGGCATTTTCCTAGGAAGTGTTGGATATCTTCAGGCTCGTTCATATTACATAATGTACATATACTTTGGATATTGTTGAAGCTGGTATTTAAAGCTATAAGACCACATCTTGCCTTGAAAATCCACATTATTTTACTACGATCGTATGTGTTATTAAAGTAAGAATGTCCCATATTATGATCTAAATATTTGTACAATCTGGCATCGCTTTGCAAGCACCTCATCCACATTTTCTGACGGTTTCCGTCTGTTATTTGAATCAAAAGGTTTGCAAAATTGTTTGACCAACTTACTGCGTTTAAGTTTGAAATATTCCATTCCAAACCATAGTTTGTTCCTAGGTTATTTAGGCTTTCTGCCCAGAAAACATTACTTTCAAGCACTTTTAATGATAATTGGTTGGGTAGTCTATTTGCTGGGTAATCAAACAGCGTTCTGTATACATATCGAAGATGGAGCTCAAGGGTGTACAAATGTCCATTTAATATCCCTGTTTCGAGCATTACTGCGTATGTGGGGGTAAAGTCTGGTAATTTAAATATTTTCTTAACAAAGAACAGTTGTAGTTTATCAACTTCGTCAAAAAGAGAGTAGCCCCATATTTGAGCCGCATAACTTTGAACTGCTCTGCAAATGGCTTGAAACATTTTCCATTTCATAGACAAAGCTATATGATTTTTGCAGAAGAATACATTCCACGTTGACATTATACTATTCTTTGCCGATTTATTTCTTATTTCTAAGTGCTTTTTAAAACTTAATCTTGGCGTGAGTAGGACTCCTAAATAGCAATATTCAGATACAATTTCTATTGGATTTCCCTTATAAAACCATTTCTCCTTTCTCGATAATACACCGCCATTTCTGAACACCATTATTGCAGATTTCTCCAAGTTAACTTCCATACTCCACATTTCACAATATTGTTCAAGTCTGTTTATCATTCCTTGTAGGGTGCTGATATCGTCTGCTAACAAAACAATGTCATCAGCGTAAAGCAACAGCCTTATGTTCATGCTATCTATTAGCAAACCACCCATTAGTACATCGTGGAGGTCGTTTAAATAAAGAGCGAACAATAGGGGTGACATTAAGCAGCCTTGTTTGACGCCTGTATACGTGGTAAATTCTTCTGATAAAGATTCGCCTGACCAAACCGTTGACTTCGTATTTGCGTACATATTTTCTATGAAGTTTACCATTTTCGTAGAAATGCCCATGCGACGCAACTTGTAAAATAAAAGTTTTCTAGGCACTTTATCAAATGCCGCCCTAAAATCAATAAAAAACGCATAAACTTTCTTTTTATTTTTTAACTTAAGATGCACAATAGAGGCTAAATTATAAACATTATCTACAGTTGAGTAGTTTTTCCTAAAGCCCGCTTGATATTCGGTTAGTATTTTTTGTTCCTCAATCCATTTATACAATCTTTCATTTAGAATCCCCATCATTATCTTTGCTATGCAATTCATAAATGAAATGCCTCTATAATTTTGTGGCATGTTTTTGTCACCCTTTTTAAAAATAGGGAAAATTATGCTTGTTTCAAAACAATTTTCTACTTCTCCATTATCATACATTCTGTTATAGCTTCTAGCTAGTTCTTCCAAAAAATTTTGTGATGCGTTTTTAAAAAACTCATAGGAAATTCCATCTATACCAGGGGCTTTGTTTGATTTTGTTTTTGCTAGCATTTCTAAAATTTCATAAGATGTGATCGGTTTATCAAGTTCATCAACTTTTACCAGCGCAGGAGCGTAACTAATATCATTCGATGATTGCTCTGGATTTAATAATGTTTGGAAATATTGTTTAAAGATATCAGATGATATTTCATTGTTATTTGTGTATTCCTGGTTTTTAATTTCTTTAACGAGATTCCACCACTCCTTGCTGTCTTTCACATTGTTGATCTTAACCTCCAGCTGTTTGTTATATTTATCTTTAGCCTCTTTACATGTTTTCTTATAATTTTGGTTAGCATTTAAGTATTTTGTCTTATCTTCCATATCCTGAGTCCTATGAAATTCGTGAAGCCAATAAAATGATTCTTTCCTTGCTTTATGACATTGATTATTGAACCACTTAGATTTTGAGCCAATCGTTCTTGTGTTTGTCTTTTGTTTGATTCCCAATGATGATATTAGTTTAGAAAGATCATTCAAATCTAATTCTGATTTTACGTTTTTAATTGCCACCAGCGTTGAGTCTAGTTTTTCTTTATAACTTTCTGGATTTATGTTTTTCCATTCTAATTTAGGTAATACCTTCTTTTCTTTGTCTGCATTATTTATGCTTGTTGTTTTCATCGATAATACCAGCGGCATATGGTCGGACCAGATTTGTTTGTCTACCAGAATATATTGAATTAAACATAGTGATTCCTTTGGTACTAATTGCCATGTTTTCATCCACTGCTAACGGGTTTGAGCCAGTTCAATGACCAGTACCGTACCAACTTCAACTGCAACGACCCTAGTTGCTTCAGTACACTTTGATGTTATGTTACTTTTTCTCCAGTTACGTGATGTATCTGGTACCAAACAGTCAATGTTTTGTCACCATAATTATAATTACGTGATTGCACATATCACCCAAATTAACACTTTTTGGTGCACCACAATTTTGGTTTCACCAGTTTCGTGACGTGCTCCCCAATCATATATCACAGAATTACCACTTTGGATCAATCGACCCTTCATTTCCAGCAAGGATTATATATCGTTGGAAAGGTTTTGAAATTCACGTAATAAAATCGGTTTTATAATATATAGTTACATATATAAAAACAAAATAATCTGTAAAATCACACTATTTTCACGATGTATGGGAGCATGTCTGAAAGCTGAGACATTCGAAATTATTTTTACACAGCAGTAATGCATTTTGAAAAATATGAAGTGTTATAATATTGCATAATTTTCGGAAATAGAGTTTCCACCCTGTGGCAAAATATAGTGCTTTGGTAAACTTCTAAAATCCAAGCTCGCACGAATATCAAAAAAAGAAAAAAATAAGAGTCTACTAAAACTTAATAAAGAATAATATATGTAAGTTTGGACCTTATCCGTACAAAACCCCCAAAATGTATGTGTTTTTCGAATACCACGAAAAGTTGAGCATGCTCAGACATGTTTCTTTATACTGGTGATGCACGTTTCAAATAATTTTCATTAGATACCAAATTTATATAGTTTCTTTGAAAAAAATATGAAAAAAAAACAGAAAATTGGGTTACTTTTGACACCACTTATTAACCCCTAAATGTGAGATTGGCAGGTCTCTTAATTTTTGTTTCTTTATAACATAGCCAAATTTCATTCCAATCGCCTGGAACAGATGAACGGACTCTCCTAGTAAGACCGAACTGGCCCCTAAATCATCGTTTTTGGCCGTCACGCGCCAGTGGAAGCAATCGGAATTTTAAAAAATATAATAATGCCATTTTTTTTATTGATGCCATAAAAAGTGATGATATCCCAAAAACAAGGAAACTTTATATTTTTCTGACGAACTCTAATTACATACAATGGGGAGTACTCGTGAGTACATGTAAGTACTTTTTACACCTAAAGATTCAGGTCGAAAAATATTTTACACTAGAACTCAAGCATAACGTATATTGAAAAAGGGAAAGAGGGAGTAGTGTGTTCAGGTGCCGTTACAAGTATTACGAAAAATATATTACCAGGAAGGTGGAAAATTGGAGCATTTTGATCAAAAACGACACTTTTCCCGTTAATATAGATTTTGATAATATAGATTTCGATTCAACGTACCTTATGGCGTTAGAACAGTTTACTATACTTCTAGTGTCAAATATTTTTCAGCCTGAATTGTTAGGTGTAAAAAGTACTTACATGTACTCACGAGTGTTCCTGAGTGCTCTCCACTGTATATCCATTAGAGGCGTTCAGAAAAATGAAAGTGAATTCGAAAGTCAACGAATGGGCTCATTTGGTTCCTTTTTATACGTATAAAAACATTTAATATGAAGTTTGGTGCCGATTGGATAAAGACAAGTCGAGGCGGAAATCGGTTGAAAATTTAAACTGTGTTTTGTAAAGGAAAAAATTACTTTTTTCAGTATTTGCAAAAAAATTATTAATGTCGTAATAGTTTTTATTCTATATGCTAAATTAATCGATATATAGACAAAATAGTGTTTTCGGAAAGGTATACAAATCCAAAAACGGTAAAACGGACAATATTTTTGGGTTATTTTTGAAATCTCCAATTTCAAATTTTAAAAAATTTTATTTAACAAAATCCAAAAAAATTAGATTTGGACTTCATGGAATTGTTAAATACATCTTAGAGAATGAATGCTGTTTGATTTTTGCGGATTTCAAGGAACTTGTGTTTTTGATAGCAACAAGGCTAATATCTTAAAACATTTAAAATCGACTACTTCTGTACCTTTTGTTGTAGACCTGCGTCCCAAAATGACCCCAGACTTATATATTTCAATTTACAAATAACTTAAAAATTTTGCTTACTGCTACGAGTATTAAATTTTAAGAAACGTGATTTAAAATATTATGACCAGGGACAGGAAATTCATGCTTTGAAAAATAGTGTTCTAGGCGGCTATAATATGCATGAAAAATATTAAAATATGCACTAACAACTGAACAAATATGCAATTAAAGTTTTTCTCAAATTAATCATTTTCATGTTTTTAAGCATTTTGAATTAAATTTTCAAGTTAATTTGAATTTTTAAATATATTATCTGCACCCGTTTTGCACAATTAACACAACATTTTTATTATTTGCGTTGAAAAATACACATTTAAAAAACCACTAAAACCTGTAAGCCTAGTTTGCAATTAATTTGAAGCGAACACTTAAAATGGCTTGAGCAGCTTCTTGGTCAAATATAAAATAATATTAAACGTGATTTTTCATTTCATTTTCATTTATTTATTTATAATCTAAAACCCATTGGTGGCCAAACGATATCCAGTAAAAATATGCATTGACAGCAAAGAAGTGAAAATATGCAATAAAAATATGCTTTTAAAGCGAAATATGCAAAAATATGCATTCATAGCAAAATATGCATTATGACACAATGTGTGCAGCTGCTGTGCTAAAAATTTTGGCCAAATTGAAGAACGTTAACTCTTGGCGTACCGCATTCAGATTAAAGGAGATACTGCGGTGATATATTTGAACAAAACATATTTATACTCTTTTTTTTATTTTACATACCTGGCCATAACCATTCCTTTAACCCATTAAACAAATATTTTGAACTAAATTAGCCCTTAGAAGCTCTTGGTGTCAAAATGACCATTAGTTGAAAAGTATTAGCATAACACATTATAGTATTAACAATTTTCAACTAAGGGTCATTTTGACACCAAGAGCATCTAAGGGTTAATTTTTTTATATTTTATGAAATACAATTACAAAAAAAAAAAAAAAAAATACAAAGCTAAATTATTTAATTTGCATACAATTTTTATCTCGAAATTAAAACTGCATAACAAATTCTATTACTTAAAAGAGAAACGCTAAGAATTTGTAAAACCGCTGTTTTAGTTTTTTAGAATTGTAAACAAACGCTATCGGAAAACTTTATACTATAAGTCCACTTACATTTAAAATATCGACTATTATTTAGAATTAACATTCTAGATATTGTTTGCGTCAGTATTCTGTCAGCCGATGCATATTAAATTGCACCAGCGTCATCGTTGCCTTAACGCTGGCCAGTTATGCATTTTATAAAGAAATATGGAAATGTTGTGCTGTGGAAATATTTCAGATCTAAAGTTTTATTCAGTTCAATTTGTATTTGCTTTACCTCTCTCCACAAAATAGTTAATTGCGTGTAGACAACAACTGATATACTCCTCCCTAATAAAAATAATTCTCATTTAATTGTGTAAATTACACTTTTAAAACTTGTGCTACGTATCCGATGGTCATAAATTGATAACTCTTTTTTGAAGATTACACTACACGGCAAATTAAATATTTAGGGGAACTTGTATTTGAAATACATATTTTACACACTTAGGTACGCTGTCCTTTTTCAAAAATTTATGAAATTTTATAACAAGAATCAGACTATACTTTTCCGAAGGTCTTAGATGTGCTAAATCTTAATCTCAGAATAGCCCTATCACATCAAGATTTCTAGATATTCTAACCTTAAAGTACAAAAAACACATTTTTTGGATACATTTGAGCAGGCACCGGAAAACGATTTATTTATTGTTTTTATCAAAAATAAATAACAAAGAGTTTTAAAATGTTTTCATAACTCAATAGAAAAGAAAAAAATTCAAATATACTTTAACCCTCCGATGAGTGAGAAGGTCCCTAGGGACCTTTTTGCCTTTTCAAACTGAAATTACTCCTACTTCGGCCACTACAACCCACACCCCCCCCCCAAAGTTACTCTTCCAAGAGTATTTTGTTGCGCATCTTTTGGAAAAAAAAATCAAGCCGATCGGATCATTACTTTAAGAGTTATTGAGGTTTTCGTGAGAATAGTACGTGGACGTGTGAATAGGTTCGTATGGACCTTGTACTGAATTTCACTAATAAAAGCATGTTTTTGGGCATCATTATAATTTTTTTATTGTTTCAACACATAATTTACTTGTTCTGAACACAAAGACCTAAACTCAAAGACATTAGGGATGATGATAAAAACAAAAAATTAAAAAAATTGAAAAAATATTTTTGTATGTAGAATTTAATTATAAACAACAAAAACAAAAAAAAAATTTTTATATAAAAAAAACATGATTTACAAAAAAGGTCCGTAGGGACCTTTTCACACGGCCGTGAAGTTCAGAACTGTCACTCATCGGAGGGTTAAATTAAAATTATCCCTCAATTTGAAATTCGAAATACAGTAGACTCGCGGTAACGTGAACTATTAAAACCTGAGCGTGTTCACGTTTGCGAAGCTGTTCATTAGCGTGTCCCGATAGAAAAAATTTTTCGGTAATAGCACTCAAACGATGCGTATTAACGCCCTGAACAATAAAAGTTCAGCATCAAAACTTTTTAAGTTGATCTTCAGTTCCCTACCAGCGATTAAAATTAGCGATTCTAGTACATTTTGACAAAAAAAAAGTTTCGACGATTTGTTTCAAATGTGGCTCAAACGTTTCGTATTTTAGTCCTTTTTAAGAAAAAAATAATTTAAAGTTTTTGATAGAGTAATTTTGGTCCACTGGAAGATGTTTTAATTTTTATCAAGTAAATTTCCTTACAATATTTTCTTTAACTTTTTGCATTAAAACACTAAAAATCTTTTCATATATGACCTGTATTTCCAAAACGTTTATTGTAAGATTAAAAATGTTTTTTTTTTTCGCTAAACGCGAGAAAAATCTGTAAAATTCAAGATATTACCTTTTTTTTTTCAAGATATTACATTTTTAATCTTACAATACATGTTTTTGAAATACAGGTCATATATGAAAAGATTTTGAGTGTTTTAATGCAAAAATTTAAAGAAAATATTGTAAGAAAATTAGCTTGATGAAAACTAAAACATCTTCCAGTGGTCCAAAATTACTCTACCAAAAATTTTAAATTATTTTTTTCTTAAAAAGGGCTAAAATACGAAACTTTTGAGACACATTTGAAAAAAATCGTCGAAACTTTTTTTTAGGCAAAATGTACTAGAACCGCAAATTTAAATCGCTGGTAGGGAACTGAAGATCAACTTCAAAAATTTTTATGCTGAACTATTATTGTTAAGGGCTTTAATAAGCGTCGTTCGAGTGCTGTTACTACAACGAAATCGCAAAAACGCTGTTTAACGGGACAAGCTACTGTTCATGTTTACGAAGGTGTCATTTTTTACATCTTAAAAATAAAATAGACATACAGTTGAACCTCGATTATCCGGGTTGCACGGGACCGGACTCAGCACGGATAATCGAAAACACGGTTAATAGAAGTTATTTATTTTTCCCGAATTTTAACTCTTTGTATGTAGGTGAAAAGAAAAAAACAAGCAAATAAATATGTGTGCTGCACGGATAATGGAGGTGAAGTGAAGCACGGTTAATAGAGGAAAAAAATAATAGCACGGATAACAGAGGTAAACACGGTTAATCAAACCACCAGCATGCCGGTTAACAGATGTACCCGGTTAATAGAGGCCCGGATAATTGAGGTTCAACTGTATATTTAACTTAAATTCATATATTTTTTTTTAATTCATATTCATATTTGCTTTGCTAAGCAAGTCACGCTTGATCCTCTTTTTATTTTTTCTATTACATCCACTTTTTCCTTTAAAGATAAAAAAATTGGTAGTTTTGCGACATTTTTCACGACACACTTTATATTAAACTAAAAACAAAGCAAATCAACAGCGAGCATTTAGTGTTAATGGCACGAAGAATGTTGATGAAGACCGTAGTGGGTCAGAAAATGCATTCCATTCATGCTAGTGTCTAATAACTTTTTCTGTGATTTTCTAATAGTCAAAGTAAATTATCATATAAAAATTATAATTTTTCTGTTAATTTAGAGAAAAATTTGTCATGATCTCAAACTGAACAAATAAAATCTCACACATAAACTTATAGATCAACGATACAATTCACTATTAAACCACTCACCAGGTACAGTGTAGAAATCGTTTAATGTATATGCTCGATATATGTATTAACAAAAAATCTTTAATGTTTGTTGATATGCTTTGCTTATGTAGAAGGATAGTATATGATGACATTAGAGAAAAGAATTGCCATTTAAAAGTTTTAACTGAAAGTTAAACTGGCAATTATGATAATGACTAGAGAAAAACAAACACACTATAAATAGAAATCGTTCGTGGTAAATTTCATTCTAACTCAACACACAGAGTAATGTGGGATTTAAAGTCAACGTGTGAGTTAAATATAAGATATTTACGATTAACACTAAATGGCACGAAGAATGTTGATGAAGACCGTAGTGGGTCAGAAAATGCATTCCATTCATGCTAGTGTCTAATAACTTTTTCTGTGTTTTTTCTAATAGTCAAAGTAAATTTTCATATAAAAATTATAATTTTTCTGTTAATTTAGAGAAAAATTTGTCATGATATCAAACCGAACAAATAAAATCTCACATTGTTTGTTTTTTTCTAAATATTTCAGGACATTTTCAATAAAAAAGTAATTTAATATAAAAATTTGTTCATTAAAAATAGTCGTTTCAAATTACATATCGCTCATTTACTTCAAGAACGTCACAACTTAGAAAACATGATTTTTGAGTCAATGACGCAGAATTATTTGTTATATCACGTAACATATTGTGTAAAAAATTCCTATTGATATCTTGTATACTCACCTCTTGAGAGCAATTATGTCGTTATTTTTTTCTTCAAGGTGGGAGTAAATTGAAAACTTTAAACTCGTTTTCTACAAAATCAAAATTTTTGAGTTATGACGTTATTGAAGTAAATGAGCGATATAATCGTTTTTAAAAGTCTAGTGAGTTATATATAATTTTATACAATTATGGAGAAAAACTAGGAACGGGTTTTACAAACACTTATCCTAAAATATTGAATTATATCTAAACCGATACAATCATATATAAAACCCAAAAATTTGAATGGGAATAAATGAACGGATAAAATTTTATCTAATATACATCAAGTCGTACAAATTTGTATCTAATTGCATCGAATTGAATCCAATTCGATACGATTGTATCGAATTCGATACAATTTGATGCATTTTAGATTCAATTATATGTTATAATTTTTCAGATCAAATTTCATATCATCGCATTTATTTTATATTTAATTCGATGTTGGCCCATATCAATTTGTTTTACTTGGGATTCCATAAAAATATGCAAAAATATTTAGAAAATTAAAATACTTTTATATAAAAATATTAAAGTATGTAGCGTAAATATAAAAAACGAGATATTTCAAAAACTACAAACGAGAACATATTTGTTCCAGATTTAGACTCAACGTTCCCAAATCTATTCAGAAATATGTATTACAAATACAGATTCTGCAAGAAGTTACAAATTCTTCAGTAGTAATGTTGATAATATATTTTCATATACAAAAAAAATTTATAAAATTTAAAAATTTTTTTAAAACGAAATAAAATTTATAAGGATAGAACTAAAAAAGAGCAATTTTCAATTTCCTTGCAATAAAATTGCGATGTCCTGATACAACTGCCGACACAATAATTCTGAAATTAAAGAGAATTTTATAATTGTAAAAATTTTTTAATCGACCTTTATTAGTTTTTATTTAAAATTTTTTATTAGAAGTTTTTCTAATCAGGCTTTCAAGGTCATGGTTTTCAAATGCAAATAAAAGATTATTTCATTTTTCTATCCGACGTTTCGTTGGGATTATTCCAACATCTTCAGGGATTTGATTTTATTGAATATATTATCTTTTTTGTCAAGTTTACATTTAAATTTCTTTAATAAATTGGTAAAATACGAACAAACAGTACGACATTAAACACAATATTATAATTAAAAATAAATGTAAAAATAAATAAAATAAAATATCACAGATTAGAACTTTTCTTTATGTATTACAGTTGAAACTAAACTAAATTAAATTTTGTTAAGATTTATATTCCTAAAAAAATTTCATGGTTTTGTGATAAAATTCCGAAAAATTAAGCCAAATAAATAAACGAACAAATTTGGTGAATTATGTAAATATAAAAATCGTGATATTTTAAAACCTGCAAATGAGAATTTCTTTTCCCGATTTAGATTCAGCGTACATACCCAATCACTTTAACAGGTGGTACAAGTGCTGGAAGCAAGTGCTTTCTAAATCCCAAATTAGTGGGTTTCAAAGCCAGGTAGTGGCCGTCGAGTAGTGTTGTTACAACTTGAAATAAGAATTCCAAATGCTTTTTATATGATGTGGGGAGTCATATGAATTAAATAAACGAAATAAAAACTAATTTCAATAATAGGTGTCACTTTATGACCCACCATATGCATTATTGTTCGCTGAATATTAAATTCATAACATTGTGACTAATTTGTACCCTACATCATATAAATGAGTACACTCATAGTGTAAGTGACATTCAATTTATAAAAAGATTTTTTAAGTTTTATCTAACGAAATGATCCTTTTTATGAAACGATTGATAAATACAATTAAATTTTTCATTGGAATAAAATTCGATGAAGCTTCGCAGGTAGAAATTAGAGATGGTACAAAAACAAAGCACTGGCAAAGCGTTTGTTTTCGATGGTACAAAAATTAAAGCATTTTCAGAGCGTTGGTTGCGAATGGTATCGAATAAAAGCATAACAAACGCATTATTTTCGATTGCTTTTTGAACGTCCGCAAAACGTACTTTGGGATTACTTTTCTTACAAAATTTACAACGGCTTATGATAAAAGAACTTTAAAAACATTGCTTTAAAGCGGTTTTCAAACGTTTACAAAAAATACTTTAGCATTACTTCTTTTAAAAAATTTATATCTGATTTTTTGAAAAATCACTGTCAACTCATTGGTTTAATGCGTTACCAAAGTGTTTGAAAAAAGTGCTTTCCCAGCACTTCTTTTTTTTTTTTGTTTTTTGCAAAATTCTTTTCATTAATAAAAACTGGTGGAAAACATTAGTTTGGAGGTCTTTGAAATATACGTTTATTGACGAAGTGGTAAAATCTATATTTCAATTAATCTCAGCAAATTTTTTTAGAACATATTACCTTTCAACATGTTCTAGAACAGCTTCCTTTATCACCGGTTACATGGAACCGGTTCTAGAACAGGTTCCTTTAAGTCAAAACGTAAAGTTTCACTGTCCCAGAACTAGTTCTATAGTTGGTTCTTAATCCGGTGCTAAAGCAACCTGTTCTAGTTTGGAGGTAAAGAACCCTATCCATATAAAAGCAATCGGTTGTAGAAAATAATTTAGAACCTGTTATAAAGGGTGGTTAAATTTCAAGGGCCGATGTTGATTTTGAATAAAACACAAACTATTTAGGAAATTATTGTAATTTTATTTTATTATGATATATTGGTATTACTCAATTATGTATGGAACAAAATATCGGCCAAATGGGCGCCGCGACCACGGCGGCACACCTCCATCCGATGGTCCAAATTTTCGATGACGCTGAGGCATAATGGAGGTTCTATGCCGTTAATGTGCCGAATTATCTCATAGCTCTTGAAATGTTGCTGGCTTATCGACGTACACCTTTTCTTTCAAATAACGCCAAAGAAAAAAGTCCAACGGTGTCAAATCACATGATCTTGGCGGCCAATTGACATCGCCATTACGTGAGATAACACGGCCATTGAATTTGTTGCGCAAAAGAGCCATTGTTTCGTTAGCTGTGTGGCAAGTGGCACCGTCCTGCTGAAACCACATATCGTAAACATCCATATCTTCCAATTCGGGCCATAAAAAGTTCGTTATCATCTCACGATAGCGAACACCATTCACAGTAACTGCCTGACCGGCCTCATTTTGGAAAAAATACGGCCCGATGATGCCGCCAGCCCATAAACCGCACCAAACAGTCACTCTTTGTGGGTGCATTGGTTTTTCGACAATCACTCTTAGATTCTCATTCGCCCAAATGCGGCAATTCTGTTTATTGACGAATCCACTGAGGTGAAAATGTGCCTCATCACTGAAGATGATTTTCTTCGAAAATTGATCATCCACTGTTGCCATTTCTTGCCACCATTCTGCCCATTCACGACGTTTGGAATGGTCAAGAGGCTTTAGTTCTTGAGCCAATTGCACCTTGTAAGCGTGTAAATGCAAGTCTTTATGCATAATGTTCATCAACGACGAGCGTGAGAGGTGCAATTGTTGGGCACGACGACGAGTTGAGGTGGACGGCTCTTCAGCCACACTATCGCGAACAGCAGCAATATTTTCTGCAGTACGAGCTGTACGAGCATGCACTGGTGTTCTCACATCTTCTACAGACCCGGTTTGCTCGAATTTTTCCACGATTTTTGCGATTGTACGATCAAATTGACCAAAAAAATCACGAAGTGCACGATATGCATTTTGATTTGAACGCCCATTTTCATAATAAGTCTGGATTACTTTAACACGTTGTTGGATTGTGTATCTCTCCATGGTTCAAATTGAGTAAGTCTGAAATAGAGAAATGTCAAATAAAATTCGGAAAAAAACTTGGCGTTTAGGTGTGGTTCACATTCAACATCGGCCCTTACAATTTAACCACCCTTTAATACACCATAAGTTGGATTTTAGTATATTACTGGGATGGAATTGAAATTTCTAAATCAAAAACTTAAATTTTTTAATAAAACTTTTATATGGATTGTTAATTAAAAATCTCGTTCAAAGTTTGTTTTGGCAACGCTTTGAGAACGGTAAACAAAACTATCTGCACACCGTAAAACATGGTTATCATTTATTTCGTTTTCAAAATGCATTAAACCCGTAAATTGGAATGTTCAGAAAAAGCTGTACCATCTTTTGAAGTGCTTTTGAAACGCTTTTACGATCGTATTTTTTAACTGGGTTTTTAAAAAATTGTATTAGTGTTCTGAAGTATTTTATGATGTTTGTATCAAACGCGAGACAAGTTGGGTTTAATGTTAACAATTTGGGTTTAATGTTAAATTATGCAAAGTTTGGAATAGGGTGTCTTCCAAAGTGTCTTTCTACCTATAAAATTTCAATTTTTTCATGGCAATTTTGGTGTCGGCTGACTATTTTTTCTATAGATGACAATTTCACGCGATATTTTTCATATAAACAAATAATTGTGTTAGAAATGTTAGATGTTGTTATTTTTATTATTATTGTTTTGTTAAAAATTTTCATACCTGCTGCTTCTGCTACCGTTGCTGCCGATTTTAACTTGAGTGGCTGGCAGGCTTGCCAGACTTGGGGTTTTGTACCCAAACTTGGAGATTTTTTGTTGGTCTTGGGGACAAATGATTTTTGTTTGGGTATTTCAAAAATATTTTATGGGGTTTTTTGGGGATATTAAAATTTTTTGATAAATATTTTAATTGTAAATGAAAAAAATTATTTAAGTTCGAGGCCATACTCTATATTTTTTAGAATTTTTTATTTTCAATTTATTAATTGACCACTTTCATAAATGTGTTGATAGATATATTTCGGGAATATTCTAGGTTCCCATATTCAGAACAAGTTTTGAAAGAAGTGACAATCCTATAGAAACTTCAAACATTCATATCAACCAATTGTCCCACTTAATGAGAACTTGGTATATGACCTCGAAGTTAAAGAAAGCCACCAAGGATCAAATAATAAATTGAAAACTTGTTGGTGGTAATCTTTATAAATTATTCCCTATGCCATTGGCAATTTCCTAACATGAATTGAATCTAAAATTATGAATACAAATGTGAAAAAATATACTAAATAAATAAAAAAAAATATTAACGGCTCAAGCTACGAGAGTCATTGATACATCATTTTAGAGCTACTGGGTTTGCTTTTATTAACTCCTTGACGGAAAAATTAATTTTTTTTTTAAATCCGTGGCTCAAATCGCTGTAAATCAATAAACTGATTTTCTAAAATGTTTAAAAATATATATGTTAATTATAAATTATTCTTCTATACCGCTGCCAAATCACTATATGGTACTAATGCGGGTTCCTCAATTATCGGTTTTTTTATTCTATTTTTTACATTTTTCTTCATAACTCAGGATACCGCAAAAGTTTCATTTAGGAATTTGGCAACGTCATATGGGAATAGTTTATAATTAAAATATTTTAAATTTGAAACAAAAACATTCTAGGTTGAAATTGGAAAATACAAATTCAAATTGGGTTTAGGCTAGAGGCAAAGTAATTGCCGGACAAGCAGAAGGTTGCCAGTTCGAGTCCAGTTCGCGGCATAAGAATTTTTAATTAATAAAATAATTTCAAAATAATAAATTTTTTTTTTTAGTTTTGGCAACTCTAATAAAATATGGAGATTAGCAATTGAATTTCTGTTGTACGTACAAATCTATTTTTAGACAAATATTTATATTTGAAACTAGAATTTAAATTGAAATTTAAAAAAACATATTTAAATTGTGTTTAGGCTAGAGGTAAAGTACTTGCATGATAAGCGGAAGATCGTGGCTTCGAGCCCAGTTCGAGGCATACCATTTTTTTATTAATAAAATAAATTTTGTTGAATGTATGTAAATCTATTTATAGAATATTATTGTCCATAAACATAACATATTCAATTGTTATAATAAAAATTAGAAATTTGTAAATAAATGTCGCTTGTTACAATAATA
Source organism: Delia radicum (assembly GCA_021234595.1). NCBI lineage: Eukaryota > Metazoa > Arthropoda > Insecta > Diptera > Anthomyiidae > Delia > Delia radicum. Next base: position 225,386,091 of record CM037852.1, on the reverse strand, counting down.
TTAAAATTTACTAATTAATAGTGATAGTACGTGAAACCACCAAAATTCGGTTGACAAAAAATTCGTTTGCAACTACAAAACCGTTTTCTGTGTGTACCCAGCAAAATTTTTTAGAACAGATTACCTCTGAACCTGTTTTTTTACCACCGGTTACATGAAACCGTTTCTAGAACAGGTTCCTGGGAGTCTAAATGTAAGTTGTCACTGCCCCAGAACCAGTTCTATAACTGGTTCTAGAACCGGTTCTAAAGCAACCTGTTCTTGTTTGAAGAACCTAATGCAAATAGGACAAACACCATATAAAAAGAACCAGTTGCAGAACAGAAATTAGAACCTGTTATAATACAGTATAAGCTGTTCTGCAACCAGTTATTTGGATTTTACTATTTTACTGGGTAGTTACATGACTTGCAATTTCTATACCGAGTTTGGTTGAAATCGGAAAGGGACTAGGAAATCGAGTGGTCGATTTTATATGTTTGCAGTCCTATTTTTTTTTTTTTTTTTAATTTATTAGGTCTTTATTCATTTGAAGTAAATAATTCATTATAATTTTGTTGCCTCTGCGCCTTAAAGGCATTGTAGAGGCACCCCCTTTTTTTTCAAGCAACTTTTTCCAGGGTGTATATTTGGGGGTTAATTTTAGAACGCGAATCTCTTTATATAATTTTTGGAGGGATCTTCTGTTATATGGCAAAATAAAAGATGGCGGGTTTCTTTAAACGTTATAAAAATATACACTGGGTTTTATTTAATCTTTTTAGGTTAAGTTTTAAGATTACTCGTTATAAATTAAGATTTAAGTAAATTTTAGTTTTAGGTATTTTTTACACTTTTACACAATTCTTTCTTTTTTCTTAATTCAATTTTAACCATTTCGCGGACGTGTAATTTAATAGTTATTTTTACTTAAATGTAGGGTTAAATATTTTTACATCAGCCATTAACTTTAAGTAATCAAACTTCAGGCTTAACTTTAAATTTTAGGGTTTACTTTTATATTTAAGTTTTAACCTTATTTTAAATTTAGTGTTTAAATAAAATTGTACTTTTTTGTATTTTCACTGTATACTTCACTTTCGACTCTGTAGCGGGTTGATTGCTTATGCACTTGTTGAAGGTTTTAAAATTTGTGAGGATATAAAAACTTTCTGTTAAGTTAGCTGCAACTCAGTTGTAATAATTGACAGCTAACTTTGAACTGGGAACAGATGACGACACAGTGTTGGTACTTGTGGTACCTTTTTGTTCACGGCGTGAACACAGGGTGTTTATACAAAAAATTAAAAATTTTCTAAAAACATTTTATAGAAAACCCCTAAAAATACAAATGTCATATAGATTTAAACAAATAACTTTAAAGATTAAATTAATCAAAAATGAGCCAAATATGTATCACTAAAAGTTAAAATTTTTGTATGAAAGTGGTTCATCAAAAAGCCATCGTTCTTGGCTTCAAAATTAAAAAACAAAATCTATACGCTTATTCACAAAATGTCCAAATCTAGATAATTTTCTAACTAATTTCAGTGCTTTTTTTTTTAGAACACTTTCTTTAAACATGACGGTACGTTGTTGAATTTGGGTGGCCAAATTAAATAAAGTTTTTTAACTCTACTAAGTAGTGTTTAACATTTTTTCCAATTAGGGATTATTTGGGCTTTATTTTTTATTTGTTTGGGTATACAATAAAAAAAATATCTGGCAAGTCTGGTGGCGGGCGTTAGTTAGTTAGTTAGTTGAAATTATATTTAACAATAGTTAAACATGTATAAACAAAATAACAAAACGATTACGTTTCGGGTTTTCCACTCTTATATAAAAAACAATTTAATGAGACATTAATAGAACAGGTAAAAGTTAATTAAATCTACCATTTTAACATCAAGTTACGATAGTTAGTTATTACAACTACCTCTATTCAGTTAATTTATCTGAGAAAAACATTTATCAAATAGAATTAATTTGTTTTTTTTTTTTGTTTTTTTTTTTTGAAAAATCAGTAATTTCGAATTTTTACATTAGCACGTGTATTCATTGGGTACTTTACACTATAACATTTTTTTAATCATTTTTTTTTTTATTTATTAAAGCGAAACCACTTTTTGCATTTAAAAAATTATTTTCTAAAATAATATTTTGGAAACTGAAACAATAAAATTTTTCAAAAATAAAAAAATAAAATATGTGTTACGGTTTTCCTACCGGTTTAATTTTTTTTTTTATTTCGGTTAACGTTTTTGAAATAAAACGGTAACGCTTTTTAATTTGAATTGGCATTTCATCGGTAAATAAATGTATAAAGAATTTTTATTAAACTGATTTTATTTAACCCTACACTTAGAATACCATGTAAGTAAAGATCACTGCAAATGTAGTTGAAAACAAATGAAATTTCACTTGAAAAAAGGACGACTGACATTTCAGTAAATTTAACTAACATTGTCATCTGTGTTTTCAAATTCAAAGTTCAAAAAACAAACTACAATTGTAGTAAAAAATAAACAAACGTTTATTTGTTTTATTTAAAAAAAAAAAAAAAAAAAAAAATACTGTATAAAATTAATGCAAAATCATAATACAGTAATTTTATGGGGTTTGTTTTTTTAAACGAATTACATATGTATGTAGTCAAAAATTAAATTTCTTTTACAAATGACTGTTTTTTCACTTAAAATTAAATATACTGTATTACAACTCAAACAACAACAAATATTTACAGCAGAAGTTCGCTGAGTGTAGCTTTGGCACAAATTATTTTTTTCGAATCCAGGCACTATTTAAATATGTTAATAGTGCTAAAAATTGTTAGGAAAAACCCTAGCCACGTTCGATTACTAAGAAGACAAGAATGAACCAAAATTGATTATTAATACATTTTTTATTTAAGCTTTGCCTATTCTGGAAGCTCTAGCTTTTCTAAAACTTCGGGTTCTGATGGGATCTTTAGCCAGATCGAAATACTAGTATCAACCTAGCTAATATGTTTGATTTGCTTTATTTTATTAAATATACGGAAATAGAAATATCTTTAAAATAATGTATATAAAAACAAAAAAATAATAAAACTGTAAGTAAATATGTTTGATATAATTTTTATTAAAAATAAAAATTATGTTTTTTTGACCTTTTATTGTGCAATGAAAATGAACAAAAAGCGTGTATTATATATCTAGTAAAGGTAACAAACAAGTTTTCAATTTATTTTTGATCAATGCTGATGATCTTTAACTTCGAGCTCATATATTAGTTCTCATTTAGTGAAAAAACTAGTTTATATGAATGTTTGATGTTTTGCATGGGATTTTCACTTCTTTCAAAACGTGTTCTGATGATGGGAACCTTGAAATAGATCTATCAACACATTCCTGAAAGTAGTCAATTAATAAATTTGAAAACAAAAACACTATAGATTATTTGTTAAGAAAATATTCTAATAAAGAAATATAGAGTATGATCTCGAACTTGAATTATTTTTATTAAATATGTTTACTTTCACATAATTTTGGGTGGGACGTTTTGACAAATGTTTTGTTTTTGATGCTCTAATATATATATATATATTTTTTTTTTTTTTTTTTATATTTATTTATTTATTAGTAAAAACAGTACAACAAGAATAAATTCTTATACATATTACAGTACTGCAAATATATTGTTATAAATATTGTAATGTATAATAAAAAAAACAAATGATATATTTAAATTAAATGGATTCATAACACCTAGTGGCACCATAATGAAAGTTTCGGCAATAAAATGAAAGTTTTGGCAATAATTTTTGAGAGCGAAATCTTTTTTCCTCAAAATTACTAAGAACGTCAAACCGTCAGAAAAGGCCGCAACTTCAATACAAACATTTTAACTTTTCACGCATCACCCCTAACAATTTATACATGAATTAAAAAAAAAAAATTTTCCGGGCAACAATTTGGCGTTAAATTCTTGTCAAGAATCCTGCTAGATTTTCCACAGTGGCGTTCCAAGCAATCGAACCGAAAATAAAAATAAGGTACAAGTATTTTTTTTAGCGGCCCAATCTCATGTTAAGGGTTAAAAAGTAAAGTAAAAATTACCCCATTGTTCGATTTTTCGGCTTATTGCTTATTGTTTTCGAGAAATTTTAGGCAAATAAGTTACCAAATTAAAGAGCTATTGGAGACAAGAAACGTGTCAGATAACTGTAGTATTTTTGTTATTAAAAAAAAGTGTTTTAACTGATATTAAAACGGACGTTTTGTTGAAGGATTATAGTTGGATTAAGCTAACAAATGTGTTTATTAATGTCTATTTAATCGATTGGGTGTCTTGGCATTTTCCGACATTCGTAATTGTTCGGCTTTTATGCGATTTTTTCCAAAAAATCTTTAACCGCAATGGGCGGGGGACAAACAACGACCCATGAAACTTAATTTAAGTTATGACCACAATAATATAAAGCCTTTAAATGGATCAACCAAGTTTTCCACTTGATAAAAATTATTATTTTGTGCAATTTGATCCAATTAGGGTTAACGTTTTAACTATACAATCGATTTCTCTCATTTGGAAGCATTTGTAATACAACTGGGGGTGTAATAATCAAAAATCGACAAATCGTTATTTTAAGGGACATCCTACTGAATGTAAAGGGTGTTTTTAATACAGGTATATAACTTTAAGTTGGCAGCACTTTTTTAACTGGTGGCCATTTTGTCAGCTGTCAAGTGATTTATGTTTAGTTTGGTTTGGTATTTCAACATGAATAGACTGACGCCTGAAGAACGCTTCCAAATTGTGCAAATTTATTTTGAAAATCATGGTCCATTTTACGATCAACATAATCGTCCATCAGAGCAATTAATTCGATTAACTATGAAACTTTTTCGCACCACGTTTACTCTAAATGATAATATGCATCCACAGAGACGTCGTACAGTGCGTACAGAAGAAGTCATTGCTGCTGTAGAGCGTAGCGTAGAGGAAGACCCCAATCAATCTAACCGCCATCGTGCACAGAAATTGGATATGTGTCCATCCACTGGTTTGCGTGCTTACAAAATCCAACTCGTGCAATAATTGAAGCCACACGATCCCTAGCAAGGCGTAGATTCGATGAATGGGCCCAAAACAAGATTGCCGTTGATCACGATTTTCCTAAGCGAATTTTGTTTACCGATGAAGCTCTCTTTTGGTTAAATGGAAACGGCAATAAACAAAACTGACGTATTTGGAGTGATGATAATCTTCAAGTGACTGTTTGGTGTGCTTTATGGGCTGGTGGAATCATTGGTCCGTACTTCTCCGTACAATGCTGGTCAGAACATTACAGTCAATGGTGACTGAGACTATAGACCCATGATTACTGACTTTTTCGTTCATCAATTGAACAACCATGATGTGCATTACGCCGGGTCGATAAAAAAGTTGTGCCGGTCACCCCCTAGAATTAAAGATAATTTGAAGATTTGAAAAAACCCTAAAAAAAAAAACCCTAATTTTGCATATTTTTACATGTTTTTGCATATTTTTACATATTTTTGCATATTTTTGCAAATTTTGATGTTTTACTAAAAAAGCCGTTGTCATTCCAAAAACAATGATATATCACACGTTACGATCGGACTATAAATGGAGCCACAGGAAATATAAAACCAAATGCGCGGGGTCAAGGGGCGTGGCAAAAAAGAAAAAATATTTTTTTTCAAATCTTCAAATTATCTTTAATTCTAGAGGGTGACCGGCACAACTTTTTTTTTGTATGGGTTGCGATCCACTCTAATGTGCATTAGCTATGGGTTCAACAAGACGGCGCAACATGTCACACAGCTCGTGCCACAATTGATTTATTGAATTGGCCTCCAAGATCGTGCGATTTAACGCCGCTGGACTATTTTCTGTGGGGATATGTGAAGTCACTAGTATACGCCGATAAACCCGAAACGATTGACCACTTGGAGGACAACATTCGCCGGGTTATTGCCAATATACGGCCACAAATGTTGAAAAAAGTCATCGAAAATTGGACCTCCAGATTAGACTACGTCCGAGCCAGCCATGGCGGTCATATGCCAGAAATCATATTTAAATTATAATGCCAGAAGATTATCTTTCGAATAATCAATTTAAAGTATTGTCAATTTAAAAAATTCATCTTTATTTTATTCCATTTCAAATTTCTATACCTTTACCTTCCAGAATTTCCATATCAGTTTTTATATAAAAACTTCGATTTCAGTATCAATATTGTTTGTGATTTCGTTTGTGCGACTCTTATAATTTGTTTTCCATTAGTACACCCTTGAATTAAAAAATTGTTAGAAAAATATTAAAAACTTATTTAACGTCTTTGCAAATTTGTTATTGTCTCCAATTATATACTAATAAAACATAACGTTACATAAAATGCAAAAAGCTCGAACAAACCGCTTTTTCAATTGAAAAATTTTTAAATTAAAAAAATAGATATAAGTTTTGAGTTATTATTCCATCTTTTTAATGTAATATTGACAGGCGTTTTATGCAACGGAATATTTTTAAATGTTTTTATTGAATGTTTTCATATTCCTTGAGGATGTTAATCAATGGATTACGAAATATTGCGAATATATAAAATAATAAAAGACATTTTATATTAAAAATAAATAACCTTGGGTTCAATTATTTTATAAATTCAATCAAGAAATTTAATATAAATGTAAATACTTGCAAACATTTACTAAGAAATAACTTGGTAAATTTTGCCAAGTATTTAAATGATTAATACAAAAAGTGCAGTCAAAGCCTGGTGTAGCGAATGATATATTGTCAGGCCTATTCGTAATATCGAAATATTCGTTATATCGAAACATTTGTTATATCGAAGAATTCGTTATAACGCAACAACTATTTGTACTGAAAAAAATGAAAACTAAAACTTTTTTTATTATGATTTTTTTCATTTTTTAATTTAATTTAATTTTTTATATATTTTTACCAAGTATAAATTTTCAGAAAAATTCGTTATATAAGGTTGTCAATGAAAACAATTTGATAGTTCGTTATATCGCGTTTTCGTTTTACCGAATATTCGTTATATCGTGCTTTGACTGCATTTTGATAGAGCTATTTAAAAAAATGTTTTGACTAGCATTTGTTGGTGTGAAAAAATTAAAATTTTTCCATTTCCTGAAAGATAAATTATTGTTAAGGCTTTTTAGCATTTTAGCTGACGTTAGGTATTTTCCCACTTGCATGACAAACCGACATTTTAAGTTTAATACAATTCTCACCGAACTTGCTACCCCTCTTGTCCTCTATGATCAGTACGATTATTTTTATTGCTTTACGTCAAAATACAATTTATTGGACTTCAATCTCAAATTAGATTTTATTATTAAAAAGGAGAAATTCTTGGAAACTATTACGACAGCAAATACAATAATATCGGTGTAAAATTTCTACTCAATGGAAACCGGACATACCAACAATATAAAAATTTCATATTAGAATATGCAGTTGAATTGAAAGAAAAACATGATTTGTTTAAGAAACTACATCCCGATATGTTTTTTATATAAAATTACACAGTTCACCAAAATCGGAACAATTTTATGCATTGGGGTTGCGAGCTATCGGTTCTAAAAGACTTTTGGACGCAGATCACGAATATGGCCTTAAATTTTTAAAGTTAACGATAGTTAATGAAATATTTGGAAAACACTTTTTTTTTTAGGAAATGTCAATTTTTTGATAAACTTTTTATAAAATAATGCAAAATTGATAATAATAATAACAACGCAACTTTTTTGCAAACATTCAAAAACTATTAAATATGCTCTTTAATTTAATATAGTACACGTTTTGAAAGGTGCGATAATATTCTTTATGCATTTATTTAAAGTTGGAATTTCCCATTTTTCACGATTTCGTTAATAAAATATTTGAAACGAAAAGAAGATGCAAAATAATATGGCTGTAGTTAGAGAGAGGAATATGATAATAAATACTATAATATGATTATAGACAAAAGATTTATATGATAACCGAAAAAAGAGAGATTTTTACTATAACATGATTAAAGTAACCGTATTATTGGTGAAATATGATTGACACAATAATAATTTAATTGAAACAACCATTTATGGCTGTAGGAAACATAGTTTTGTGGTCGCAATCATATTGCTAATAGTTGGCGTGACTATAATATGGCTGTAGTTAATGAGAGGAATATGATAATAAATACTTATATGATTGTAGACAAGAGAATAAAATGATAACAGTATAAAGGGAGAGTTTTACTATAACATGATTAAAGCAACCATATTGTTAGTGAAATATGATTGATACAATAAAAACTTACTTGATACAACCATTTATTGGCAACCATATTTTTTCTCTGCGTGAGTGATTCTAATAATATTTTAAAAAAGTATCTATAAAGGCTAATAATCTTAAATACATAAAATCTTATGATATTTTTTTATTACTAAATGCAAAAGGTATTTTATTTTTATTCGCAAGAGGTCGCTGTCATCAATATTTTGCGGAAAAGAAGAGATAAAACTGATACACAAAATTCATAAATAAGCGCACAAGTGCTTAATAATGCAAGTTTATTATAAATTATAATTTGTTATTTATTTAAAAACTCAAATAGACTTAAATCAAGTAGCGTACTTTTTCTTTTAGTTTAAGAAAAAAATTCCTTTAAATATGAAGTTTGTGACAAATCTTAATCTAATCTTGATTACTAAGAAGACAAGAATGGAGCAAAATTGATTATTAATAGGTTTTTTGTTAAAGTTCTGCCTATTATGGAGGCTCTAACTTTTCTAAAACTTCGGGTTCTGATGAGATCTTTAGCCAGATCGAAATACTAGTATCAACCTAGCTAATATGTTTGATTTGCTTTATTTTTGTAAATATACGGAGGTTGAAAGCTCGTTATAAATTGAAAATAACATAAAAATAATCTCGATGTATATAAAAACAAAAAACTAATATAACTGCTTAATTAATAAAATTATGATAAAATCATTCAAATATGTTCAACACGTGTTTTCTAATCAATGCCAACCAAGTTCCAGTTAATTGAAGTGCCTTTTCTTAAAAATTAACGATTTTAAATGATGCATGTTCAAAAATTTATTTTTTTTTCTTTTCCCCATAGGACATACATATAAAATTAATTTAAAAAAATGTCAAAAATGAATGAATGAATTTTCGGAAAATATTAATATGAAAGCGAAGGTTATTTCAATGAAATTAAATAATTAACATCATGTGCTAAAATTTTGCAAATTTGATTAAGGGATTTTATTATATTCACAAAAAAGGAAAATAAGTGAAGTTTTCACTTTAATTGCTAGGATATCATACATCCTTCACCCAATCGCAATTAATTGATATGGGTTTTTATGCTCAAAGTCCATACTTTAAAGCCATATTAAAAGTTTATCGTGAATTAATTAATAAGAAATGTTAAAGAAAAACTACATTTTTGGTAAAAGTTAAATTCGCAAATATTTCGAAAGTTGGATGGTAATATTAAAATTTGGTGTTAACATTCGTGATCTACTTCATTAAATCCATGACAATTGATAAGTCGCATCTCTGATGCATTTTTAGTGTTTAACAGTGTTATTTAATCCCTCTACATAAAAAGTTGTTTCCGTATAATTTTTGTAACATGTAGTTACATTTTAATATATAATAATTTATAATTTCATTTTTAAATCTGTTGAGAGTGTAAATAAAACTATATATATATTATATTTTCTGTTTGTTTGTTCGCTGTATAAATTTTTAAATTTTTAACGAATTTTTCTAAAATTTGGTACACTTGATCTTAATACTTTAAGGAAGGTCGCCATATATTTTTTCCGATCACGCACTCTTTTACTGCTGCTTTTCATATAAAAATATGAATAAGTTATTTAAAAATAAAATTTTTATTTTGGTACACATGGCCCTTATACCTCATATACTTTTCATTGGCCACGCCTACTTTTACGCCCAATTTTTAAAATTTTGAATGCAATATTTTACTTAAAATACAACATATTGTTCTCACTGAAACTTGCTCAAAATTGGATCACGTGGTCCTCTAACCCATTCAAGATAGCCACATACTTTTCATCGACCAAGCGCACTTTCTTATAATGTTTTTATTTTACATTGGAATAGTCTCTAAATTTTTTTAATTTTGGAACGGATTTCGCTGGAATCACATGATTCTTATATCCCAGTTAAGGTCGCCATATATTTTTTATCGAGCAGGCAAACTTTTCAAAAAAACTTTGTATAAAAGACCCCTTTCCCACGAGCAAAGTTGTCATACAATTTTTTACTGATCAGTCCCATTTTTCCTAAAACATGTGAAATTTGCATAGCCCACATTAGTTGTTTGCATAACAAATTTTGATTTTCTTACGGATTTCGTTTAAATTTTCATAGTTTTTACACCTAGGGCGAGGCCACCAAATACTTGTGATCCCGTGCCCATTTAAAGGCCAACTATTTTTATATTTATAAATGCATGTTCCACAAAAGATTTTCGCAACATAAATTGTTACTTTTCAAGAGATGTCGTTTAAATTTGACAATTATTTATAAAATTTCGGAGTCCAGTTTGGAGGTCCCTAAACAAATTTATATTTTTCACCAGATTCCGCTTAAATTATAAAAAGATCGTCCTCCAAAAGCTCTCCTAAATTTTTCTCATGTAATTTAAATAATTTTAGACTGAATGTATATAAGGCAATTCAGTTATTTTTTACTCTTTGTACAAATTTTGAACAAATTTGAAGAAAATTCTCAGAATCATTAGAAAATGATCAACAGTCATGCACTGTACTAAAATTTTAAAATAAATTAAAATAATTTAATGCTTAAAGAATTTTTACATGGGAGGTGGCATCGGCAGCGTGGGGAGCGGGGCGTTGCCCCGTTCCTAGGAGTGAGTAAAAAGTATCGCAGAAAAAATCGATATCTTTTATGAGTCTTAAGGTATACAACAAAATTTTGTTTTTAATATGTGTGTTTTAAAAGTATTTGAGTCCGGGCAAGACCGGGTACATAGAGCTAGTAAATATATGTTTTTAATTATGTTAATTATTATAAATTAAAATTAGTTATTTTTTGTTAAACATACTTACAAGTTTAAATTGTAGTTTTAATTTCACTGCATGGAACATTGAACATGAATAATGAGGTTCTGAACCATCAATTCTATATATTTCGGACACGTTGATTTCAATGCATCTTCATGCAGTCTTTTTATATACAAACATTTTCAAATGCAATCTGTTTTCTTTCTATTGAAATCTGAGGAACAAAATTAAAGTAAATTTTAATTTAAATACAAATTTTCGTCGATTTTAATTAATTTTCTAACAATTTTATATGCTTTTAGAGTTTTTTAATATAGGTCCACTTTAGAGAACATGTTCCCTAATGTGGACCTTTTGAGTTGTTTTGAAAATTGTTATAGACGTTTTTTAAATTAGTTGCCACCAGAAAATGAGCTATAGCCGAAAAATGCCCAAGGAGTTGGTCTATAAGCTGTATTTGAATTTGGAATATTCCACTTAGTTTTTTTTTTTTAAATAGCCCAAATACCAGAAGTAGGGCCACATTAAGATACATTCCCTTATTCATTTCTTTTTATAGAAATTATTCAGTTGGAATAATCTGATTCATCATTCAACCTTTCCAAGTCAACTGTATATCTTGTCTTTTTTGTTGGTTCAACATCCTCGTTATTTTCCATTAATTTGCACGAATTAAACGTTTAATAATAATTTTTTTATAAAAATAATGCAGTCGTTAAAACCAGTTAAAAAGTATATGTGCTGATAGATTTTCAAACAAATACAGTTGCGGTCATAAAAATAGTAGTTCCCAGAATAAATTTAGAAAAGCTGAAAAATCTATCAAAACAAATATTTTATCCGCGAATTAAGTAACTTGATATTTATTTGCTCTGCAAATTATTTTTCAATTGGTCCACTAGTTTTCTTTCAGTTGCCATTTATTTATTCGATCATAAAAATAGTAGCACGCAAAGAAAAAACATGGTTGGGGAAACCATATTCGCATCATACATTTTTGGATTTATGATTGCGACAACCATGTTACTATGGTTCTGACTACCATACTCTAATCTTTTTCTTAATCATAATATGATAACTCAGTTACTATATTATGCGGCCTAATTGATCTCAATATTATCATATTATGGTTATGGAAATGTTTATCATAGTATGATTCGTACATTGTTCTCCTAGCATTATGTTAAAGCTGGATTAAAAAGTTATGCATGTTTTTTTTAAGTAGTACAAGCGTATAAACTCATTTTAAAATAATTTAAGTTATGCAATTGTCTTTGCGCTGATGAATAATATTTGTGTTGTTAAGGAGTTACATAAATCATAAAAAAGAGAAACTAAACTTTATTTTTTTAGCACAAATATTATTTTGTCAGGAAAAATAAAATTATGGAAAAATGTGATTACAGCATAAGTACGCATTAAAATATTGTTAAGAATACAATTTCACAATACATTTATAATGATCGTAACATGTTTGTAGCAATTATAATATTTTTACTATAACCATATTGTAGTCCTATTTATCATATTTTGATCACGGAAAAGAATTTTATCATCATTTATTATCATATTATGATTATTGCAAACATATTATGATTATATCGTACTACAGACTTAAAAACACGTGTATTTTGTTAAAATTTTCTTTCATATTTCTTAAAATTTTTTTTTTATTTATTTTGCGTGAGTACAACAAATTTTTACTTAATTTATTTTACTTTTATGTATAATAAACAATAACTTCATTTAAGGAATGCGTGTCAATTTAACTTTGTCCTAGGCTCCCATGGTAGGCCTACAAACTATTCCTTCTTCCACTAAAAATATCACCATTACAAATATTTCGATTTTTATGTTTTTTGTTTAATATTATTTAATTTGTTCGGACTGGCTGCTTCTCACAACTTCTTTACACAAAATCTTAAACAATAATGACACTAGAAGAGCGAACACGCTCATAAAAAACAGACTGATTATCTTAAAGTTGGCGCAACTATAATATGGCTGTAGTTACAGAGTATTATAATAAATACTATAATATTATTGTAGCCAAGAGAACAATATGATAACCGTAAAAAGAGAGATTTTTACTATAACATGATTAAAGCAACCATATTATTGGTGAACTATTATTGATAGAATAATAATTTAATTGATTTAAATGACTGTAGGAAACATAGTTTTCTATCCGCAATCATATTGCAATCATATTTTTTCTCTACTGTAATATTTTAAAAAAGTATCTATAAAGGCGAATAATTTTAAATATAATCTTAGAATTTTTTTTATTACTAAATGCAAAGAAAACAGCAAAATTTATTTTATTTTTATTCGCAAGAGGTCGCTGTCATCACTTTTTTGCGGAAATACAAAGAAAAGATAAAACTGATACACAAAAGTCATAAATAAGCGCACAAGTACTTAATAATGTAAGTTTATGAAAATGAAAATTATTCAAGTTCGAAGCCATCCTACTCTACATTTCTTTATTAGGATATTGTCCTAACAAATAATCTATAGAGTTTTTGTTTTCAAATTTGTTAATTGACCATTTTCAGGAATGTGTTAATAGATCTATTTCGGGAATTTTCTAGGTTCCCATCATCAGAACACGTTTTGAAAGAAGTGACAATCCCATGCAAAACATCAAACATTCATATAATCTAGTTTTCCCACTAAATGAGAACTATTATATATATAAGCTCGAAGTTAAAGATTATCACCATTGCTCAAAAAATAAATTGAAAACTTGTTTTTTGTGTGTATGTCTACCTTTGGTAAATATTCAATACACGTTTTCCTTTTCCTTTTTATTTGTACATTAACATAATTTTTATTTTTATTAAAAAATGTATCAACCTTGTATAAAAGACAAAGTATGGTCTTGTTTACTACTTCCCCTGTACATTTTGTTTTTAAAAACAAATGTACAAATAAAAAGGAAGAGAAACATAAAAGTGTATTGAATACACGACATTCGAAATATAAATTGTCATATGCAGATGTAAAAGTTGCAGGACAAAAGACAATTCACAACCAGACTTTTAATATCGGTCAAAGTTTACTAAAGAACTTGGAAGTGGTTTTTAAAAAATTTTAGTAATTTTTTTCAGTTTTATTTGTATGTCATTTTTAATTTGTAACGAGCTTCAAATCTCATTATATTTACAAAACTAAAGCAATTCAAACATATTAGCTAGGTTGATACTAGTATTTAAATCGGGCTAAAGATCTCATCAGAACCCGAAGTTTTAGAAAAGCTAGAGGCTCCATAATAGGCAGAGCTATGACAAAAAACCTATTAGTAATCAAACACGTGTCTAGGGTATTTTCCTAACAAGCAGCATGACGATGACGTTACTAAACTTTGAAGACCAAACATTTTTCTATTGATATAAAAAAGTTTTTTTTTAGTGTTTACTCTATCTCAAGTAATATTTTTTACAGTTTTATTAATTTTTTGTTTTTATATACATCGATATTATTTTAATGTTATTTTAAATTTATAACGAGCTTTCAACCTCTGTATATTTACAAAAATAAAACAATTCAAACATATTTGCTAGGTTGGTCTTAGTATTTCGATCTGGCTAAAGATCTCATCAGAACCCGAAGTTTTTTGTTAGTAAATTATTTAACAGGAAATGACAAAACATGGATGGTTTATGAAATAGGCTCTTTCAAGTTTTTGGATCAAATAACTAATTTCTAGTAAAAAGGTCGGAAATGAACACTCAAAAAAATAAGTTAGTAGAAAAGTAAGTAAAACATCTTGTAAATCAGGTATACTATATTTCAGCAAATTTTTTGCTAAAATTATGTTTTAAACTAAAATTTTAGTTATACTTAGTCAGCACTTAATTGTTTTGAACTAATGTTTTACTAATATTTTACTAATGTTTTACTAATATTTTATTAATGTTTTACTAATTTATTTTGCTAAAGAAAATTGTGCTGATTAGCACATCAATAGTGTTAACGACAACCAGATTAGTGGAAAATTATACTAAAAAGTACAACTCTAGTAAGACACTTAAAAATATCAACCATGGAAGATTTTGTATCTGTTTTCCATACATAAAACAAAATTGTGAATTGAAACAACTTAAATTTTGCATTTTCACCGGCTTTTGAAAGTAATTGTCTATTAATTAAATAAAAGACAAAATAAAATATATAAATTTAAAAAAGATTAAACGTGTATTTGTAGTCAAATTGAGTGGTCAAGTTGATAACAAATATACAGCAGGTAGACAGTCTAAAGCGAAAGACATACATCTTAGGTACATTTTTATGTTTCCTTTTTCTTATTGCAAAAAAATGGTTGCATATGTTACGTTTTGTTATTTTTTTGGTTCGTTTCTATCATTCTCTGCTGCATTAGCGTTCCTTTAAAAGATATCATCATTTAGACAACCAGTGATGTAAGTAGTTGAAAGATAAATTATTTTAAAAAGAATCACAAAAATATGTTTTATGATTATCAGCAAAATAAATTAACTAAAGTAAAAATTTTCTACAAATTTTTTGATTTTTTTTTAATCTACTAATATTCAGCAAAAATTTTATTAATGTTTAGCAAGTGTTTTTTTAATTTCTTATCCACTAAGTTTTAGCAAAACTTTTGCTGAATCTACTAATTTTGTCGCTAAAAATCAGCTCGCTGATGATTTTGCTGACATTAGCATTTTTTTTTCAAGCACCCTCCTGACTAAAATTTTGCTGACTCAGCAAAATTTTTTGCTGACTTTACTAACTTTTTTATTTGAGTGTATATATTATTAGTATATATACCTTTGATATAAATTGATATATTATTTTTTTAAATTTTTCCAAAAATTATACTACTATTTTTATGACCGATTACATTTAATGCAGTGAATATTAAATCGAAATTATGTACGGTGGTGGAAAAAATAATAAGAACGACTGGTTATATTTTAATAATTTGATACAATCTTAGTTACAAAATCAATTTTTGATTTTTAAAAACTGCTAGATTATGCATAATTTAGTGGCCTTTCTTAAAACATATATTTTTTGGGGTAAAGTGTTTGTAACCGTCATATAATGACAAACGTAATTAATTTTATTACAATTAATTACTGAAGATTTTTACTTTTGGTTGGATTTTAACAGGAAGAAGAGAAGAAAACATTTTTATAGAAAAATTTAACGAACTCACTGGATATGCGAAACTGACGCAGTTTCGTCCTATATATACACATATATTTCGTAATATATGTGTCAATTAAACAAAGTATTTTATATTGTTAAATTATTCTATATAAAAAACTTTTTACTTTGTGTTGTAGTGAGTTTCAAACCCACAGTCATACAACAGGCTAGAATTGTGTCGTTCTTAAACGAACTAGTTCAATTGAACAACTCACTCAATTGAACGATATGAATCATTCACCAATATTCGATCTTTTCGTTAAATCGTTCATTTCGTTATTTTTATTCATAGAACAATTGCATCTCAATACAATCCCAGCAAAAACTTTCCAAAAAGGTAAGCGGGTTTGTAATCAAGCATTTTGGGCAGAACGCATTCCTTACTAGATTACCTACTCGATTCTTTTAACAGGGCGTGAGACTAAAATAATTGATTCTTTAGAATTGATTATTTTTTTTACCGAAGAACCATTTACTTTATATTTTTATGAACTACATACATTTTTTAATAAAGAAATAGTTCCATTGTAAAACTACGAAGTACTTACACAAAAAAATAAATAAATAATTCCCTAGAAAAAATAAGAAGTACTTACATTAAAAAAAAAAAAGAAGTAGTTCCATAAGTAAATTCAACTTTTACTCACACGTGATTCTCCTAAGTCACTCAAATATAACGATCAAAACTCATACGGAAATAAAATCCTAAAAAGTGAAACATCGAATTGTTATGATAACATGGGTTTGTCATAATTTTGGAGCTATAAACCACGAAAATATAAATTTTTCAAAAAAAAGAACAATTCAAAAACAAAAATATGACTCACGCACAATCACCCTCGAAATTTTTTTTACACTCACTTACGATACCGTCAGTAATTTCAACTTCCACTCACAATTTTCTGCTCACGTGCGCTTCCCTAATTTATACCTAACCACAGTTTAACAAAATTTCTGTTTTTAGTATTATTTTCCTGCAAATAAAAATTTCTTTGAAAAAATATATGAGATAAATTCTTTAAAATTGTATAACTTCTTTTTTCAAAATTAGGAACTACTTCCAATAGCGTCCTTTTATTAAGAAAAAGTATATGATTACTTCTTGAGTACAAAAAGTTATACATATAAGTTAATAACATTGTTATTTTCTTTTAAGTAAATAATTACTTTGTTATTGAGTTCATGCTTTCTGGTTTAAATTTAAGGAATTGATTACAATACTACTTGCTTTTTTGACTCTATCGTTGGAATGAGTTTGGTATTGCAGTTACTAAATTTGGCAATGAGATATGTAAGCAAGTGTGGGCATCACCTTCTTTTTGGAATGTGTAATTTTTTCCTGGGATCAAATTGCTTGCAAGAGCAATTTTTTTTTTTTAGCAAATAGTAATAATACTAGGAAAAAACAATTAAAGTCATAGAAAGAATATGTTTTTTTACACAAAATAAATTAATGTTTGTTAGATTAGTTTCAAATTTATAACACTTTTTGTCTATGTACAGTAAAATCTGTGAAAAACTCGTAAAACATGAATAATGTAATAAATTGTCAAACGAACAGCACAGTTCACAACACGCAGCTCAATCACAGATCATAACAATAAAAAAACAGTTGAACGATTTGAACAAACTAGTTCACTGATTCGAATTGAACGACTCTACAACAGACTATAACTCGTAGCATCACCTCTTAGCGAGTTTTTCGTTGTATGTTTCACTGAATTAACGAAATTACAAAATAGTCAAAAAAGGTCGACATTTGCTAGGAAAAAATAATAAGAACGATAGTAAAAATTTAATAAAAAAAAAAAAATTAGTCTTTGGTAATTTTGCATATTGGATTGAAAAAAAATTATATAAAAATTGTGCAGTGACTTATTTTTAAGCTGTAGTCTTAAAAATATATGATTTTTATGTTATTTGGCTAAAAACATAGACATCCTTAAGAACACAAAGCACAAATCCTGAACCAGATGCGACTAATTTTTTTTTTTTGTAAGTTGCTTCATAAATAATCGATTTACAATATTAAGTTCTTAAAAATAAGTTTATCTGTTCTAATTTTAGTTGTAGACTTAGAAACAGATTTTGTAAGGTAAATTTCAAGTTCAAAATCATATTAAAACTAAAATGCTTGAATGGGGTAAATATGAATTTTGGACAGCATTTGCAGCACAAATTCACGATCATACAAATTACAAAAAATATGCTAAGGATATGTTTGAATAATGATAGATTTCAGTAATATATGAACGCAAAACGCTTACTTCATGACAAATAATAAATAATTAAAAAATATCGTAAATAGTAATTTGGAATGTGTAATATTACACCGATTTTTTGTTTGGTTTTTTTACTTTTATCTGGCGTTGGTCCAACATTGTAAATAAAAAGAAAAATGTATGCTGCAGATTTCATTGAAGTTTCATCAAAAATATGCTATCACTCATCGGTTATTTACAGGGACCGTAAAAATTATTCCTTTTTTCATAAAAGTCAGATGATAAAAGTTATTTTTTGATTTTTATTTTTTAGAGCAAAAATAAAAGTATTTTTTTGATTTTTATTTTTTCGCGCAAAAATTAAAGTTATTTTTTGATTTTTATTTTTTCGAGCAAAAATAAAAGTTATTATTTGATTTTTACTTTTTCGAGCAAAAGTTAAAATTATTTTTTGATTTTTATTTTTTCGAGCAAAAATAAAAGTTATTTTTTGATTTTTATTTTTTCGAGCAAAAATAAAAGTTATTTTTTGATTTTTATTTTTTCGAGCAAAAATAAAAGTTATTTTTTGGTTTTGTTTTTTCGAGCAAAAATAAAAGTTATTTTTTGATTTTTATTTTTTCGAGCAAAAATAAAAGTTATTTTTTGGTTATTAGCTTTGTTATTATGATTTTTCAGTGATGACAGATATACAGCAAATATTTTGCAATGTTATTTTTTGTGATAACTGTATTAATATATATTATTATACATTTTTTAAGTATCTACCTACAAGACAAATATCTCTATTTGTACGAGCAGTGCGCCAATTTTTGGAAACTAAAATCGTCATTTTTAAGACAAGAATTCTTCAAAAAAATCGTCATATTAAAAATGAGTTTTACTGATTATAAAACTCGAAAATATTACAAAAGGCAACCATAAAATTTATATATTATATGTATATATTTATATATTATATGTATATATGTATATATTTATATATTATATGTATATATTTATATATTATATGTATATATTTATATATTATATATATATAATATAACTGCGTTATTTGTTATTTATTCGTTATAAAAATAAAAATTTATAACTTATGGAATTTCAACTCAAGAAATTGAAATAAATATCAAAAATAACTTTTATTTTTGCTCGAAAACATAAAAATCAAAAAATAACTTTTATTTTTGCCCGAAAAAATAAAAATCAAAAAATAACTTTTATTTTTGCTCGAAAAAATAAAAATCAAAAAATAATTTTAACTTTTGCTCGAAAAAGTAAAAATCAAATAATAACTTTTATTTTTGCTCGAAAAAATAAAAATCAAAAAATAACTTTAATTTTTGCGCGAAAAAATAAAAATCAAAAAAATACTTTTATTTTTGCTCGAAAAAATAAAAATCAAAAAATAACTTTTATTTTTGCTCGAAAAAATAAAAATCAAAAAATATTTTTTATTTTTGCTCAAAAAAATAAAAATCAAAAAAAACTTTTATTTTTGCTAAAAAAAAAATAAAAATCAAAAAGCAATGCATTTTATTATAGACTAGTTCATAAGGATCAAAATGGTATACTTGAAACAGTTTTCCGACATTTACTTCTAATTGCTTTTTTTGTTTAAAAAATTGAAAATAACTGTTATTTTCGGTCCCTGGTTATTTAACTACGCTAAAGTGGAAATTTCTATTTACAATAGATGTACCTAAAACCAAAAAAGGTACCAGAAATGAATATATTAGTTAAATGATTGGTCTAAAACTTAATTAAAGATTACTGGCGAATAATAAAAAATATATTGTGGAAGCATATGTTTAAAAATGTTGCCTAATTTTGCTCGAAAATCCAGGAGTTGTTGAATAACTTCTCTTTTATTTATTTGTCGTAATATTTTGGAATATAGGCAAATTAGATGGAAGCAAAACAATAAAACCAATTATCTATCAATCAAATAGTTTTATAATTTAAGTTTTTCAAATATATAACGGTGATAATGAAAAATATCATATAATATAAAAATCGTTCCTATTATTTTTTCCAAGCAAATGCACCCACCTTATTTTACTAATTTGCCATTCTCGTTAATACAGTGAAACAAATTTTAAAAATATATATCTTAAGGTACTATTAGCGAGTAAATTTTTAAAAAATAGCCTTTTTAAATATTTTTTTTTTATGTTAACAATTTATTTTTGGAGCTAAATTTTTTTATATATGATAACTTAGGATCTATATTTTATAAAAAAAAATTTATTTTTTAATTATATTTTTTTTTCTCTAGTATAGAGGGCATTGAAGTCGACGTTAAAAAAGGCCCAAATCTGCGCAAATGATAGAGCCTATCCTATCCTATCTGAAAAAAAAAAAAATAAATGGCATTTTAATATAGACATATTTAGTTGTGCATCCCCCCACCAAAACCGGAAGTAAAGCTTTTTTTTTGCGCAAATTTGAAAATTTTCATTTCGAGAAAAACGCGTTTAAAGTTTTTTTAAATGAAATTTTACTTATATTTTTAAAATATTTATAGCTAAACTTTGGTTTAATTTTTTTTCTATTTTGAATTTTGACGTGAACTTTTAAATACATATTCTCGGCACATTTATTTACCCTTTTATGAAAAAAAAAATCGAAAAAAAAATTTTAACTCACTAATAGTACCTTAAATGAAATATCACTTAATTATGTACAATCTAACATTTAAAAAAAATTAAAAATCCATTTTATAACAAAGATTTGATCAAAATGCAAGATATCGTTCTTATTATTTTTTCCACCACTGTATATCATTGTATGGTGTACACTCTCAAAATGGAGAATGGAGTATTTTTGACAAAATAAAAATCAAATAATCTAAAACGTACACTCTAAAAAATGATTGTAAATTTACTACTATAAAACGAGTAAAGTTTTATGTATTATTACGCAAATTCGGTAAATTTATACATAAAAATGCGTAAAACTATTTTGCGCACACTTTCATATACAATAATACACGCTTACAGTAGTTTTACCCACTATGTGTTTACAATTAAACACATTATGTCTAAAATTAGTATTCATTTGTTAAATAAAATTTTTACTCACAAAGTTTGTAAATATACTAACTTGTAGTAGTAATAAATACTCAGCATTTTTTAATTGAAAAAAAAAAATTCAAAAAGAAAAAAAAAAAAGAATAAATAAAACTAAAAATTATTAATTATTGTGTGTTTTTTTTTGTGTTACTAAATAAATTAAAATGTATAAATGTAATATTTGTGATTGTGTTATAAAAAACTTGGTAATGTACCAAAATCGCTTATACATCCATAAAAAAAATAGAAACGGAATTTTCAAATGTTTGCAGCCTTATTGTGGCAAACTATTTTCAAAATATAATGTATTCTTTTAATTTATAACATTGCATTGTATATAAACAGAACCTTTTATATATTGATTGTTAAGTTTTTTTTTATAACGAATTATTAATAAAACTCATACTAAAAACAATTTTTTTTCTTTTTTGGGCTGTTTTTTTTTTTTTTTTACCACAGCAATGGTTAATATTTTTTTTTTTTTTTTTTTTTTTAAAAAGAGAGGCAACACTCAAGAAATACTTCCTATATTTAGTGTGTTGCTTTCTTTGGAAAGGGATAGTATAGAGATGAAAGGTGGGGAAAGATGAATGGCTTCAGACATGGCAACACTGTAATTGCGCGAGATGATAAGTCTTAGAACAGTTGTTGCTCGCCACCTGATGGAGAGTTGGCGAACTTATTGAAGCTTTTTGGTTCATAGCCCTGATTCATTATTTTACTTCGGTGGGGTTAATTGCTATGGGAACACCGAAGGTGGACATTGCGATACGTATGAGGGATAGAAAAAACTCATACATATTATATACGCCTTTTTGGGGATTTTTACGCATATAAATATGTATTTTTACGCTTATAAACATGTATTTTTACGCATTTTATACGTATAATTGCACGCAAATCATGTTTTTTTACACGAAAATTTGGTAAAATTACTCATTTATTTATAAATTTTATCAAAATTTTACGCACTTCCATTGTAAATTTACCAACTTTGTGTTCACCAACTTACTCGCAATGTGCGTATTTTTTTCATTTACACACATAGAGTAAATTTACCCAACTTATAGTAGGAGTATAGTTTTCTACTATAAGTTGGGTAAAATTCAACAGAAATTAATTAGAGTGTAGATAAAATCGATATATGGCACAACATCAAAGAACAATGGTTAAAGCACTACTATTTTAATGACCGCAGCTGTTCATTAAAAGAAAACGATACAATGTGGTTTTTACAAAAATTTAAAAATAAATTTTAGTGGTTTTTTGGTTGGGCTTTAAAAATCTTGACAAAACATATTTTTTCTTGATTCTTGACGAGCATTAACAATTATTGAAAATCAAGCGAAATCATGGCCGTCTGGCAACCCTAGAAGTGGTTAAAAATCGACGCGGAAATTCGGCTTTATCGAGGTAAAACAACGCCAAACACTCTATTTAAACATCTTCACGACGCTGCTTTTGTTCTGTTGTGAGCAAACGCGGCACCCATCTTGCGCACAGCTTTCTCATCTTCCAATTTTCGGTCAATATGCGAAATGAAATGCTTATAATTTCAGTCAGCTCACACTCCTTTAGCCGACGATCATCCAATATTATTTTGTGGATTTTATCAACCGTTTCTGGCGTGGACACCTCAATTGGTGGACCAATAAGGTGTTCGTCTTGGCAGCTCGTATAGCCAAGTTTAAACTCTATCAACCAATAGAAAGAGCAGACTCCCTCAGAGTAGAATCTACCTCGGCTTTAACATTAGACCTTCCAAATGAAAGTTTTGACTTACATAACGGTGACCAATTATTTCCATTTTACAAATTTACTGAAATCGTTTATTTGTGATGACTCAAAAAAAAAAAAAAAAAATCCAAACAACGTGGCGCCTTGAAACTTAAAACACTTTTTAAACTACTGCCGCCATCTATACGTCAGGGTGGTTAATTTTGGGACCGCCCTCGTTAAATTAAATGAAATTTTGTTAAACAAAAAATAATATAAATCATTAAATAAAAGCAAAAAACAGCACTACACCACTTTTTGGTTAATGAATATATTGAAATAGCAGTAACGGCCGTTTCATTTTCGTTAATAAAATCGGTATTTTTGGACGTAAACGTAAATAAAGCGCTAACCGAACTGATAAGTGTATTTTAATGGTAACAACTTATAAATTCAGTAAGTATAACGATATTTACATTAGATTTCTGCATATTTTGGTTGTTGCAACTAAAATTCAGTTGAACTAACCGAATTTTGTTGTGAAAACTATTGTTCAATTGTTAATTCAACTGAAATTTAGTTGCAACAACCAACATTTTCAGAAATCTAATGTTAATATCGTTGTACGAACTGAATTTATAAGTTGTTATCATTAAAATACAATTTTCAATTCGGTTGGCACTTTATTTCTCTGTGTGCACCTATAACATCGTAATAAGACACCATTAGTAAAGTGAGTTTTTTTTTAAACTAAAATTAACCTTTAACAGTTATTAAGGGTCTCTGTTTGTCCAACCCACTGAAACTCGCAATAGCCGAATTTGATCGTAATCAATAAAAAAGTAAATTTTGAATTTTTTGTTAGTTACGGACTTTTAGATTTTAGGTGACGATATGTTACTATTTTCCTTTTCATATAACATCTGGACTTGTACAAGCTTTGCTTTTGGCCAAATTTTAAATTTTAAGATAATTTTTATTTTAATCTATAATCTTAACAATTTACTAGTGCGTTTAGTAAGTTCTATTTTTTAAAAACTGTTAATCAATATTTTTCCTTTACTAATTTTTTTTTTTTTTCGCATTAGTCTGTTAATAAATTGTTAAACCATTTAATATTTCATTATTTTCTTTTATGATCCGCATTATTATATTTTGTATTTTGCGCAGTAAATTTAAATAACAATCAAAAGTATTCATAATAAATACACTCAAAAAAAAAAAAGTCCGTAAAGTTGGCAGATTCCTTGCATCAAAATTTCTAATATCTGCAAAAGTGTTGTGCTGAACATCAGTGAGCTGATTTTTAGCAAAAAATCAGTAAATTCAGTAACATTTTTTGTCTGACACTTAGTTCAATGCAAATTAAAATCGACTTGTTGAAATCAACTACATTTTTTGATAGAGCTTAGTAGATTGAAGAAAACTAAAAAACTTAGTATAACATTTTTACTTTAGTTAATTTATTTTGCTGAAATTTAAATCTATTTTTTGTGTGATTGTTTTAAAATATATATAAAAATGTCAGGACTAGCACATCGTTAACATAATGCAAATAAATAAAAAATATGGATTTAAACAAAATATTTTATTAATAACATTAACCCTCTAACTTGCAAACGATGTTTTGCAACGAAATTCATACCATATGCTCCATTCGAAAACCAAATAAGTTCTTCAACAAAATTGTTTATCGTTGCCTAATTTAGGCGATATGAGCCAAAATGTTTTAGGGTTCATTTTGAAAACTAAAGCATATAAAAAGAGAAGTTTTGAACAAAAATTATTTCTATTACCAAGATATAACCACACTCCAAAAACTATTTTTTTCTGCTCTTATTTAAGAAGATATCACGATTTTCGCTTTTTGGAAAAAGCGAAATTAAGCGAAAAGGTATTGAAACTTCAATTTATATTGTTTAAGCTTCAACGCTTTGCTATTAATTCAAAATTTCATAAAAATCCGTCTATAAGTTTATAAGTTACGACGATGTCCTTTAGAGGAATCCTGATAAAAGCCTGTGAGTCCTTGGACTAAATTAAGGACTTATTATTAAAGATAAAGCTTTAATCTTACTTATATTTTATTGTAAAGAGTTTTTAGTATATATTTTTATTTTTTTTAAAAATAATTAGTTTTTAAAATTCCAAACCGTGGACGGAACATGAAATATTTCTTCGCAAAATATTTAGCAAATTTAGTTTTCTATCGGAATATATTAATTTCTAAGTATAAAACGCTCATTTGACGCATTTGTGGTAAATTTTATGAAGGCTGTTCTGAGGCAGCCTTACCTGTTAGAGGGTTAAGAATAAAACATAATAACTCCCAATTACCCGCCCTAACAAAGAAAACACAACTAATTTAGGGAAAAAATGTTCTTTATTTCTCAACATAATCTCGTTTTAGCTCGATACACTTTTCCCAGCGATATTCAAGAGCTTCAATACCCTGTTTGTAGTAACAACTGTCTAGCTCCTTAAAATAATTATCCACCGCAGACTCCACCTCTTCATTGTTATCAAATATTTTACTACCGAGCCATGCTTTCAAGTTTGTAAATAGAAAATTATCCGAAGGAGCTAAATCTGGCGAATAAAGTGCGTGATTAAACAATTCAAACTTTAATTCATTGGTTTTGGCTATCGCAATAGTGGACGTGTTAACTGGTGCATTGTCTAGATGAAACAACACTTTCTTTTTCGCCAAATGTGGACTTTTTTCCTTATTTTTAACATTTAAACGCTGCAATAAGTTAGAATAATTTTCGCCGTTGATTGTTTTTCCTTTTTGTAGATAATCAAAATAAACAGACTACCACGCGCATTCCAAACAAACAGACGCCATGACCTTGCCTACAGATGGAACTGTCTTCGCCTTCTTTGGACACGATTTTCCCTTTTCCAGGCCACTGCTTCGACTGTTCCTTTGTCTCAGGTGTGAAATAGTGGACCCATGTCTCATCCATGTTTACGAATCGACGCAAAGATTCGGCTTTATTGCGGTGGAACATCGCTAAACACTATTCAAACATCTTCACGACTCAGTTTTTGAATTTCATTTGAAATTCAAAATATATTATTTGTAATTAGTTTACTTTTGGAAACTCAAAAATAATATTAAATCCTGGAACATCAATTTAAACTCAGAAATTTCATATAAATTTTTAATCGTGTTTTCTTAATCTTAAACAGAATTTTCTGAATCATTAATTGTAGGCTTGGGCATTTTAGGTCTTTCTAAAGATCGCTCTTTACAGTTCAGCTCCTTTCAATGAACTAGTTCGCTCTTCTAGTTCAACAGCTCTTTATCCTACATTGAGCTGTGCGACACGAACTATTTGAAGTGAATTGAATCAGCTGATGCGAAAAAAAATGTGTAAACAAAATGTGTAACTGTGAAAGGCGTGGTAGAGAAGAATGAGTGTATTTTCTAAAAATCATAACTACATTGCAAATTTTCAATTTTTTCTGAATCAGACTGCGCAGTTTCTGGTATTTAACCTTCGTCAGTGCCCCTGTTTTTTTGAATTTTTTTGAATAATGTAATATTTGTTATGTTTTTATTTGTTCGATTGTGGCTATATGAAATTTTCTGCGCAATCACTGACCGTGGTATTCATAAACTGATTTCTAATGCCACATGCACTCGCACTACACGTTAGACAGAGCGCTTTAGCCCTCTGAGCTATCGTCAGGTCGAGTTTTTGTTGTGATTAAACTTAGTTTTATTCAATACACGGTGTTTTTGTTCTTGCATACATAATCTCAGAAGTACAACTCCAACAACACAACAGTTCTATTTTTAGAAACTTACCTCATTTTAATGTCCACTGTTTTCCCATATGTTGTAAGTGATGCCATATCTATGATATATTCTTTGTATATTCGATAGATGGCGCTTACGTAGTTAGGGAAGAATTGCCAGAGAGCAAAGTTTGATTTTTGTTTGAGTTTGAATTTTAACGTCTTTTTCAGACAATTGCAATTAATACTATAATTAATATGCAATTTTATTTAATTTAATTGTGAAAGGAGTGGTAGAGAAGAATTTTGTTGAAGAACTTATTATTTTTTTTTCGAGTGAAGCACATGGTAGGAATTTCGTTGCAAAACATTGTTTGCCAGTTGGAGGGTTAATCTTCCATATCTTTTAAACGGCTTAAGCTACGACAGTCAAAGCACGGTTCAAAAAGCTGTATTCAAAACACTGTTTTTTTTTAATTTTTTGAAAATATATATGTTAACTATCCCTATCCCTATGCTGTGTCCAAATCCCAATTCCCTATATGAATAGAAATATGAAAAAATTTAACTAAAAAGCCAATAACTCAGGAACATGCAGGAGTACCACATAGTGATTTGGTAACGGTATAAAAGAATAATTTATAATTAACATATATTTTTTTTAAAAATTTTAGAAAACTAGGTTTTAGAAATACAGTTATTTTAACCACGGACTTAAAAAAAATTAATATTTCCGTCAAAAAGTGCATTATTTTTGTGTACTAGTAAAACCACAACTTCAATAGCTTTAAAATGAGGTATCAGTGACACTGGTAGCTATTTTTGCAACTAATTTTGTAAAACTTCTATTTTATTTTCCACCATATCTTTTTTTCTACCATATTAAGTGTATTTTTTTTCCAGATTTTTATCCATAACTTTGGATCCCGTAAGAGCTCCGCATAGGGGTTTGAGAACGGCATAGTGAAATACATTATACGTTGAACCTCTATTATACGGGCCTCTATTAACCGGGTACATCTGTTAACCGGCATGCTGGTGGTTTGATTTATACCTCTATTATTCGTGTTTACCTCTGTTATCCGTTCTATTAATTTTTTTCCCTCTATTTACGGAGCTTCACCTCTATTATCCGTGCATCACACATATTTATTTGCTTGTTTTTTCTTTTCATCTACATACAAAGAGTTAAAATTCGTGAAAAATAATTAACTTCTATTAACCGGGTTTTCGATTATCCGTGCTGAGTCCGGTCTCGTGCAACCCGGATAATCGATGTTCAACTGTAATTAACATATATTTTTTTGAAAATTAAAAAACTATTTTTTTAAATACAGTGTTTTAAACCGCGGATTTTGAAAAAAATGCATTTTACCTATTAAAAAATATTTTTTTTTTTTATTTTATAAGACAACAGTGGCTTTAAAAGGATATGTATATTAGAGTGATAACTTTTTTTGGACAACATTCTCCCCAGGGGTTTTCTAATGGCAAATATTGTATTAATGATAAAAAAAACTATTTTAGTTCAATTTGGTAAAATAAAACCTTACGCACCGACAGCGATTTCTAAAATGCCTTTAATATATTTTTTTAAAATTTTTTTTAATAACAATTTTTTTAAAATATGGTTTATACATATGTAAGTATGTAAACAAATAATAACAGTAAAAGATTAGGTTCAAAGTACGCGATGTTTTACAAAGCGGATATATATCTTGTACTATTTTTATTCCACGTTCCGCACAAATATTACAGCGTTGTTGATTTGGAATTGTAGATGGTGTAGGTACCCAATGTCTGAGGTACCATTTTTACCAAACCGATTTAATTTTTTGTTTTAAACTACTACAACCAATATATGAAAATGACAAGAATTGTCATGAATTTTTATTAAAAAAAAAAAAAAATTAAATAAAAAATGTGAAAACAGATTTTTTTTTTTATATAAAAAACTGCAAAAAAAAATAGCGGAAATTAAAAGCAAATTTGGAAGAAAACTATTCCATTGACTCGAAAATGGACTTTTGAAATCAGCATGCCTTAATTATATAGATATGATGGTCAGACGTTGAGGCATCAAAAAAAGTTTTTTTTTTTTAACTTTGTTTGATTCAAAACTTTAACGCGTTTGGTGCGTAACCTTTTTTAACGATAGCGAAAAACTAAAAACGCAGTTCTTAATATTTGTCCATGCCCTACACGATTTTGTCTGGGGAGATTTGATATTTGCAAAAAATGCAAAAAGTTATTACCCTAATGTATATATCACATAGCTTTAATCGTTTAAAAGATATAAACGATTATGTGCTACTGCTTTTATGAAATTTTTAAATTTTTTCATATTTTAAAACGCGATGTTTCCACAACCGTTAGAGCTACAACCCAAAGCTTGTACGATGACATATTAATATATATGTCATACTAAGTTTGAAGCAGGTAGAGATTGAAAATGGGATATTTTTTGATGGTTTTATATGGAATGCGTCTTTAGACTTTTTAAATTTTTTATATATTTTTTTTTGAAAAGGATAAAAAATTATTTTTTTTTTAATAATTATTTGGCAACTCTGTATAACAATTTGTTGTCAAGATGCTGAATTATTTAAGGGTTTTTAAAGCGCTTAATTATCTTCATCAATTAAATAAATATAGCCATTTAAAAGTACTGGGTTGAAAACGAAACTGTTGGTCTATAATGAGTTAAAAATGTTTAGTAGATCTCTGACGTATTCATAATGGTTTTACTTTTTCTTGGAATTTGAAAATTATTAAGAACAATTCTTTTGTATTGTAGGTTCACTTGCAATTAAAATTTAATTGTACCTATTAAATTTATTGTATTTTTAATATTTATTTTTTTTATTAGTACAATTAAATTTTAATTAAAAATGATCATACAATACATACTCTATAAAATAAAAAGACATAAATTGCCGACGGTTTGAAAAATCAAGCACTGGTAAATCACTTTATATTTAGTACCATTAGCATAAACTCAAATTAAAGCACTGGCAAAGCCCTTATTTACAACGCTTTCCCAACATTGACAAAATGTGCTTTGCCAGTACTAGATTTATAAAATTTACAACCGTAAAAAAAAATTAAAGCAATGGCAAAGTCTTGATTTAGAACGATTTGCCAATGTTAATACAAAGTGCTTTTAAAGCACTAACTTAAAACAATGTACGACAATTTGTTAAAAAAAATAGTAAAATTGTGTTTTTTTATGTTTGTGAAAAATCTTTTTTTATACCAACTTTTTTTTGATTTTCTAGCATTGGCAAGTTACTTCCAGTAAACGTTATGCCAGTGCTGGCAAACTACCCAAACAAATTTAAAAACCGCACCTAAATTAAAAAAAGCACAAAAATTTAAAAAATAGAAAAAACCGCTAAAATTAAAAAAAAATCGCCTAAAATTTGAGAAATCGTCAAAATTTAAAAAAATCACGAATAATTGCAAAAAAATCGCCAAAATGTCAAAATTAAAAAAAAAAAAATAACGAGCAAAATTTAATTTTTTCACTTTAAGCTAATTTTTTTGTTTTAATCTTAG
Source organism: Delia radicum (assembly GCA_021234595.1). Taxonomy (NCBI): domain Eukaryota; kingdom Metazoa; phylum Arthropoda; class Insecta; order Diptera; family Anthomyiidae; genus Delia; species Delia radicum. The sequence continues at coordinate 225,355,527 of CM037852.1, read as the reverse complement.
AGATTTTTTTTAAAAATTTTAGCGATTTTATATATTTATTTTTTAATTTTGACGGTTTTTTTTTCTTAAAATTTTGTCATTTCTTCATTTTAATATTTTTATTTATTTTTTAATTTTTTATCATTATATGAAAAACAAAAAAATTTTGGGGTTCTGTGAACTAGTAGAATTGTCTCAAGGGGTTTTATATGTTAATTTGAAATGAATCCAACAAAAACTTCACGTGATATTCGAAAAATTGTTTTTTGAGATCAAAAAAATTACGTATAATTTTATAACTAGTATAAGAAATATATTAGAAAAACGTCAAATTGGGTACTTTTTTTGACCCCAATTTTTAACCTCTAAACTTGAGATTACGCACACTTAGGAAAATATGTAGGTAAACACCACTGCAAATGTAGTTAAAAAGAAACTTAAAGAAAGGACGACTTACATTTCATTAAATTCAACTAACATTATTGTCATTTGTTTTTTAATGTTAAAAAAATGACTGACAATTGTAGTAAAAATTAACCACATATGTTAGTAAAAAACAAACATTTATTTTTTTTTATTTTTTAAAATAACAAAAAACTACAGTAAAAATGATTGTAAAATCATAAAACAGTCATTTGATGTGGTTTGTTTTTTTAAATGAATTACAAGGTTAGTAAAAAATGTAATTTTTTCTACAAATGAATAACATTTACATTAAAAATAAAGAAACTGTATTACAACCTAAACAACTACATATTTTTAAAGCAGAAGTTCCCTGAGCGCTCCTAAAAAAAAAAATACGTGTCTAATGTATTTTTGTCCTGCACAACATTTCCAAGTTTTATTAAAATCTGTGAAAGTTTTTTTTTTTTGTAGACCGCTGAAATTATTGTAAAACAAATACTTCCGAAACATTTTTTGGAAACTCGTCTCCAAAAAGTGTTCTGCTAAAAATTTATTTACAATTCCTCGGTTATTCAGTGGTACGGCAGTGCTTGATTTTTTTTGTACACCTGGCAGTTTTTGAATGCGAATTTTTATAAAAATAAATCCATTTTAAAAAGAGGAAACATTTTAAAAGTCTGATTTTTTTTTTTACAAATTTTTCTTTATGATTTGGAATCTAACCCAATGTTGTCCCGTCCAAAATTTGACATTTTGGTATTCTAAGAAGCACCCTACTACACACTTTTGAAAACATCGAAACATTGCAATTTTTTCAAGTACTTACCCTCTTTAAAGTAGTCAGTCGGTGAATATTTAATACTTATTTATTTTGGCTAACTAACTAACTAACTAACTATTATTGTTGTAGTTTTGCTTACCTCTTTTCACTTATCTTATAAAATTAAACAAACAACAAATACCATAAAAAATAAATAAATTCTACTACCTACACGTGTCTGTTTTTTTCTATTTCTGCAAAATCAAGTGTAAGTTCAGGCTAAAATTGTTAATAAAAATTATTGACATGTAAACATTTGAAATCAAAACTTGTAAAATTGGATTCGAATAAGACATGTTCGATTTTTTTATATTTTATTTTAATTGAGCTTTCTATTCTCTACACTGAGAGAATTATCTTCAGTTCAGTAATGAATTTTTTCATAGCTTTAATGAAATTTGTCACTGAAACTCGTCCATTGAAACTTTTCGTAGAATCTATTAAACTGGTTTTATTAAAGTCAATGTTTATGAAATGTTTGTAGAATAAATGAAAATCAAGTTTGATATAATTTTTATTAAAAATAAAAATTATGTTTTTTCGACCTTTAATTGTGCAATGAAAATTATTCAAGTTCGAGGCCATACTCTATATTTCTTTATTTGGATATTGTCCTAACAAATAATCTATAGAGTTTTTGTTTTCAAATTTATTCTTTGACCCTTTCAGGAATGTGTAGATAGATCTATTTCGGAAATTTTGTAGGTTCCCATCCGTTTTGAAATAAGTGACAATCCCATGCAAACATCAAACATTCATATAACCTAGTTATCCCACTAAATGAAAATCTTCATAAAACTAATAAATCATTCCGACAATGAAGCGTTTACAAAATTTATGAAACAGTTTCATAAATTTTTTTAATTTTAAGAAGTTTCATTGAATTAATAAAACTGTTCATGAATGTCTTAAAAATACATTGGACTAGGACAATGAACCGATTCATAAGATTGAAAAACAATTTCATTGAAGTCCAAAATTAATAAAAGGCTATATTGAAATAATTTATAAAATATGTTGAACACTTGAGAATTAAATCTTAAAACTAAAGTTTGAAATGTATGAAAATTAATGAAATTATGAAATTTTATGAATAAGTAAAAAAATTATGTCTGGAATAATTTCATAGCTCTAAATTCATTAAATTTATGAATAGATAACTTATGAAATCGAATGCATTGGAACTATGAAATTTCATGATAAAAGTTTATGAAAAATGTCTTAATATTAATAAAATGTTTTAGATATAATAAAATTCTTCATTGAATCTACGAAAACAACTCAAATTCTTAATTGAGCATTAAGAATTTAAAATAGAAAATGGTCGATAAAAAACATTTTTAAAACAACTCAAATTCGTTTATTACGAATTTCAGTCGGTTGGTACAACGGAACATTAATTTTCACAACAAATTTCGGTTAATTCAACTGAATTTTAGTTGCAACACCCAAAATATTCAGAAATCTAATGTAAATATCGTTGTAGTAACTGAATTTATAGGTTGTTACCATTAAAATCCACTTTTCAATTCGGTTGGCACTTTATTTCTCTGCGTGTATAAATTAATGCTGTATTAAGAAATGTTTGTAATTGTTTTTTAATCGAAAAACGCTCTAGTGGAAATATTAGCAAATAAAGTCGAAACTTTGACAGAATATAAATCCTTGACAACTGAAGATATTTTAAAAATTTTGTATAATTTTTTGACAAATCTTGAATCGCAAATCTATAAAATTTTTATTTTTTTTAAGTTAACCGAATTTTAATTTTTTTTCGGAAAAAAAATCGTGGTTTTTTAACATTGTTTTAAATTGTCATGTGGTAACCCTGACATTATAATTTTTTGAATTGTGTTACTATTTCAATAAGAACTAGACCTTTTTTATGTTTTGAGTAAAAAATCGAATAAATTTGGACATATTTATGAATTTGTGAATTTGAAAAATTCATGATCCAATAGGCCAGATTTTTAAATTACATACAACCGGTTTCTTATGTAAATGTAAAAATTTTGCCTTTTATACAGTCTGCGAAAGAACCAAAGCATACAAAATGATCATTTATTTGGCTCCTTTCACGATATACCTAATGAAGAAAGATTAAATGGCAACATAAATACATTTGATGAATGGTAAAATTGTTACCGTGGATTTTTCAAAAAATTTTCTATGTAAAACGAAAAAACCAAAGCATGCTGGCCAAAAACTTTTCCTTAGAAGTCAAACAAAAAAAAAAAAAAAAATTAACCAAAATAGAGTCTCTTGAAATCAAATTCCTTAACAAAAACTAATAAAAATTAATACAAAGTTTAATATAAATTCAAAAATGGAATCGGCATACTTTTTGAGTTCTGAGGCTGAAATAAATATTTTAGTATGCAGTAAATGCAGTCTCACATTCAAACAAATATGGAAAGATAACAAAACTGGTAATTTGTTTACAAAAAAATCCTTAAGGATGTAGAAAGGACGAAAGTTTTAGAAGAGTTGAAAATCAAACTGTGAGAAAAGCCATCAAAATAAGAAAATTATCCAACAAAATCAAATGTCTACATTAAGGCCGACCCTCAATGTATGAGAAAATTGAAAACTCATCTGTTTCCAAATCGTAGACCAGTTTTGTGTGTGGTTAGAGTAAAAAAAAAAATAGACAAAAAGATGAGCTCGATCAGTTGCAAATTGCCGAGGCGCACGCGCTTTGAACTTTGCGAGAACGAAATTGGGACAAAATGGAAAGAAATACGCTCGTAACTACTCAGGAGTCACCCATAGAGAGGTAAACTCTTTGAGCAATCCCCATTATTTTTGTCTCGAAAATATTTCTCTACACTGAGAGATTTCTCTGCAAGATATCAATGAATTTTTTATTAGATCTATGAATTGTCACTAAAACTCGTCCATTAAAACTTTTCATTAAATTAATGCAGTTTTTCATAAAATTCTATGAAACATTTTATTTTAATTACTAAAAATTTCATACGACTAATGAAAAAGTTTCATTAAATATAGTTTCATTAAAACTATGAAGCTATTTCATAAAGTTTAAGAAATTTTTCATTCACATTGTGAAGAAAACTTCATCAGTTTAGTATAAAAATTTCATTAAAACTCGTCAAAGGAATTCTCTCTGTGTAGAACAAACTTACCCTCCATCACCACCACTTCAGAGGGTCGGTCCCCATACAAAAAAAAATTTAATTTTCACTAAAATTATTACAAAAAATGCAAAATGGTTTATTGATATTATTAATATTAACATAATTATTAATGATTTATTATTTAAAATATGTTTTTTTCCGGATGTCGTTAACCTGTCCTGTGGTGTCAAATTCGGACAATATTTTTGGGATATTTTTCAAATCTCACATTTCAAGTTTTAAAAAATTTCCTTCAACAATATTAATATACAATAAAAACCAACTTCAATCACGAAAACCACCGATTCAATAACTTCAATTGCTGAAATTTCGCCAACAACGAAAATTGCTAATTCGTTTATAAATTGATAGCATTTCAATTATTTTGTAATTAAATAATAACACATTTGATTAAAAATTTATCAATATTGCATAATTTCTAGTGTCCGACCGAACAGTTCGTCCAGAAAATGCATTTGGTCTGTATTCGGTATTTTAAAGCATTATGGACAAATTTGGCGGATGGAAAAATGTTTATTGGACTGATTAGATGCTTGGAGTGTCAAATTTGAAGAAAAGTCTGTAGTTAAGCAATGAATTCACTGTTCGGCCTCAGAAAGTTCGGCCAAATTGAAATTAGTTCGGCGGCCGAACTCTTAACTTTATAGCTAAACTTTGGCTTTTCTCTTAAATTTTATACACAAAATCGAATTAAATCGGCTCAACAAACATGTTTCCTATACCAAAATTTGTCATCTTTGCCTCTAGATATCAGAAAACCGACAAAATATAGGTTTTTGGCCGAACTGTTCGGTCGGACACTAATAATTTCTCAAAAAGTAAAAAGCAATTGGATTTGGATAAAGTGTTGTTGCCATACCAAATGTTTTTTTTCTAGCTTAAGTTTTATAACATTGAATTTAAACCAACATGAAATTCTCATTTAGTTAGCAGATTTATTTATACTTAATGTGAACAAATTCACACAGAAATTAGATTTTTTCTTTCTATTTGAAGCGTATCGACTATGGTAATTTTTTTTTTTTTGATTTTTTTCTTTGCAGCCTTTTTGATGAAATGGGAGTATTTTTTTTTTTGTTGGAAATAATTTTTAATTTATTTTCTGCATTTTCTTTTGATTTAGAAATTTTTTAATTTTAATTAATTTAAATTATTTATTACTAATGCATAAAAATTTATAAAAAAAAAACAACTTCATAAATATTACAAAAAACGACAACAATGTGTTGATAATGTTTGCTTTTGATCTATAATATAAAAAACTGTAAAGCAAATTCCGAATTTGAGCAAATATTTAATTGATTCAATTAATTTTTAATTGACAGCTTTTAAAATTTTTAACAAACCCACTTAATTGAAAAAAGTAGAGAAATATTATATTCTGAGTACTTAAGACAATTTTACTGTAACTTTTTAATCAGAAAAAAATATATTTACGTGCTGGGAAAAATTTAAATGTTTTTATACACAAAAAATTATTACTTTAACAATTTTTAGTCGATTTTAACAAACAAGAACTCTATTTACTCTATATTAAAAAATCATTCAAGAAAAATATGAAGAATAAGAAAAATAAAGAATAAAGTTTCAAATAAAGTATAGGAAAATAAAGAAGCCAAAGTTGCAAAAATTAATAAAAAAAGTTAAAAATTTTAAATATTTTGTATAATATTTAAACATGGGTTTGTTAAAATTATAAAATTTTTTTATGAACGAGAGAGCCCCCGCTGTCCAAAATTTGAGCTTGACGTACAGAGCTGTATAATATCATAAAATTTCAGTGCATATCTCTCGAGTGGCCAATATGGAGCCGCGATTTGAGATACTACTTTCAGAGACGCTTAAAAATATGTGAAAGATGGACGGAATCGGCTTGAAAATTGGCACACGGAGGGTTTTGGGGTTACTGCGCTCATATCTGGCATCAGATTTTTAAAATTCAAAATGGCTGATGAATAGCGGATGATTTTTTTTTTTAAATGTGACCGGTTTTGTTGTATATTACTAAAGGTAAAGCTGTTGTGGTACACTGAGATAAATATCTTCACTTCAATAATGAATTTCTTCATATCTTAAATGAAAATTTGTCTCTGGAATTCATCGATTGAAACTTATACTCATAGAATCTATGAAACAGGTTTTATTAAAGTTAATGTTTTTGAAATGTTTGTAGAATTAATGAAAATCTTTATAAAATTAATGAATCATTCCGACAATGAAACGTTAATAGATTTTTTAATATTAAGGAGTTCCTTGAATTATTAAAACTCTTCATGAATGTCTTGTAAAATACATTGGAACTACGCCAATGAACGGCTTCATATGATTTTTTTACTACTTATCTGCGTAGTAGAGTGGACGTATATACACGTCTTACGCAACAGGATATAGTTTTGATAAAACGTATATATACACTCAGATAACTTTTGCTGTAAATGTTTGTAGTTGTTTGAGTTGTAATACAGTATCTTTATTTTTAAGTGAAAAAACAGTCTTTGGTAGAAGAAATTTCAATTTTGACGTCATTTAGAAAAACAAACCATAGTTCATTTAGAAAAACAAACGTACATAGTTCATTTAGAAAAACAAACCACATCAAATTGCTGTATTATGATTTTACATTCATTTTTTACAGTTTTGTTTAAATAAAAAAAACTACTGTATAAATTGAATGTAAAATCATAATACAGTAATTTTATGTGGTTTGTTTGTTGTCTACATTTCATAGAAGTTCAAAACTTGTATTAATTTTACATTGAAAAAAAAAAAACTTAATGAAATTATGAAATTTTATGAAAAAATAATAAAAATAAGTCTTTGAAATAATTTCATAGCTCTAAAGAGAATTTTCATTAAATTTATGAAGAGATAATGTATGAAATCGAATAAATTGTTTTTTCGAAACTATGAAATTTCATGAACTATAGTTTATGAAACATTTCTTAGATATAATGAAATTGTTTCATTAATATCATGAAGGATAATTTTTTCAGTGTAGGAAAGTCAAAGCTTTAAATTTGGTCGCTAATATTTCAACTAGAGGGCGACAATTTTATAATAAAACAATGTTCGATATATTTGCAAGTTTTGGTTGAAAAATGTACAGCGAATCTATGACGTGTCCTTAATAAGTCAATAAAAACTTTCAATGGACAAGTGTCAGCTGCATTTATAATTGATAACATGTATATAATTCTCTCGGTGTAGCCACATACAATAACATTTTATTTATTGTACCTACCACCCATATCAAAGAGTATATGCAAATAGAGATACTACACGCCTCTCAGCAACAAAATACCGAACTCGGGCAAGCAAATTAAAACATTTTTATTTCACTAAAAAATAATTACAACATGTTGTTAACAAATTGTTGCTTAAAACACTCACTTTTGTTTTGCCTATATTTTGTTATTTTCTATTAAAATTTAATGTATTTTAATAAAATGTATTTTAATTTTATCGTTAAAATTTTAATGAAATAAACATTTTATTAAATTATAATTGAAAAACATTAAACAACCCAGCAAAAAAATTGCGAAGTAGTTCAAAAGAAACAACATTTTCATTACCCACAAAGTGGCTACTACTACTGATTTTTCTGATCTAATGCTGGACTTTTAGTTCAGTTGCTAAACTTAGCATATAATGTCATTATATACAAGGCTAACTAGTAGAAATGTCACGAATGTTCGGTTACAATTCGGTATTTAACATACTCGAATGGAATCGGGAGTTTGTGTCTTTTAACAACTATTTTTTTTTTTATCTAGATGTCGCTTTGAATTTGTGTTTTCTGACCTTTAAATTTGAAAAACAATGATTACAAAATATCAGACTTAACAATAGTTTTATTCCTTTTCAGTTGAACGAAAAACTATTATTTCGCTTTGTTTTTAAAGCTAGACAGCTGCTTAAAAGTTTTTTTTAATTTTAACCGTTTAAGCACTCTTACAAATCCATATTATCACTCGGTAAACCAGATGTGGCTTGGCATCACACCTTAACCACTAATTAAAAATAACAAATTAAGTCATATGAAAAAGGACACCCAAAAATACAATCTTTCATAACCTTACACATAGTACTTTTAATAAAGTGAAGTTTGAGGAATTTGAACTACCTCCGTCCTATGACAACCCCATGTTAAAATCATGCGTGTTTCACCTCAATTTGCACTACATCTGAATCCGTACCCAGCAAAATAAGAGCTGAGGAAGAAGTAGTAAAAACACCACATCTACTGAGTCGGATGTGGTGCAAATTTAGGTGAATCATTAATGATTTTAACATTGTCGTGTCATTGGGCGGATGGAGTGAATATATTACTTCTTTAATAGCATTTTAAACAGTGCATGGATGCTATTTTTCAATAGTTCATGGAAGGTCTTTTTCAAATATATATTAACATTTTTATTTAATAAAAATGTGCAGCATACTTTAGGGACGTATCTTTAAATATTAAAAAAAAAACTTTTGGTGCCAGCGAGTATTGAACACACGAATCTGAGTTACGATCTGCTGTATTAAAGTAGACCGCGCTACCATTTGCACCAAAGTTACTTATGCAGTACAACAAACTTAAAACGAACTTAAGTTGAAAATATTGATATATTTTTATGAAAACAAGAAAAATATGCTACACAAATATATAATAAAAAAGAAAAAATAATGATTTTTAAAATATTTTTATTATATAAATTATATTATATAAATTATACATATAAATTATTTTTAAAATATTTTTAAGTTTTGATGAGGTTCAAAAAAAAATATTAAGAAATAATAAAAATGCTCATTTAACAATTTTGAATTCATTGCAAATTTTAAAATATTTTTTTTTAATAATTAATTTGACTCGAAGTGTCTTTAATAAGATAATGACAGGAGAAGTAGTTTAACTGCATGTAAAATTAAACTGTTTTATTGATGAAAATAATACCCTACCTTCACAACAATTTGGTTTTAGGAAAGAGCATAACACTACCCAACCATTACTTAAAATTACAACTTATTCTCATCAAACCAACATAATTGCTGGTTGTCCTCAAGGGTCATGCCTTTCACCTATCTTGTATAATATCTTCACTGCGGATATTCCATTATTTTCGAACTGCGTTACATCAATCTTTGCCGATGATACTTCAATACTTTGCTCAGATGTATTTTCAACAAATATAATGGCCAGTCTTCAATCAGCGTTAACCAATCTGAACAACTATTTTACCAAATGGAACATATCGGTTAACCCCGAGAAAACGCAAGCTATATATTTCACGAGAAAAAGAAAGGAGTATTTCATCCCACAAAGCCCCCCTTCAATTTATGAATCACGATGTCCCCTGGGAAAAAAACGTCAAATATTTGGGTGTCATGTTTGACACTAAACTTTGTTTCAACGACCATATACCTTATCTTGTTGACAAAATAAATAAAATTACAAGAATGATGTACCCAATAATAAACAGGAGGTCTGAACTGAACTTCGAAAACAAAAAACTGATTTTTAAATCAATATTCCACCCAATATTATTTTACTGCGCTCCGGTTTGGTCCACCTCGGCTAAATGCCATTTAAAAAAGCTTCAAGTAGCTCAAAACAAGCTACTTAAATTAATATATAATTTACCTTGGCACTACTCCACCCAACGTTTACACGCACTTGCCAATTTTTATCTCGTTTATGATAAAATTGACAGACTCACAATAAATTTCCACAGAAGATGCCAATACTCCCAGTATATTCACATAAATGATCTGATCTCATCTTAATTTTTACGCAAACCACCCTAGTTTAAGCTTTTTGTTTATCATATACCCCAAGTTTCAAATAGGTTTTTGTTAAATTTTTCCCTTCCTTTAATATAACACGAACAGTAAATGTATATAGAGCAATTCCATATGAAAGCGATCACCTTTTGGACGACCCCTCTCCGATTTTAAAATAAATAGTCTCAATCGATTGCCCAGCAAAAAATAATGTACCTACATATTTTTTTTTTTTTTATAGTGACTGGTTTAGTAGTGGTGTGCACCACTGTCATGTGACAAAATTGAAGAATTCTTCATAAGAGACCTCATTGAAAGTTGTTTTAAAAAAAAACTACTAAAGGAAAGGTATTGAATCAGGCTTTAATTGAAAAATAAAATTTTCCTAATTTTTCTCAGAAATTTACCTTTTTTCCCATGAAAATTAAATTTTCCGATTTTCCACAGAAGCTCCTAAATTTTCCGGCTAATTTAATTTTTTTTTGATTCCTCATAATTTTTGCTTTAAGAATCAGCAATAAAAAAATGGGCCCCGACTCCTTGTTTGGACAGGAGAAGAGCATTTAAGAGACCACCTTGTTCTCATTGTTTTTATATTTTTTATAATTGAATTATTTTTAATTATTTAACAAGAAAAATTAGGAAAATTTTATTTTTCAATACCTTTCCAACGAGCTATCACTCGTTGCGATCGCTTTAGTAGTTTTTTTTAAAACAACTTTCAATGAGGTCCCTTATGAAGAATTCTTCAATTTTGTCACATGACAGTGGTGCACACCACCACTAAACCAGTCACTATAAAAAAAAAAAAAATATCTAGGTACATTATTTTTTGCTGGGCAATCGATTGAGACTATTTATTTTAAAATCGGAGAGGGGTCGTCCAAAAATTTGCCAATTTTGATCGTTTTCATATGGAATTGCTCTATATGTAAATAATCCTACTTGAAATTAATTATTAAGAAGAAAAGGAACATTGTACCTAAACTCTTAACTAAAATAAGTCAAATGTAAAAATGCTAATATTATAGATAAATAAACTGAATTGAATTGAATAATAATTGCACATTGTAAATGAAGTGGAATGATTTTTTTATACAAATTCGGGCAAAAACGAACAACTTCTTCAAAAAATACGTTTTAAAAATATTGGGCTTAAAAAATCTGACCTTTGCCTCTTTGGGGCACGGGAAATATTTTTCCGATCTTCCTCAAATTTTTACCATATAGTTTTTACACCAAGTGGCATAATATTCCGCGCGAAAAGCATTAAAATTCAAAAAAAAAAATGTCGTCCATATAAACTGATGCCACCCTAATGTATATAGCTTTAAAGAATTCAATCCTTCATTCGATATTTTATTTCTGATTAACTATGGAATGATTGAATTCACAAATCACAATTTTACAGATCGAATGAATTCACAATTAGTCTCATTTGATTTTATTTCGAAAGACTTCAATAATTTTTCATCATTAGATTTATTCAATCAGTGAATTCAATCGTTGAGAATTCAATCGTTAGGAGTTCAGCCGATTTAAAAAATTGCTGAATTGAAAAAAATCGTTATAATTGAAAAAAAAAACCCCCCTGAATTAAAAAAAAAATCACTAAAATTTAAAAAATCTATAATAATTATAAAAAAAGAAAAATATTGCTAAAATTAAAAAAAAAAACCGATAACAATTTAAAAAATAGCTAACATTTAAAAAAAATTGTGGAGAAACTGAAAATAGTTGTCCGTGTCCATTTAGCTTTCGAAATAAGGCCGAGTTCCAAATAAATGATCTTTTTGCTCTGCTATGCTTAGTTTTCCAGAACTACGCGATCTAAGATAGAAGTATCATTGAAAAATATGATTTATTTAATTAGTTTTAACTTTCCGACCTCACACCTTATTTTTATTACACTCAATTCACACTGTTAATCGTGGTTGTACTCCCAGTGAGAGGACGAATGGTTAAGACAATTTTCGTTTATTTTGTGAAAAAAGTTTCATTGATTTACTGAAAATTTTCCTTGTTTTTCGTCAAGCAAAATTCTTTCTTGTAGGTAGTTTTATATTTTTTAATAGTTTTTGAAAAAAGTGCCATCGAAAAAGGGAATATATTATATTACCCAGCAAAATAAGAGCTGAGGAAGAAGTAGTAAAAACACCACATCTACTGAGCCGGAAGTGGTGCAAATTTAGGTGAATCATTAATGATTTTAACATTGTCGTGTCATTGGGCTGATGGAGTGAATATATATCTTCTTTAATAGCATTTTAAACAGTGCATGGATGTTATTTTTCAATAGTTCATGGAAGGTCTTTTTCAAATATATATTAACATTTTTATTTAATAAAAATGTGCAGCATACTTTAGGGACGTATCTTTAAATATTAAAAAAAAAACTTTTGGTGCCAGCGAGTATTGAACACACGAATCTGAGTTACGATCTGCTGTATTAAAGTAGACCGCGCTACCATTTGCACCAAAGTTACTTATGCAGTACAACAAACTTAAAACGAAC